>CM031239.1:1037618101-1038818101 GCA_018340775.1 Taxus wallichiana var. yunnanensis
TAAATATGATCTTTATAGAGATGGGAGATGATTTGAAACCTTCATTGTGTGTCGTATTAAATTCATTGTCTTGTGCCATATGTCACCAATAAATCAAGATGAAGGAAAGACCTATAAAACCCCAAAACAAGCGCCAAAACCTAAATAATAAAAAAATGCATAAAAGGGGTCGATGACCTTAGCTACCATAATGGTTGACTTAAAACTAAGCATTTCACTACATCTTAGACTCGATGTAGTTCTATTTACAAGTGTGTGTAAACATGCCCTAGGTTGTTTTTGTGTTAGTTGCACTTTGTGAAGTAACGAGCAATAAGTATGTGTAGAAATTGTAATAGAGTATGTACATCTAATATAATATAATCCCTCCCTAATGAAGTGTGATGCAGATGTCCCACCTTGTGCCTTGATGATGAAGCTATGTGGATGCAAGTGATCTCAAATGTAATAGATGGATGTAACTCTAGATGGAGTGATAGTAGTAAGTGATTCTAGGTCCCTCATTATGCTCTCATTACTTTATATTTATATGTTTCTATTAATATAATTTCCTAATTAACCCGAAATGGATGACCATAAGAAAGATAAAGAACTCAAATGGCTAGAAAGGGCCCAAAATTTGTGGGAAAGTCCAAAAGAACTGGGTGCCCCTTGTGGGAATAGAGCGCAAACGGCCACCCTAGTCGAGGCTAAAATGATGTGGGATGAAAAAGGTAACTAGGCATATGGGTGTAAGAGGTCAATAATGATGAAATATAATAAAAAATATATATACAAAAGACACAAAATCATGAACTTTATACATTAGTTAGTCCTGGTCTCATAATACTATTTCGAAGGTTTTTGAGTGAAGAAATTAATAATTGTCCCTTGTCTTTTGTCCATCTTGTATTATTTTATTTCATCATTATTGACGTCTTGCACCCATATGCACAGTCATTTTATATCATCCGTGTCATTTTATCCTCAAATGGGGTGATTAGATTAAGTACTTAGGGCCCATGGGTGCCCTAGTCCCAAGAGGGTGTCCTAGTCCTTTTTGCACTTTCCCACCAATTTTTTGGCTCCTTCTATCTGTTTGAAGTTTTATCTTTCTTCTGGTTGGACATTTTAGGGTTAATTATGAAATTAGATCAAGAGAACCGTATAAATATAAAGTTATGAGACCATAATGAGGACCTCGCATCACTTACTACTATCACTCCATCTATAGTTACATCCATATATTGCATTGGAGATCAATTGCATCCACATGAATATATCATCAAGGTACAAGGCTAGGACATATGCATCACACTTCATCGGGAAGTGATTCTATTCTATTTCATCCACATATTCTATTACATTTTCTACACATAGTTATTACTCACTACTTCACAAAGTGTGACTTACATAAGAGAAACCTAGGGTATGTTCACACACACTGCATATATAACCACATCGGGTATGAGATGTAGCATAGTGCTCATTTAGTAAGTCCACCATTGTGGCGGTGAGGTCTGTCCCACCCCTTCATATGTAATTTTATTTTGTAGGGTTTGATTTTTTTTATGGTCTTTAGGTATTTCCTTCATCTTGATTTATTGTCGACATACAAAACATGATAGTTAATTTAATATGACACACAAAGAAGATTCCATATCATCTCCAAGCTCTGTGAAGATTAAATTTAGATATTTTGTATAGACCTGGGTACGCATATTTCCAACCAGACCACCCAAAGGTGCCACAATCCCTCTCTTGGAGCTCTAATCCATCAACATTCTCCACCTCCATCCTTTTCGGTAATTCTACACAACAGTTCTTACTTTTGATTTTTCCAGTCACCTCTGCAACACTGTCTGATAGGCATCTATTATTCATCTAAGTTCTTTCCTCTTCTCTCTTATGTATTAGGGTTAGGATTTCCTTTTTCATAGTTATGTTATCTTTACATTTATTTAATTTATTAAAATTGTGTGGAACATAGATTAACTATTCAATTTTATTTTATTTTAGTTAATCATTTTGGTGAACCATCCTCAATCATACGCATTTATAAATTCTTCCTTCTTACCTCATGATTCTAGGGATTATTTTATTTTACCATGGCTCACTCTATCAATAATTTACTGAAGCTCACCTTAAATCCATCAATGATCACCTTGTCAAGCATCCCTAAGATCTAGATTTACTTTTTCATGTTGATTGTGATGAAGTTACTAACTTGTGGAACTCATTGCTTATGCTACCATACCAACTTCTATTTTCACTCAACCACATTTTTCTACTCTACAAAATTTTTCTACTATTCTTGTTTCTTTTCCTAATACTAACAATCAGTTTAATCTTCCCTTAGTTTCTCATGTACTGATAATTCTCATCTATTGGCAATCGAAACCTAAATTCTCTTTATCATGATATTCAAACTCAAATTCGTAAGTTGCAATAGGCTACTTCACATGCATCACCATATTTAGATTCTACCTTGTTATTACATACTCTATTTTCACCCACAATCTCTACTTACCCATTTCTTCCTTATTTGGTCACCCCTAAGCTTCCTTTTTTAATGGGCATGTTGACCCACAAGAACATCTTAGATAATTTCATGTCGATTGTTTTGACTCATGATGACCATATCCATTTAGCTAAACTATTCAATCATAGTCTCCAATATTATGTGAGGCATTGATTCTATGACTTACATGTTCACTCGGTAACCTCGTTTACATATATAGCTAATGAATTTCTTACTCATTTCTCCATCAACATCATCTCTAATATTTCTTACGCCTAACTAGCATAGCTTAAACAAGTCCCAAATGAACACGTAGCCAACTAGGTTTTGAGGTATAAGAATGATCTTGATAACATGAAAAATGTGCTTGTTAACTCCAAGCTTCATAATTATTTATTTAGAGTCTATTACCACATGTATAAGAGAGTGTTCACTCTAAGACCTCTTCTTTGTTTGATCAGTTTTTTCATATGCTTAAGCTTCGTAAGACCAAACTCCTATCCATATGAAATATTAAGTATCATGAACATACTTCATCTTCCACTCATTTTTCTAAAAAGACACCATTTAAACCTTCTACACATAAACCAATCAATGCTAAATTCATTCTCAACACCATTTCTCCTACTAGGGAGGTTTAATTATAGGAACTTAGAAACTTCCTAATGACTACATATAATATTGAAACAATATTTTGAGATAAATCTTATTACCCTTCCCCCGCCACTTGAATTAGACCCTCCACGACAAAAAGGTAGGAACTACAATGAGAAATTCCATTGTGATTATCATCGATGCATAGGAAATTCTACAAATAGATGCCTAAAAATCCAAAAAATCATGCAAGACCTCATTGATAACAATAAACTAGAGTTTTCGGTGTTCTCTAGCTTTTCCCAACTAATGAAAAGGGTAAAATAAATATTTTTAATGATGAATCTCAAAATGTGACAACAATATATTATAAACTTCTAATAATCATGCATATGATGTGGTATCACCTCCTGGATCAAGAGCTCTTGATTTCTTAGTAGCTAACATAGAAGCTTCACCACCAATAATTTCTTATTTTGACATCGATTATAAGGCTAAGTTTACATCTAATCATTTACACATCTAGGCCTCTATTGACTCGACCTCCATCAACAACACTAAATTTGACCCATCATGGCCAATTAGCATATGTTTTATCTCACTCCTCAAGTGTATCAAATATCCTCCATCCCAAATCGAATATTCTTTCACCATAACCTTTGGGTTTGTTAAGCTACATGTTATAGTTGGCCCTCTTACTATGCTTGTACCTTTCCTCATTGGAAACATAGTTGAGGGATGTGACATGCTTGTCAGTCTTAATTCGATTCATCCCTCGAAATATTTAATTTATATGAATCATTTGCGACTCAAATTTATTTACCACAATCAAGTTATTTCTATTGATGGTGTCCCTCCATCTAGTGCATGGGAACCATAGCCTCACACAATATCGAGCACACCACCTACTTCCCCTATCACGTCACACTCCATGTTTCTTAAAGCACATTGTACTACTAGTTCACCTACTCGCATATCATCTGCACAACCACACCACTCTATTATCCCTACACATAAGTATAAGCCTATTCCTCACATAGATACTATATCTCAGCATAGATCACCAACTTGTTTTATTTCACGCGGTCCAGCTTCACCTTCCCATGCCATATCACATAGATCTCCATCACCAATGCATTTTGTGCCACCATGACCTTCTTCATACATTTATCCCTGCACATGCACATAATATACATTCACAACTACAACGTCTATCTACCATACCTCCATTATTAGAATAAGTTCATGTTCTTTCATCTCCTACATCAGATGAAGGACCTCCATCCTTCATCATCATTAGATAGTTCATTCATTCACATACACTTAGGGACATAACACTTCACATTCCCCCTACCTCATCTTAGCATAATTACAATAATAATCTTTTACAATCTTATGTATTCATATCCTCACATTAGGCATATTCATCATACATTCTATCATCATTACTCGATGGTGAACTCTTGTTGTTTGGTTCACACTTGACTGCGTTGAGTTCTTACTACACACAAAACCCACACACTTCACTATAGGTATTACACAGTGTGTTTCATCACACATCATGTGTTATACATTTAGTCTACAACATTTATATGTTTGCACATTTACACATCCTATGTCATACTAGTCTAGCATTATATCATATCACATTACATTTTACACATACTACGAGATATTGCTTTAGATTATACACACTATATACTTACATTTTCCAATCATCACAAGGTCACATTTTATTTTATTTCTATGAATCATTTGTGCCTCAAATTTATTTACAAAAATCAGGTTATTTTGTGTTGATGGCGTCCCTCTATCTAATCCATGGGCACCGTCTCCTCACACAATATCTAACAGACCACCGATTCCCTAGAAATCACATTCCATGTTCTTAAAGAAAAATCTACTCCTAGTTCAACTGTTCACCTGTCATTTGCACAACTTCACCACTCCAATAGCCCTACACATAACTATAGGCCTATTCCTCACACATTTACTATATCTCGGCATAGATCACCACCTCGTTTTATTCCATTCATGCGTGCTTCATCTTCACATGTTATATCACATAGATCTTGATCACCAATGCATTTTGTGCCACCACAACCTTTTTCATACATTCATCCCTCACATGTAAACAAATTACATTAACTCGCTACAACATTTACCATACCTTCATTATTAGATCATATTCATACAATTTCATATCCTACACCATATGAAGGACCTTCATTCTTCACCATCATTGGATATTTCCTTCATTCACATACACTTGTGGGTCAAAACACTTCACATTCCCCCACCTCATCTTAGCATAGTTACAATAATAATATTTTACATTATTATGCATTCATATCCTTGCATTAGGTATATTCATCATACATTCTAGCATCATTATCGAAGATACATTCTTGTGCTTCATTTCACACTTGACTATAGAGGACTTACTACACATGAACCCCACAAGCTACACTATAGGTCTTACACATTTTGTTTCATCACACATCTCATGTTATACATCATACCTTATACATTTAGTCTACAAACATTTCTACATTTGTGCATTTACACATCCTATGTCATATTATTCTAGAATTATATCATCTCACATTATATGTTACACATAATACACATATAACCTTGAATTCTACACATTATATACTTACATATTGCACTAATCACATGGTTATAAATTTATCATTACATACACTAATTTATCTTCTACATGCTACAATCACTACCCTATGATGCACTTTAGTTCCTTGGTCCATACTTGACCTTGAGGGTTTATAATTCAAATGGACCTTATATTCATAAAATGTTTACTATTCGACCATTCAATATGCAAAAATCATAGGCTAGTGACATATGCTTTAGGATAAATCATCACCTACTCTATCATTTTGTAGTGGTATACCCTTATGTTACATTACCACTCTCTCTTTCATCTTGTAGTGATATGTTCTTAGGGTTGAATCATCAGTCATCCATTCATCTCATAGTGATATATGCTTAGGCTAAATCATCACTTATATGTTCAATCTAGTCATGATATATACTTCTTCTATAGGGTTCATGAACACAAAATTTCTAGGTCACATCTCATTAATAAACCTACACATTTCTCATAGCATGTTAGACACAAAACACACTTCAATAATTCCAATGACACACTCTTATTTACGGTTCATTATTGACTTGTGATGGGGAAAATAAAATGAACCTCATTGCATTCATTTCCATTCACTCAGGGGGCATGCATCCCATTTTACTCCATTTTGCATCTCATTCCATTCATCCATAACATACTGCATATTATGGTTTCTTTTAATCTTGCTTACTCTTGCTTGTTCATGGTCACTTTATTAAACATGGTATTTAGCTTACTTGTATTTCATTTATCCATATCATTCACACATGCACTGTTATCCAAAATTCACCCCTCAAGGTAATTTTGATAACATGCATCAAATTCTCAAGTCCTAGGAAAATAGATTGAGTCAGGGCAAAAGGTCATGTTTCTAGGGTCCCCTCATATTTTTCTAACTCCCCTGTCCAAGTAGAAGAGAGCAAGTTCTGAGAAAATGTAAAAATTGCAAAAACAAGCTCGGGCAAGAAAAAATCATGAAAATGGCTAAGTCCTAGTCCTCGCAATAGTCGAGACAGTTGGGACAAAAGGGCATGAACCGGCCGAAAGGCCGCCAGAATCTCGTGCAAGCATTTGGGACATTTCGGGACGCGGAAATCGAATCGGCCGAAAAATGGAAAAATTGACTAGCTGTTGAAGCAGTGATGCTGGGACATCTAGACGCTTAGTACACTGAGGATGCAAGTCGGCCGAAAAGACTTAAGGCAGCCCAAAACAGCTTGAGCCGAAGGTACGCGAAGTACGCGAACCGGCCGGATCGGCCGAAATGAGAACTTTCGTACCGGGACAGTTGGGACAAAAGGGCGCGAACCGGCCGAACCGGGCGAATCGGGAAAATTTGTCCCAGACGGTTCGAAAGCAAATGGGACATCTGGGCCGCGAGTACGCGAACCGGCCGGATCACGAAATGGGAAATTTCAGCCTTGTGCAAGTGGGACAAAGGGACGCGCGGGACGCGGATAGCCGAAGGAGCCGAAAGCCAATCAGATCACGCCACGTGTCACCGGCAAAAAGGGGACATGGAAGCCCATTTCGGGTGGTTCGGAAGGATTTGTCCGCGCAGCATTTGGGACAAAGGGACGCGTGGGACGCGAAAAGCCGAAGCGGCCGAAGGAGAAGAAGAAAAGTCAACATTCGGTCCGGAAACTTCAAACGGCCATAACTTTTGACTCCGAGCTCCGATTTTCACAAAATTGGACTTTCTGGAACGAGCACGACGTCCTCTATGCCAAAAAAACTTCTTAATTTTAATGAGGGTAGATATATTTAAATAAAAGAAAAATATTCGGCTCCAGTCAGTCAATGCTCATTCCCGTCAAATGACAGAAAACGCCTGCCAGACCCAAAATAGCTGCCCGCACTCAGAAGGCCATAACTTTTGCATTTCTCAACGAAATCGCACAAAATTGGTACCGTTGGAATCATGGCTCCGAGCCCAACGCACAGAAATCAAGAAATTCTAGATTTGATCAGAAATTGATTGAGATTTTTAAGAAAACGTGGCCGGGTTCATAATTGTTTTATTTGGTAGTTGGGAGTGCAATTAAGAGGCATGGTCATCATTCTTTCTCTGCTGCAGCACATGGGACAGTATGGGGAGCATTTTGAAAGTAATTTATAACCATTTCACTCAATTTAATGCCTCTTACAGGTGGTTGAAGGACAGATTTCGGGATTTCCATTTTCCCTTCTCTTTTCCTTCTCATTTTTTTAATAAATTGGAGTGTTGGGCTCATTGTAAGGAGAGAGTTGCAAAGCAAAGCTCTGTCAAAATTGCTTTGTGAAGCCAGTGTGTTGCAGCCCTTGTAGTGGACTCCTTGCAAGGTGATCCAGGCCCTTATCTTGTAATAGATTGAATCACATGTATATCATGAAGCAATAAAATACCGGTTGTGGATATATCTTCCCCGCTATGTTTTCTTGCATTCTTCTTGCCCCTTTGATCTTTCTATGAGAATATTGTGTCTATCTATTATGTTCTTGCAGGGATTCATTATCATTGTGTATGCTTGGAATATTATTGTGAATGCATTTTGCTAGATTATGGTGAACTGTCATCACCTCTTCTAGTGTGCACTTTCCTCGTATTTCACACATTTGGAGATTATTCTCACACCCTCCTTTTCGGTGTGTCATCGCTTTGCTTTAGTGTAGGCTTTCATTTTATGCATTCTCTCTCCTGGTCCCTTGGAAATTTAGATTAGAACAGTTAACTTATCCCGCATTAGAGTAGATTGTGGCGGGTAGTTTAGAGCAAGAACCAGCTTTCTCTAGAGGTCTATCTCAAGTAGCAAGTCCCACAACTTGGAGATAGTACCCATGTTATCCAATCACACCGTGAGTTCAAGTATATGCACTTGTATATCTCCAGGGGTGCTGTGATTCGGTGATAACATGCACTTAGCACATTTTATTAGTTGTGATCACGTGATACATGTCTCTTACATGGAGCATCGAGGCTCACCTTCCACCCTTCCTATACTAGTCATTGGGGGCATTAACACTTATCTCTCACAAAGTGCTATTGTTTCATTTTTACTTAGAACTTTACATCACTTGGTTCTACATGTTTTGACATACTAGTTATATTTCTAACATGTTAACTGTCCTTCCTATGCAACATTTGTTTTGAAAGGATATTTGTTTCCATACTTGTTTATTACATTATCTAGTATTGTTTGTTATGTATAGGCCTTGCACTTTTTTTTGGTGTGCACACGTGTTTTATTTTTTGTGGCCATGATGATGGCCTTGCATGTTTTATGACATCATGAGTGATGTCCCATATTTCCATCCCACTTCGTGCAACTTACTTTGTCTTCTTGTGTGTTTACATTACTACTTTGATTACATTGTTTGCGTATATTACACATTATTATCTATATACATGCATGTTTGTTTACACTTATCTTTTTCTAGCCTTCTTGTTTATGAGTGCATTGGTTTCTACCAAGCAATTTTTAGGGTTACAACATACATGTCGTTGGTCCTTTTTTGGGGCCGTATCTCTTATCAAAGTGACATTTCATGTGATGATAGCATTATTTGGCTTATTGTATAATCGATGAGGCTATTAGTTTTTTCTTAAAACATGTTAATTATTACACCGAAATGTTTCATATAGTTATATCCTAAGTAAATTTAATGCATTTTTCTCGTTCTTGTATCATGCAAATTGTTGGTTGTATAACCCCCACTAATCACCTCTATGACTAAATGTGGTGACATGTGTAGGATAATAACAAGAATTTAATGTTGATTATGTATGTTGTAATCAAGGAGGCTAAGTCTGTAGCCATCATGCCATCATGGAGGACTTTTTCCACAACAAGCCTACAAACGTGAATCTTGTTTTTGGCATTATTGTAGGATTTTAATGAAACTTTAATAAGGATGTTAGTGGATGAATTCAGTGCCTATAGTTATGGCACAATGTGTAACTGACTATGTCTATATATAGACATCTTCTTGAGAACAATGTAGTTAGTTAGTTGATATAGCAGTTTACAGTACAATGATCTACTAGTTAGTATTTATTTTGCAATGTTATGTTGAGCATGTCTCAGAACTTACTCAAATTAATATAGTAAATGTCATTTTGGATATAATCTGGTGTTGATATTACCTCCATCTCAAGGAATATCAAGGGCCTACTCAACCTAGGAAATTGGAAGATTTACATTTCATGAATGCTTGTGGTTTTTGATAAATTTATATCTGAATGCTTACTTGAATGAAAATGATTATTTTCTTTGTTTGGTAAATTTCCTTAATGTTAATTAAATTCTCCTATTTGAATTTAAAGTGTGTTATTTCAATTATGTCATTTCAATTTATTATGTGTGTGTCATTTGAATTTTGTTATCTTAATTCGGTGTGTGCATTTCAATTCTAGTTAAAGAATTTCCTTTAAAGGTAATTTATTATAGCAATGTTGTTTTATTAGTTTATCATTACATTTTAAGTAGATTATAAGAGAAAAGTTGAAACACATCAACCAAACAACCCAAAAGGAACCACCAAAAAAATGAGTTGTAAAAGGCTTCATTACATACAACCTAGGACACAAAGCCCTTCTTTTATAATGACACTAACAAAAGAATTTGTTGGTTTAATTATTAGAGAATACACTGAACCATGAATTTTGGCATTGTTTCCACAGACACCATAAGAATAACATGACACATTATTAACCTTATATGCTATGGGTGTTAATGAAATTAATCTATGTAACTATTCGAATACCTAGACCTTGTTTACAAAACCAACCTTTATGCATAGGACAAGGAACGTTCAAAGAATATTTATATCTCGTAATATCCAAATAATATATCCAAACAGAGCACAAGTACAGAACATTGGAAGTGACATTGAATCTAATACAATTCCTAA
The DNA here is from genome assembly GCA_018340775.1 of Taxus wallichiana var. yunnanensis. Taxonomy (NCBI): domain Eukaryota; kingdom Viridiplantae; phylum Streptophyta; class Pinopsida; order Cupressales; family Taxaceae; genus Taxus; species Taxus wallichiana. The sequence continues at coordinate 1,037,628,733 of CM031239.1, forward strand.
AATATGTTCTTAATAATTTGCATCATCTTATCTAGAACCAGAACAACATTTTGAGATGGGAGACAACATGAATGATGATGACCAACCATTGGGTAGAAACTTTACTTATCCAATTGTCCTCAATGAAGATGAAGATGCACCCATGAAGAACATTTATCCATTTATCCTCCTTATCCTCCAAGGAATGTCCAGAGAATACCCAAACCAATTCTTATTTGAATTTAAAGTTATTTTTTAGACATATGATTATAAAACAAATAACCAGAAACTAGAACATTTCAATTTCACTCTTAAATACTTTACTATGAAGTGGTTCATGGGATTTTCCTCTAACTCCATAAATTCATGGGAGGTCATGGAGACATCCTTTTTGGACAAATACCAAGACTACTGCAAGGGAAGAGATAGGAGAGAAGAGTTCTTCCAGATAAAGAAAAAAGAAGATGAAAATTTGGAAGATTATCTTGATAGGTTTCTCTTTCTCCATAAAAGTAGTGGTTATGAGTTAAATGCAAAAATCACTAAGACCATTTTCCTTAAGGGACTTGAAGAGGAAACCAAATACTCCCTCCATCTTATGGGAGGAGGTGATGTACACAAACTCACCATGGCACAAAAAACTGAGTTATGTAGGAGTTACTCTAGAATAAGAGGGGGTATACAGAGAAGAAAATCATCAAAGAATGACCTATCTACCTTATAACTTCTGGAGGAAATGGCTAACATGAAAATAAACATCGTGTCACAATTGACATTAACCGTAGATGGGATGAAAGCCAAGAACAATGTTGCAAGGTAACCTCTAGATATATATTTTCCTAAATGCATAAAGAGACATCCTTTGAGAGAATTACCATTGGACAACATAGACATGTGCTTGATTTGTGATGTCTCTAATCATGATACCAACTATTGTAATCTCCTACCTCAATTGAAATAGAGATTAAATGTTATAGCTCAATAAAATTTACAAGTAAACTTTATGCAATGATGAAATAATAAATTTGCTATGCCCCTCGACCTTCTCAGAACCCATGGATGATGTCATGGCCCAATCATGCTCCTCGACCAACTTGGGGACATCCTAAATAGGCATCACCAAATTGGGTAGCCTATCCACAACCATCTCCATGGGTAACCCCATATAATTAGAAAGGTTGTGCACCTCCAACTAATATACCACCATGACAAAACCAATAATGGGCACCTCAACAAAATGTTAATCAACCAAGGAGGTTTGTATAAAAAAACAAGATTTAATTCCCCCACCACAAAATAATTATCAGTAAGGGAAAGTAGCATAAACTCAACTTTCAGATCAGCCCATTGTAAACCCCAAAAATAAACAACCATCTTCAATTAATGATGCCAGACATGGTGAAACGATGTAAATGAATGCCATTAATAATGTGCAGCTATGGTTTGGAAGGACAATAAAAAAATCCTCATATTATTAGCACTACGTTACCTGAGGAAAATGAGCAGATAACAAAGGAAAAAGAGGATATATCTGAGGAGAATAAGGAATTCAAACATGTTTCATAGACACAACCACTATAAACAAAAATATGGATGAAGCTCCTTTCCATAAGCGATTGAGAGAAACACATAATGAGGAAGAAATAACACTAGTCCAAGAGTTGAAAAGGATGAACATTGAAGTCCCACTTTTGAGATCAATACAAGACATTCCCAAGTTAAATAAAACCATTAAAGGCCATTGCATGAAAAATTCATGAAGGAGGAGGAAGTACCCAAAGACAGGTCAAAGTGGAGGGAAATCTAGTTTATCTTGTGGTTGGAATGCTTCTTTCACCAAAATATGGGGATCTTAGGAGTCCGGTTATTACTATTTTTATAAATGGTCATTCAATATCCAATGTATTTGTAGATCTTGGATTTTTTATCAATGTTATAACAATAGATATGTTCAATCTATTGTCTTTAACATGAATACAATCAACCAATATTGTTCTTAAATTAGCACATCAATCTATTGTTGTAACACATGGAATGATTGAGGATGTTATGTTCATGGTTGAATCTTGGGAGTATCCTATCAATTTTATCATCTTATAGCCTAAAGCTCATAAGTTGGGTTACCTAGTCATCTTAAGAAGGCCCTAGTTAGCTACTGTTGCTGCATACATTGATTACAGGTTAGGAAAAATGGCTATTTTAAATGGGAAAAGAGAAAATAAAATTTCATTTTATGCTCCTGCCCAACCATATATGGATGTATGTGACCGTGTATGGGTTGATTTTTTAGAAACGAACAATATGAGTTCTTATTTGGACACTATTGTAGTAAAAAAACACATGGAAGAAATTGTTGAGTTATACAAAGTGTCTAATAATGAGGATACCACAACTATGGAAGCCAAAACTGTGGCTCCTTTTATCTAAACTAAGGCTATGGAAACAACTATTTCAGGTCCAATGGATAATATTACCAATGTAAGTGACATTTCTATTACAAATTGTGAAGAAATCTATGCTTATCATGAAGAATATACTGATCACTAATTTCTAATGTCCTTTATCCAAGGTTTTGTCCTTGAAAACAGGATTATTTTCACATACTACAACCTCTTGTTTTCCCTTGAATTCTTTAATTATTGATGTAGATATTTGTATTCTAGAAGATACTAAATAACTAACTATTGACATAGGAAAAAAACTAACCATTGGGAAGAATTTTGAAGCCATCCAAGAGACGGGGTCGTAGAAATCCTATGGAAGCATTCCAAAGATTTTACTTGGGATTATACTAATATGAAATGGATTCATACAAGCATCTACACTCACCATATTAATATTGAGGATGTTAAACCTGTTCGACATATACAAATAAGAATTAATCTAGCACTTAGGGACATTCTCAAGAATGAGATAGAAAAATTGTTGAATGTAAGATTCATATATCCTATATCTGATAGTCAATGACTATCACCATTAGAAATAGTTCCCAATAAAAATGGTAAGTGGAGAATTTACATAGACTATAGGGAACCAAATAAGGCCATCAAGAAGGATTACTTTCCCTTGCCCTTAATTGATCAAGTTTTGGAATGTTTGGAAAGAAATAAATATTTGTCCTTCTTGGATGGGTTTAGTGGGTATAACTAAATTAGTATAGCCACTGCTGATAAGGATAAAACCACATTCACTTCTCCCTTGGTTACATTAGCATATAGATTTCTACCATTTGGGCTTTGTAATGCACCTAGTACCTTCTAGAGAGCATTTTTTGCACATCTTACAAATAACTATGTTGATGTTTACGTGGATGACTTTACTATCCATGGTTAAAAGTTTGATGAATCTATGAGCAATCTTGAAAAGGTATAAACTAGATGTGAGAAGAAACAAATTTCCTTGAGTCATGAAAAATGTTTGATAATGGTTCATCAAGGAATTGTCTTGGGCCATCATATTTCTACTCAATGTATACAGGTTGATCCTAAAAAGATAGAAGTAATTACTAAACTTCCTACACTAATGAATCGATGATATAAAGATTTTCTTGGACATATAGGATACTATAGGTAGTTTATAAAATATTTTAGTAAAATTATTGCTCCCATGTTTTCATTGTTGACCAAAGAACGTGTCTTTGAATGGTATCCTCAATGTTAGCAGGATTTTTAAGTTATTAAAGATATGTTAACCACGATGTAGTTTTGAGAGGACCCAATATGGAAATCCTTTCCATATTCACACTAGTTCTTCTAACTCAACAATGGGATTTTTCTTGGAAATAAGATGAAAAGACTAGATGTATGCTATCTATTACATCAAAAAATATAACCCCAACAGAGAGGAATTATACCACTATGGAAAAGACTTTTTATCCTTTCTTTACTCTCAAACAAATTCATACATTATATTACTAGATATAAATACTTTGTGTACAATGACCATTCAACCATAAGATATTTGATGAATAAACCAGTAGTAGGGGGATAGAATTATTAGATGGTTACTCTTGTTGCAAGAATTTAACTTGACTATTATTGGTAAGCTTGGTAAGAGTAATGTTGTTGCTTATTTCCTTTTGATATTGAATGTTTCAAGATAAGAAGTAGTCAAGACCACTTTCCGATAAGCACTTATTTTAAGTATCAACTCATCCTCCATGGTTTGTTGATCTAAAAAATTAATTAACTATAGAAAAGTTTTCATCTTACTTTACTGATAAGGAATGAAGGATATTAGTTAAAAACATTTCAACATAATCATGGTGTAATGGAATTCTATTTAAATGTTGTCCTAATATGGTTCTTTGCGAGTGTGTTCTAGAGGAAAAGTATATGATATATTGAGAACTTGTCATGATGATCCCGGAGGAGGAAATTAATTAGTAAATAGGATAGTTAACAAGGTCCTTAGAGATGGGTACTATTGGCCCTCTCTTCACAAATATGTCAAGAAGTATGTGTGGCAGTGTGATGCATGTTAGAGAATGGGGAAGCCTATGTTGTCTACTGAGATGCCCCTCAATCCTCAGTTGGTCTTAGGACCATTTGAGAAGTGGTGAATTTATTTTGTTGGACCTTTTTATCCCCCATACCATGGGAAAGATTATCTTTTAGTCCATATTGATTATGTCACTAAATGGTCCAAGGTTCAAGCATTGCCATCTACCATTGAGGATGTTGTAGATAAATTTTTGTACAACAAGATTATGCTAAGATTTTCTTCCCTAGAGCCATTGTATCTAACCATGGACCTACATTAATCTCAAACATGATTGAGGAATTCCTAGAAATCTACTAAAACAAGCATCATAAATCCTCACCATACCACCCTAATCTAATGGGTAGATGGAAGTCAACAACTAAGTGTTGGAGAACATTTTAACAAAATATGTCAATGCAGACAGAAACAAGCGAGTACCAAATCTCCTAGAAGAAAATTTGGGCTTACAACACAACCTGGAAGACTACTACTAGTTTCTTCCTTATGAAATGGTGTATGGCAAGAAGCCACGGTTTCTAGTTGAGTTTGAATTATAGACTTAGAGGTAAACATTAAAACTTGGAATTGATATGAACAAAGCTCAATGTGAAAGAGTAATACAAATTAACAAGCTGGATGAAATGAGAATCGAGGCACGGAAAAATTCAACTTCTATAACACCTAAGGAAATATTGGCATGATGGTCGTATCAAGAACATTAAGTTTAATGAAGGAGATCGGGTCTTACTATTTGAATCAAAGCACCAATAGTTCAAAGGAAAGCTAAGGTCAAGATGGTTGGGACCCTACCAGATCAAAAACATTTATGATGATGGTTTTGTGGGAATACTACCTATTGATGGGGACATAATAAACTCTTCTAGTAAATGGACATAGATTAAGGATGTATCATCGATCATTGGATAAATAAACCTTCAACAAATATATGTTGTTATGCAAAGGAATGGATTTAGTGGAGGAGCTTGGCTCTTCCCACCTAGAGTAGTTGTTTTTGAATTTAAATAAAGGGATATATTATCCTGATTTCAATATTATTCCACTTAGATTGTAGTTGTTTTTATTTATGCTTTCAATAAATGTTAGAAATGCTAGTTGTTAAGATGTACAATAATCATCCTTATTCTATGAGTGCAAGACATGGAATTCTATGGATATCGGGGAGCTAAGCTGGAAGGGGTAAGTGTATTTTGATTTTCTATGGATATTAGCTTTTAAATCATTCCACGTCACATTTATTTAACATGATTAAATCAAACACAATTTTGAATGAATTTATTGGGAATATAAATTAAAATCTCATCTCACAAAGTGGGTGTAATGAGTAAATATATCACACGTGTCACATTTCTATGAAAAGGATGTGTGGATCTATGAAAGGTACAAGTGGAATTGTTATTCATGATGATAGGATGGAACCACACTTAGTGCATTAAATCTTTCCATGTGAAATAGGTCTTGTCAAAAATTTTCGATGCTAAACTTGCACCGACTCAAAACATCTAAAAGATTAAATTATATTTTAAATTGTCATTGCCAATACTTCATGTTGGTGCTCGTGATTTTTAGTACAAAACTTGTAGCATTTCCCTACAAACATCCAAATTCACGTTATGGGCTAGAAAAGGATATACGAACAAGAATCCATAGTCGTAATTGTGAAATTTTTCTATTTCTCATGTATTTCATGATGTAGGGTGGTAAGAGTTTATAAAAATATTTGAGGTTTTTTGTGAGTATTTGGGTGATGAGTTCTTGATAAAATTTGAGGAAACCTATTCACAAATTAGGGAAACATAATTGTGATAAATACTCAAATTATTACTCGACCTATTTGGCTTGCTTGTGATTTTGGTCTCAAAGTTGTGACCAATGCCCCACTCAAGGATTTAATACCACTATTCCATGAAGAAGGAGAAGCTCCTCTTGAAGTTATTCTTACTTCCATCGGTACTCAAAAATCTATTCGATGGGTGAGTTTTCTTGGTATTTCGAAGGAGGTAGCCAAGTGGGTCAACAAATATTTTCTTAGCAATGGACATCTATGTCGTACTTGAAAGAGATTCCTTAAATGTTTTTACTCATCTAGAGAGGGGCCAAAAAGCCCTTATCTCAAGGTTAATTTACAAGAATATCTCGTTGATGTGGTCATCAAAGTGGGATAAAAGTACAAAAATGGAGGTGGTAAGGCTACATTGAAGCACCCAGGACTTATCCAATTAATTTTTTCGCATTAGGATTTCTATTGTCTAGAGTGGAAGGGTGAAAGAATCGGTCTGGGGAGAGTTAAAAATAAAATACAATTAAGAAGGAACCATCTCCCAATTTTCAGTGTAAGCTCGATTCCAATCCTCCCCTTCAAAAGGAATTACGGAGAAATTTTCTATAAGGATAACTTGACCTCTATGCCACAAGATTCCAAAGGTAAAAATACCCTTCCAGACCATTTTGCTATGAAATTGTGACCAAGAAGGTCTTGTACCTTACAAAGGCTAGAAGTTTCCCCACCATAAATGTTTCATGAGTATTATACTGCTATTTTGGAAGAGAGAGATTAGGTTGGTACTTCAACCACCATCGAGGAATTAAAGGATGACGACTTCACAATAATTATTCCTAAACACATAGACGTGACACTTTGTTATACCAAAATTTCTTGTGAATTTATAAAAATTGTACACTTGATATCCAACATCTATTATGTGAATTTTACTTTCACAATATGCTAGTCACCAAGGTTCCCGATTTCCTTATTAATTTATTTATGGGGATTTCAAGTTGAAGGATTTTCAATCATTGCTTAGAAACCAAATTATATGGAATGAAAAAATAGAGATGTTCAATAGGACATCACGAACCATAGGTTTCTACATTATGCCTACCCATCACAATGTTGTGTCCATGAAGAAATATTTCAGATCTCTTTATTATCAAGTTGGAATTGGAGAAAATACTTGAAAACTTTATGTAGTGTGTGCAATATTTTGAAATTTACTGATCGACATCATTTTGGTGAGGAATTGGAAGCTTGTGATAAACGATAGGGTACATTGAATCTTATGTCGAAAAGAAGGGAAGTGTTCTCCCCAAAAATATAAGTTGGAGTATGAGGAGAGGGGATGCACTTATTGAAATCATTTGGCAGTTATCTGAGAAGAATGAAAAATGGTATAGTGATGAGTGGATTGGAATACATCTAATACCACCTCTTCTTCGAGTCTCATGACCACTGGAAGAATAATTCTTCCTAATTATATGATAGATTTGCAGCATGGGTATAGGTTATTTCAAATTCTCAAGGATGTAAAGGGACTTGAAAGCAATATGTAGATCAGTTTGAAGAATATGACATGGCATAACAACTTAGCCAGAGAGCGAGATAGAGATAAGTTGGCATAGGGACATGTAAAAGGTAATCTGTAGGGGAGATGATGAGGGAATTATTTGGCTTATTATATCATCTATGAGGCTATTATTTTTCTTAAAACATGTTAATTAGTGCATGGGAGTGTTTTCATATAAATATATCCTTAGTAAGGATAATGCATTTCTTCTTATTCTTGTTTCAAGCTAATTGTTCACCGTAGAACCTACACTAATAATATTTGTGAGTAAATGGGGTGACATGTACAAGATAATAGTGAGTATTTACTTCTAATTCTAGAATTTGTAATCAAGGAGGTCAATTCTGTAGCCATCATGCCATCATGGAGGATGTTTTCAAAAATAATCGTATAGACATGAATCATATTTTTGGCATTATTGTAGGATTTCAATGAAACATTAATAAGGTTTTTAGTGGATGTGTTAGGATTGTGGAGCTGAATTTATTCATAGATAACATGATTTACACCTTGCTAGTTTTGATAGTAACTAGCACGGTTAGAAGTGAGTGACACCATTCGAGGGTAAATGGCACCGGTCAAAAATGGCCTTTGGTCAGAAGTGATTGACACCGGTTACTTATCGACAGAAAAAGTGACATGCGAGCATGAGAATCTACAAGCAACTCTTCTTCATACCCGACCTCCCGAGGTCATGCTGAGAAAGCCTATGGAAATGGAATATATACAGATACAGAAAAACTAGTTGGGAAATCTTATATCCTCAATACGCAATAATGGAATCTATGAATCTAAGGAAAAGAAGGCCCTCCTAACCTGAATTTTGTAATGGATCATTCGGATATAATAGCTACTCAGAGGCTCTAATCAATGTTGAGCTCTACTGAGATCCAATTTATTGACTGTTGGATACGTGGAAAGTGACCTGTAGGTGCTTCATGTATATTTCCAGACAAGGTCTTGAAAAATGGTGATGAGAGGTGTAGTGGATCCTCCGTAGTTTTATGGACGATTCTCTGGTCTAGTCCAAAAATCCTTAGCTTGATTGGTTGCTATGTTTAATACGGAGAATTGTGTAATCATGTCTGGTGAAAGTGGTGAGGATCTAAATATTAGTGTGCATAAACCAGTGTCAATTCCTAATTGATTAGTAGGCCCGTTGGGTTGTGGGACCTGTGGATCACAACCGTAAGTTCGTGGTTGTGGAAGACCTCCTATGGTCATATGAGGAGTCAATATCTTCTCCCAACTATCCGATAGTCATAAGCATTTTCAGCCTTTATATTTAGAACTAGAAGTTGTGTAATTTTCTTAGAATACCTTACGGGTGTTCTAGCAAATTGAATATGTAAGCCAATATTTATGTCGATGAGGAGGTCTCTATGTTTGATTGTGGAACTAAAGGATCGCAACCAAATATTTGTTCTCTTTCGAGTCCTGTACAATCATGCGCAAGATATCCTATCAAGGTAGTCTATAGTTAGGGTGATTTGACTAAAATGTATGCCTTGTTGTCTTAAATATTTAACTCTCTCAATTGTTCACTCCATTCGCTCGTAGGTTTACCGTTGTTCGAAAAATATGAATCCTAAGGTCTTGATCTATATCGTTAGTGTGGTGGGGACATTTGGTTGAGGCACTATCAGTTCAAATACATATTCCCTGAGTTCTCTAGCTCCCGTGATTGTCATGCAAAGATGATTCAATTTTAATTGAAATGAATAAGCTAATTATGAAAGATGTATCTACACTATGCATATATTCTTTTATTTTTGTATTTTCGATGAAGTATTTTAACGAAATTAAAAGAGAAGTTATTCTAATATATTCAGAAAATGGACAATTAATCTAGTAACAAAATCAAAACAAGCAAAGTAGCCTGGTGTAGCTATTTACCTATGCAGTTGTGAGTTTATCCTAAATATCTAAATAACTAACTAATTTTAATCGAAAGACTCTCAATCCTACCTCAGAAGTGAGGAATGAATCATTATTTCTCAGAAACTATCATTCCCCACAGCTTCCATGGCGATATTGAGAGTGAGCTTTAACTGAAATGAAATAATTTACTACTCTATTTGATATATTGTAACTAGAACTTTGATAGCTCAAACCTGGAGTTTATAGAAAAGTGGTAAATCCAGTGGGGTGTGGCTTTGTCCCCTTAGTTTGATCTCCCATTCCTTCGTGTTGTCGTGAATCTAGAAAAGTATATATATGATAGCGTCGGTAAGAAGATACTCGAACAATGGCAACTTTGGATATAGACCGAATACAATGTAAGTAAGAGAGGGATAGTTCAAGTGAAAAGAGCTTGACTATGTGATTCCTAGCGGGATTTATCAGGAATACAACACAAATACACCATAAATTCTGAAACTATCCTTTGTGACAAAACAAACCTCGCAACTCTAAATGGATTCTAATTTAAAATGAAACTACCTTATTCTAAGTTGATTCTAGGGACAACAATGAAATAAGATGGAAACAAGAAGATCAAATGATCTCTAAACAAAAAGGGAAGGCTAATAAATAATGTGAAACATGAAACTATTGGAAATCTAAGCAATAACTTCAAATAAACCTGAATAATTAAACAGAGAAGGAAAGGGGCCATTTGTTTGAAAACAAGTGGCTACTTATAGCAATTGCGTTTACCATAGGGTAATTCCCAATTGATCTCTTTTATTATAAAGAAAGGGAAAACACTATTTACTTGGTGGCCAAAACATAAATGCAAGCCAAAGTGGTTGAAGAATGTGGGTGAAAGTTGAATTTTTACATTTGACGCATTCATCAGAGCATTCTAGAAAACTTGCAGATAGACCGCCACCCGCACAGGCGGTGGTTACGGGACTGTCGCCATGTCCTCGGGTGGCGCCTGTCACTTAAGACCAAAATTCCAAGAAAAGGGACGGATGATGACAACAAAGCACACAGAGCTTGGATAAAGCATTTGGGATGCAAACATACACTTGGCGAGCCTTTCTAGATTCCGAACACCTCAGAAAGAGACCGGGAATCATCGTTGGGCTTTCCATAACCTCTTTTTGGCAAATCTGACAATACCTACATTTTGTTAGGAAATAAGGGATAAAATATGTGTAATAATCCCTCATAGAATACAGTAGAAACTAATATGCGAAATTATTACAGATCTCAAATAAAATTGTAGAATAAAATAACACAACACAAAGAGACGAAGATTTAATGTGGTTCACCCAATTTAGCTACGTTCACCAAGAATCACTTGCTTAGATTTTATTACAAGCCACCGCTCTCTCAATACAATACCTAGATCCATTTGTAGCTATGCTCAACAAACTCTGAGAATTCACACCGAATTCAAAACACATATGCAATACATTTGCTTGTATTTCTATCATATGCATAAGACCATATAAATAGACAATCAAGTTAGCGGTTTTACAAAACCGTAGGTATCAAAACCATGGGCAAAACCGTCCCATAAACCTATGGGTCAAAAACTCTCCCATATGAGAAAAGCACGTTTCGATATTTGGTGCAATTTTTCGAGGCCAAAAATTTACGTCTAAATTTTTTGGCCGCGCCCCAGAACCTCGCTATCTGGGTACCACCAGGACCCCGCTCGAGGTTCGGTTTGGCCCCAAACCATGGCAAGGATACATGAAAAGTGTATAGTACTCTTAGTGTACAGGCCTTCAACACTTTCACACATCAAAACAAGCTCCACAACCTAACAATCTCCCACTTGGAGACTATTTTTCCTCCGAGCAAGCTTCTCAACCCTTCACTATGTGAAGACCAACCAAAGCTAAACACAAATTTAGTTTTTTCCTTGTGACCACCTTGGTCATCATGTCCCCAGGATTCGACTTGTATGAATCTTCTCCAACTTCAACTTCTCTTCCTCTAAAGTTGTCTTGATGAAATGATACATTAACTCGTATATGCTTTGTCTAGAGTGGAAAGCAGAGTTCTTAGTTAGGTGTATAACACTCGACTATCACTATGTAGCTTACATTCCTCCCTGTGATGCCCCAACTCCTCAAGCAATTGTTTTAACCAAATAATCTCTTTGCTTGCCTTTCAGGCAGCAACATACTCACCTCCGTGGTGACAAAGCCACCACCTTTCCCGTAGTCGTGAAATCTAGCTCACCGTTGTCCCACCTACAAGTGTAAATATAACCTGCCGTGCTCCTCCTGCTGTCTACATATCCAGCCATGTCTCGAATCTACATAACCACGTAAAGTGTTATTCGATCCACTATAGCACAAAACCTGTCCCCATGGTCCTCTCAAATACCGAAGGATCCACTTACTTGCTTTACCAATGCTCTTTACCGGATCACTCATAAATCTATTCACAACTCCCACCGCATGGGCAATAAGGCCTAGTGCACACTATAGCATACATCAAACTACCAACCGCCATGAGTAAGGTACCTTGAACATTTGGTTCCTCTCTTGCTCCGTCTTGGGACATTGCTCCTTTAATAACTTGAAATGGCTCCGCCAAAGGAGTCCTAACCGGTTTAGCATCCCGCATATTAAACCTCTCCAAGACCTTCTTAATGTATTCTTCCTAAGATAAAGTCAGCTGTTCCTTCCTATCCCGAGATATCCTCATACCAAGGATTTGTTTGGCTACACCCAAATCCTCCTTAAAGAAAGGATTCACTTAGCCGCTTCTTGAGTACTTTTATTTCCGCATGTTTTTACCCGCAACCAAACATGTCATCAACATACAAACATAGGATAATACAACTTCCATCCTCAAATTTCTTTGTATACACAAAATGGCCGAATGACATCTGATATAACCTTGCTCCATCATGAAGCTATCAAACTTCTTATACCATTGACGTGGAGCTTGTTTCGTGCCATACAAGCTCTTCTTCAATTTACACACCATCTCCTATTTACCTTGACTTCATATCCTTTTATGCTGCATATATAGCTCCTCCTCCAAATTGCCATGGAGAAATGCGGTCTTTACATCTAACCGTCCTAAGTGCAAGTCTTCTGCGCCACTATTCCAAGAACAATTGATAGAAGTCATTTTTACTATGGTGGAGAAAAATCTCATCAAAATCTATACCTTTGGAAGTGCAAACCCCTTGACCACCAACGGGCCTTGTATATTTTCTTGCCTTGTTCTTCCTCTTTGACTCTAAACACCCACTTATTATGTAATGCTCTTTTTCTTTTGGGTAGCTTTACCAAATCCATGTCCGGTTCTCCATGAGAGCCCCGATGCTCCTCATCCATGGCTTGCTCCCACTTCTTCCTAAAGCATCTATCCGTTAGGAAATATATCTTAGTGCTCCATTTGTATGGGTGAATAATAATTAAATGTGTAATTAATATTATGGTAAATTAGTGAAAGTACATTTACTATGTAAATGTAAATAGTAAATGTAAAATGTGGTTAGTATGTGGTAAGTTAGTAAGTTAGAATAATAAAACAATTAGTGTTGTTTTATTATTATATTAGTGAGAGGTGAAACCATATGGGTGTATGGTTCACATGAAGACAAATGTTGTTGTAAGGATTGTTATTTTACATCTCCTATATAATGGAGTGTAATGAAATAGTGAATGAATAATAAAATATAATATAGAGTTGCTGATTTCAATTATTGTATGCGTGTAGCTATTTCATGTAATCTTTGTATTAGATTAGAGTGATTTCTACACTACCTCGCATTGCTTCATCAAAGCTCTCTGGCTCTCCACTATCAGTGAGTAATAAATAATAAAGAGAAGGAGAAAAATGTTCAGGTTCTCTTCTTACCCTAGAAGACCTCCTCAATATAGGAGTTTGGGGTTCCTATTGAGGGGTTCCTGAACTGATTCATGTGTCACTTTCCCATCCGGAAGATCCTCTACCGCTGCATATTCTTTCTTGGATTCTTCCCTGTTTTCCTGTAACTGCTGTTTATACATGACTTTCTCATTAAAGACCACATCCCTAGATCGAATGATTTTCTTGTCCTTAATACTCCAACATTTATATCCAAAGTCATCACCACCATAACCAATGAAAGTACATTTTCTGATTTAGCCTCTAGCTTAGTCCTATCATCCTTGTCTATGTGAACAAACACCTCACATCCAAAGACTCTAAGAAATGAATAATCAACTTTCTTACCATACCAAGTCTCCTCAGGTATGCCTCCATCCAAGGCACTTGAGGTCCTCTCGTTTATCAAGTACACAAATTGTGCTCATTGGTTATACGCCCAAAAAGAATGAGGAGGCGTCCCGTATGTAACCTCATGCTCTAGTAAATATGTTCCATTATTGTTTTGTTCATCCTTTCGATACCCCATTCTACTTTGCGGAGTTCCTGAACCGTCTTTTCTGGTATGCAGATTCCATTCTTAGAACAAGTAATCATCAAATTCATTGCTTTGTAATACTCCCCTCCATTATCTGTCCTGAGACATTTTAGCTTAAGACCTATTTCATTCTCTACCAAGGCTTTCCATTTAACAAAAGTGTCAAATACATCAGATTTGTTTCTAATACAATAAACCCAAACTTTCTTGTTGCATCATCAATAAAAGTACCATAATAACTTGAACCCCAAGAGATGATACCCCAGTCGGCCCCTCACACATCGAATTAACCAACTCTAACTTACTCTCTTTCTTTGTAGGTCCAACCTTGAGAAACCTTACTCACTTCTCGTTTCCCATATATGCAGTTCTCACAAAATCCAAACCTGTTTCGTATATCCAGTAAATTCTTCTTTATGATGTTCATGCCCTTATGGCTCATATGACCAAGCCTATAGTGCCATAATGTTGATTCGCATCCTGAAGCCACAAGATTACAATCATTAGTACTATCGGTGGTTAAATACAAGGTTCCAACCTTCTTACCTCTCACACCACAAGAGCACTCTTGTAACCTTCCAAGAGTCTCGCTATAAATATCATAAGACAACCATCACTTCCCCCGCCCGCCGATATCAAATTTTGTCTTAATGTAGGCACATGTCTAACATCCTTCAATAGCCAAGTATTCCCATTCGCATCTTAACTCGAATGTAACCTTTTCCAACTATGCTGCAAGGCTCATCATCACCAAGAAAACATGCCCAAAATCTCCTTGAACATAATCAACAAAATAATGCCATGTGGAGAAGCATGAAAGAAGCCCTTGAATCTAAAACCCAAGATTCAAGAATATTGTGCAAAGAAAGAATCAAAGCATCGACATACATTACCGTTCACATTGGCCTCCTTGTTTTCTTCCCGTTGTTTCTTCTTATCCCGAAGCTCCCAACAATCCTTCTTCGCATGCCTGTGCTTTCCACAATTCTAAAGATACAATCTTGTTCTTGGATTTTGACCTTGCCGATCTTTTGATTTTCCACGGTTTCCTCTATTCTTTGTCTCTCCTCTAGTTTCCACCATCAAAGCATTCCCCGAAGTAGAAGATTCCCAGAGCTTTTTCTTCACATTTCCTCGCTTAGAATCACCCTACAACATCCTCAAACTTCAACTTCGAAGTTAGCTAGAACCGAGTTACTTACCGCCATTACTGTGCTATTCCAACTCTCGAGTAAAGAGCAATGAGTAATTAATAAAGCCCTAACTTCTTCATCAAATTCTATTATAACCGAAGCTAGCATATTCACTACCGTATTGAAATCATTTAAATGGCACATCGGACATCTTCATATTAAACAACTTTTTCATTAAAAATATCTTATTAGAGGGAGGGTTTTTCATACAACTTCCTAATGCATCCATTAGATCTTTGTAGTCTTTTCCTTTCAAACATTAAATAATACCGAAGATGCAAGACACATGGATTGCCCCAAGTGCTTCCTATCCAAAGAAATCCCATTCCGCATCCATGTCATACTCAAGGGTTTGTTCACCTTCTCAAACAACTGAGTATAAAGATTCTTTTGATAAAGGTAATCTTCCATCTCGCATCTTCCAAAGATCAAATTCTACCCGTTGAATTTATTAACCCTAGATCTTCCATCATCTGCCATAGCTCCCACTAAAGCTAAAAATTTCCCGTGATTCAACACTTCAGCAAACCAAACCAAGGCTCTGATACCAATTGTTAGGAAATAAGGGATAAAATATGTGGAATAATCCCTCACAAAATCACAACAGTAGAAACTAATATGCAAAAATTATTACAGATCTCAAATAAAATTGTAGAATAAAATAACACAACGCAAAGAGACAAAGATTTAACGTGGTTCACCCAATTTGGGCTACGTCCACCAAGAATCACTTGCTCTGATTTTATTACAAGCCACCGCTCTCTCAATACAATACCGAGATCCCTTAGAGCTATGCTCAACAAACTCTCAGAATTCACACCCGAATTCAAAACACATCCGTAATACATTTGCTTGTATTTCTATCATATGCATAAGACCATATAAATAGACAACTACTTAAGTAGTTTTACAAAACCGTGGTATCAAAACTATGGGCAAAACCCGCCCCATAGACCTATGGGTCAAAAACTCGCCATATGAGAAAAAACACATTTTGATATTTCAGTGCAATTTTTCGAGGCCAAAAATTTACACCTAAACACTTTCACCGGTGAGGATACATGAAAAGTGTACAAGACTCTTAGTGTACAAGCCTTCAACACTTTCACACATCAAAACAGCTCCACAACCTAACACATTTTTGGGTACGTACATATTTATCCTTGAGAAACATTTTAGCCATGGAGAGGCATAAAATGGTGGGTCTCGAGTATGGCGGTCCCAAAATGGGGAGTTAGAAGTTATACCTGACACGCCTGTGTTAAAATGTCACCATCCAAATTCCCGCTACCTGCAAAATGAAAAGAGGACTCAAGTGCAGATAGATAAAATAAATTGAGAAATAAAACTAAATTAATATGAAATTAGGACTTACCATCTACGTGGGGATTAGAACTTACCTCCATCGACACTCCAACCCTACGAAAAAAATTCAAAACCAAATTAGAAAACAATATATATATATATAAAACGAGCTCATTTTAGTATTCATTTACACATGTTGATTTGGTAGTTTTGAGCTCGGGAACCAAGTGATCATTTTCTATGAGATTATAGTAAAAATATCTAGGAGCATGCACGAGATTTTGATCATGCCTCCAAGAGCAAGACATCGCCCACAAAGCCTCACGTTAGTTCTTCTCAATTTATCATTTTAAAACCTAAAATATAGAAATGTAGAAATATTTGTCTTGGGGGGATTATTTTCGAAAATGCTAGTCTTAAAAGAGTCTCTAGGGGGGGCACCCATAGGGTAGGTCCTTATTTCATCTAAAATGATGTATTTTTGCATTTTTATAGTGTTTTTAGAGCTTGAGCCGTTACATGATTCGGGATAGGACCGCCGTCCTATGAAGGCAACAGTTACAAGACCGCCACCCTATAAGGTGGTGATTATAGGACCACCACCACCACATAAAGCAGCTGGTTATGAAACCACCGCCCGCACGTGGTGGTGATTTCGAACAGAATGTAAAAAGAGATGTATTACTTGATTGTTTTTGCATTTTTAGCATTTTTATATGTTCCTGATGATTTTTCCAGTTGGATTATGTTACTAACTTACTCCTTTTTTATGTTTTGGGTGGATGCAAAAGAAGGAGGAGTATATCAGATGGAGTAGGAGAGAGGGAGTGTGATTGGCTCCCGATAGTGTTGGATGCATTGACCTAGGCTGAGAGAGACACTTTGCAGTGGGCTGGCATCTTGCAGATCTCTCGGGTTCCTCACATTGCTCCTTCCAGTCACATACTATGTGACTTATTTTCATATTGGGATGCCGAACATAATACCTTCTGGTTACAAGTGCTGGGGTGAGTGGAATTTCACCCTTGAGCATGTGTACCGTATATTGGGGGTCCCGATTCTTGGGAGGTGGTTGTCTCTTAAGACAACAATATCCAGATCTCAGATGGTCTAGTGGGCCACATATATGGGAGATGTCATTGTTTCCATGGGCTCAAAGAAGGGGTTGAAGGTCCGCTATTGTTGAGTCAAATATTCCTGTGTTCTACAAGGCTATTATGGGCATCCTTGCCTCGCGGTTGATTGGGGACAAGGGACAGATAGTATTTTATATTGTTGGGATCCTATTATCACACAGATTGAGGCACATGGTCATGTTTACGGTTGGGGAGAAACATTCTTTGGGACCACCTATCATGATTTGTATAGGGTAGTCAAATTATAGGGGAATTCATTAAGTCACCCTACTCTTGTCATGAGTTAGGTGTATGAGCACATTATTCTCTATGGGAGAGGTGTATATGAGCGAGAAGAGATCCCGAGGGGTCAGTAAGGCAGCGAGGTAGACAGAATGACCATTCTTAGGGTGCCACACCAGCCACTAGCTTCTTTGACTACCGAAGACATAGAGACTACTCCTTATCGTGCTATGGTAGGGTTTTCGGGGAGAGGAAACACTTATATTGATTCCTTGCCACACTACAAGTAAATTGATAGACAAGACAGGGGAAGTTGGAGATCCACCCCTTTGATAGAGTACCATAGCAATTTGGCCTCCCTTCTATTGATATGTTTCTTCCAATGGGGCTAATATATAGATCTGTTCGCGAGGCCAAAGGAGGTCTTAGAGGAATAGGTTTGACTACGATCACTCCACGGCATTCCCATTGTAGCTACGAGGGTGGTTCGTGCCCGAGGGGTAGCTAGTGCTCCTCAAGCACCTTTACTTTAGATTGGGTGCTAGTCCTTCTCATAGTGGAGATGAGCCCATTAACGTGGACTCTCGAGTCTAAAGTGTTCAATGGGGGAGACCGAGGAGGAGATGGAAGAGGGTGAGAATGGAGCTAGCGAAATAGTGAGGAGGATGACAATGATTCTAAGTGGCATGACACTCAGGATATCTTATAGGTCGAGAGGGCAGAGGAGAGTACAAAGAAGGTGACCTTGATTTCAAAGGATTTTCCTTCTCAGGATCTAGGTGGAGATGACAAGTCCGTGGATGTTTGTCGGTTTGTTCCGGATGTGGGAGAGGCACGAAAATTAGCTCGTGAGTCATGGCAGAAGCAGTGTGAAATCATAGAGATCCCACCTAGAGGCCTGGAGATCCGAGTGAGTTACTACTCTTTTCTTGATTTTGTTTTAGTTAGAATTGTTTAGTTGATGTTTCCCTTTTGTTGTTCCATTTATTTTTGGTCTTATTTTGGACAACTTTCTAACTTGTTTGCTTCTCTTTTTTATTTGTAGTAACTTTGAGGAATGGTGGGATATGATTCACTAGGTTGTGCAGACACTCTACTCCTCCCTTTGGAGGTACTCGATCCGAGATGACCGAGGACGTTTGAGAGCCCTCAGTGTAGCCAACATATTTATGTCTTTGCCCCTATTTGGAAGGTGGAAAATATCATGACCTCCCTTTGCACCGAGCTAGCTGGATATAGGATATTGAGCGCTTGATGAGGAGGAGTCGCCCTCATAGTGAGACCATAGTTGCTGGCCATGATCGTGAGCCCTCGGTTCATTGAACATCATCATAGTAGGAGTGATGGTTGAGGTTGTGCACCTTCCGAGGGATCTCAGGGATTGAGGATCATGGTCCCTTTTTGTAGTGATCTTTGGTTGGATATTTATACGAGTATTTTTAATTTTCCATGCTCATTGAGCGTTTTGACCATGCCTTAGTGCATGATGGCATTGTACATAAAACACCATATATATATATATATATATATATATATATATATATATATATTTGGATCTAGATCTTCTTATGTCTAGAATTTTGTGATTTGCTTCCCATGTGTACACTAGATATTTTTAAAGTATATTTCTTATATGCTTTTCAAAATGTATGCGATGGATGACAAATGATAAAAATATTGAACATAATTCTTTACTTTTATTTTCTTTTGTAATGCTAGTACGTGATGATGTGAAACATATTGTAGTACTAAACTTTTGGCCTCTTTGGGAAATGTTTGTTGTTTCTTCTTATGTTCGGACAAAATGTGATGAATGTATAGTGATAAAGAGATGAACTTGCCCCACTCCTAACTCCACACAACTAGTAAATGTGATGGCTCAACACCAAGAGTTGTGAGAATGGAACGATGAGAGAGACAAACCAGTGATAGAAACCAAACTTAGACCTACACACTAACCATACTCAAACTACCACCAAGCTTAGAAGGCCACTTACTTTCAATTTATCGAGACTTAGATCTATAAATGGCAACTGGTTGACAAAATATGGTTTTGAGGATTTGATCTCTTTGAAATTTGGACACTTATTTTAACTTAATATAATTTGATTTGTACTTCTAAAATACCAAGATTTGTTAATTTGTGTGAATGGAGACACTTACATTTTTAAAAGTGTTTTTAGGGCTTTTGAGCCGTTTGGCGATTTAGAATAGACCGACACGCCACGGCACAAAGTGTGGCGGTCATGGGACCGCCACCCTATGAAGGTGGCGGTTACAAGACCACCGCCCTTTAAGGAAGTGGTTACAAGATGCCGCCACATAAAGCGGAGGCTACGAAACCACCGCCCGCATAGGGCGGTGGTTTGAATGGAATACAAAAAGATGTATTACTTGATTGTTTTTGCATTTTTAGCATTTTTATATGTTCCTGATGATTTTTGAGTTGGATTGTGTTACTAACTTACTCCATTTTTGTGTTTTAGGTGGATGGAGAAGAAGGAGGAGTATATCGGATGTAGCAGAGAGAGGAGTGTGATTGGCTCCCAGTAGTGTTGGATCATTGACCACGGTGAGAGAGACACTTTGCAGTGGGCTGACATCTTGTGGATCTCTCGGGTTCCTCATGTTGCTCCTTCTAGTCACATACTATGTGAATTATTCTCATATTGGGATGCCGAAAAAATACCTTGAGTTACCAAGTGCTAGGGGTGAGTGGACTATCACCCTTGAGGATGTCTACTGCATATTTGGGGTCTCAATTCTTGGGAGGTGGTTGTCTCTTAAGACAATAGTATCCAGATCTAAGATGGTCGAGTGGGCCACATATATGGGAGATGTCATTGTTTCCATGGGGTCGAAGAAGGGGGTGAAGGTTTGCTCTATTGTTGAGTCAAATATTCCTGTGCTCCATAAGGCTATTATGGGCATCCTTGCCTCAAGGTTTATTAGGGACAATGGAGGGGATACTCTTTTATACTGTTGTACTCATACTATCACATAGATTGAGGCACATGGCCAAATTTACGCTTGGGGAGCAGACTTTCTTGGGACCACCTATCATGATTAGTATAGGGTGGTTAGATTATAGGGGCAATCATTGAGTCACCATACTCTAGTCATGAGTTGGGTGTATGAGCACATTATTCCCTATGGGAGAGGTGTACAGGCGTAGAGGATCTTGGGGATGTTAGGTTAGTGAGGTGGACCGGGGATGACCGTTCTTAGGGTGCCACACTAGCGAGTGGATTCTTTAACTACTGAAGACATGGAGGCTACTCCTTATAAGGCTATGGTAGGGTTATGGGGAGAGGAGACACTTACATTGATTGCTTGCCACACTACCAGTCAGTTGTTAGATAGGACGGGGAAGTTGGATATCCACCCCTTTAATAGAGTACCATAACAGTTTTTCCTCCCTTATATTGATATGTTTTCTCCAAAGTGAGGTTAGTATATAGATTTTTCGTGAGGATAAGGGAGTTCCAGAGGCTGAGGTTGGACTACGATCACTCTTGGTGTTCCCATTGCAGCTAGGAGGGTGGTTTGTGCCCAAGGGTTAGCTAGTGCTCCTCAAGCACCTTTACTTCAGATTGGCGCCGGTCCATCTCATAGTGGAGATGATCCCATTGATGTGGACTCCAAGTCTGAGGAGTTCAATGGGGGAGATAGAGGAGGAGATGGAGGAGGGTGAGACCGGAGCTAGCGGCATGACAAGTGAGGGGGGATGACAAGTGATTCTCGGTGGCATGACACTCAGGATATCTTGTAAAATGAGAGGTTAGAGTAGAGAGCACAAGAGAGGTGACCTATAGTGGGATGATGAGATCCATCCATGGAGACCATCACTTTGTTCCAGATGTGGGAGAGGCACGATAGTCGGTGGTAGCGTTAGTAGCATGCAAGATCTTAGAGATCCCACCTCAGAGGCCTAGAGATCCGAGTGAGTTACTACTCTTTTCTTGATTTTGTTTTAGATAAAAAATTTAGTTGATGTTTCCCTTTTGTTGTTTCGTTTATTTTTTGTCTTATTTTAGACAACTTTCTAACTTATTTGTTTATCCTTTTTTATTTGCAGCGAATCTTGAGGGATGTGAGATTTGATTCGCGTGTGTGCCGGACACTCTACTACTCCAATCGGAGCGTACTCGGGCTGGCCGGCGAGGACGTTGGAGATCCTCGAACCGAGTGACATCACCGAGTCTTTGCCCCTCTGGAAGGTGGCGAAGATCATGACCTCCTTTGCCCTCGAGTGCTTGATGAGGAGGAGTTGATGAGGTGGAGTGAGACTCACAACATCTTAGTGGTCATGATAGTGAGCCCTCGGTTCATTTAGTGCATCGTCGCGCAATAGTGTCCTAGATGAGGTCGTGCACCTTATGAGGATCTCACAAGGATTGAGGGATCATGGTCCCTTTTGTAGTGATCTTTGGTCGGATATTTATATGAGTATTTTTGTATTTTCCGGGCTCATTGAGCATTTTACCATGCCTTAGTAACATGATGGCGTTGTACATTAAACACCATATATATATATATATATATATATATATATATATATTGGATCTAGATCTTCTTGTGTCTAGAATTTTGTGATTTACTTCCCATGTGTACACTAGATGTTTTTAGAGTATTTTCTTATATGCTTTTCAAAATGTATGCAATGGATGAAAAATGATAAAAATACTAAACATAATGTTTTACTTTTATTTCTTTTGTAATGCTGGTACGTGATGATGTGAAACATATTGTAGTACTGAAATTTTGGCCTCTTTGGGAAATGTCTGTTGTTTCTTCTTATGTTGGCAAAACATGATGAATGTATAGTGATAAAGAGATGAACTTGCCCACTCCTAACTCCACGCAACTAGTAAGATGCGAGGGCTCAACACCAAGAGTTAGGAAGGGCACAAATTGTATGAGTTTGACTTAATGGAATGATGAGAGATAGAAAAACTAGTGACAAAAACCAAACTTAGACCTACACACATACCATACTTACAACTACCACCAAGCTCAGAAGGTCACTTACTTTCCAATTTATCTAGACTTAGATCTATAAATGGAAATTGGTTGACAAAATCTAGTTTTGAGGATTTGATCTCTTTTGAATTTGGACACTTCTTTTCACTTAACATAATTTGATTTGTACTTATAAAATACCAAGATTTGTTAATTTGTGTGAATGGAGACACTTACATTTTTTAATTGTTTTTAGGGCTTTTGAGCCATTTGGCGATTTGGAGAAAGGACCGCCGCCCGCACTTGCGGGAGTGGTGATCATGGGTCCGCCGCCCTATGAAGGTGGAAGATATAAGACCGGTGCCCTATAAGGTGGTGGTTACAAGACCACCGCTACATAAAGTGGTGGTTACGAAACCGCCACTCTACATCAAGTGTGGCGGTTTCAAACAGTAATGCAAAAAGAGATATATTACTTGATTGTTTTTACATTTTTAGCATTTTTGTATGTTCTCGATGATTTTCCTAGTTGGATTGTGTTACTTAACTTACTCCTTTTTTTTTTTGGGTGGATTCGGAAGATTGGGGAGTATATCGAATGGAGCAAGAGAGAGGGATTTTGATTGGCCCTGACAGTAGTGTTGGATGTATTGACCTAGTCTGAAGTGACACTTTATAGTGGCAAGCATCTTACGGATCTCTCGCGTTCCTCACATTACTCCTTCCAATCACGTACTATGTGACTTATTCTCATATTGGGATGCCGACCGAATACCTTCTAGTTAGTAGGTGCTAGGGGTGAGTGGACTATCACCTTGAGGATGTCTACCGCATATTGGGGGTCCCGATTCTTGGGAGGTGACTATCTCTTAAGATAGCAGATATCCAAATCTCAGATGGTCCAGTGGGCCACATATATGGGAGATGTCATTGTTTCCATGGGGTCGAAGAAGGGGGTGAAGGTTCACTCTATTGTTGAGTCAGATATTCTTGTGCTCCACAAGGCTATTATGGGCATCCTTACCTCACGGTTGATTGGGGACAAGGGAGGGGATACTCTTTTATACTATTGGGATCCTATTATCACATAGATTGAGGCACATGGCCACATTTACGCTTGGGGAGCAGACATTCTTGGGACCACCTATCATGATTTTTATAGGGTGGTTAGATTACAGTGGTAGTCATTAAGTCACCCTACTCTAGTCATGAGTTGGGTGTATGAGCACATTATTCCCTATGGGAGAGGTGTATAGGCAGATAGAGGATCCCGAGGCTATCAAGACAACAAGGTGGACAAGGATGACCATTCTTAGGGCACCACACCATCCAAGTGGCTTCTTTGACTACTGCAGACATGGAGGCTACTCCTTATCAGGCTATGGCAGGGTTATGGGGAGAGGAGACACTTACATTGATTGCTTGCCACACTACCAGCCAGTTGATAGACAGGACGGGAAGTTGGAGATCCACCCCTTTGATAGAGTACCACAACAGTTTGGCCTCCCTTATATTGATATGTTTCCTCCAGTGGGGCTAGTATATAGATCTATTCACGAGGCAGGGGAGGTCCTAGAGGCCGAGGTTGGACTATGATCACTCTTGATCGTTCCCATTGCAGCTAGGAGGGTGGTTCATGCCCGAGGGGTAGCTAGTGCTCCTTGAGCACCTTTACTTCAGATTGGCACCAGTCCTGCTCATAGTGGAGATGAGCCCATTGACATGGACTTTGAGTCTGAGGAGTTCACCTGGGGGGAGAGAGGAGGAGACGGAGGAGGGTGAGACCAGAAGCTGGAGGTATAAGTGAAGAGGATGATAGTGATTTTGAGTGGCATGACACTTAGGATATCTTGCAAGCCGAGAGAGTGGAGGAGAATGTAGAGAAGGTAACCTTAATTTTAAAGGAGTTTCCTTCTAGGATTTAGGGGGAGATGATGAGTCCGTGGCAGGCCATCACTTTGTTCGATGTGGGAGAGACACGACAGTCGGCAGAAGTGTCAGTAGTAGGCACAAATCCTAGAGATCCCACCTGGAGGCTTGGAGATCCAAGTGAGTTAGTATTCTTTTATTTATTTTGTTTTAGTTAGAATTGTTTAGTTGATGTTTCCCTTTTGTTGTTTTGTTTATTTTTGTTCTTATTTTGGACAACTTTCTAACTTGTTTGTTTCTCCTTTTTATTTGCATCGATTACTAAGAGATGGTGAGATTTAATTCGCTAGGTGTGCACAAACACTCTACTACTCCCTTCAGAGGGTACTCGAGCCAATCTAATTGAGGATGCTGGAGAGCCCTCGACAGCTGGATGACATACTGATGTCTTTGCCCCTGTCTCGAAGGAAGAAGATAGCATGACCTCCCTTCACACCGAGATGGTTGGATATAGATTAGTTGAGCGCTTGATGAGGAGGAGTCTCTCTCACAGTGAGACCAAAACTCTTGGTCATGATCGTGAGCCCTCAGTTCATTCAGAGCATCGTCGCAATAGGAGTCCTAGACGAGGTCATGCACCTTCTGAGGGATCTCATAGGGATTGAGGGATCATGGTCCTTTTTGTAGTGATCTTTGGTTGGATATTTATATGAGTATTTTTGTATTTTTTGGGCTCATTGAGCATTTTTACCATGCCTTAGTGCATGATGGCATTGACATAAAACACCATATATATATATATATATATATATATATATATATATATATATATATATATATATATCTTTTGGATCTAGATCTTCTTATGTCTAGAATTTGTGATTTACTTCCCATGTGTACACTAGATATGTCTAGAGTATTTTGCTTATATGCTTTTCAAAATGTATACGATGGATGACAAATGATAAAAATACTAAACATAATTTTTAATTTTATTTTCTTTTTTAATCTTTGGTACGTTATAATGTGAAACATATTGTAGTACTAAACTTTTGGCATCTTTGGAAAATGTCTATTTTTTCTTTTTATGTTGGCAAAATGTGATGAATGTATAGTCATAAAGAGATGAACTTGCCCCAATCCTAACTCCACACAACTAGTAATATGTGAGGGCTCAACACCAAAAGTTGGGAAGGGCACAAATTGTATGAGTTTCACCGAATGGAATGATGAGAGAGAGACAAACAAAGTGAGAGAAACCAAACTTAGACCTACATACTTACCCTACTGAGAAACTACCACCAAGCTCGGAAGGTCACTTACTTTCTAGTTTATCTAGACTTAGATCTATAAATGAAACCTGGTTGAAAAATATGGTTTTGAGGATTTGATCTCTTTTAGAATTTGGACACTTATTTTCACTTAATATAATTTGATTTGTATTTCTAAAATACCAAGATTTGTTAATTTGTGTGAATGTACCCCCATACCTTGCCACACGCCACTAGTAAGAAGCATGGGTTTGTCACAAAAGGAAGATATATGCAAGTAAGGGCACTTCTTTCATTTCCCATCCTCGTAAAACTAGTAAGTGATGTGGGATTATCACCGAAGGTTGGTGGGGCAAAGAAGTGTGTAAAATAAAATATTCGATTGCTTGGTATTTTTATTCTATTTGATTTTGACACTTTTGATATGTGATTTTGGGATATCCTTGTTTCAAAGAAACATAAGAGGGATAGATGTGACACCAAGAAGCTTCTAGAACAGACCGTAGTTAAGAACAACTTCACCATGTAGAAAGAAAGAGCAAAACCAAGTATGCAGGCCTTAGTATGGTTTTCGTCAACATTTGTCTGTCAAACTTGATGAAAATATTTTAAAACTACTTGATGATGTTTGAAGAGATGGGATTTGAATGATTTTGCCAATATTTTCAAAAATTTATAATAGATTTCTTAAGAGTAAGTTCCTTGACTATAATCTATATGAAACGAGTGGACAAAATGAAGCAACTAAGTGACTGATGCAATGTAGGTAGATATAATATACAAATGGTGACGTTGATGTCTCATGCGTAAAACCGTTTAAGATGTAAGGAATTGACTATTTCATTATACTCCTCACCTTTTAAATTACACAAGAGATACACCATTTCCGTATTCTTTCATGACTCGGTATGGGCCCAACCACTTGGGCTGGAATTTCCTTCCTTCACCGGTTTTCTTATCAATCCAGCTATCTAGTCTTAGAACTAGATCTCCCTCATATATTTCTCGCTCGTAGAATTTTTTGTTATATTACTGCACATCCGGTCAGTAATAGGATCTATGTCATTGTTCGGCATTTAGCTTGGCCTCATCAAGGATTTCTAGTTGAGAGAGGTGTGCTTCTCTATAGGCATCTTCTCCCAAAATCCCTTGTAATAAGATGCGGAGACTAGGTATTTCGACCTCAAGTGGGAGAATTGCTTCTGCCCCAAATACTAATGAGAAGGGGTTTCTCCTATTGGTGTTCTTATTGAGGTTATATGGGTCCCAAGGCCGGATATAATTTTAAATTCCAATCTCATTTTCTCTCTTAACTATTTTTAGGAGAATAGATTTTACTGTTTTGTTCGTTGCTTCGGCTTGTCCATTGACTTGAGGGTAGTAAAGAGAGGCTGTATGATGGTTTATTTTAAATTTTCTACATAACTCATAGACCTCATTGTTCTTAAAGGATGTGCCATTATCTGATATAATGACTTATGGGACATTGTACCTACAAATGATTTGGTTTAGAATGAACTTGGCGATTATCGGACCTAGTACGTGGCGGAGAGGCATGGCCCCTACCCATTTGGTAAAATATTTTTGGCCGTAATTATAAAATTATGGCCATCTATTGATGAGGGAGAGAATTTCCCTATCAAATCTAGACCCCACGTGGAGAAAGGCCACGGGGTTGCTATTGGTTGCAGAGATTGTGTTGGCATGTGAATCTCGTGGGAGAATTCTTGGCATTTGTGGCACTTACATATAAACTCTACTGCATCATGTTCAAGAGTGGGCCAAAAATATCCCATCCGATTTATTTTACGAGTAGTGGCATGACCAGCGAAGTGACCTCCACATATCCCACTGTGGGATTCATAAAGAATCTTCTTGGATTCTTTTGTGTCGATGCATATTAAAAGCATGCCATCAAAGGCTTTATGATAGAGTACTTGTTCTAAAATAACATATTTAGAAACGATAATGTGTAATCACCTTCTTTGTTGTGATGTGGAACCTTCGAGTATGTATGGTTCATGATAAAATTGATGATGTTAGTGTACCAGGGGACATGTCGAGATGGGGCTTGGTTTGATGAAGTATATACACTCATCGAGAAAGTATAGATTTACCAAATAACCTCCATCTAACGGATTGTTAGCTAACCGACTGTAATGATTTGTCTATTAATGGATTTCTGGTTTACAAATGTTAATTCAAATTCACCCATTAAGGATATGAAATGTCCAGCCTTTTTATATAGAGACCCTTGCATGAGGAATGTTCAGTAAATGATCTATCTTTCAATGAGCCTTGTTTCTTGATTTAACATGTAATGTCTTAAACGTTTTGTTGCAAAGACTATGGCAAGGAATTCTCTCTCTACTGTGTAGAACGTGTTTCATAATCGAGCAACATTCAGCTAAAGAAATAGACCGCATGTTCTCATTTATCATTCTCTTCTTGAGCCAACATTCAAAGCTAGTGAGACATCGTAGCCCATGAGTATAGGATCTAAGGGTGATCTGGTCTGGGAGGCATTAACATGGGAGGAGACAAAAAGAAGCATTTAACTGCTTCAAAGGCCTCGTTGCATTCTTTTGTCCAATCAATGCTATAATCTTTCTTTAATAGATTGTTGATTGGATGAATAGAAAAACTTAAATGGGATGAACCTTGATCTGCATCGATTTTCCCAAGAAATGATCTAATACCAGACTCATCTGATGGTGGAATCATTTCAAGAAAAGCCCAAATTTTGGGTGGATCAACATAAATCCTCATGAGTATATAATGTAACCAATAAGTTTTCCTCTTGTCACACCAAATACGCATTTCTCGGGTTCAATGTGACGCCATATTCAATCAATCGTGAGAGGATGATACTGAGTACTTCGTGGTTATCATAGTGCTTATTTGCCTTGGCCAACAAGTCATCCACATAGGATTCCAAAATTTTATGGATAAGATCATGGAATATGTATGTCATTGCCTTGGTATGTAGTCTTTGGCGTTCTTAAGACCGAATGACAAGACAACGTAATAATAAGTTCCCAGGAGTTATAAACATGGTTTTGGCTTGGTCCCTGTTTAGATATTTTAATCGATTATACCTCGAGAACCCATCCACGAGGGACAAAAGTTCAAATCCAGCTGTTGCATCAACAAGGACGCCAATGCATGGTAATAGGGAGTCATCCTTGGGACATGCTTTGTTAATATGCCAAAAGTCTATACAATTGTGTATCTTCTCATTCTTTTTTAGAATAGGGATGATATTAGATACCCATTATGAAAATCAATGGGTTTGATGAATCCCACTTGGAGAAGTTTCATTACTTCTTATTTTACCATGAGAGCCACTTTTGGCTTCATTGGTCTTGACTTTTGTTTAATTGAATTTGCATCTAGTTTGGTGACAAGATTATGTACTTTGCAATATGTGGAGAAATTCTTGTCATTTCTTTGTAGTTAAATGTGAAAGCCTTTTGATGTTTTTTGAGGATTTGGGTGTGTATTTCTATCTCCTCTGGAGTTAACGAAGATCCCAATTTCAAAATTTTTGGCTCTTCCTCTGTTCCAATGTTTATGTCAATTGTTTCTTCAATTAAAGAAGTGTTGCCTTATTCAAATCGAGTATGGGCCGGAGGTAGTTCCAAACTTTCTCCATTCTCTACCTCATAGATATCGAGATCATTTTGTGGAGGAGACTCTATCATGGGATTTCCAAAATAGGAAGAGGAATGTGGTATTAGGGAAAGATCCACTATGTGGTGAGAAAGATGTAGCTCTACATAGGTGTTTAGATATTCGAGAGTGACTTTATCACTTTGCGGAGTGATCTAGGATAGAAAATCATTCTTAGCTTCAGTATGAGTCGAGTAGGTTTGTTGGTATTTTACACACCAATGGTTCAAAGATGAAGTGATACCATGAAACTTGTGTTTTCAACTCACTGTTTGGAGTGAAGGGAAGCTAAGGTTCTTTATTGAATCGGTGAGGAGGTTTTGTTTTCGTTGGATTACTTCAATTGATATAAAGTTGAATACTTTGCTTCGATCTAATACCACTTTGTTTTGTAGAGTTGTAAATGTTCAACTTTAGTTTCATATACCTTAGAGACCTGTTTAGAATCACGGTTGTGAGTCTCCTAGTACTCCAATGTTATCGACACCCATTCTTTTAGCTAGGATGAGGCCAAAGAGGAGGGCTTCATACTCAGCCCCATTGTTTGTACATTCAAAGTTTAATTTAAAGGAGAAAGGTAGGATCTTTCCCTCAGGAGAAGTAAAGATCACTCTTTCCCCAGCTCCAACGCAACATCTAGCTCCATCAAAGTGGAGAGTCCAATATTTTCTTGGAAAAATAGATGTTGGGATATTCGTCAGTATCTATTTCTTCTACCTCGATTGCTTGTACCATACAAACTTTGTCTAATGGAAGAGAAGCAATTCTAGGGTGTATCCCATACCCATAGAATCAAATGGTAGGAGAATAGGTAGATCTTTCTCTAGTAATTCTATAATTTTTTTGGTAGTCCCTAATGACATCGTTTCATGATGTTAGTCTCATTTTTGAGTGCTGGAATGCCCTCAACTAGATTAGTAATTTCCAGTTTGTGGTAGGTATCAACTTATCTTCGGTTTTGAATTAATTGGTTTCATAAGTTGATTCGTTGGGAGTTCAAACTCAGAGTGAAAATTGGTCTTTTCTTCAAGTCACTTAAGTGTATATCGAAGGATTTTGGGTCACCTCAGTGCCACAAATATTTTCGATAAGTGCAAAAATCCTTTTCTTGGAATAATGTGGAAGGGATTGCCTTCATCGGTGCGCATCCAATTCGCATGCTTTGTTTTGCTCTTCCCCATATTTGTTTCCTTTCTATACGCACCCAAAATTGGAGGGCCGCCGCCCGCTGTAATGATGTTACACGTGACCCAATGATGATACGAGCCCCCACAAGGTGTTTAGGATCTAAAAATCTCTCCAAGTGTACATTAACATCCTACATGCCTCGCTTAGCCTTTACATGCTTTGTTTTGCTCTTCCCCCTCTTTTCCTTTACATTTTGGTCTTTAGTGATGAAACCGCCACCGCCTTTGCTCGTATTAATGTTTTATGTCCCTTGGGAAGAGTGTTTCTCCATTGTTTATTCAGAAAAGAGTTCAATTTGGATTTCACCTTTGGGTAAATGGGAATTCTATAAATAGATGGTTTGTTTTCAAGCAAATGGCCTCCAAAAACTGTGCCCCTCATTCTCTCATTTTAGAATTTAGTCTTTCAGTTCTTACTTAGGAATTGTATTAGTTTTATTTGTTGCATGCATATTTAGTGTTGTTTTATTGTTTAGAAGCCACATGATCTTTTTTTCTAGTGTTATTACTATTTCATACAATCAATTGAGGTAGGATAGTTTCATTTTCAGTCTGAAGCCATTAGAGTTGCAGGTTTTGTTCTGGTCAAAAAGGATAGTTTCTGTGTTCGAATGTTTTGTGTTGTATGACTCGCAATAAATCCCGCTAGGAATTACATAAGCCAAGCTTTGTTATCTTGCGCTATCCCTCTCCTACTCACATTATATTCGGCCCGCATCCAAAGCTACCATTGTTCCAATACCTACTTGTTGATGCTAACATCACATGCTTTTCTGGATTCATGTGAGCACGAAGGAACGAGGAGACCACACTAAGGGGACAAAGCCACACACAATCGGATTCGCCACTGTTCTACAAAATCTAGGTTCAAGCTATCAAAATTTCTAGTTAAAACATATCAAATAGAGTAGTGAATCATTTCATTTTAGTTAATCTCACTTTCGATATTGTGGGGAAGTCATGAAGGGTTGATAGTTTCTAAGAAACTATGATTCATTCCCACTTCTGAGGTAAGATCGGGGGTCTTTCAAATAGATTAGATCAGTTATTTGGTTATTTAGAATAGATTTACAACAGTATAGGCAAGTATATTATAATCGGCTGCTTTGTTTTTTTAATTTTGTTATTAGTTTAGTTGTCACTTTCTAGATATATTAAATAATTTCTCTTTCAATTTTGTTCAATAGTTTATCAAAAATACAAAAATAGAGGAATATATATATATTGTAGATATATTTGCTAGTTAGTTTATTCCGTCTTAGTTAGATTTATATTGTTTCTTTCGTATGACAATCACAAGACCTAGGGTGCCCAAAGAATACATATTCGAGCCAATCGTGCCTCAACCCAATCTTACTAAGAATAATCGATATAGACCAAAATCTTAGAATCCAAGTCTTTTGAACAACAAAAATGACCTATAAGAGATTAGATCATAGTTAAGAGGATTAAACATAGAAGATGACCAAGCACATGTGTTTTGGATAAACCATCCAAACTACAAATTTCCCTAAATAGATATTTCCATGACCAGAGGGCTTGAAAGAGAGAAAATGTTCGGGCCACATCCTTTGGTCCCAAAGCCAAATGCAAGAGATATCATTATTGACATGACACTAGCTCAAGAATTCAAGTTCGCTTAACACCTATAAGGTAGTCCGAGAAGATTGTGTAACTTTTAGTTCTAAACATAGAGCTGAAAAGGCATATGCCTATTAGATATTAGAGCAAGGGATTGATTCTACACATGACCATAGGAGGCCCACAACAAGCAAGAACTTTGATGATCCATGGTCCCACAACCCAACATAACTATAAATCAATCAAGCATCGACACGGGTTTGTAGACATTAATATTTAGGTCCTCTCCACTTCCACAGATATTATCCCACAATTATCCTTATTAGATATAAGCAGCTAACAAAGCAAAGGATTTCTAGACTAGACCGTATAGAATCCCATAGAATCCACTATATATCCATCATCCATCTTATGACCCTGTCTGGAGATATACATGAAACAATCCCAGGTCATTTTCCATGTATCCCACAACCTATAGATCGGATCACGCTAGAGCTCGATATTGATTGGAGCCTTCGAGCAGTTATCCTCACCGAATGATCTATCACACCAATTTAGGTTAGGAGGGCCTTCTTTTCCTTAGATTCACAGATTCCATTAGTGTGTGTTGAAGACATAAGATTACCTAACTAGTTTATCTATACCCCACATATATTCCATCCCCACGGTTGTCTCGGCATGACCTCGGGAGGTCGGGTGTGAGGAAGAGTTACTTGTAGATTCCCATGCTCACTTGTCACTTTTCCATCATACAAAATTGGTGAACTCCGTGTGAATAAACAGTTTTCCTCTTTTATTTTTCATTTTTTTCATCCACCTTCACTCTTTCCCATTATTCGGCATGGTATTCATATACCCCTCGAATATGTCGGGATATGATCCATACATGATGAGACCTCTCTCAGGTCTTGAAACAAGCTATAGTCAAACAAATAGACAACCATCGCCCTCGCTTTCACATGGGCTGATAACTATTCAAATAATTATTTATCATCTCAAACTCCCCCTCAAAGAACTAGCTCAAGTTCTTCATTCCGAATTGAGGAGTTCAATCAGCTTGCACAACAACTAGAGCCTTCAAGCTCTAATAATATGACGTTTACTAGAGAATCTATTTCATCTCCTCGGGTCTTATTTAGACCACGACAAGTAGAGAAATGACCCACTTCCTTTTTGGATGAGGAATACTTAGCACGCTTCACTAAAAGCGAGCAACGCTTCCAAAACATGTATCCACCAGTAGGGAGCTTACAAGTACAATTTGATACCCTATTCCAGGAAAACACCCCCATTCCTCCACCTATGGGAAATGCCCTCAGTGAAGCTTGGCAGGATAACGACCAATTCATAGCAGGTATCATACCCCTTTGCAACCTCAAATGATACAACAAATGCCCTTAAGGAAAAATACTGTGTCTTCACCAATAGAGGTCATCTCAGCCTTGGCTGAAAAGGTTAGAGGGCTGGAACTTGCTCAAGCAAATCAAAATTCATATTTTGGGCAAGTAGGAATCCCCAACCCTCCACATCATTCTAGCCAAGTAGACCTCCTCACAGAATAGGCACATTGGGCATGCCTCCTCAGTATTCACAACAAATGCCAACTAGAACCGCATTTGCTAACGCCACTCCGGTGGAAAATATGATACCTCCCAGTCTAGTACAAAATAATCCATTCCTAAGCAATGCTCCTCCATACTTAAACATGTATTCCAAATCACCACAAGGAGATATGTTCTCTTCTCCCGGCATGTTCACTCAACCACAGGGATTTCCTTATGCCCCTGCTAATACATATGCTACACCATATCAACAAACCATCCCACCTCCACCCCTCAGCAAGCACCATCGATGGTCAAAACCTATGCGATAGGAACTTATTCAAAGTATTTGAAAGAACCTTTATACTTCACTATACGAAGCATCATGCTTCCAAGACCTCTTCCCAATCTGCCCAAGGACAAACGTGAGGGAGACCCGAATGCACATATCAAGGCCTATGCCACAGCCATTCGAGAACTACTCCCTTGGGATGGGGTTGTTGCTAAAATATTCCCCAAAACTTTAGAGGGCATTTCCCTCAATTGGTATTACAAAATACCTGAAGCCTCCATCCATTCATTTAAACAACTCGTTTCAGAGTTCATCAAGGTGTTCGACATGAACAAATTGTTGAGAACGGGAATCAGGGAATTCTTGCATATTAAGCAAGAACACAATGAATATATTGCTCATTTCATCCAAAGATGGCATACAGTCCTCTATTCTTTAGCAAGTAATCTAAACATGGATCAGATGGAACTATGTGATTTATTCCTTCATTCTCTCAGCAAAGAGATAAAGGAAGAAGTCCAAAAGTTCCCACTAAGAACTTACGATGAAGTGCTTGAGAGTGCTCTCCGAATAGATCAAGCTGCAATAGATAGTGGTCAAGACGTATGGAACAAACAGGAGGTTAATCATCCCCAATCAAAACACTACGACCTATCCTAGTATAGTAAATGCCAATCAAGGACCTAAAATCCTTAACAAGAATCGTGGAGTGACAACAGATGGAGTAACTGACCAAGCTAAAAAGGTAAATGTTGTAAATACTCCACCACCGGTTAACAATCAACGAAACAACAATTTTACCCCAACAATCAACGCAGTGGATTTTAATCGTCCACAACAACAACAACAACAACGGCAGATCCAGACATGGTCCAAGTCAAAACTCAACTGGATATCAAAACCAAAACCAAAGACAACAAACGCAAAACTTTAATCCTAATAGTCAATACGGTTTAATCAAAGTTTTGGACCACAACATGTGCCAAACCAGCAACCTAGGAATTATAATCCTAACTCGTATTGTGGTTTCCACAAAATTTGAGGCCACGACACTAGGACTTGTCGCGATTACAATAAATTCATGCAACATTTTCTAGAGGAACAAAGACAACTTTTCATAGATATGTTCTTGGCAGATCCTGCATCACCTATGCACCAAATACTTTCATGGGAGCAGTCTCCCCTCAAAATGCACCCCTCAAGATCTTCAATGATCCACTCCCAAATCACAATAACAACAAATTAAATCCAAATGGGACGAACAAGGGTGTAATGACAAGAAACAATGATCATGAAGCCTCGACTTCACTAAATCCACCTGTCGCACCGCAATTAGGAAATCAGCCACGAGCCAAGATAGTTGGTCTAGTGGAGTTAGATACTGAGCTACACGTGGAAGCCATAACAAGGACACGAGAGTATTCCTCTCAGCCAAATCCAAGTTACCCACTAGAGACAGATAACATTCAACAAACATTAGTAAAACCCGTAGGTGCCTATGATTTAATTAATGACCTAACAAAGACCTTCTCTCACATCTCCTTTTTGGACTTGTTGAAGAACTCTCCTACCCATAGGGCTGCTCTTTTAGAAGCATTAGGTTTAGGTCATTTAATTAACATCACTCCACCTCCCGAAACACAAGTAAACCATATAGACTTTGATATTCACCCTCCGGGGCAGCCAGATAGGGATACCGAGTTTATATTCAACATAAACAAAATGCCAACAGACACTGAGATTGCATGTAGAGGTGATCCAGCCTTACATTTACAAGTGTGGGTTTATAAAAATTACGTTAAACGTGTAATGGTTGATGATGGGGCAATAGTTAACATAGTCCCCTTCTCTTTCCTTCAAAAGCTAGGGTATGGAGAAACAAATTGTTCCACGACTCGGAATACACTAAGAGGCTATGATAGCCTTAAAGCCACTTGATTGGGACTATAATACTACCAGTCACCTTAGGACCCAAAAAATCCTCACTGAGTTTTATATTATAGATCGGGAAACCAACTATAATATGATCCTCACAACCATGGATACACCGTATGAAGGCAATCCCTTCTACGTTATTTCAAGAAATAAGATTCTTACACTTAGGAAAGATATTCGTAGCAAAAGGCGATCCAAAACCATTCGATATACACCTAGCAGACCTGAAGAAAAGGCCAAGCATTCACTCTGAGTTTGAACTCCCAACAAACCAACTTAACAAACCAACCGACTCAAAACCGGAAGAAAAGTTGATACCTACAATGGAGTTAGAAGTTATGAACCTAATCAAGAATATCCCAGCCCTCAAGGATGAGGCTAACGTTGTAGAAATAGTATCATTAGGAACTACTGCAAAAATTGTCGAATTGCTAGAATAGGATCTACCAATTTTCCTACCATTTGATTCGTAGGTATGGGATGTACCCTAGGAGTTGGTTCTCTTCCAGCAGAGGAACTCTGCATGGTAGAAGTAACCAAAGCAGAAGAAATAGATGTAACGAATGTCCCAACAGCCATCTTCCCAAGTAAATATTGGACTCTCCATTTTGATGGAGCTAGATGTCATTATGGGTTTGGGGTAGGTGTGATCTTTACTTCTCCCAAGGGAAAGATCCTACCATTTTTCCTTTAAATTAAATTTCGAATGTACAAACAATGGCGAGTACGAAGCCCTCCTCCTTGGTCTCATCATAGCTAAAAGGATCGGTGTTAATGACATCAGAGTGTTAGGAGACTCACAATTAGTAGCAAACCAAGTCTCTGAGGTGTATGAGACTAGAGCTGAACACTTACAACTCTACAAAATAACAGTATTAGATTTGAGCAAAGGATTTAACTTCATATCCATTGAGGCAATCCCATGAGAACAAAACCTTCTCGCAGATTCGATAGCAACCTCAACTTCACATTTCACTCCAAACAATGAGTTGGAAGACACTGTTTCATGGTATCCCTTCGTATTGAACCGTTAGTAAAGAAAACATCAACAAACCCTCTTCTAATGCACATAGCTGAGAATAAATCTACTATCTTAGGTCACGTTGATAGTGATAGAGCCACTCTTGATTACCTAAATGCCTATGCAGAGTTACATCTCACCCATCACATGGTAGATTTGTCCTTAATCCCACATTCATCTTCTTACTTTGGAAATCCCATGGTAGAGCTTCCCCCACAAAAGGAACTTGACATATATGTGGTAGAGAATGGAGAAGATCTGGAACTACCTCCAGCCCCACCTGAGTTTGAAGAAGGTAACTTCTTTAATCGAAGGAACGATTGATATTAACATCGGAATGGAGGAAGAACCAAAGATCTTGAAACTAGGATCTTCGTTAACTCCAGAAGAGATAGAAATACACACTCGAATCCTCAAAGAACATCAAAAGGATTTTGCATTTAATTATAAAGAAATGACAGGAGTTGCACCGCACATCATAGTACATAACCTTGTCACCAAACCAGATGCAAAGCCAATTAAACAAAAATCAAGACCAATGAAACCCAAGGTAGCTCTCATGGTGAAGGAAGAAGTAATGAAACTCCTCCAAGTAGGATTCATCAAGCCAGTTGATTATTCTCAGTGGGTATCTAATATCATCCCCATTCTCAAAAGAATGGGAAGATACGCATCTACATACTTTCGAGACATTAACAAGGTGTGCCCCAAGGATGACTTCCCATTACCATCCATTGATGTCATCATTGATGCAACAACTAGATTTGAGATTTTTTCTCTCATGGATGGGTTCTCGGGATACAATCAAATCAAAATATCTAAACAAGACCAAGCCAAAACCATGTTTATAACTCCTTGGGGAACTTATTGCTACGTTGTTATGCCATTCGGTCTCAAGAATGCTGGTGCTACATACCAGCGGGTAATGACATATATATTTCATGATCTTATTCATAAAATCATGGAATCCTATGTAGATGACTTGTTGGCCAAGGCCAGGAAGCACCGTGATCACCGGAAGTGCTCCGCATCATTCTTTCACATTTGATCGAATACGGAGTCACGCTAAACCTAGAAAAATGTATTTGGTGTGACAAGAGGGAAAATCCTAGGTTACATCATATCATCATGAGGGATCGATGTAGACCCAACCAAAATCTGGCGTTGTTCTTGAAATGATCCCACCTTTGGATGAATTTGGAATTAGTCATTTCTTGGGAAACTCGGTGCAATCCAAGGTTCATCCAGATTTAAGCTTTTCCATTCATCCAATCAACAATCTACTCAAGAAAGATTATAGTATCGATTGGACCAAAGACTACAATGAGGATTTTGAAGTAGTTAAGCGTTTCTTGTTGTCACCACCTACGCTAATGCCTCCTAAGCCATACCGCCTTTAATTCTATACTCTCGAGTTACTCATGTCTCGCTGGCCTACATGCTCGGCTCAAGAAGATGATGAAAATGAGAACTCGTGATCTATTTCATTAGCCAAACATTACTCGATTATGAATGCGTGTTATACGCAAGCAGAACGAGAATGCCTTGCCATAGTCTTTGCAACCAAATGCTTAAGACATTACATGCTAAATCAAGAAACAAGGGTCATTATAAAAATAGACCATTTACAAACTTTCCTCACACAAGGGTCCTTGTCTAAAAAGGTTGGACACTTTATAACCTTAATGGGTGAATTCAAATTAACTTTTGTAAACCAAAAGTCCGTTAAGGGACAAATCATTGCATAGATTGGTTAGCCGACAACCCGTTAGATGGGGGCAATCTAGTAGATCTAGATTTTCCCGATGAATGCATATATTACATAGAAACTAGAACTCCCATCTCTCGAATGTCCTTGGTATAACCGATATTATCAATTTTATCATGGACCATACGTATCCAGAAGGTGCTACACCACAACAAAAAGTGGTTACGCATTATCGTAGCTAAATATGATATTATAGAACAAGTGCTCTATCGTAAGGCTTTCGATGGAATGCTTCTAAGGTGTGTTGACACAGAAGAATCCAAGAAGATTCTCTATGAATCCCATAGTGGAATGTGTGGAGGCCATTTTGGTGGTCATGCCACTACCCACAAAATACATCGGATGGGCTATTTCGGCCCACTCTAGAACACGATGCAATAGAGTTTGTATGCAAGATGCCATAAATGCCAAGAATTTTCCCACGAGATTCACATGCCGACACAAGCTCTACAACCAATCGCGACTCCATGGCCCTTTTCTACGTGGGGCCTAGATTTGATAGGGAAATTCTCTCCCTCGTCAATAGATGGCCATAACTTCATAATCACGGCCACCGAATATTTTACCAAATGGGTAGAGGCTATGCCTCTTACCACTATACCAGGTGTCTATGATCGCCAAGTTCATTTTGAACCAGATCATTTACAGGTACGGTGTCCCACAAATCATTATCTCAGATAATGGAACTTCCTTTAAGAATGATGAGGTCCATGAGCTATGTAGTAAATTTAAAATAAACCATCATATAGCCTCCCTGTATTACCCTCAAGCTAATGGGCAGGCTGAAGCAACAAACAAGACGTTGAAAGCTATTCTCCTCAAAACGGTAAAAGAAAACAAACGAGATTGGCATTTAAAGTTATATCCGGCCTTGTGGGCCCACCAAACCTCAATAAGAACACCAACAGGAGCAACTCCTTTCTCATTGGTATTCGGAGTAGAAGCAATTCTCCCACTTGAGGTTGAAATACCCAGTCTCCGCATCTCACTACAAGGGATTCTGGATGAAGAAGCTTATAGAGAAGCATGCCTCTCCCAACTAGAAAGCCTAGATGAGGCCAAGTTAAACGTTGAATAGTGGCATAGAGTCTATGCTGACCTGGATGTGCCAGCAAAGTATAAAAAAAGGTCTATGAGTGAGAAATATATGAAGGAGATCTAGTTCTAAGACTAGATAGCCGGATCGATAAGAAGACCGGTGAAGGAAGGAAATTTTGGCCCAAATGGTTGGGCCCATACCGAGTCACAAAGGACTATGGAAATGGTGCGTATCTCTTATGTACACTAGAAGGTGAGGAATTCAACGAAACAATCAATTCCTTGCATCTTAAACGATTTTATGCATAAGCGACCAACACTATTTGTATAATTATATCTACATTGCATCTTCATGTAGTTAGGTTCATTTTGTTCACTCGTTTCATAAAATTTTGTGATCAAGGAACTTATTCTCAAGAAATTCATTACAAACTTCTAATGGTATTGGTAGAAGCATTCAAATCATACTTCTTCATTTTCATAACATCATTAACTATTTTAGAATCATTTCATCAAATAAAGCTAGATATGACAAAGTCTTAATGGTAGCCATACCAAGGCCTGCATGCTTGTTCTCACTTTTGGTTTCTTCCTAGGGTAGGTGTCTTGCCTATGGTCTATTCTAGAAGCTTCATAGTGTCACATCTATCCCGTATATATATCTCTTTAGAAATAAGAACATACTGACATTTTTCTCAAATAAGTAAGTCAAATATAGATCAAACAAAAATTTATTTTTACACATTTCCTTGCCCTACCAACCT
Organism: Taxus wallichiana var. yunnanensis; assembly: GCA_018340775.1. Lineage (NCBI taxonomy): Eukaryota > Viridiplantae > Streptophyta > Pinopsida > Cupressales > Taxaceae > Taxus > Taxus wallichiana. The sequence continues at coordinate 1,037,669,641 of CM031239.1, forward strand.
TCGGTGTTGAGCTTGTGTCTCTTACTAGTGACGTAGGGTTGGGAAAGGATGGGAATGCCCTTACTCACCTGTGCCTTGTCCATGGTGATAAGCCCATGCTTCCTACTAGTAGCATGGGGCAAGGTGTAGGGGGTCCTCTTGACAGAAAATGTTAAAAGTCATAAGCAAATAGTTCAAACAAACCTTTGAAATCTTGAGTCAAAAACAAATGAATCAGATGTCCAAAATTTCAAGAGAGTTTAAAACCCGAAAACCAGATTTTTTCAACCATGTGGCCATCTACGGATCTAAGTCTAGATAAACCACAAAGCAAGTTGCATTCTAAACTATGGAGTCACTTGAGTAGAATAGGTTTGTAGTGTCCTAATTTGGTTCCACCAAATATTTGTCTATCTCTCATCACTACCATTCAACAAATTTCATAGCTTGTGCCCTTTCTAGCTCTCGGTGGTGAGCCCTCACATCTTACTAGTTGCATGGAGTTAGAAGTGGGGCAAGTTCATCCACTCATCATACCAGCTTGTCATCACATTCTGTCAAAACAATATGAAGTACGAAAATTGCTTATAGAAGATAAAGTTCAAGATCACATTGTGTTTGCATTATCATATATCAGCATCACGAAATACAAAAAGAAAGAAAGCATTTGTATCATTTGTTCTCCATTTGCATACATTCTGAAAAGCATATAAAAACAACATTATAATATACATGTGGAAATGAATCACAAAATCCTAGACACCAAGAGTCTGATCCAAAAAGAAGTATATATATAATCAAGTTTTGTGTACAATGCCATCATGCGCTAGGCATGGTCAAAATGCTCAATGAGCCTAGGAAATACAAAATAATCATATAAACAATCTAGCAAGAGTCACTACAAAAAGAGCCAAGTGGCCTCTCAACCCCTATGAGATCCTCTCAAGGTGCATAACCACGTCTAGGACTCAGCTACGCAACGCTCTAAATGCACTGAGGGCTCACGGTCCCGAGGAGTAGTTGCAGCCTCGCTATGAGAGCGACTCCTCATCAGACGATCTCGCAGTCCTATACCCTAGCTAACTCGATATGGAGGGAAGTCACCATCTTGGCCACATGCCAAATAGGGGCAAAACATCGCTATGCCTACCAGCTACTGAAGGCTCCCCGCATCCACTGGATAGCTGGCGCGAGTCTTCTCCGTGGGGAGAATCAAGGTATCGTGCATACCGTGAATCAGGTCTCGCCACTCATCAACAGTCTCTGCAAGCAAAGGAGAAAACAAATTAAGAAATAATCAAAAGATAAAAACAAAGATGAACAAAAGGAGAGATAGCAACTAAGGCAATCCTAGTTAAAAACAAATATTAAGAGAAGGGTGACAACTCACTCGGATCTCCGAGCCTCCAAGAGGGATCCCTAGGATCAGCGCCTACCATAGATGTCGTCACTGACTGATGTCCTCCTCCTGTGCCTAGGGACAACATAGCATCCTACTACATGACTCATCCTCTCCGCCTAAGTCCTGAGAGGGCAACTCCTCTGAAACTAGAGTCACCCTCTCCGCACTCTGCTCTGCCCTCTCGGCCTATAAGATCTCCTGAGTGTCATGCCACTCGGGATCGCTATCCTCCTCTCCACCTGACTTGCTGACCTCCATGTCCTCGGTCTCCTCCTCCGTCTCTCCCCCTGTGAACTCCTCAGACTCGGAGTCTATATCAATGGGTCATCGCGCGTCAAGGGGCGCGGGCAAAGTGATCCAAGTAAAGGTGCCCGAGGAGCACCGGCTCTCCTCGAGTGCGTACTCACCCTCCTGGCTGCAATAGGGACACTAGGAGTAACAACAGTCCAACCCCGGCCTCTAGGACCTCCCCTAGCCTCCCGAACTAATCTGAACACTGGCACCACTGGGGGAAGCATATCAACGTAGGAAGAGGCCAATTCGCTAAGGCACTCGATCAAAGGGGTGTGTCTCTACCTTCCCCATCCTGTCCACAAGCTTCCCGGTGGTAGAGCAAGAAATCAAAGTGAGGGTCTCCTCACCCCACAACCCTGCCATGGCCTGATAAGGTGTGGCCTCCATATCATCAGTAGTTAGGGAAGCAACTGGCTGGTGGGGTGCTCTAAGCACCGACATCTCTGTCCATCTAGCTGCCCTCATGGCTCAGGATCCGCCACCTCTACACCTCTCCCATAAGGGATGATACACTCATAGACCCAGCTCATAACTAGGGTCAGATGGCTCAAATATTGTCCCTGTAAGCGAACCACCCTGTATAAGTCATGATAGGTGGTCCCAAGTATATCGGCTCCTGGGCATAAATCTAGCCATGTGCCTCAATCTGTGTAATAATAGGGGACCAGTAGTAAAGTAAGGTGTCCCCTCCCTTGTCCCGATCAATCTCAAGGCAAGGATCCCCATAATGGCCTAATGAATCAAAGGGATAGGCAAGCTAGGAATGGAACGGACCCTCACCCCCTTCTTCGAACTAGTGGAGACAACTACGTCTCCCATATATGTAGCCCATTGAGCTATCTGAGCCCGACCCCACTGTATCTCAAGTGTAAGTTGTCTCCCGATGATCGGGACTCCCAAGATGTGGTAGACATCCTCCAGGGTGATAGTCCACTCACCCCTGACTCCTGGAAATCGGAAAGTGTTCCGATCAGCATCCCAATATGAAAACAGGTCACATAATATGTGACTAGAAGGTGCGACATGAGGAACCCGTGATATACATAAATATACCGCCCTCCGAAGAGTATCCTGCTCGGCTGGGCCCGAGAAAGTGCATCCAAAACTACCGAAAGAAGCCATCACACTCTCTCTCTCTCGTCTCCATCTCGATATATTCCTCCTCTTCGCATACACCCAAAAACACGTAAAAAGGAGTAAGTTAGTATTCAAATTGCATTGGAAAAATCATTAAAGCATATGAGAATACCAAAATGCAAAACGGGTTCAAAATAATGTTATTTTAATATTCTCAGAAAGGACTACAACCCCGAGGAGGCGGCGGTCCAGTAACCATCGCCTTCTAGGGCGGGAGGTCCTATAACCACCACCCTTCTCAAGTGGTGGTCGTGTCCCGTGTTTCCAAACGGGTCACGTGCCCTAACAACACTCAAAAACACAAGAAAAACAACCATTTTCACTAAAACAAAGCCTACCCATTAGGCGCCCCCTAAGTGACACTATTAACACTAACATTTTCAAAAATTATCCCCCCACGACAAAGATTTCATCATTTTAACATGTTAGGTATAAAAACGGTAAATCGAGAAGAACTAACCTGAGATCTCACGGTCGATGTTCCGCTCACGGAGGCATGATCACTATCTCGTCACGAACGTTTTGACTATACTCTCATCAAAAACCATCACCGTGGGTCCCAGAGCTCAAAATCAATCAAATCGACACGCGCAAATGAATAGGAAAATGGGCCCATTTTTTATATATATAGCATTTTGACTCATTTTGAATGCCCTTTTCGCAGGTTTGGAGCGCCGATAGAGGTAAGTTCTTATCCCCACGTAAATGGTAAGTCCTCATTTCATATTATTTTAGTATTTATTTTTCAATTTATTTTATCTATCTACACTTGAGTCCTCTTTTCATTTTGGTAGTAGGGAATTTTGGATGGCATCATTTCGACACATGGACATGTTAGGTATAATTTCTAACTTCCCATTTCAAGACCGCCATACTTGGACCCACATTTTATGCCTCTTCATGGCTAAAATGCTTCTCTCGAGGGGGCAATATGTACGTACTCCAAAACTATAGGGTACTTCACGCCACCTAGGAACAATGTTACATGTGCCCCAATGATGATACAGGTCTCCTCGCAAGGTGTTCAAGATCTAGAAAATCTCTCCAAGTGTACATTAACATCCCGCATGCCCCACTTAGCCTCTGCATGCTTTTTTTTCTCTTCCTCCTCTTTTCCTTTGACATTTTGGTCTTCAATGATGAAACCGCCGCCTCCCCTGGTGGTGGTCTCGTGATCGCGCCAGTGCAAGGCGGTGGTCCTGTAACCGCCGCCTTGCTCAGGTGGCGATCCTTCACACATTTTTCCAAAGAATGTTCTTTTAATCGTGACTTGTGTGATTTTCAACTCTTACCATCTTTTTTCCACCGCCTTTGCTCGTATTAATGTTTTATGTCCCCTGGAATAGTGTTTCTCCATTGTTTTGTAAAAGAGTTCAATTTGGATTTCACCTTTGGGTAAATGGGAATTCTATAAATAGCTGGTTTGTTTTCAAGCAAATGGCCTCAAAAAAACTGCGCCCCTCATTCTCTCATTTCAGAATTTAGTCTTTCAGTTCTTGCTTAGGAATTGTATTAGTTTTATTTGTTGCATGCATAGTTAGTGTTGTTTTGTTGTTTAGAAGCCACATGATCTTTTTGCTAGTGTTATTATTGTTTCATACAATCAATTGAGGTAAGATAGTTTCATTTTCAGTCTGAAGCCATTAGAGTTGCAGGTTTTGTTCGTCAAAAAGGATAGTTTCAGGTGTTCTGGACGTTTTGTGTTGTATGACTCGCAATAAATCCTACTAGTAATTACATAAGCCAAGCTTTGTTCTCTTATGATATCCCTCTCCTACTGTGCATTATATTCGGTTTGCATCAAAGCTACCATTGTTCCAATACCTACTTTATTGATGCTAACATCACATGCTTTTCTGGATTCACATGAGCACGAAGGAATGAGGAGACCACACTAAGGGGACAAAGCCACACACAATCGGATTCACCACTGTTCTACAAAATCCAGGTTCAAGCTATCAAAAGTTCTAGTTAAAACATATCAAATAGAGTAGTGAATCATTTCATTTCAGTTAATCTCACTTTTGATATTATGGGGAAGTTGTGGGGGTTGATAGTTTTTGAGAAACTATGATTCATTCCCCACTTTTGAGGTAAGATCGGGGTATTTCAAATAGATTAGATTAGTTATTTGGTTATTTAGAATAGATTTACAACTACACATAAAAAGTAGCTATACTCGTATGCTTTGTTTGTTTTAAATTTGTTATTAGTTTAGTTGTCACTTTCTAGATATATTAAATAATTGCTCTTTCAATTTCATTCAATATTTTATCAAAAATACAAAAATAGAGGAATATATATATATATGTATATATATCTTTGCATAGTTAGTTTATTCCTTCTTAGTTAGATTTATATTGTTTCCTTATATGACAATTAAGGGACCTAGGAGCCCAGAGAATAGGTATTCGAGCCAATCGTGCTCGAACCCAATCTTTTACAAAGCAATAATCGATATAGACAGAATCTTAGAATCCAAGTCTTCCGAACAACAACACACCTACAAGAGATCAACTCACGCTTAAGAGGATTAAACATAGAAGGGTTTTGGATAAAAGAGAGCAAACATTCGGTTGTGATCCTTGGTCCCACAACTAAATGCATGAGATATCCTTATTGACATAGACACTAGCTTAAGAAATCAAGTTTCCGTAATGCCTATAAGGTACTTTGAGAAGATTGCTACAACTATTAGTTCTAAACATAGAAGTTGAAAAGGCATATGACTATTGGATACTAGAGCAAGTGATTGATTCCGCACATGACCATAGGAGGCCCATGACAACCAGAACTTACGGTTATGATCCACAGTCCCACAACCCAACGAGACCTACAAATCAATCAATCATTGATGTTGGTTTGTGGACGTTAGTATTTAGGTCCTCTCCACTTCCACCGATATTATCACACAATTATCCTTATTAGATATAAAGAGCTAAAAAGCTAAGGATTTCTCGGACTAGACAAGAGAATCACCCATAGAATCCACTATATATACATTATCCATCTTATGACCATGTCTGGAGACATACACGAAACAATCCTAGGTCATTTTCCACATATTCCACAACCTATATATTGGATCACGCTAGAGCTCGATATTGATTGGAGCCTTCGAGTAGCTATCCTCACCGAATGATCAATCACACCAATTCAAGTTAGAGGACCTTCTTTTGCCTTAGATTCATGATTCCATTAGTGTGCGTAAAAAAAATAAGATTGCCTAACTAGTTTGTCTATACCCCACGTATATTCCATCCCCACCGGCTGTCTCGGCATGACCTCGGGAGGTTGGGTGTGAGGAAGATTTACTTGTAGATTCCCATGCTCACTTGTCACTTTTCCATCGTACAGCTTCGATCTATAATATAAAATTCAAGTGAGGACCGTCTTGGGTCCTAAGGTGACTAGTAAAACAATGGTTCCAATTGAAGTGGCTTTGAGGCTATCATAACCTCTTAGCGTATTTCATGTTGTGGAACAATTAGTTTCTCCATATCCTAGCTTTTGAAGAAAAGTGAAGGGGACTATGTTAACTATTGCCCCATCATCAATCATTGCACGTTTAACATAATTATTGTAAACCCATACTTGTAAATGTAAAGTTGGGTCGCCTCTTCACGTAATTTCAGCATCTGTTGGCATTTTTCTTATATCAAATATAAACTCAGTATCCCTATCTGGCTGCCCTGGAGGGTGGACATCAAATTCTACATGGTTTACTTACATTTCTAGAGGAGGAGTGATGTTAATTAAATGACCAAGGCCTAATTATTCTAAGAGAGAAGCCCTATGGGGGAGAGTTCTTTAACAAATCCAAGAAGGAGATGTGAGAGAAGGTCTTCGTTAAGTCATTAATTAAATCATAAGTGCCTATGATATTTTCCAACATTTGTTGAATTTTGTCTAGTTCTAATGGATAACATGGAACCGGTTGAGAAGAATAATCCCATGTTCTTGTTATGGTTTCTATGGGTAGCTCGTTTTTAACTCTACCAGACCAACTATCTTGGTTTGTGGTCGAGTTCCTAATGGGATGCGACCAGGTGGATTTAATGAAGTTAAAGCTTCATGATCATTATTTCCTGTTATAACACCCTTGTTCATTCCACTTGGATCTAACATGTTATTGTTAGTATGATTTGGGAGCAGATCGTTAAAGATCTTGAGGGGTCCATTTTGAGGGGAAGCGCTTTGTGTAAGTGTTTAGCGCGGGTACTACAAAATTTGCTAAGAACATATATCAGCGTAAAGAGTTGTCTTTGGTCTTCTAGAAAATGCTACATGAATTTATTATAGTCATGGCAAGTCCTAGTATCATGGCCTTGAATATTGTTGAAACCACAATATAAATTGGGATTATAATTTTAAGGTTGTTGATTTGATACCCGTGGTCTAAAATTCGATAAGGTTGTTGGTTGTTAGAGTTTAAATTTTGAGGCTGTTGCCTTTGGTTTTGACTTCGATATCCATTGGGTTTTGATTTGGACCTTATGTTTGGATCTCATGTTGTTGTTGTTGTGGTCATGGTGGACGATTAAAATCCACTGTGTTGATTGTTGGAGTAAAATTGTTATTTCATTTGATTGTTAACGGGTGGAGAAATGTTCACAACATTTTCTTTTAACTTGGTTTGTTACTCCATCTATCAGAACCCCGTGGTTTTTGTTAAGGATTTTTGGTCCTTGATTGGTATTCCTGGTATTAGGATAGGTCTGTATTGTTTTGATTAGGAGTGATTAATTTTCTGTTTGTTCCATATGTCTTACGACCACTATCTATTACCACTTGGTCGATTAGGAGAGCACTCTTGAGTACTTCATCATAAGTTCTTAGTGGGAACTTCTAGACTTCTTCCTTTATCTCCCTATTGAGGGAATGAAGGAATAAATCACATTGTTCCATCCGATCCATGTTTCGAGCACTTCCCGATGAGTAGAGAACCGTACACCATCTTTGAATAAAATGAGCAAGTAGATTCACTATGTTCTTGTTTAATATGCAAAAATTCACCTGATTCTTGTTCTTAAAAATCTGCTCATGTCAAAAGCTTTGATGAACTTTGACACGAGTTATTTAAATGAGTGTATTGAGGCTTTGTATTCTCAGATACTACCAAGGGCAATACCCTCTAAGGTTTTAGGTTATATCTTGGCAAAGAACCGCATCCTAAGGGAGTAATTCCCATATGGCCGTGGCATAGGCCTTTATGTGTGCATTTGGATCTCCCTCCCATTTGTATTTGGGTAAATCAGAAGAGGTCTTGGAAGCATAACACTTCATATGGTGAATTTTAGGGTCTCTTTTAAATATTTTGAATAAGTCCCTATCGCGTAGGCTTTGACCATCTATGGTGCTTGTTGAGGGGGTGGGGGTGGCATGGGTTGTTGATATGGCATAACATATGTATTTGCATAGGGGACATAAGGGAATACCCGTGTTTCAAAGCTGAACATATCGGGAGAGGAGAACATGTCTCCTTGTGGTGATTTTGAATAAATGTTTAGGTAGGGAGGAGCATTGCTCGTATGGGTTGTTTGGTGCTGCTAAGTTTGGGAGGTATCATATTTTCAATAGGAACGGCATTTGAAAACATGGTTCTAGTTGGTGTTTGCTGTGGATAGCTATACGATTGTTGAGGAGGCATGCCTAAAGTTCCTATTCCCATAAGGAGGTCAACCTATGGGATGATGTGGAGGGTGGGGATTCTGCTTTCCGAAATATGATTTTTGATTTTCTTGAGCAAGTTCCAATCCTCTAAATTTCTCAACTAAGGCTGAAATGACCTTGATTGGAAAAGACACGGTGTTTTTCCCCGAATAGCATTTGTTATACACCTTGAGGTTTCCAAGGGGTATGGTACCCTGCTATGAATTGATCATTACTCTGCCAAGATTCACCAAGAGTATTTCCCATAGGTGGAGGAATGGGGTGTTTTCTTGGAGTAGGGTATCGGGTTGTGTTTGCGAACTCCCTATAGGTGGGTACATGTTTTGGAAGCGTTGTTCACTTCTAGCGTAGTGCACTAAATACTCCTCATAAAAAATGGGAGTGGATATAAGCGTGTACCGATTTGTCATCTAAACAAAACCCAAGGAGATGAAATGGATTATCCAAGTAAACATCATATTGTTAGAGCCAAGGGCTATGGTTGTTATGTTTGTGCAAGCTTATCTAACTCCTCAATTGGAATGAAGAACTAGAACTAGTTCTTTCGAGGGAGAGTTTGTGATGACAAGTAATTACTTGAATAGGTATCAGCCCATGCAGAAAGAGAGGATGACAGCTTTTCTATTTGTTTGACCATAATTTTCTTCGAGACCTAAGAGAGGTCTACCATATGCATCGTATCCTAACATATTTGGGGGTATACGAATACCCACAGAATAATGGGAAAGAGCGAAGGTGAATGAAAGAAAGAAATGAAAATAAAAGGGGAACAATTGTTTGTTTCACGTTGGGTTCACTAATTTTTTACGATAGAAAAGTGACATGCGAGCATGAGAATCTACAAGAAACTCTTCTTTGTACCCGACCTCTCGAGGTCGTGCGAGATAACCAGTGGAAATGGAATATATACGGATACAGACAAACTAGTTAGGAAATCTTATATCCTCAATACGCAATAATGGAATATGCAAATCTAAGGCAAACAAGGCCCTCCTAACCTCGAATTGGTGTAATGGATAGTTCGGATATAATAGCTTCTGAGGCTCCAATCAATGTCAATCTCTATCGATATCCTATTTATTGGCTGTTGGATACGTATAAAGTGACCTATAGGTGCTTCGTGTATATTTCTATACAAGTTCATGAAAAATGGTATTTTGAGGTGTAGTTGATCCTCCAGGAGTTTTATGGATGATTCTCTTCTCTAGTCCGAGAAATCATTAGCTTTGATTGGCTGGTACATTTAATACGGAGAATTATGTAATGATGTCTCATGAAGTGGTGAGGATATGAATATTAGTGTGCGCAAACCAGTGTCAATGTCTGATTGATCAAGAGGCCCATTGGGTTGTGGGACCTATGGATCACAATCGTAAGTTCGTGGTTGTGGCGGACCTCCTATGGTCATATGAGGAGTCAATCTCTTCTCCCGACTATCCAATAGTCATAAGCTTTTTTAGCCTCTATGTTTAGAACTAGAAGTTGTGTAATTTTCTCAGAATACCTTACAGTGTTCAGCAACTTGAATACGTAAGCCGTATCTATGTCGATGAGAAGGTATCCTGTGTTGGGCTATGGAACTAAAGGATCGCAACCAAATATTTTTTTATCTTTCGAGTCCTCAGATACGGTCATGTGGATATTCTATGAAGGTACTTTATAGTTAGGGTGATTTGACCAAAATGTGTATGCCTTGTCATCTTTAATATTTAACTCTCTCAATTGTTCACTAACTGCTCGTAGGTTTACTGTTGTTCGAAAAACCTAAATCCTAAGGTCTTGATCTATATCAGCTAGTGTCGTGGGGAGATTTGGTTGAGGCACTATTGGTTCAAATACATATTCCCTGAGTTCTCTAGGTCCCATGATTGTCATGCAAAGATGATTCAATTTTAACTGAAACGAATAAGCTAATTATGAAAGATGTATCTACACTATGCATATATTCTTTTATTTTTTATATTTTTGATGAAGTATTTTAACGAAATTAAAAGAGAAACTATTCTAATATATTCAGAAAATGGACAATTAATCTAGTAACAAAATCAAAACAAGAAAAGTAGCCTGGTGTAGCTATTTTCTGTGCAGTTGTGAGTTTATCCTAAATATCTAAATAACTAACTAATTTTAATCGAAAGACTCTCAATCCTACCTCAGAAGTGAGGAATGAATCATAGTTTCTTAGAAACTATCATTCCCCATAGCTTCCCTGGTGATATCGAGAGCGAGCTTTAACTGAAATGAAATAATTTACTACTCTATTTGATATATTATATCTAAAAATTTGATATCTCAAACTGGAGTTTACTGAGTAATGCTGGTAAATCCAGAGGTGTGTGGATTTTTCTCCTTAGTGTGATCTCCTCATTCCTTCATGTTCTCGTGAATCCGTAAAAGCGTATATATTATAGTGTCGTGAGAAGAAGATACTCGAACAATGATAGCTTTGGATATAGACCGAATACAATGCAAGTGAATAGAGATTGAATATGTGATTCATAGTGGGATTTATTGTGGGAATACAACACAAATACGCTAAGAATTCTCGAAACAATCCTTTATGACAAAACAAAACCTACAACTCTAAATGGATTCTAATTTAAAATGAAATTGCCTTATTCTAAGCTGATTGTAGGGACAACAATGAAGTAAGATGGAAACAAGAAGATAAAATGATCTCTAAATAGCAAGGGAAGGCTAATAATCGATGCAAAAACATGAAACTATTGGAACTCTACACAATAACTTCAAATAAAATGAATAATTAAACAGAGAGAAGGAGAGGGGCCATTTGTTTGAAAACAAGTGACTATTAATAAAAATTGCATTTATTAGAGGGTAACTCCCAATTGATCCCTTTTACTATAAACAAAGGGAAAAAACTATTTACTATGCGTACAATAAAACATAAATGCAAGCCAAACCGGTTAAAGAATGCAAGTGAAAGTTGAATTTTTACGTTTGACGCATTCGTCGGAGCATTCTAGAAAACATGCACAGACCACCGCTTGCATAGGTGGCGAGCACAGGACCGCCACCCTATCCTAGGTAGTGGTCATGAGACGCCACCTAGGAAGGACGGCGTCTTTTCACTTAAGACCAAAATGCCAAGAAAATGGGGATAGAGGATAGAACAAAGCACACAGAGCTTGGATAAAGCATTTGGGATGCAAACATACACTTGGCGAGCCTTTTTCTTGGATTCTAAACACCTTGCGAAGAGACCTAAATCATCATTGGGGTTTCCATAACCTCTTTCTCGGCGAGTCACAAGACCTACATTTTTGGGTACGTATAATTACTATGCATGAAAGTTTATATTTAACTCACGAGAATCATGTATAGCTTTTGTTTTAAATAAAATCTAAAGGATTTAATTGTATGGCTATTGTGCCCTAAGTGTGTCTAGGATTATATAAACTAGAAAAATAGGGTTAGAGAGGTTTGAATAAGGAAAGATAGGAATTGATCTATCATTGGTTGAAAGGATGATGAAGTGGAAAATGAAGAAGAAAAAGTAGATTGCATGAATATAACAACATTCATAGAGATAAGGTTAATAGAAGGAAAGTGCAATTACATTGTTGATGATAATATGGTATTATCTTCTACTGTATTTCCTTGTATTGTTTATTCAGATGTAATGGCTTGCATACTATACAAAGCACTTTGTGTTTCTTCTTGTTATATCCATAGGTTGTTGTGAGATCTTGTAAGTGCACATTCTTGTACATCCACATGTTGTGAGATCTTATATTACAGATCCATGAGATCATGATGTATTGTTGATCCATATGAATATAGTATTATAGAGTAATTTTCTTCATGATTGCAGAGGTTGATGTGGTCATGGAGGAGATACTTACTTCTTGGTGCATGATTACAGTTGCACATTGGTAGACCCTTCTAGAGGTCTTGTTTGCAGATTCATAGTACAGTGAGAGATTGGTTGCATAGTGGCAGATGTAGGGTAGCTTCAGGTATGTGAGATCTGGTGGTGTTTTAGAGGCACGGTTGTAGTGCACTCAGGTAGATCCGGTTAGAGATCTTGAGGAAACATAGGTGGTGGTATGGAGGCGTGGTTTAGTGTACTCAGGTAGATCTAGTTGGAGATCTAGGAGGAAGAGATACTCTTGTAGAGATACATGTAATCTTGTGCAGAATATTTTGTTTGTAATCTCTTTTTATATTATATATATGAGATCTCTATCTTTGGTGGACATAGCCCACATTGGGTGAACCATGATACATTTTTTGTTATGTGTGTGTACTTTTGTGTGATTTTGATTATTCTTGTTTATACTTCCACTACTATAGATTTTGTGGGAATTGTTAGATCCATATTTGTATGTTTTGTATTTGATATTCTATAGTTCCAAATGTTTCCGCATAGACCCATCCCAACAGGATGAATTTAGTGCTTATAGTTACGACACGATGTGTAAATATATATATATATATATATATATATATATATATATATATATATATATATATATCTTATTAAGACCATTGAGTTAGTTATTGGATATAACAATTTATAGTATAGTGATATACCAGTTAGTATTTATTTTTCAATATTATATTGAGCATGTCTTAGAACTTACTCCAATTAATATAGCTGATTCCGTTTTGGATATAGTCTAGTTGTGAGAGTACCTCCATTCTAAGCAAGAGATATGGCCGACTCAACCTAGGTGATTAGAAGATTTACATTTCATTCATGATCGTGGTTTTCTAATAAGTTTATATTTGATTGCTTACTTTAATGCAATTGCTTATTTCCTTTCTTTGGTATATTTCCTTAATGTTATTTGAATTCTACTATTTCAATTTAGTATGTGTGTGTTATTTGAATTTTGTTATCTTAATTCGGTGTGTGCATTTCAATTCTAGTTAAATAATTTCCTTTAAACACATTTTATTACACTTGCATTGTTTCAGTAGTTTGGCATTACATTTTTGTAGATTTACAGAGACAAGGGGGAAAATGTCAACCAAATCCCCAAAAGAAACTACTAAACAACGGAATTTCATAAGGCTTCATTGCATACATCCTAGGGCACAAATCCTTGGTTTTATAATGACACTAGTAGAAGAATCTATTGGTTAAAGGATTGGAGAATACAATGACACATCGGCATGCACCGAAAAGAGGAGGGACATCATTTGGTAGTTTTAAATACTAAAAAGAGATTCTATACCAGTTTAGTTTAATTGTATCAGAAAGTGGGTTCGAGAAAGTCTACGAACCCAATACATTGTGGATTTGATAGGACATGGTGTCCTTAACATTTTGGGAAGTAGTTACAAGCTTTGAGGTTACAATGGGTGTCCTCTCTACACTACTTCGGGTAGAGCCTTCGATTACCCAAAAACCAAGATGATACATAGATCTCTACACACATATTCAATGAATTCTTTAGAGCTTGGAGGACATAGAGCATTTCTTCCTAAACTTCTTCATCCTATGGAGTGAGATCGCCAAAAAAATGTGCAAAGACAGATATCCTTCTAAACTATTCTCTTGACACTGGATGAGGTGGACATGTTCCATTTATATTTTCAATTTAAATTTTTTCATTTACGTAATTTAAATTTACATACATATATATATGCATATTTTACATTTTGTGTCTACACATACATACATATTTAACTACTTGATTTTTTCTCGTTTCAAATCCGGCCATATGAGAAAAAAACAATCAAATGGGGGAAATAATAACAAAAATTCATCAACAACACTCTATGAAATCACACACACTTTACTAACCATGAAGGTACACTACATGATGCAAGTAGCTACACACACATTCCACCCTAGGTTCACTCTCATCACATTTTTTTTTCATATTTTTCATCTTTAGTTTTTTACACTCCATATTTTTTTATTCCACACTTTGTCTAGTATTTCAGCATGTTTATAGTACACTCTTCATGCACATCATGTACACATTTCTACCTACTTTATGTTACATAGATTTCCATTCACCAACATAAATTGGGAGAAAATGTAGACATAAAATTATGCACTTTAGACATTATTTATTCTTAGTTTCATACTACTATTTAGAAAGTTCTTAAGTAAAGAAGGTACTATTTAATCCAAATATTTTGGTCATTTTTAATGTTATTTCATCATTACCGAATTGTTGCACCCATATGCACAGTCATCTTTTGTCATGCTACATAATTTTATCTCAATCTGGGGCACCTGTGGGCACTCTTTTTCCATTAGGGGTGCCCGGTCCTTTTTGCACTTTCCTATCAATTTTTGGGCTCTTTATATTTGTTTGAGGTCTTTATCTTTCTTATGGTTATCCATTTCATGGTAAATTACAAAATTAGATCAAGAGAACCCTATAAATATAAATTTATGAGACTATAATGAGGTACCCGAAATCACTTATTACTATCACTCCATCTATAGTTACATCCATCTATTACATTGGAGATCACTTGCATCCATATAGACTCATCATCAAAGAACAAGGCTAGGACATCTGCATCACACTTCATAGGGGTAGGGATTCTATTAAGTTCCATGCACACATTGTATTACATTTTCTACACATTGATATTTCTCACTACTTCACAAAGTACGACTAGCACAATAACAACCTAGGGAATGTTCACACACACTTGCACATAGAACTATATCAGGTCTAAGATGTATTATAATGCTTAGTTATTAAGTCCACCTTTGTGGTAGCCGAGGTCTATATGACCCATTCACATGCATTTTTGTTTTTCAGGGATTGGTGCTTGTTTTGGGGTCTTGTAGGCATTTCCTTCATCTCGAGTTATTGGATACATACAACACATGATAGTGAATTTAATGTGAAACATAGAAAAAAATCAAGATCATCTCTCATCTCGGTGGAGATAAGATTCATATATTATTCATAGACCAAGGTTCTCATATTGCATACCAAAGTGTGTGTAGGCAGCCAATCCCTCTCTAAGCAATCTAGTCTAGCTAGATCCTCCAGCTCTATACTTTTCATGACTTCTCTATAGTCATTTCCTTATTTTGATATTTATAGCCACCTTCGTGATATTTTCTAAAGTAGGCATTTGTTGTTCAACCTGGGTTCTTTCCTCTTCCCTTTGCATATTAGGGTGAGAATTTCCTTATTCCTGGTCACTTATATCATCTTTACATTTATTTAGTACATTTATTTAGTTTATTACAACTTTTCATATATTAGATTAAATATTATTGTTTTATTTAATTTTATTTAATCAAAATTCTTACTAAGGCTAGCCAAAAAGAGCTTAACAATTTATTGAAAACAAACCAAAAATATGTGTTGAAAAGACTTAAAGGAAAGCATACAAATATATATACAAGATCAACATATCTCTATAAGTAATGATTCAAATGGAACCCATTGACTAGGAATGGGAGCTCTCCACCATTCATCCTAGTAAGTTGGAAGGCATTATGAGTATTCTAACTAACATTCATGTAGGATTCACTCCATAAAGAGTTAATACTGCGTGACCTCTTAGTTTTTCTCTATCCTCATCCCATTTGAGCACTAGATCACCTTCATTAAAGATCCTTGAAGTCGTATTCCTATTAAAATTCATTTTTACTTGTTCTTGGTTCATCTCCACGGATCTGATTTCCCAATTTCTCACTTCTTCAAGCTCCACAAGCTTATCATACCTCACCACCATAGGATAATTATACATTAACTCCAATTAGTGAATTAATTCCAAATTTTAAATCTCAAATGAAATAGGATCTTGGCTTCAAGGCCATACACAAGCTTGAATGGAGAGTTGGAAACATAAATTTTATATGTTATCCTATTAGCACATAGTGCTACTTTTTATTTGTTATGCCACGCTCATTTCTTCTCATCAATAGTTCTCCTAATAATCTGCAAGATATTATAATTAGTGGAGTTAGAAATGCCATTGCTTTATGGATTGTAATTAGAGAAAGATATGATAAAATAGCCACTCTTTACATTCCATGCAGAAATCTTTGTGCAAATAAAATCTTTAACATTATCTAAAATAATGATCGAGGGAACACAAAAGTCTTTTAAAAAAACCTTCATAGAAATCTAAAACACTTGACTCATTTTCTTCCTTCAAGGTCACCACTTCAATCCGTTGTCTAATGTATTTTTTTGTACTAAGGATCCATTCATGACCCAATATTTAACATTAGTCAATGAGGCCTATGAATTCCAATCCCCATTAGACAAAGGGTTGGTCAAGTGAAATTTGTTAAAGAGGTAAGGCAACAAGTTTATTGGTCCGTATAAAAATGCACATTTTTGACATTTCCTTACCCATGCATGGCAATATTTGAATCTATTTGGCCAATAGTATACACCCCTCATAATATTAAGGGATGTTTTTATTGTATAATAAGTATCCTCCACCTTATCTATCATAAAATTATTCAATTATTTTCCAACTTGGCTTAGAGCAATGCATCTAAAGAGTACAAGATTAAGATCTTTTCTTATCAAGACATTGTTAACCAACTAAAAGGGAATTGATTTCATTATGAAATACCTTCTTTTAGAGATATTAAAATTAGGGGATACAAAACATGCTGAAGATACATTGTTATGTCTTGGAGAAAAATTTAAGTAGCCTAGTTTTCATCTTCATTTGGTTCAAGTTGCATAAATAGGACATCCTCTTTGTTCTCTTATAAATCTTGAGCCAAATATTCACACAAACCCTTTCCTCTTATCAAATTCATAACTTTTATCTTAATTTCATACTCCATGAATCTTGTTATCCATCCTTCCCTCTTTTCACTTATATCCTTTTAAAAACTCCTTAATGTTAGGGTGGGAAACCATTAGGTAAATATTGTTGTTACAAAGTAAATTGCTAAAAAAATTTAAGGGATATAATAAAATAAAGGGCATGTTTTTCAATGAATGAATACCTTGTATTATACTCTAGTATGATCCGACTCAAAAATATAATTTGATGCTCCCAAATATCTTGGTTGTGTTGATTCAACATTCCTGATATTGTATCAATGTTAACATAAGCATGTAGCATAAAATCCTTTACAAAATACAGATTAGTAAGAGTAGGAGTTGAAGCTATGGTTTGATTCATATCTTTAAAGTTTCTTACTCCTTTAGTCCATGTAAAAGCCTGATTTTTCTTCAACATATTGGTTAGTGGCCTTGACAATGAGGAAAAATGAGAAATATACCTCCTTATTAATTTAATCTTCCCAAGAAATATTTACATTTTTTTATGTTTTCGAAAGTATAGTGAAATAATGGAAATCATCCTTTAGGATCAATATTCATACCATGCTTTGAGATAACATTACTAAGAAAACTACCTTCATGTACTAAAATAACACACTTCCTAGGGTTAAGTGACATGCAACACTCAGTACATCTTATAAATACCTCTTTGAGATGTGACAAATGATAACTTTATAGTTTGGAAAAGAAATTAATTTTGTCCAAATAAACAAGAACAAATTTATTAGTAATAACTTAAAATTCCATTTCCATGGCTCTTTGGAATGTTTCTCCGCATTGCATAATCCCAATGGCATATTCATGTATGTATAAGTGTCTCACTTAGTTATGAATTTTGTTTTGTGTAGGTATTCCTCCTTGAAAAGTATTTGGCATTTGTATCCACTATATCTATTGACCAAAATAAGCTCACACTTATTTTGGGTCAATTGACACCATTTTTTCCCATTTTGTGATTCAATTCAAATTTTACATATTTTAAGAACTTAAGGCCCCCTGAAGGCATTTCCATCAGATAGGAAATTTTTGCTCCTTTCAAGAGATATAAAGAAATCCTCCTAACTCCTCATATTTTGCAAGTTATGGGTTAGCGGACCTTGGTGGGATTTTTTGCCAAAAGCGGGTGGGTGGGCCTCATGAAGATTTTTTGGCAATGGAAAATGTGGGCCGGTGGGCCCGAGGATGAATTTTTACCAAAGCGGGTCTGCAGGGGATTTTGAACCTTTACACTTTTGTAAATGGCAAATTTTTTCAAGCGGGCCCATGAGCCCGTGGGGACTCATCTGCCATTGAAAAGTCATAGACGCGCAGAAGGCTCCACATGTCTAATTGGTACTACACCAAGGCTGGGTCCAAAGAGTGGGTCTCCAAATGAGCACCTAACTTCCACATGTCCCTTAAGTCAAATAGAGATCGGGCCCAAATCAGCTAAGTATAGAGCAGAGCCGCGGAAGGTGCCACATGTCAACCCGACATAACTTTAAAAATAGAACCCAACGCGGAAAATCAAATGAGCACCAAGCCTCCACATATCCCGTGGTCTAAGAAAGGCATCAACCTAAATCGGCTAAGTATGAAGAGCAAGTGGAAGGCACCAATTTTTAATGGTGTAATTTCTAAGGCACGACCAAAGGAAGTCCCCAAATGAGTGCCAACCCACCACGTGGTTAAGGTCCAAAAAGGTAAGGTTTACCATTGAAAAGTATAAGATCCCGTGGAGGCTGCAATGTGTCTCATCTCGCACAAATTCAAAAGCAAAATGGGAACAATTTCAAAATGAGTGTGAAGCCTCCACATGTCTCAGATCGTACAGTTGTCTCCGGTAACAAGAGGAACTTAGATAGAACATAGAGGATCCCCTGGAAGTTATCAATTCAAAGGTGCAATTTAAGAAGAGAAAGATAGATGTTGAATCTTTAAGATGTGCAAGGCTATCACGTGGACCCTATATGGACAAACTCTTTTAAATATTGCGCACGCATGGTCCGATCTTCAGACGACCATATCTTTTAACTAGAAGCTTAGTTTTGAGTGGGAAAGGACCATTGGAAATATCTCGACCTCCTCTATGCCATGGAAGCATAAAATACTATTTTAAAATTATTTGGTGGGTAAAAAATAGGAAAAATTCTTTCAAGACATTAATATGTGATCTGATTGATCCAACAACCAAATGAGATTTGATTTGATCCATCATTCTTCCTTTTTAACATGCCAACAGACATGGGGAACGAAGATTGATAGATTGTGGGTGGATTTACAAGGGGAATTTATGGTTAGAGGTTGAGCCTTCAGGTGGATTCAATGTTCTCCGAGGAGTGGTTGGAGCAGAGTTCAAATTTTCCCTCTCTCTTTCTCTCTCATTCTTCTATATATTATAAAAGAGGGGTATTTTCTAGTGGTTGGTCATTATTTCTCTCCTTCCCCCTTCTCTTTCTTCCTTAGGGTGGGTGTGGAACTCCGAGCATCTTCTAATGGCTCTCTAATGGAACCTTCTTGCTCGTTGCATGTGATGATGTACTATGTGGCTTACGAAGCAATAAAAATATATTTTATGATGTGTTTGTCCATCCTTTGCTTATTTTGTTGTCTCTTCTCACCTCTTATATTTGCAGTGTATACCGGCATATTCTATTGTCTATTACGAGTTTGGGAGCTATGTTTAATGGGTCTGAAGTGATGTTCATGCAGAAATCAATCTTTGGTCCATGGTGCGGCATTTTCACCTTCTCCATTTCTCACCTCTCTCCACTTGGTGATTGGCTCCTTGATCAGCCACTTCCTTTTCTAGTGTATCACCACTTAGTGTAGGATTTATTTCCCTCTCTTTCTCTCCATGTCTCCTTGGAATGGTTAGATTATGATAGATTAGTTTTTCCTGCACGTAGTAGCTTGTGGAAGGTAGTTTAGCAAGAAGGAACCAACCTTCTCTGGAGGTCCATCTTAGGTTTGTAAGTCGCAAATCTTGAGAGATGGTCCAATGTTGTTTAATCACATTGAATGCTCCACTTTAGACTCAGGACATTCGGGGGTGTTGTGATTCTGTACTAATAGTTTTATCACACCCAGTGGGACACTGAGGTTAGATTCTCTCATCTTTCCAAGGTGTCTCATTACAAATAATGAATCTTAAGCCATCATGGGAACACACTAACAGTTTTGGCATGCTCGATGGGACAGGTGTAAATCACTTTACCACTTCATCTTAGTAGGTTGGTGTGTTCCTGTTAAGATTCAAAATTTTGAGGCACTTTTAAGCACAACTGGTGACTCAATCTGGTCAACAACCCATAAACTAAGTTGTAGAACTTTTTCATCTATTTCCACCCATATTCATTCATCTTTCTTTCCACATATTTCATATTCTTCCATTCATGAAGTTGTGCAATCATGACTTCATACCCTTCTTGGAACTCACACTTGCAACAATGAGTGCGGTCTTCCTCCAATGTATTTCCTATCTCCTCCGATCAACATTATGTTCAGATCCAAAACCATTACGCTTACCCATATGAGCAGGGTCAAAACACATTTTCCATGGAACTTATTATAGACACCCCAATTTCACATCTATCCTAAATCAATTAATTCCCCTTCCTCATTTCCCACAAAAATAAACTTTGAATTAATCAAATATAATTTGATTAATTATCCATTTCAAAATCCAAAAAATAACCCAATCCTCACCACATGTCATTATTCTCCATGTTTTTCTACTATTGAATTAAAAATTCAAATTCAAATCCTCACCCACCCTTCGTGGTCCCCACTCACCTAAAATCCTCCACTTGTGAATTAAAAATATAATTCAAATTCTCATCCATTCTTCATGGCCCCACTCACCTAATCTTGCCCATATTTTCAAACCACTCACCTTATCTTGCCCACATTTTCAAACCACTCACCTAATCTTGCCCACATTTTCAAACCATGATTACTTAAATTAATCTAAGCTAATCACTCCCTCAGGCTATAAATACAACCTTACCCCTCCCCTCTAAACACACAGAGAATAAGCTTGCATGCCATATCTAAGTTCTTGCATCCTTTGAGAAAAGAACATCCTTTTACCTCGTCCTAATGCCAAAATAGCCTCATAATCCTTTTTCCCATCTAGTGCAAAGTAAGAGGATCGTTGTTGCAGAAAGGTCTTTCTCCGTCTTGAAGAAAAGCACCTACATATCACAAAATTAGGGCTCAATCCAAGTTTCCTAGCCCATCCCGAGGTTTTCTACGGAGCATGAAGGAGGAGGTATGATTATTGGTATTTTATTTCCTTGTTAGTAGTGTATTTTTCCTAGCTAATGGAAAGATAATTTGTGTTATTCGAGCATAAGTTACAACACGTAACACGACACATACAAATAACATCATGGTTTATCGCCTCTCAAAATTAAGTCTCGCACTTTGGTCCATAAATTGCCTCTAACGTTGTAAAAATCCAAAAACATTTGAAAATCGTCAAAATCTAAATATAGTGTAAAAATAAAAATCTAAAAACATTTGAAAATCGAAAAAATCTAAAAACAGTGTAAAAATCTAAAAATCTAAAACATTTGAAAATTGTCAAAAACCCAAAAACATTAGAAACAATCGTCCAAAATCCAACAAAAAAATTAGAACTCGTCAAAAATCCAAAAACATTTGAAAATCGTCAAAAATCCCAAAAACATTAGAATATATATATATATATATATATATATATAATAAAAAAATCCACAAAATCGCAAAAAAAAAAAAAAAACTCTAAAATAACCAACACAATTTAACCTTTGAACTATTATCCCCAATGAATGATCCAATCACCTTATGAATACCAAATTCAAACCACTTCTCCTCACGTGAATCCTTGCTTGGGGCAAATCCGCTCTCGTTGTTTCCTTGTTTGAGAGGACAATGACCCAATACTTTACTATGTCCTCGTACCCCTGCTTAGGGAACATCCAATCAATCCTCACTGTGGAACACATTAGGGACATGTTTATTGGTTCTTGTGTTGCATTATTAGTTGTAAAATTTTAATTGCTTTTCTTGCATCTTGATATATTACAAGGGGCATCTTGATTTTATGTATCCTAGTGTTCTCTGTAATATTCTTATGTTATCTGATTGCATGTCGTACTGGGGCATCATACTTTCTTGATGGCCTCTGTCTATGCTCTCTTCCATTTGCATATCGTACTGGGGCATCAAACCTTTTTGATGGCCCTTGTCTATGCTATCATGCATATTACAGTCTAGTCATCCTGATCTTTTATATCACGATGCATCCTGTTATGTGCTATATTAAAATTAAGATGCTTTTCATCACATGAGTATCTTCCTGCATGATCAACATCTTACTTTACACCCCATCCATTCACCCATACTAATGCATTCTCCAGTTTGGGAATCCTACTTGATCACCGTTGTAGTTTGCGAATCCTACTTGACGATCTTTCTCAAGTAGCATTCACTATCTAGCAGCTCCTTCTCCCCCACCATGCTCACCATGTATTTGATCCATTCATCCTCACTCCTCATTTTTATTCGGCCACTTATACCCATATTACCCTTCTCACCATTCCTGTCCCTCTCACCCATTTGTATTCTTTCCTTTCCCCCTTCTGCTTCCCGCTTGACAATCTTACTTAATAACCCCTTCTATATGGGATCCTCGGTGGAGGTTTACTCTCTCCCTAAGATCTTCCCACTCAGAAGATTCTTCACCACCTCCCTCTCATCAAACAACAATCACCACAAAACACATCTTCCCATTCCACCTCTTCTGCTTCCCATTCTCGCATCATTACTCTCACCACACGGGCATCCCAATTAAGGATTTCCCTCGCACTCTCCGCCCTCCACTACATATATTCCTTCATCCATTCATGTTACACTCCTTTGTTTCCTTTCTTTCTTATTATCACCTCATCTCATATCATATACCACTCAGGCATACCTCACTCACTCTTTTCTCATCCTTCCCTAAATCCACCTTATGCCTAGTCATCCTACTTACATGCTCTCATAGTATGGAAAATTCACTTGAGGGTTCCCCTTGGTCCATTTTGTCATACCCTATTCCCACCAACTCTAACATCATATTTCTTCTTCCTCACTTGGAGATTTTACTTAACCATTCCAGCCGCATGGCAATCTTACTTAAGACTTCCACTTAAGGTTGATCTGCCTATGGCCTTCCCCCATCCCATCATATTTCCCCCATCTTATTTCTCCCACCTCTCATCACGATCATCTTCTTCACCCTACCATTCCACCCCTATCCCCAATATCATCTTGTCTTTCTCTTTGCATATCATCCCTGTCGGTTGGGTGATCATACGAAACCTCTCCAACAGCATGATGATCTTACTTAAGAGATTCTCTTAAGCATGACATGTCATCTTACACTCGCCCATCACTCTACAATCTCACCATCCATATTTCCTCTTCATTCCCCATCATCACATCTTTTTACCACCACTATCACCCTCCTCTCGCTGCAATCTTACTAACCACTCACCCAAAGATGGTGATCTCACTTAAGAGTCCCTCTTATGGATGATCTATCTCCTTGCCTATCCCCATCACTATGCACCCTTCACCCTTCATTTTTTTCTTAGCATTCCCCATTATCACATCCTTTCACCGCCTTTTCGATTCTCACAAACACCACTTATCGCTTGACCACTTGTCATCTCCGGCTTTGCTCACATGGCAATCTTACTTAACCACTTCCGTCACATGACAATCTTATGTCAAGGTTCTCCCTACAATTAACTTGTCATCGTGAACTTCTCCCCCGCCTCATTCTTCGTTCACTTTGTTGATCGCTTCTTCCACCTGGTATCTCCTACTACCCACTTTTTCCTCCTACTATTATCCTTTCTCCACATATCCTCTTACACCATACATCTAATCTCTTCCACCTACAATCACATTCTTTTCCCCCATTTTCCCCTTCTTGATCCATCATCCTTCATATTGTTTCTTCCCATTATTTTCATGTCTTGGTTCTTCATCCTCACCTCGTTCATCCTCATCACTCACATCCTCTCCTCGCTTTCACTTAGTCCCAACTCATCCCTCTCATCTTCTTCACTCTTTCCACTTCATCTTCTCAAATTCCCCCCACATTTCTACCCACACACACATTCACCATTATTGTTAACACTCCTATATCATTCTTTCATCATCATCTTCTCTTCCCGAGCTAATAATTGTCAATGGGTTTTCCCTAAAAATCATCAATCCTCATTCCGCATGACCTCATTCACTCCTTGGACCTTCTAGAGTTTCCCTTCATTCCTTCCCTCCTCTAAGCCCACCACTCATTGTCAAAGGGTTTTCCTAATGTCCCTTTGTTGGTGTTACCCTTTCCAATCCTCATTAGCTTTCTCCTTTTCTTCATTTTTTCTCTCACCCTTCCCCACCACTCATTGTAAAAGGGATTTCCCTAACATCCTTTCATTGGCATTGCCTCTTCTATCCCCCATTCTCTTTTCTCTCCTATTATTTTCCCTCACTCCCACCCTTTCTTGTCAGCTTCTTACCCATCTCTCCATCTCCTCTTTGCCCTCTTCAATATCTTTACTGTCTTCATCATACATCCTTTTCCTATTTTCTCGTCATCCTAGTATCCTCATTTCATGCATCTCCACATCTTTTCCAATCGATGTCATTCCTCCCCTCTTTCTTCTTTGAACATTCCTTATACCATTCCCTTTCCACTTATTACCCCCTTTCTGTATTCCCTTCCTTCTACATCATTTTCTTTGTTATCCTCTTCTCTCTCCCACCCCTCGTCTTATTTCCCTTCCCCTGTATCATCTTCTTCCCCTTTTTCCATCACGTTTCCTCCTTACTTCCCCATCGATAACCTGGCTCTTCAATGTTGTCTTGTCTTTTTTATCATACCACCCTCCACATGCATCTCCATACTGGTTTGTTCCATATTCTTTGCCTTGGTCTTCCTCGCAATGACACGATTCCTTCAATCTTCTCCTTGTATTCACTTCTATCTTCCTTTCCTTCCCTAATTTTCACATTTCTTCCACTTCACTTCTCCTTTTCTCTACCACCCCTACCTTTTTGTTCATTTTTTATCTGTTTCTCTTCCTTTCTCTCCTATTTTTCACACTTTCCTTGCCCCTCATAGTTTCTTTTTTTTCTCCATTCTACTTCTTATTTCATCCTATTTCCATTTTCCTCCATTTCACCCCTACTCCCACCTCTTTTTCTCCTTCTTATTTATCCTTTCCCATTTCTGCTTTTCTCAGCTCTATAATTTATTTCACTTCCACACATCCCTCTTTACTATCTCTATTGCTTCCTTCATTTTACACATCTCTCTATTTCATCCCTTCACCCTCTACTCTGTCATTTTCCTATTTTTACCTTGTTTTGTCCTTCATCATTCCCTTCTTCCCCTATCATCCCTCTCTCTTATTTCTACCTCTTTCATTCCTTTTTTTTCCCTCCCTATCTCCCTTACTCTTCTCGTAATCCACCCCAATCCTATCCATTCCCTTTTCTCTTTCCACACCCTCACACTGAAAGTAGCATTCAAGGTCGATTGAATCCTTCCTCCATTTGCATCGTGTGGTCATTCGGTCTCTTCCACTCCATTATCATCCTCTTCTCCGCTGAATCTATTTCCCTTATTTTCAAGAGTTCGTCATCGTATATTCCATTCTCATCAGTCCTCTCGAGGGGCATCACCATATCTATCCATAATAACATCTTCTCGTGACATTTTTGACTTGGAGGATACTATGACATCGTCATCAATCAACACTTTCTATTCTCCCCAACAACCATTTTCTCTACCTTTTAAAAAGTAGATTTAATTCTTCCCATACTGTCTACTTTCTTTGAAAGGACACTACTTTCATTGTACCCTTCCAAAGAGGGGAAAATGTAGACACCCCAATTTCACATCTATCCTAAATCAATTAATTCCCTTCCTCATTTCCCACAAAAATACACTTGAATTAATCAAATATAATTTGACATTTCAAAATCAAAAAATAACCCAATCCTCACCACATGTCATTAATCTCCATGTTTTTCTACTATTGAATTAAAAATTAAAATTCAAATCCTCTCCCACCCTTTGTGGTCCCCACTCACCTAAAATCCTCCACTTATGAATTAAAAATATAATTTAAATCCTCACCCATTCTTTCGCCCCCACTCATCTAATCTTGCCCACATTTTCAAACCACTCACCTAATCTTGCCCACATTTTCAAACCACTCACTTAATCTTGCCCACATTTTCAAACCATGATTACTTAAATTAATCTAAGCTAATCACTCCTCAGCTATAAATACAACCTTACCCCTCCCTTCTAAACACACAAAGAATAAGCTTGCATGCCATATCTAAGTTCTTGCATCCTTTGGGAAAAGAACATCATTTTACCCCAAATCCTAATGCCAAAATAAGCCTCATAATCCTTTTTCCCATCTAGTGAAAAGTAAGAGGATCAAGGAACATATTGCTTCTTCTTGAAGAAAAGCACCTACATATCACAAAAGGGCTCAATCCAAGTTTCTAGCCCATCCCGAGGTTTGCTACGGATCATGAAGGAGGAGGTATGATTATTGGTATTTCATTTCCTTCTTAGTAGTGTATTTTTCCTTTCTTACACTTATCAAGAACAAGGGGATGCATACAATGGTGACATTTACATGGAGAATGTTGGTTTGTTGGAAAATCAAAAGAATGGAGGCTAGTATGGTGCGGTATCAAGGCTATAGCATAGATGAAGGCATTCAGATTGGTTTTAGGGCACCTTGTTCATGGGAAGCCCTTTTCAAGATATTACAACCTCAAGAGAAGCTTGAATTCATGGTTGAAGTGTTGCCGCATCTTACACAATGGATTGATGATATTGAGGCATATGAGAAAGTGGGAGATAACCTTTTCAATGGGTAAGTAAATCACCAACTCCTTTTGCTTCATTTTATCTTTCTCAAAATTTATCATTTCAGCATGATCAAGAGTCAAGCCCATCACTTGTTTCCCCAAGTATTGATTTCTCTTCTTCATCTCCTAGTCTTCCATCTCATTTCAATTTTTCTCTCCTTTTCCCTTCCAAGCCTCAAAACAAACAAAAAAAAGCCCACTCCTCTTTCCACCAAAAACAATAGAAAAAACTGGTTGAACCCCAAGCTACCACTCCTCTTGATTTCCAAGTCCATGTTGGGAAGATATATGTAAGAATTGAGTCAAGGAGAACAATAGCAAGAAGGGGGCCCAACAAAGAATAAATGACAGAAAATTTGAAGAGTTGGGGTGCCATATTTGAGTTTATAAAGATCCCCTTGATGGTTAAGCCAATAGAGAGGAGGTAAGAGTTGAAAGAGTGGCTAAGGATGGTTTGTGGTAGAAGAAGAGAAAGACTGGTTGAATTTAAAATGCTGCCACTCCTCTTCATTTCCCAAGTTCATGTTGGGAAGATATGTAAATTGAGTCAAGGAGAATAACAGCAAGAAGGGGGCCAACAACAAAGAATAAATGACAGAAAATTTGAATTAAAGAGTTGGGTGCCATATTTAAGTTTATAAAGATCCCCTTGATGGTTAAGCCAACAGAGGAGGTAAGAGTTGAAGAGCTAGTGGTGGCTAAGGATGGGTTTGTGGTATAAGAAGAGAAAGAACAACAAGAATAAAATCAGCAATATGTTTATGGCATTTTTCTCGAAGAAGATGTTGATCTCATCCAAGTTGTACAACCATTTAGAAAGGAATAATAACTAGATCTAAAACCCATTTAAGAGGAGAAGATGGGAGATGTCAAATTAGAGTTGAGGCCATTTAATGAAGAAGGCATCATTGAAGATTTTTTTCTTTCATTTCAAGGGCTTGATTTGATTGATGAACTCATGTTAGAGGAGGACCATATAGTTTCAAAGGCTCCAAGTGTGGAGTAGGCCACGGAAGAACCTTCACTATTTCCTCCCACTTCATCCCCTTCAAGATTCGATTTTGAAAATGAGTTTGATCTTTCAAACTTCATATTTGAGAATGAAGGAAACCATGGTGAGCTATTTATAGATCAAGAGGACACCGTGGAGGAGGTAGAGAGGAGGTAGTTTGTCCGTCTGGACTTAAAATTACTTTGATGGAAATGAGCCCATAGAAATCATATCATTTTCTCCTCCATTATCCACCTTCCAAGTACATGAGCCTATTTCCATGAAGGAGGAAATTCAAGGACAACATCCTGCATCCCACAACAACCCTCTAGAACCAAGGCTAGAGGATATGAATATTCCATGTTCTTCACAGGAGAAGGAAGGGAAGGAGAAAGTGGATGACATTATCTCTTCCACACCATCCTCCCAATAAGGTTAGTAAGAAGACTCCATTCTTGGAGTTGGAAGTTTAGAGCTATGGGTCAATTCAAAAGACCAGACCTTTCCCAATAGGTACTTGGCTTCATTGGAGCCAAGGGAGAAGAAAAAACTAGTCATGCCTACTTAAAGGCATGAGGATGAGCTCTAAATTATAATTGGAAAGATAAATGATAGAAAGCTTTGGAAAAACTAAGATATTCCTTCAAACTAGAAGGTGTGCTTCAATGGAGGCTCGAGCAACAACACGGTTTCACACAATCTCCAAGAATTTAACATTAAAGCTTGAGCTAAAGACTCAATAAAACATTAAATACCCTTGGTTCCTCATGCCTAAGATAACCTCGAAGGATTACGGATAATCTTTATCAAAGCAAATGAAAGTGAAGTGATTTTAAATTTTGTATCTCATCACAAGAGGAAGGCTCTTCTTAAATTTTCTTATGAGTTCAACCCTAACCCTTTGCAAGAGTATTCTCATTGTATTTATACATTTTACTTGCTCACTCATCCCAAATTTCCCCCAAAAAGAGGAATATTCGAGGGACCTGTTGATAATTTTTGCACTTGTGCAAAAATGGGTAACTCGAAACTTGTTATTCTGATGGAAGGAAATTGTGAAGTATACCTAAGATAAGGGATATTTGACATTATTTTACTTGCTGAATTAGTTAATGATTAAATGAAATTTGCAGCTATGTGTCTTATTACAAAATGTAACAGATCACATAGTCTGCAACTTCATGACTATCTTTAGAAAAGAACATAAGGTCCTAAAGGATAGTTGTGTTGTCTTGATGAAGACATTCAATTCTGAGAACAAGTGAAATGTTAAGTTTTGGAACAAAAACATAATTTTAGATGCGAGATATTAGAATTCATTACTAGATGTTACATGTTTTCTTAAGTTTCCTTCCTTCATGATTAAGACATTAAATATATTTTGAAGTTGTTTAGTTCATCATATAGTCCATATAGAAAGCTGAAATGCGAGAAAGAAATATATAACTCATTTTAAGAATTCAATTTTTTATTCATAAGGAATTTCAAATGTTCCACACAAGTCATGGGATGTAACTGAAAAGTAAAGTACAACTACTGAAATAAGAGGTACACATGCATGAAAGAGAAAGTAAAGGAGTATGAGTGAACCCATCATTGCCTTGGGGGTTTTCTTCATTGGTCGAAGCATCTCCATTTCAAGCTTTTGTTCCTTCTTCATCTTCATTGTAAAAGTCATTGTACCTGAAAAGAAGAAAAGAAGAGAATTGTCAGTTACGAGCTCAGGGATCAATCCATATTTCTTTATTGTCCTAATTCATGCATATGAATCTCTTAACAACAGGAGATATAGTTTACTTGAAGATCAGCTGCATACATGCTTTACTCACTCAGAAAGAAGAAAAAGAAAAGAAAAAGAAAAACCATGGACATAAGAGAGGCCAAAAATCCTAGATATTTTCTAACTATTTTCTTAAGTGTGCAGGTGCAAGTTGCAGCCAAGAAGAAATAGATAAGTCATAAGTACATGCTAGAAAGAAGGAAGAATGTAACTCATGTTTCAGTAACTGACCTACAAATGGGAGAAGTTACAGTACGGATCTGGAATTTAAATCAAAAGAGACTGAAATAGAAGTATACTTTTCAGTTTGCAACCAAAGAAGAAATCAAATTTCAACAAGCTGAAGCTAACTGGAAGGATTTATTACAGCTGAAACAGATAGTCAAAGAATTCTAGGAAAATTTTGACAGGGCTTCGCCATGTAAAATGGACATTTATGACTTTTTCATCATTTTTTCTTTAACTACTACATGCTCTAAAAGAACTATGTAAATCAAGTAAGTGATATAGAAAATCATAAAAGCATGTCATGATCAAGATAACAATTATTATGTTTCATTTCCTAACTACAATAGTAGATTCAATGAGAAAAGTGTTATATTTGTATTATGAATCAGAAAATACAACTACTATAGCTAAAAAGGGAAGGAAGAGAGAATTATGGAAAATTTTCTCAAAGCTTTTCCATGAAAAATAAACTTTTTAAATTTTCTAGCGAGGCCATAAATACTATTGTCAAAGAAATAAAGCATCTAAATAAAATAAACAAGATTACAATATTTCAACAAAACATCCGAATCAAGGCTTATGCTTTAAAATACTATTACATGGATGAAGAACTACTTACAATTTCTAGAAATCCACTTGTAAGGTACAAAGGCATCTTAAGTACAAAATATCAGAAAATACACTTCTATTACAGTTGATAAATCCAATTCAAAATTCAGTTACAGAATCAACTTCAGAGTCCAAGAATACAAATGTAGCTATAGGTTACAAGAGATCAAAACATAATCCATTTTGACAAAGTAAGAATCAAAGTACAGCTATGTCATTTGAAGCCCTCAAGTAAAGAAGCATGATACAACATCATCAATTACTTTAGGTTTGAATATTCAAAATAGAAGGGAGTTTTTAATTTTCGAAACAAAAAATGATTTCATGGCCTACAAAGTTGAGCACCCAGTTTTACAATTATGAATGAAACATATATATTTTCAGAGCTGACAAGTCAAAATGTGACAAGTATTTTAAGAGAAACTACCAAGAAATCCGTCAACATAAACAAGAATATATAGATCCGGTTCAACAAAATTTTTCCCTTCATTTCTACAAAATACCCAGAGGAAGTTTTATATAGACTACAACTTCGAGCTGAGGAAAATGGAAATGAGTTCACAATACAACAGTTGATCAACTATACAACTCAAAGATTTTAGAATAAACTTGAAATAACACCCAACTCATGCAATACGTGAATATTCTCACAACAGAACTAGAGCTCGAGAAATTCAAGAAATTCCTCTCAAATTTTAGAATGATAACCAAACAAATTTGAAGCCTCATAAATTATTCACAGATCAAATTAAATGGCCACAAATGGAAGATTTGCAGAGCCTTATCGAAGAAAATAAAACTCGAAGTTACAGATCTACAAATAGCAGAAAACCCACAACAAATAATATGCATGAGACAACTCCTCCATCGTGGGAACAATGAAAGCTACAAAATGCAATTATAGTGCATGATGAAACCAATACTTCAACTTTTACAGATTTTTTCTACACAGAGTCGAAGAAATTGATATAAAAATCACAGATCTTGCCAACGAATGAAGACTCATTAGTGAGTAATGAGGAATCAGAGTAGGAAACAAAAATCACCAATAAACACGTGAACCGTTAATTCCTCAAAGAACGACAAAGCTTCAAATATGAGAAAGATGTAGATATAATCGATCTCAAAGAACCAAAATTCTAGAAGGGTCATATTTCAAAAGTATACACATGGTAAATTATCAATATATGCATGATCATCAGAAACAACAAAAAAATGAGATAATTTTCATGTGTGAAAGCTTACCCTTTCCAGCATTCATGACAACCCTCAAAATTATAGAGAGAGCTCGAACTCAGAAATGGCAGCCATAAAAGTGGCACAAAACCAATCTTGAATCCAAGACAAAAATGACCACACAAAGCTCAAACTCAAAAATGGAAAAATCCTCCAAAGAGATCGCACAAGATCTCGGAAGCGATTAAATGTATCCAAACAAACCTCAAAGACCGAGCTTTAACTCATTGAAGTGGCGGCCGTTTTAAAGAAATCTCACAGAGACCAAAAGATGATACAAAATGGAGCTCAAAGCTTCCAAACCATGGCATCCATCAAAATAAACAACACAAAACTAAGTTTAAGAGATAAAACAATGCCGTTCAAAAACAAAATTTTCCAGGCTTCACTACTCTACTGTGAGTAAAAAAAAATGATGAAAATGATGGTGTGTGAAGATTTCAACTAACCCAATCACCATAGCTTAACCTAACTCACCTAGAGTTAGTGATCAAATGGTCTGAATTCAACAAGTAAAAAGATCAAAGGATGAGGATCGATCTCCATGTTCAATGCAAACCATCATGGTCACTTACCACCGATTGAATTAATTATAGGTTAAAACCCTAATCATAGGTCATGAATTGATGCCAAAGATAAAACAAAGATAGAGATTGATGGTCTTCATCAAGGACAAAACCTAACCAGGGTTAACAATGCATACACATGTCAGAAGCATAAAGAAACCCTAACCGAGGGCGTAGTGAAATCAATGGCTGAAATCCATGCACATAACCACAAGGGCCCAACTTAAATGCCAAGGAAATTAATGGAAGAAAGGGCCTGAGCCTTTAAACCAATTAAATGTGCACAATGCCAACTAAGGATCGAGAAGGGTTGAGTCATTGTGGAGAGGGGACTAGCCCACATAATCATTTAAAAAAGAATCATTGCCTTCTGACCATTCTAAGGTCTTAAAATTATATATGTCAGAGATCAAAGTTCCGACCAAATCATTCCAACTATGATCACTTTGAAAAGGTGAATTTTAAACAAATATTTTCCAATATGAAAAAGCTAAAAAATTATACCGTGTAATATAATCCAAAGGTGGCGAAGACTATGCAAAGGCATGTATATTAGTCAAGGTGATAAACCTTATAGTTTGTTAAGTCCACACAAGTAGCCAAACAAGTAGAGTGTAAAGGTGGTCCCCACTTCAAGGAGGTTGAAGATGATCGCAGAATATCACTCATGTGACCACTTAGAAGGGGAATGTCAACATAAGAGCCTAATATTGGAAGTGGTCCCCATAGTGGATAAATTATTGTGATTATTTTGTTCACTAACAAGGAGTTTATTTTAGCATGCCTTCATAAGAGGACATAAAAACAAGAAGATAAATTCACATACATAAGGAATGAGACTTGTTTAGCAATCAAGCTTATTATTAGCAAATTATTCACCTTATTTTCTTAAAAATAGACTAGTCAACTTCATATTGAATGTAATGTAATCAAGGCTATTGTTGACATTTTTCACCCCATTTAAAGGTCAACTTGAAACTTTTAAAGTTTCTTAGATTGGTTAGTTACGAGTTTTTTTATGTTTGGGACAACCACCTCAGATTAAGATACAATTTTTAATTTTTTGTTCTAGACAAACTTGGAAGTCATTTGGAATCAAAACTACAACTTGAGTACAGTTTAAGAATGCCATGCCTCATAGATGCAGCCATTCCATTTGAAACCCTTGTCAGAACTATGCAACATCTATAAACAACCACTTTGCAGGCCCTAAGGATGATAGGGAAGGCAACATGTATAAGACATGATGTTCTGAAGCTGCAGATGGGTGGGAGTTTTGAAGGACAATTTATAATCTTAAAGAGTTTGCATTTTCAATGAGAGTGACAATAAGGTACACTTGATTTTTATTTATTTCTATGATTAAGTGAATTATTTAAGTGTTTTAAGTTGTATAATTTCATTCATTATGCATACAAATGAAAGAAAGTATAAAAGGAAGGACATACATCTCATAACATGAAAATATTTTCATTTATTCATTAGGAATAATAGTACATATCTTTATCACACAAGCCATGAGAAATAATTGAAGGGAAAAAAAACAACATAAATTTATGAAGCTGAAAATGTAAAAAGGTAAAAGAAACCCATCATTGCCTCAAGGGAGTGTTCTTCTCTTTCGAACTATTTTTCTAGTTGTCCACTTTGCAAGTGCATCATGGTACGAAAAGGGAGAAGAAAATGATCATCAATATTGAGTTTCGGAGTTTTAATTTAACTCCTTATACTTCCAACTTCAGAAATTCATGCATTCAAAAGTTTATCATCAAGTGAAATAGAAGAATCAGATTTTAGAGGTTAAAGTCAACTAAAACAAGATTAAATTGCAGCTGAAATAGAATAAAACGGGAATTCTGGAAAAAAATTTGTTAGGGCTTCGCCATAAAAATCAACATTTTAAATTTTTCAATTGCTTTATGGGAAAGAATAAATTTCAAAGCTAGTTCTTTATGGGAAAGAATAAAAGCTAGTTCCTATGGGAAATAATAAATTTCAAAGCTAGTTACGATATGAAAGAATAAATTTCAAAGCTAGTTACTAGAGGAAAGAATAAATTTCAAAGCTAGTTCTTTACATGTGAAGCTCAAGGTATAGTTTGAAAGCATGAAGCACTAGAAATCAAGTTGCAGCAATAGAAATGATATATGCAATACAAATAACAATTCTAGGAAAGCATACTATGAAGCTTCATGATTTATAGTTGAACAAATGATAAGCATGCAAGTGTCTAATTGATCATTTTAAAGCTACGGGCTTTCATTATAACTAAAGCTCGAAGGTTCTCCACAAATGAACACCATGAGTAGTTCCAACATCATCTATAGAATACCAAGTGATTATCACACACAATTGACTCTCAAATTAAGCCCAAAGGCATGAAGATACAAGAATGACAGAGAAAATGATTACCCATGTCATAAAAGAACAAATAAGGGCGATTAACGAAGACCCATTAATGGAAGAAAGAAAAACGTAGATAAATCTTGTACAAACCAGGAGCTTATTATCAGTGTCTCAAAAATCAAATGGAAAAATGAATATTATTTAGATCTAAGAAAGCTTAGAAAATGTTACAACCGACAGACACAAAAAACGAGCAAGAACTTACCACTTCGAAGTGTTTTCCTCAAACCTTTGAGTCACAGAGAATCAGATTGTAGAAAAGCTCAAGAATGATCAAGTCCGATCCAAAAACCCGAGAAAATACAAAGAAATAATTACATTCAATATTTCTTAGAGACCAAAAGAAAATACAAGAATCCAGAGAATGAATAAAAATTAGTAGATTTCGGAAATAATCAAACATACAACTAGACAAACCTCAAAAAATAAGTTCGAATGGATATAAGAAGTTGTCATTGTTTTGATAAATCTCACAACATTCCAAGAGCGAAGAGTCAAATTACAAGAAAATCTCGAGAATGACCAAGGCACGACAAGAAAAATCAAGGAAGTCAAACTTATGATCCCCTCCGCAGAAGTTGAACACCCAGATCTTAAAATGACAGAGAAATACCAATGTTTGAGCTCTCATGGCCACACAGAAAGCCATTTTTGTAGAAGAGACCAAGCTCAAATGCATAGAATAATGGCGTCGAGGAAAAAAATTTGCCAGGGCTTTGCCCACGAACCAAAAAAAAAAACCAAAAAAATGTGAATGAGGGTCGAGTTGTTCCTTATCATTCAAACTTAGGAGGTGAGTTTTAACCTAACTCAACCACATCAGGATTGACAACATAAAAAAACAAGGACACAAGATCAACATCCTCAGATCATCATAACTATCAATGCTAACACGAGTTAGGATGCCACCATCAACATTCAATTTGGGCCATAACCCTAACCACAGGTCATAAATCGATGGTTTGTGATCAGACAGGCTACAAAGATCAATGACAAGAAAAAGGCACACAAATTCAAAATAAACCTCCAGGTTTATAATTAATCTGACCAGAGTAGATGCCACTGACAAAGTCACTAAGGGGTGAGTAACTATGGAGAAGGGGGCAGCCCATGTGTCCACCAAAAAAATAATTGCAAACAAATTTCAAAAGTCTAAACCTTAGTGCATGCTCCGAATAATTTTAAAGGGACGACCAAATCATATATCATGATCACCGAAAAGGTGAATATTATAATATGCCAAGGTCGACATGATCAAAGGTGGCAGACCATATGTTATGGTCATTCAAATAATCAAAGGTGGTCGAGCATTATGGGGTGGATTTTATAAAGTGCCCCTCATGTTTTAAAACCATAGTATATGCTAAGTCCACAAAAGGTGGCCAAACCCAATGAAGACAAGAGTTCAACCACAGGTGGTCCCCACTTCAAAGAGCTAGGTTGATTTGTAGAGTGTCACTCATGTGACCATTTTTCAAAAGGAGATGTCAATATCAGAACATGTGCACATAGCAAGTGGTCCCCATAGGAGGAATTATTTTGTAAATATTGCTAAGTATTGTAATTATTTTTCACATACAGGGAGTTGTATTTTTGCATGCCTTCACAACAAGACAAAATAGAGAAGAAGATAGAGTTGCATGTTCATGGAAAGAGACTTTCCTAGCAAGCAACCTTATTTTTAGAAAATTATTCACCCTTCTTTTCTTAAAAATAGAACAGTCAACTTCAGTTTGACTATAATGTAAGTAAGGCTAATAATGCCTATTTGTAATTTCATGCTCTATTTTTGCTTTATCTATAATTAAATAAAGGATAAAAATAGAATGCATGGGAGAAGTACAAGCCTTAGACTATTTTTAGGAAGAGGGAAAATTATTTTTTTGCTATATATTGTGTGCCTTTGCAAAGCACACGGGGAGCACGAGAGGAATTTTTGATATATGAGTATTGAAGCAAATTTTTGCCATTTTGCCCTATGAGTGTGAAGTATTTCTACCTTTCCAATTTATTTTGCGCTCTTTTGTATGTTTTATTAGTCTTGTGATGAAAATTCCTTGATCAATCACCTTACCTGCTACAAATTAAATCTTTTTGCTTAATTTTAATGTGGATGTTAACTTATTAGTACTTTTTTGATCTTCCTCAGTATAATCAAGTGTTTTTCCTTTAGACATTCTGTAGAAAAACTATTTGTTCGTAAATCAAGAATCCTTCTCAAATTATTTGTGCATAACTTAGTCAAAGCCCTCATACAAATTTGGTGTATCACCTTAGTTTTAATCATTTACAGTCATATTTTACTCTCAAACTCCCAAAAATCAGTTTAGGATACACCAATAAGGAACCAACCTTGATACCGGAGACTCACCTCAAAATAGGTATACCCACAGACCTGAGGTGTTTCCATTGTATCTACAAAAGAGAGAGATCAATTGTGCAAGCTTAGAAAACCTACAACCATCTCTCTACAAGGTGTACATTTGAGAGATAATAGTTTTTGGCATGCCCGTGGGACCCTCACACAACTAAAAGTTTCACTTTCAGAGGTGTTTCATCATTCAAGTGGATCAAACACTATGCATAGAAATTTTGGAAAGAACTACTATTGATGCATTCTAAAGATTCAAGATCGAAGAAGAACTCATCTGGTGACTTCGTAAATCTGATTCCAGATTAGTATAGCACTTTTCAACAAGTATGAAAATTTTTAGCTGTAGTCTTTAGGTATTTTTCAAGAAATTTAGATATGTTATTTTGTTATTATTAGTTGTTTTGTGAACAATAGACCTGTTTTCATAAGTTCAATATTTTATGAGGTCCTACAACCATGAATCCTCACTTTCAACAATATTATCAGCCAAACCAAGCAGTCCTTTTATCCATCTTCTCCTCTAGATAAGTTTTATAACCCTTATTAGAATGAATACCCTTATAACCGAAACCCTATATATCAAAATGATTATTCATATGAGGGTTATGTTGTTCAAGGTCAAAGTTATGCAGAGAGTTATGTTGAGTATGAAAGGAAAAGAAATATTAGAATTGAGTTTAATAGTTTGAAGAAAATATTTAGCCATCAAGGAACAAATTGAGAAATCAAAAGCAATGAAGAATTATAGGTGTTAGGATAAGGAACCCTGTCAATGGGATATTCCTATTTACCTTCCCAATCAAAATTTAGTGCATGTAAATTCTCCTTTCCATCCAATGCAGCCTATTATCCTCAATTTACTAAATATCAAGATGTTGTAATTCCTATTTTTTCTACCTCACCATTACATACCGAAGTCAAAATTAAGTTTCCAAGTTGGTGTTAGATGCTTATTCCAAATACAAATCTTATTCCCCAATCTCTTGTCCAAAATTTTCTAGTTGAATCTGAAACTAAGCCCACTCCTTTTTACCCATACTTCCGAGTTCGGGAAATAGAGAATCACAAGATCAAGAAGGAGGGGTAGCTATCTAAAAGACAATGATAGGCTAGAATTTTTGCAGAACTTGCATGGATGGATGTCAAAGTTTTAGTTTGATTTTATTCCAGAATTGGAAAAAGGAACCACGCAAAAGGTACAATCTATTTTTCCAATGCAGATCAAGAGAAGTTGGAAGATGATCAAAAATCTACATATTCTGAGTGTAGTGTGTATGAAGGAACCATAATCATGTAGCTTGCAACCATATCGAAGAGGATAAATTATTTCGAATAAAAAGGTGGAAGAAATTAAATAATTTTTTTTTCAAATTCTGACTTGAGGTTGATGATTTTTGTTCAAATTTGGAAAATGCATAGGTGAAGAACATCCTATAGAGCTAATTGATTTTTAGTTTCAACATTCAAAGAAACTCGGTGGATAAGGTCACTCTTGTAATTGAAAAGGAGGAAGAGATGCTTTTAAATATAGATCTTTATTATTCCCTCATGGAAGAACCATTTTGGGAGAAGAATGTCTAGAATAACATGTTGCTTAGATCAAATCTTGTGCAGAAAAACCAAACAATTTTGATCTTATGGATTATATGTCAAAAAAATGATCAAGATGAAAGATCAGTTTTGGTACAATAGTTTGAAGGAGCTGAAGTATGTTCAGATTAGTTTTAGAATTCTCAATAGGTTGATTCGAACAACAACTTCATATAAGTACCTACAAAAATGAAGAAGATGATCTTCAGATTTTTTTTGTACCATGTATCTGGACAATGCCTATGAAGAAGAAGAGGATGATATTAAGTTATTAGACTGCATGGATGATCTGAACAATACAAAATCCTTTGATAGAAGTGTTGAAAATTCACTTACAATAGTAATTGAACAAATTATAGAAAGCGAAATGTATCTCACAATAGTTTCAAGATGAGTTATAACAATTGGAAGACATAAAACAACCTTCAGGAATACTTAAGAAGATATCATTGTTGAAAATAATATTCATGATTCAAATCAAATCAAAATTGTCAACAAGTCTTCTACAAAAAGGCCTTGCCCTATTCGGTATTTGGCAAACTCTCACCCAACTACGGTATTGCTAGATTTCATGTTTTCCTTGGAGTAATAAAGTGAGTCATTTGTCCTCAATATATAGCCTCAAATCATGGCAAAACAGTTTACAGATTAGATAGTGGTGCTTCCCAGTTCATGGACTGATCTGATGAGTGAAATAAAGGTACATATCTCATTCCTAGCTATGTCACTTTTCTGGTTTCTAGATATGAATTCATGGCCTCAGCTTTGGAGAAAAGGGAGCTACTTTTCACTACCTATTTTAGGTTTTGTTTAAGCCTCAATTGCTACTAGTTAGAGTAGGGTAGATTAGGATTTCCTTTTAATAAGTGTAGTTCCTACACATTGCAATGTTTTCAATTCAATAAGTGCATTCGTGCACGTGATCTAGTTTACCAGATCCTTTCCCAGCTTTAGTTCATTTTGGAAGGGTTGGACCTTTTGGAAAGGCATATTTTGGTTACATGCTTGACTCCATGCCCAATGGACAAGAGCAAGGCACTAGTCTACAAGCTAGTAGGTAGCTTTCCCGCATGATCGCGAAACTTTGACATTTTTGCACCCGTGCTAAAAGGTCAACTCAAAACTTTATAGTTTCTTAGATTGGTCAATTACGAGTTTGGTTATGTTTGGGACAGCCACCTCGGATTAAGATATAGTTTTTAATTGTTTTGTTCGGATAGACTTGGAAGTCATTTGGAATCAAAACTACAACTTGAGTACAATCTAAGAACGCCATGCCTCATAGATGTAGCCATTCCATTTGAAACCCTCGTCAGAACTATGCAACAGCTGTAAACAACCATTGTAGGGCCCGAGGATGGTAGGGAGGGCAACATGTATCGAGATGATGTTCGAAGTTGCAGATAGGTGGCGTTTTGAAGGACAATTACTGATCTTATAAGGTGTTTGCATTTTCAATGAGCGACAATAAGGTACACTTGATTGTTTATTTATTTCTATTGTGTTCAATGATAAGTTGCAAAAGCCATGGATTTGAGGTAAGAATCTCTAAAAGAAACCCCAAACAATTTTAACAATCTATTTAAGGACCATGTGATAAGAAATGAGCAAGGTTCCCTTATTTGCATACATTAATTTGAAACAAACATGAAAACTAAGTAAATGAAGTTAATCTCTATTATTTGAAAGATTGAAATAATGAACCTAAGAAGATCTAAGCATTCGGTTTATGTGTTAAGAGAAAGAGATCTCCCCATTAATGGCTTCAAGGCCAATGGATCTTCCCTTTTACTCTATGTTAATGCTATGAAATACAAGATTAAATGCTTTTAGCTCAAATGAAAGAAGATGAAATACAAACTAAAGCCTAATCAAATTGCTATAATTTGTCTTTAGGAAGAAGAGAGAATTCTTAGGAAATGAGAGAGGGGTATAGCCCTATTTATAGTTTTTGGTTTGGAAGAAAAGGGAGATTTGGGTGCATGTGGGACAAAGGCTAAAGTCCAAAAAGCACTTTAGCAAGTCAAAGTGTGATTTGACTATGTTAGAGGGTAATTAACCTAGGTTAGACTAATTAATCTCTCTTAGAGAGTAATTAGGGTTTCGAGGGCTTAATCAATCCAATGAAGTGGATTGATCTTCCAGAGGAGCTAAATAAATAAGCATCTCTAGAAGAGAATAAGAAGCTAATGTAGTTAGAACGAGGCTATAACTTCCTATTTAAATGGTTTATATAAGGAAAAACAATCAAAAGGGTGTTGTGGGAAGGGATTTAGATAGGCATAATTGGTGTTGTGTCGTCAATTTGCAAAAGGAAGAAGCATTAGTGCACCATTAGAACTAATAGTGTATTGATCAAACTACATGTGTCTACATTTGTCCCTCTTTGAGGTGACATAAGTGATGTCACTTCAAAGAAAGTAGACAAACACAAGCAAGTAGAAAATTTTGAAGGGGTAGAAGAAAAATTAATAGGGTGAAGGATGA
Organism: Taxus wallichiana var. yunnanensis; assembly: GCA_018340775.1. Classification (NCBI taxonomy): domain Eukaryota; kingdom Viridiplantae; phylum Streptophyta; class Pinopsida; order Cupressales; family Taxaceae; genus Taxus; species Taxus wallichiana. Next base: position 1,037,711,076 of record CM031239.1, read on the forward strand.
CGAATGCCCCCTCGAGTGTCGATGGGGTGACGAAGAAACTCAATCAACGATTCGAAAAAGAAACAAATAGAGAGAAAAGTGTTTAGAGAGAAGACGAGAAACTAGAAGAAAAGGGATATTGAGCTATCCACAAATCAATTGCTAACAATATTTTAATCATCATAATGCTTAGAATCCTCCTCATGGGTCCTTATTAAAATGTGAGCATGCGACGGAAGCATAAAATGACATTAAAAGCCAAGATACAAATAACCGTCCTCTGCCAAAATAGCCAAATCCATGTAACATACACGAATGTAATGCAATATGAGAAATAAACCGAATCACCTGACAGGGAAATAAGTACAATCACACACACTTAAACCAACAACGTTTAAGATAGTTGCACAAATATTTTGTTATCGAGATGAAGTCCCAAATGTTCTGATAAATGAATAGGGTGAAGAATGATGCCCCAAGAAAGGTGTATTATGCAAGGGGGAAGATGGAGGACACTTCCATCCTATGAAAAAGTAATGTGCACAATGAAAATAGTACTAGGAATTGATAGTGCCCAAAGTATAGACAAAGTAAGCAACATAGCTTGTTTAGGTGATTGAAGATTTTGGTGATGCGTGAGTCATTGTTTCAAATGATTTGAGAATGTCAGCAAGATCTAGGATGAGTGTCATGCAATAGACATAGATTTTAGCCGTAGATGATTGGTTCAATCAATTTTAAGCTATTTAAATATATATATATATATATATATATATTGTTTTGGTTTTTGACCGGTCGAGAAGAACTTCAAAAGATCCAAGATCTTCTAAAAATATGCGCAGAGGCGGTAATGGGAAGGAAAATCTTGTCAAAAGCTTAGAATGTACACCCACGAGAAGAAGGATGATCGAAAATAATTTATTTAAAATAAATTCGTAAAAAATTATCATGATGGGAGAAAATAGATGAAAAGAATATAGGAAAAGGTGGGAGAAGGTGCCTAAATGGATCGTAAATTACCTCGGTGTGACGAAGAAGTGACCATCGATGACACGAAGTGCCCCACCATATGGAAATTAGTAAAAATAATCATTTTAATACCCAAAATAACTCATAGTTGGAAATAAGAAGGTTAGAATGATCACGATGGAGAAAAATACGCCCCGGGGGGATCACGATGGGTTAATGTACTCACACAGGGTTGGTAAAACAATCACGACCAACTCATTTTGACCAAAGCCTCTAAAAAATGTTACCACGAGCAAAAATCATAGCCTAGAGTGAGATGGAAAGGATACCAAGGAGGATGAGGTGCGCGGAACACATATGAGAGTACATGCGGGACCCGACGGATGGACCATTCGTGAGTGCCCTAAACTCCTCCATTAATTATGCATTATTTACGCATTTTATGGCTTTTCTAGAGTAGATAGGATGAATTTTGACATATGCGTGTAGGTGTATGTGTCGTAATTGATGGGTATGCACTTGCACGTGCATCAAAACTGACACGGACATGCATATGCATCCATTTGTGAGGGACGAGGGACAGTACGCATACCTATTCGGTAGAAGCAGTACACACACGTGTATCTATTGGAAAGATAGGTGCACACATGTGCCCTGTAGAAAAGAAAAAAAAAGGGCACATAAGCATCGGTTGGGGTTATTATAGACACGCGCATGCGTGTGCATCAAATTGGTGCATAGGCGTTATGGAGGCGTGTATGTGTCCTATATGGCCAGTGCAAAAAAGGAGGAGAGAGTTAGCACATGTATGCATCCCCAAGGGCATATACGCATTGGTTAGGGTGCGCAGTGCAATAGAGAGTGTGTATGTGCCAAAAGCATGTGAGAAAAGACAACTGGCTAGAAAATAGCCAAGTTTATAGAAGAAAAAGGTGAGATTATTTAGAAGAAAAGAATAGTTAGTAAATTAGATGTGTTAAAAGCTTTATTTTTCCTTAGAAAAATATTATAGAAATGTTAGACATCTAACACTTGCGTTGATTTTACAAACATATGTTACATGTTCTTCAGACTCGCGAGCACTACGACCGCTTGGCTATGATAGAGGTGTAGTTTGATGATGAGGATAGAGTGACCCTGGTGAGCCTTTTGCACATGATGGGACTATCTTATGTGGCCGAGATGCCCTAGATCACTTTAGATCATGGCCTCTTGATGGCCATAGTAGAGTGGTGGCACAATGAGAGCTAGTGCTTTCACCTCCCGGAGGGAGATGACCATTACATTAGAGGATGTATGGTGCATCATGCGGGTCCTGATCCAGGGATAGCTTATTGAGATGATGAGCCGCTGGAGTGACATTCAGTGTCACATCACACATTTATTTGGTGTTCCCACCATACCACAATACGGGATGTCTATTAGACTATCCAGATGCATAGAGGATCCAAAGTTAGACCGCGTAGTAGTCTACATGATGGCTCTTGTCAGTGGAGTTCTACTCTTGACAAGATTGGTGCTTTATTTCCATTGGGACTCCTATGAGTGATTCGGAGGTTGGTGGGGGATAGACCTACTACTGGGGTCAGTGTATATTAGCACATTTGTATTGGGATCTTCATTCGATCACCTACTATTTTCGAGAAAATAGTAGGACCTGCTCATTTATTACAGATTTGGGCATGGGACCACATTGTTATTGGTCGCCCCCTAGGTGTGCTGAGAGGTGGGCTCCCAACGAGCCTTCTACTATGGGTTGGGTCCCGACAAGGGACAATGTGTGACCCTTTATGGGGGTTACATACCATTATAGGCATGAGCTAGATGAGCTGCTCTAGGCTTCCATTTCCTAGAGACCTTATAGACATTTTCAGTGGCTAGAGGATGGTCTAGAGCTTAACACTACCACTGTTGAGCATTTTATCTTGGGTAGCCATAGCTATATGTGGGAGTTATATAGGGTAGATCGAATGTTTCAGTGGTAGTTCAGCCTTACCTAGGATGTTCCTGGGCCAGATAGATGGTACGCTCACAGAGCCAGAGAGCACTTTGATATGGGTCCACAGATTTCTTGTGACAGAGCACTGGCTAGCTTTTGACAGGTGGCACCTACTATTTGGGTGCCACTTAGACAGATCAGAGATCAGGCACTACATTAGAGTATGGGCCATGGTACCATGGTGTGCTCCGCACCATTCGAGCATTCCTAAAGCAACATATGATGCCAGCTTGAGGCCTCCTCCAGTGGGGCCTCCTAGCGGTAGTGAGGGCAAAGATGACAGTGATGATGATGATGATGAGGATGGGCCCGATGCGCCTTAGAAGGTCAGAGATAGGGAACATGGTCCCATTCCACAGCAGCCATAGAGACAGGGCCCCGTGTCTAGGATGAGATAGATATACAGAGCCGTGGACATCAGAGTTAACTTGTGGGCATTCGAGTAGGGATTTATACCCCTCTTTAGTAGGTATTACTATCATAGGGGCCACCTTTTGATACCTTAGAGAGTAGTAGCACGGTGGGCAAGCGGTAAGTTACACTTTAGTAGTAGTTACTAGAAGCCATCACTATTTAGTTATATGTGGCTGGCAAGAGAGATACAATGAGGACCCAGGTATAGGCCCTCACATTAGAGTAAGACTAGGCTCGGGCACAGATATAGATTTTGATAGCAGAGAGAGATCAAGCCTGGGCATAGGCCACTCGGGGAGTGATGATAGTGTTGAACCATAGAGTCGGAGTGTGAGAGATGGCCACACAGGGGGCTCAGATATTGAGCCTCCTACACCAGTCCTAGACTCAGGTATGGATGGTTGTGGCCCAGAGGGACCATGTATATAGATGGTCATAGGGTCTCCTAGCATAGAGGGATGAGGCCCGAGAACAGGTGCAGACTATTACTACGAGTGGGATCGAGAGGTTGCCTCTTGAGATAGGCCGAGGTGTATTTAAGAAGAGTGATAGGTGAGCGAGATGTTGCCCTTTAGGAAGCCCTCACTTCAGGAGATGCCAACTTGATCCGTGATGCCACGAGGCTTGGTGGTGAGGCGTTATTCTACAGGACTACCTACTTCAGGTAGTTCCCCAGAGCAATGAGTGGTACTCCTCGATAGTCAAGGGGAGCACGATAGGGTCCAGGTCACATAGATCAGGCCACTCATCAAGATCAGTTAGGCAGCCCATGCTAGAGTAGCCGGCTGGACAGGGACCATCTAGTCAGCCTGGTGGTCCATCTAGTGTAGGTCCTCCTCAGCCACCATTGTTTCATCGACTAGGTGATGACAGACCATAGGAGCCTTGGTGAGGGCGAGAGATGTGGTTGAGATCCACCTTCTTCTTTTGTTGTACAAATATTCTTTATACATGCCTCTGATGAAGGCTGATTTTGTTGTATAGTGTTGTATACTATTATTTTGATGATGCCTCGTGATGAAGGCCCGATTATTTTTGATGCATGCCCCTTTTTAATGGCATATTTTATCAATGATTTATTATTTTGATCACCGACTCAGACAGATTATCCATGTGTATATGGAAATTTTTATGTATCATTTATCTCGATGGATTCATGATGTATGTTTGTTCTTTCCTTTCATGTATGTGGTATATCTTGGATTGAGAAATGTGTATACTTTCTAATTTCATATTTGATGATGTATCTGCAGATGGCACCACATGTTTTTAGATTCATGATTCTAGTTATGAGTTTTTATGCTAGCACTTGGGATGATACTAGATGATATTGGTGCGGGGGGATAGATTAGTGATTATGCGCAACCCCTCTTGCCTTCATTGATGTTACAATATTTGATTATTAGCTTAACATACATGCATGATGTAATACTTAACATTTTTGTATACATATGATGTAGTGGATGATGTTATAAATGTGATGAGATGATAGATGATAGATGTGATAACAAACAACTGTGCAAGAACACACAAGAAAAAGTTAACAAAACTAAACAAATATACACATACTACTACTAAACAAACACATGCACAAACCTCTAACAAGAGATAAAATGAGATCTAATCTAAGCAAGAAAAAATGAACCCTAAAAGGAAGCACACTAACAAACAAAGAAACCTACAACAATTGTTTACAAGCATGATAGTCTTCAAATGTATGTAATGCAATGCTCAACTTAAATCAAACAAGATTCAATTTTTGATAAGCAAATGATCCATTTTAAAGAACTAACAATTTAACAGATTAAGTACACCAAAACTATACAAATCAACAACTAAAAGTAATTAAAGCACTACTTTGTTTTTGCGGGACAACATTGACATATTTTCTAATGTTTTTGGGTTTATCTAAGAAGATAAGTTTTGTGGCTACGTTTTTCACTATTTTGTCTAGGTTTCCCAAAGATAGCGTTGTGAAATGAAAGTAGCCTTATCCCTGGAAAGGGGATTTTTCTAAATGTTTAGATTTTTGTGTATTGTTTTCCACATGTTTTTGTATTTTCCAAGGTCATGTTTTGAAAGCAATGTACAAGAACAATGAAGTGTGGATGCCCCCAACGTGATGTGGGAATATACAAAGGGAAAAATGCCACATGTGTATGTGTAGGAAGATGGCAACAAGATTTTCATACTCGCAGTGTTTGATGGGCTTATACAAAGGTAATGTCCTTTATGTAGATATAAGAGCAAAAAAAAGCTAGATCACGGACAAGGCAAAGGTGATCCTAGTAGGGTTCTTAAACCTAGCGAGAAAAAGTCGTACCTAAAAAGTGGTATCGATTGCCCATCCTTTTGTAAGAGTAACTTGTGTCGATGAATAATCCTTGAGTGCCAAAAATTGTTTTCACTCAAAGACCTGCCCCCTATGCCACAATTGTGTGGTTTTCACACGAGGACGACAATTTTTCTTTACTATTTTCTCATTTTTACATTTTTTTGCTTTTTTTTTCCTTTGATTTCCAATTTTTATTTTTTATTTGATATTCCCGTCATGCCTAAGCATAGAAGTGATTTAAGTGCATGGCATTCATAGGTTCTGAAAGCTCTTCACCATTTGAATATGCAAGTTTGTAGGCCCCTGATCCATATTTTACAATTACAACATAAGGACCTAACCAGTTAGCCTCAAACTTTCCTTTCTTTTCTCTATCTTTGATGGTGTTCTTCTGATTTTCTTTGAGGACTAGATCCCTACATCAAATTCCCGATGAATGATGCATTTTTATATCCTCTAAACACTCTGTTCTGATAAAATTTTAGGTGATTGAGCATTGTGATATGCTTTTCATCTAATAGTTCTAATTCCACTAGGAGAAAACTCGTAGTCTTCATCTTTGTCAACATAGTCTCGGAGAGATATTCTCATAGAGGGAAGCTCCACTTCCATAGGTATGATAGCTTTAGTGCCATAAACAAGTGAAGAGGGGTCACGCCGGTAGGAGTGTAGATGGAAGTACGATAGGCCCAGAGGGCAGGGTGTATCTATAGATGCCAATTATGGTCGGTTTTAGTGACCATTTTCTCCATAATCCACACAAAGGTTTTATTGGTGGCTTCTACCTATCCATTACCTTGAGGGTAATAGGGGTAGAACACTTAAGTTGAATATGGAAGTGTTGACATAATGTTTTAACTATTTTATTCTTGAAGGATTTACCATTATCGGTGATAATGGCAAGGGATCCGTAATGGCATATGAGATAGTTCATGATGAATTTTGAAATATTCACACCAGTGACATAGGTAAGAGGAACAACCTCTACCTATTTGGTAAAGTATTTAGTGGTGGTGATGATATAGGTGTCACCATCGATGAGGAAGGATGGAGCTTTCCTATGAGATCAGGCCCCATTTAGAGAATGGCCAAGGAGTTAATAGGTTGTGAGGCTTGCACCAGCACATGTATTAAATTCCCATATTTCGGCATAGTTCACACTTCTTCATGAAGTTGCAACAATCGGATTCCATGATACGCCAATAATAGCCTACTCTCAATAGCTTCTTAGCTAAAACCATGCCACTAGTTTGTGCTCCACAAATACCACTATGTACCTCCTTAATTGTGTGGATAGAATCGAAACATCCAAATAGTGAAGTAGATTCCCGTCATAGCCCCGATGATAAAGGGTGCCTCAAGAAGGGTATAACGGGCTATGCGGTGAATAAGGGATTTCTTTTCAGAATGGATGATGTTAGGGGAAGGGTGCGTCTTATAGGTATTGATTATATGGTTGTACAAAGGGGATAAAGGACCAAGCAACTTCACATGCCAAACATGACTTGGCATATCATATGCAAGCACTTGTAGATGTTCCATGAAGAAAGGCATCTTCTCTCTTCAAAGTGCTATGCACAAGAGAGACCCAATAGTAGCCATAACATCTAAGGATCTATTATGCGACCTTGGTTTTTGTTCAAATATGACTTCTGTGAAATATTCCTTCAAATTTTTAACCATTTTCTTATATGGAATAAGTTTCTCATATTTAACCTTATACTCATCATTAATCTATTTTATGGTAAGTTGAGAGTCCCCAATGACTCACAATTTCACTGATATTCCATGTAATAGCTAGCCTAAGGGTGGTGATGAGTGATTCATACTCTGTAATGTTATTTGTACATGGGAACCCCAACTAGAATGCTCATGGTATGACATCACCATTTAGAGTGATGAGGACCACTCCTGCTCTAGATCCATGGAAGGTAAAAGACCCATCAAAGTGAACTTGCCACTCTATGGACTCTTCAATATACATGATGGATGCATCTGGTAAATCTAAGCACAAGGGTTCCATTCCTAGGAGAGGAGCTTCTACCAATTGATTGGCCAATACCTATCCTTTTAAAGACTTTTGATTTACAAACTCAATGTCAAACTCACCTAAGAATGATCCAATTAGCCATTCACCCTATGAGGGCGGGTTTGGATAAAAGGTACTTGAGAGGGTCAAATTTGGATATGAGCTTGGTCTTATTATTTAGGAGATAATGGTGAAGCTTTTGAAATGTGAATACAACCACCAAGTAGGCCTTTTCTATTTGGGGATAATTCAGTTCGTATGTGATCAAGGTGCGGCTAAGATAGTAAATTGCTCTCTCTTTATGGGCTAAGTCATATTGGGCAAGCAATGCACCAATGGAAAAGCTGGGTAATGGAAATGTATAAGAGGAGAGAGGGGTTCACAAGGGTAGGTGGCATTAGTAATGTGACAGGAGGGTTGGACAAATCTTGTTTGAGTAGTGCAAAGGGTTTTTAACAATCATATGCCCAATTGAATGTGACATCTTTCTTGAGAAAATGAGTAAAGGGGTGAACTTATCCAAAAGTTGTGAGATAAAGCGATGGATTTCCCTGAATCTTTCCTTATAGAATCCTTAGCTGCTTTGAGAGTGGTAGTTGGTGGCATTTTTGATAGTTGTAACCTTTGCAAGATCCACTTTGATCCCTCTTTGTGAGACAATGAACCCTAGGAGTTTTCTTGACAAGACACCGAAGACACATTTCTTAGGGTTCAAGTGAACCTTATAGTCTCTTAGGCATTGAAAGATATGCCTCAACACTTTAGGGTGTTATTTTCTACTCTTGGATTTTTCTAGGATATCATCAACATAATCCTCCATGATGTCACTTATCATATCATGGAAGATAACTATCATGGCCCGCTGATAAGTAGCCCCAACATTTTTTTGAGGGCATGAAATTTGTAGTAGAATGTTCCCAAGGGTGATGAATGTTTTCTTATGCTCATCTTCCTCCACAATTTTATCTAGTTATAAGTTGAAAAACCATCCATCAAGGATAACATTTCATATCCATTGTTGAATAGAATATCATGTCGATGTTTGGTAGGGGAAATCATCTTTAGGACATGCTTTGTTGATGTCACAAAAATCCATGTAGATCCTTATTCCAATAGGTTTCTTTTATATTGGGACTATGTTAGAGATCCATTTTGAATAGTCAATATGTTTATGAAACCAAAACTAACAACTTCTTGAATTCTTCTTTGATGAAGAGCTCCACTTTAGGATGCATATTTCTTAACTTCTGTTTGATTGGTTTGGCTTCTAGGTGCAAAATGAGGTTGTGCACAACTAGCTCAGGGTCTAAACTCAGCATATCTGCATATGTCCATGTGAATATGTCCACGTATTCTTTTAAGAGTTCTGCAAAGGTCTTTTGTTCTTGAGCTGAGAGTGAAGCTCCCAACTTGACTATTCTAGGTTGCCCCTCTGAGCCAATGTTGACGTTGATTGCTTCCTTAATAAGCATTTTAAAAGCATCTTCCATCTATGTAGGATCAAGGGGAAGAGTAAGATCAACCTCCGTGGTAGTTCATGATCATCTTTGAATGGATAAATCACCTCGTCTTTAGACTCTTCATTTTGTTTGTCTATGAGCTCACCAAAGAGTTTGTCACTATGGGATTTTGTTGAGCCTTCTTGCTCAGTTTCTCGGAGGTAGGTATACCTTTAGTGACAAATTTTTATTCAAACTATCCACACATCTCCGATTCCTCCCCAAAATAGGCACAAACATCTAGTTGAATCTTAAACCCTTTTTGTGGTCCCCTGGCTGGAATAGAGTCATTGAGTCCCATTAACTCTATGAATGCCTCATCATTTTCAAAGAAATCTAATGGCACATGAATCTGTTGATCCCAATCTATAAGCTTAGTATATATAAGGGCTATTGGATATTTATCTAGGGGGATGGATTGGATAAGGTAAGGACCGACGAATTTAGGAATAGGTTCGTAGAGGCAAGATATTCGTAAAGGATACATTGGGAATTTGCATCACTATCGGAATGAGGTGAAACATCCTCACTTTCAGAAGAAGTTTCATTTTCTCGGAAGGTAGAGCATCATGGGGACTTACTCCAAGGCCATGTTTATTAGCTTTGAAATGAGGGATAGGGATAGGCTCCAATCGACCTTATGCATTAACGCCACATCTAAACCCATCATAGCCCATGACAAACATCATGCAAGGACCTTTGACATACTGTGGCTATTGATTGCATGAAGCCATTGTTCCCTCTGGTACTCTACTTTTAGGGTCTTCTAACATTCTCTCCTAGAGAAGATGCACCATGGACAAACTTCTCCAAAGGCTTAGGACATTGCTTGTAGGTGATTTTGAACTAAAAGTAAGGCTTACCTCTTGTTTGTGGGGATACCGATAGGTCTGATATCAATAGAGCCTTCTCAAGAGTGAATGGCCTAATTGGGCCATATTTTGCTGATGTGGCCTCCCATGAAGCAAATGGATTGACTAGTGAGGGAAAATCCTGATTGAAAGGCATGAGAGATTCTAAATCTACTTGGGTCTTCATGGCTTCTATTTGTAAAGGGAAAATGATATCCTCAAAAGGAAATTCATAAGTTTCACAAGAAAAACTATGTAAAGCCCTACAATGTGTGAAAGGTTCTGGGTTGCCCAAAATGGTAACTACACTCGCCCTTCATGATATAACTTGATACATTGATGAAACGTTGATGGAATAGCTCACAGGCATGGATCCATGGGCATCCCAAGAGCATGTTGTACGGAAGGTCCAAGTTAAGGACATGAAATGCGTTGTGACACGTTCATGACACGTTGGGGACCCTACCTGATGAATCTCTTTCTTCATTGTAATATGTTATGCTTGTGATAGTTTTAGCACCCAACTCTATTTCTAACCAAATTCACTGCTTCACCAGCTTCAAGGTGCAAATATTCGAGACCAGATCCCCCATCTACAAGTACTCTTTTGATATTGTGAGGGGTAACCACCACTTTGAGATATAATGGAAAGTTATGCTCTAAGTTATTATGCGGGATTGTAGTATGATGAAAAGTAAACCGATCATTGGTGTCTAAGTGTGTAATCATGGCTTGAAGGTTTATGGGATCTATTATTGGAAACCCCTAAATTTTGCAAAGTTTTGAACAATATGTTTTTATGGGTATTGGAGATCTTTAGGAGATCGAGGATAGATATCTTAGTAGATGTTTTTTCTAATTGCTCTATCAAGTTATATTGAATTTCCTAAGGGGTAGGTACAGGATCTGGTATGATTAAGAGGGCACGTCTTGTCCCATTGCATAGCTCTTTTCTAAGATATGAATGGTGTTAATTTGTTCACTACATGAGTTAATACATCTAATGAGGGAATCATAAGGACTATAATTTGTAGAGTACACATAGGTAGTAGTCCTTATAGTCGTTAGAAGTTTGCCCTTGATCTGTTTTATTTTTTCTTTTCCGCATGGTCGGGAAAATGTTCCTTGTAAATACCCATTTTTTTCATTTCAAATTCTATTAGCTCTAGGGGGACTCTACAACAATCTTCCCTTCCTCTATGAGGTCTTGGATATAATGGCGTAATCTCAAACATCTATCTGTCTTGTGTCCTTTGACACAGTGGAAGTCACAATATTCATTGTCTTTGAACTAAACTAGTTTTAGAGTGTCTTTTGGGTAAGACATTGTTTCCATTGGATATTCTACCATCTTTGCACCATCTAACTACTTTAGTATGGTAGATAACTAATTTTTCAAAGATGTGAACATACGTTTTGTAGGTTCTTTGGGATGAGGCCCTTGTGAAAGTTTTAAGAGTGGACCTATTCTGTATGGCTGGACTCTCTTGGAGTCGTAATGCCATCACCAACAACATGTTTATTCTTATTGAAGAATTTAGGTTTTTCTATGGATTTGGCTTCATGTTTATTTTTAATAACCGGTTTAAGCATACCCTTGGCAATGAGTGCTTTCTCAATTTGACTACCTTTCTCTATGACTTCTTCAAAGTTTGAGCCACAATGCATTTGCAAGTGAAAGGATATTTCTGGGTTCAAGTTAGGAATGAATATACTCACTAACTATTTTTCAGGTAAGGCACAAGGAAAGCAACTAGCTAACCCATGCCATCATTGTAAAAATCCTACAAATGTCTCATTGGGTTTTTGTTTTGTGTTACATAGATCGTTCATCATGATGTCACTCTCCATATTATAGGAGTAATGTCTTACAAATTTCTCTGCTAGCATGGGCCATGTTGTAATGGAGCCCTTAGGTATGCTATAAAACCATTCCAATCCCACGGCTCCTAGGCTGTGAGGAAAAAGTCGTATCAAGAAATTATCGCTATACGTAACCTCTTGGCAAGCCATGTAAAATTATTTTATATGATCGTGAGGATAACTTTTACACTTATACTTATCAAACTTGGGGACAGTGAAATGTTTGGGAAAGGTTGTTGTAGCATGTCCTTATCGAAGGGGTAAGGACATAATTCTTCATACGAATATTTTCTGTTTTGGCCTACATTTCCCTGTTGTAATGTCATGAGTGTATATTTCAAATATTTTGATTCATCCTAAATGAGTTGCTCTTTAGTAGGTGATATTGACCTTTGAGCCTAAGTTGCCTTAAAGGTATAGTCCAGTATGCAGATCAAATTAAAACTCATTAAATTTGTTTTTTCTTTGTCTTTACCTATGTTTCTTTGTGAAATGCCTAGGTTCACTAATTTCTAACTCAACTTCAAGATATTTTTTGGAGGATTTCCTCCTCAACAAGGGATCCTATTCTTCATCAAATTTTAGAGGAGGGGAGGCCTTCCACTCATTTTTTACCTTACGCGAAGCCTTAAAGTGAGGCTTACGTGATGTTTCACTTCGACAAATGGCCTTATGTTACGTAAGTGGATGTATATCCCACATTGAAAGGATTATCTATGTCTAAGAATAATATCTATTTTCCTAAGTTAGTGTCAATGACCTTTGTTTCTTCTTCGCACTCATGCATAAGTTTAGCTCCTAAATCCAATACTCTCGTGATTACTTGATATTTTTATAATATAAGATCTCATCAAATCTGTTTAGGTCTAACCTTTGTTGTTGTCCCAAAGAGTTTGACTCTTCTCCACTATGATCGATTAACGTCTCCATATCTTTGACTTGAGAGAAGAGCGGTCCTAAATTATGACCACTGAATGGGAATGTGTCGAAAGGGTTTTCTCCCATGTGTTTCTCATTTGATTTGGCTGCCATTTTTATGATTTTAGGCATCACTAGCAGACATCTTTATGTAGCTAGCATAACCCCTAAGTGTATGGTTTTCTGCAAGCCGTTTAAGGGGATGTTGGAATTATATCACAGTGTATCGTAGATGTAATTTTATGCAATCATTTTTACCAAGAAACATTCATATGCACATCTTATGTTATGATTCACTCAATTTGTTATTTCCAAGCCTATACCCTAAGATAGTGACAAAGATGTACCAATATGTAAGCCAAGTTAGAACCCCAACAAGGTCTAAGCACTGATGTGATGTTGTCGTAGTCCCTTGACAAGGTATACTTAAAACTAGTTTGAATACCGATGAAAGCCAAACCTTCTGAAAAATGGAAGTCACGAATAGATATAGCATAATAACATCACCGTGATACATTAACCGAGCAAGCAAGGTGTTAGTACCATGGTAACTTTATTATGATATATGTAAGGTGTTATCAACACTCTTCAAGAAGACTAAGATGACGTCGAGAGTGAAACCAAGTAATAAGTATAACAAGGAGTTTTTTAATCGTGTGAGCAGCATAACCACACAATAAGGGGACTTATACTGTTCCTCACAAAAATGAGAATATGATGTAAGTACCGAGATTATATGTCTAAGATGCGAACAAGACTATTAACTCAAGAAGAGACAAAAGATGAACCAAATACACAATGGTGAAGATGATCTTGAAATCAAGATGGAAGGACTTTTATCAAAGATGTGAAAAGTGTACCCACGCACTTTAGATGTTTAACAACCCAGCCACAAACATGGATGGGCATAAATGGACAAAAAAGTGACGAGCACTATCTTTGATAAAAATGTGTGATGTATGCACCTTTCTCACCCCGAATAATGGGTGATGAGAATGCAAGGGTACTGATCAAAAGATGGACACAAGCTAAGCAACCACTTAGGTAGAGCTTCACCTCATCTAAAGACAAGAAAAAAACTAAGAAAAAGTGGGACATAGCTTAGGTCCATGATGAAAAGACACTCAGTTTGAACTCACAAGGGTTATTTTGCCTTATTTTAACAAACAAGGTTTAGATTCCAAATGAGCTGTCACTTTTTGATGGCTAGACACAACAAAGACTAGTAAAGTGGGCTCCTTGAAAAAATGGCTTTCCTAACAAGTTCTCTCAACTAGGTGTTACAATATTGTCTAAGAGTGAGGTGTGATTTACCCAAAAATTGAAATGAATAGTTTGGGAGTATCTCAGCTTTATCCCCTTTCAAGTACAGTGGGCAATGAATGCATCCATTGTGTACTTCTACTAAGGTCGCAATATGGAAAACTTGTAACTCTAACTCACAAGGTGACATAGTAGTCAAGTGGGTAAGTGGAGTGTTTCTGTTTCATCCATGAGGTTACACAACCGTGGACTACTTTAGGGTTCTAGAACCATCCCCATTGTTGTAGCTTAAGGCGTTATGCCAATGAGGTTATGTTCAAGTTGAGAAGATAGGACGTACCCTTTTCTAAAACCTATAGTATAAATGTTTTTAATATGGTGTGTTTTTTTATCTTCCTTAGCTTAATGTGGTTTTAAGTAGCACACCATTTGGAAACCTTCAAGAATACGTGTATTAGAAGGTTTTGTGTTTTACCTTAGCTCCTCCTTTCTTTGACAATCGTTAGGTCCTCTAGACAACAAGTTTTAGTACTTTTCTAATTCGTAGGTTGATGTTTTAAGAAAGATAGTTTTTCACTTTGCTTTTGATTCCTAAGATCACTAAAAAGGTGCGAAGGAATAGCATACACAATGTGAAAAAAATCCACTAAAATCACATGAAAGTTTTACTCCAACTTTTTATGAAATAGGTTTTTACACAATTTATATGTGTTTTTCATTGGTGTTTTTGATCTCCAAGATCATCTTGGAATATGCGAGGAGAGAGCATACACACTTCTACAAAAATCACTTCTAAGTCAAAAACAAGAAACACTTTTAATCTATGCAAACTGAAACGTTTAAGAAAGAACCTTATTTTTCCAATTATTAGCCCTAAAAACCTGTAGTGATGGATTAGAAGAATTTTTTTTGCAGACTATAAAAAAATAAAAATTCAATTTTCAACACAAACACTGCATGCCTATATCGACATCAGTGCTCCCCAACCAAAGGATACATGCCCCACCGACGGTATTCCTGCGGTAAAAAAATTAATAAAAATCAATGAAGTAAACACATATGCTCACAATATGACAGAGATGCACCTATATTGACATGGACACTCAGTTTACGACGTGTATGCACCTAAGCCTAAATAGAGAATTGTAAATTTTTTTACACAATCGGATCTTTACACCTACGTGGACGAGAGAGATGGCTATGTGCTATGGATGATGGAGACACGTGCGCATGTCCTCGTATAGGTTATTTCTAATTTTTACTCAATCACGACCTTTACACCTGCGCCTCCAGAGAGACACATACATGCCCCAGTGACGAGAGACGCATTCACGTCCTTATAGAGTTTTAGTTTACAAATGACGGGGACCTTCGATAGTACATGCACCGATATGACGAGTACGCGGGGTTACGATGCATGTATGCTCCCCTTACTTGGATACCTACGTGCACCTGTGAAAATGTGCAAAAAAACATGAATTTTCAAAATTTCAAGAGAAAATAGGTTAGTTGTTAGTCAAAGTGTCCTATTTCTATATAAAACCCAAAAATGCATATAAATGAAGGTCATTTACCTAGGGTTAGAAATAAAAATGAGGAAATAACAAGTGATTTGGACAAAAACTTGAGAACAAGCTTGGAAGACCTAAAATTCCTCTATTAATGGATGGTGGACATAAGTGTCCCACCGGGCATGCCAAATGTGTCCAATGAAAAGTTTCAAAAGCCATGGATTTGAGGTAAGAATCTCTAAAAGAAACCCCAAAGTCTTTTAATAATATGATCAATGGACCATGTGATAAGAAATGAGCAAGGTTCCCTTCTTTGCATACATTAATTTGAAATAAACATGCAAACTAATAAAATGAAGTTAATCTCTATTCTTTAAAAGATTGAAATAATAAACCTAAGAGGATCTAAGCATTCGGTTTATGTGTTAAGAGAAAGAGATCTCCCCATTCATGGCTTCGAGGCCAATGGATCTTCCCATTTACTCTATGTTAATGCTATGAAATATAAGATTAAATGCTTTTAGCTCAAATGAAAGAAGATGAAATACAAACTAAAGCCTAATCAAATTGCTATAATTTGTTCTAGGAAGAAGAGATAATTCTTAAAAAATGAGGGAGGGGTATAGCCCTATTTATAGTTTTTGGTTTGGAAGAAAAGGGATATTTGGGTGCATGTGGGATAAAGGCTAAAGTCCAAAAAGCACTTTAGCAAGTCAAAGTGTGATTTGACTATGTTAGAGGGTAATTAACCTAGGTTAGACTAATTAATCTCTCTTAGAGAGTAATTAGGGTTTTGGAAGGGTTATGAAGGGCTTAATCAATCCAACGAAGTGGATTGATCTTGGGAGCTAATAGAAGCAAGATAGAAGAGAATAAGAAGCTAATGTAGTTAGAATGAGGCTATAACTACCTATTTAAATGGTTTATAAGAGGAAAAACAACCAAAAGGGTGTTGTAGGAAGGGAGTTAGATAGGCCTAAGCGGTGGTGTTCTTGTCGATTTTGCAAAAGGAAGAAGCGATAGTACACCATTATAACTAATAGTGTATTGATCAAACTACATGTGTCTACATCAATGATTAAGTGAATTAGTTAAGTGTTTTAAGTTGTATAAGTTCATTCATTATCCATACAAATGAAAGAAAGTATAGAAAGGAAGGACATACATCTCATAACATGATAATATTTTCATTTACTCATTAGGAATAATAGTACATATCTTTCTCACACAATCCATGATAAATAATTGAAGGGAAAAACAATGCATATATTTATGAAGTTGAAAATGTAAAAAGGTAAAAGAAACCGGTCATTGCCTCAAGTGAGTGTTCTTCTCTTCTTGAACTAATTTTCCGGCTATCCACTATAAATGCATCATGGTACGAAAAGGAGAAGAAAATGATCATCAATACCGAGCTAGTGGTTATAATTTAACTCCTTATACTTCTAACTTCAGAAATTCATGCATTCAAAAGTGTATTATTAGGTGAAGCTAGAAGAATTAGATTTTAGAGGCTGAAGTCAACTGAAATGAGATTAAATTGCAGCTGAAACAAAATGAAAAGAGAATTTATGGAAAAATTTTACAGGGCTTCGCCATAAAAATGAACATTTTAAATTTTTCGAGTTTCTACGGAAAGAATAAATTTCAAAGCTAGTTGCTATGGGAAAGAAAAAATTTCAAAGCTAGTTCTTTATAGGAAAGAATACATTTCAAAGCTAGTTCTACAGGAAAGAATAAATTTCAAAGCTAATTGCTACAGGAAATAATAAATTTCAAATGTTACAGGTGAAGCTTAAGGTATAGTTTGAAAGCACGAAGCACTAGAAATCAAGCTACAACAATAGAAATGATATATGCAATACAAATAAAAATTCTAGGAAAGCATACTATGAAGCTTCATGATTTATAGTTGAACAAATGATAAGCATGCAAGTGTCTAATTGATCATTTTCAAGCTATATGCTTTCATTATAACTAAATCTGAAGGCTCTCCACAAATGAACACCATGAGTAGTTCTAGCATCATCTTAAGAATACCAAGTGAATATCACACACAACTGACTCTCAAATCAATCCCAAAGGCATGAATATACAAGAAAGAAAGAGAAAGTTGATTACTCGTGTCATAAAAGAACAAATCGGGGCAATTAATGAAGACCCATTAATGGTAACAAGAAAACATGGACAAATATTATACAAAACAAAATCTTATTATCGGTGTCTCAAAATCAAATGGTAAAAACGATGATGATTCAGATCTAAGAAAGCTCAGTCAAAGATTACAAGAGACAACCAACAAAAATGAGCAAGAACTTACTGCTTCAAGTGTTTTCCTCAAACCTTTGAGTCATAGAGAATAAGATTGTAGAAAAGATTGAGAATGATAAGGTCCGATCCATAAAACCTAGAACATATAAAGAAATAATGATTATCAATATTTCTTGGAGGCCAAAAGACAATACAAGAATCTAGAGAATGAATAATAACTAGAGTTTGGAAATAATCAAACATATAGCAAGACAAACCTCAAAAATGAGCTCGAATGGATAAAAGTGGTGGCTATTTTGCTAAATCTCACAACGTTCTAAAGATAGAGATTCAAATTAAAGGAAAAACTTGAGAATGACCAAGGCATGACCACGAAAACTTGAGGAATTTTAACTTATGATCCCCTCTGCAGAAGATGAACACCCAGATCTTAAAACGAAAGAGAAATACCAACGTTTGAGTTCTCATGGCCACACAGAAAGCCATTTTTGAAGAAGAGACTAAAATAAAATGCATAAAATAATGGCGTCAAGGAAAAAAATTTGTGAGGGCTTCTTCCACAAATCAAAAAACCAAATGAATGTGCATGAGGGTCGAGTTGTTCCTTATCATAAAAACTCAGGAGGTGAGTTTCAACCTAACACAACCACATTCAGGATCAACGACATAAAAAAAAGGGGCACAAGATAAACTTCCTAAGATCATCATAAATAGAAATGATAAACACGGTTACAGATGCCACTACCAACATTCAATGCGGGCAAGAACCTAACCATAGGTCATAAATCGATGGTCTGGGATTAGACAGGGTACAAAGATCAATGACTAGAAAAAGGCATCCAAATTGAAAATAAATCACCAAGGTTATAATTAACCTTACCAGAGTTGATGCCACCAACTAAGTCACCAAGGGTGAATCATCGTGGAGAAGGGGAAAACCAAGCTACCCACCAAATAAATTATTGCAAACGAGTTTCAAAAGTCTAAACCTTAGTGCATGCTCCGAATAATTTTAAAGGGATGACTAAGTCATATATCATGATCACCAAAAAGGTGAATATTATAATATGCCAAGGCCAACATAATCAAAGGTGGTAGACCATATAGTATGGTCATTCAAATAATCAAAGGTGGTCGAGCATTGTGGGGTGGCTTTTATAAAGTGCCCCTTATTTTTAAAACCATAGTATATGCTAAGTCCACAAAAGGTGGCCAAACCCAATGAAGACAAGAGTTCAACCACGGGTTGTCCGCTAAACTTCAAAGAGCTAGGTTGATTTGTAGAGTGTCACTCATGTGACCATTTTTCAAAAGGAGATGTCAATATCAGAACATGTGCACATAGTAGGTGGTCCCCATAAGAGGAATTATTTTGTAAATATTGCTAAGTATTGTAATTATTTTTCTCACACATAGGGAGTTGTATTTTTGCATGCCTTCACAACAGGACAAAATGGAGAAGAAGATAGAGTTGCGTGTTCATGGAAAGAGACTTGCCTAGCAAGAAACCTTATTTTTAGCAAATTATTCACCCTTATTTTCTTAAAAATAGAACAATTAACTTCAGTTTGACTATAATGTAAGTAAGGCTAAAAATGCCTATTTGTGATTACATGCTCTATTTTTCCTTTATCTATTATTAAATAAAGGATAAAAATAGAATGCATGGGCGAGTACAAGCCTTAGGATATTTTTACGTAGAGGGAAAATTATTTTTTTGCTATATATTGTGTGCCTTTTGCAAAGCATAGGGAGAGAGGAGAGGACTTTTGGATATATGATTATTGAACAATTTTTCCAGTTTTTCCTCTAAGTGTGAAGTATTTTCTACCTTCCCAATTTATTTTGTAGTCTTTGGTATGTTTCTATTAGTCTTGTGAATGAAAATTCCTTGATCAATCACCTTACCTTGCTGCAAATTTAGTCTTTTCTAGTTAATTTTAATGTGCATGTTAACTTATTAGTACTGTTGTGATCTTCCCTCCACAATCAAGTGTTTTTCCCTTGACATTCTATAGAAAAACTATTGGTTCGTGCATCGAGAATCATTCCTAAATAAGTTGTGCGTATACTTAGTCAAAGCCCTCATACAAATTTGGTGTATCACCTTAATTTTAATCATTTTATTGTCATCTTTTACCTCAAACTCCCGAAATCAATTTAGGATACACCAAATAATAAACCGCCATTGATACGGAGACTCACCTCAAAATAGGTATACCCATAAACATGAGGTGTTTCCATTATATCTACGAAAGAGAGAGATCAGTTGTGCAACCTAAGAAAACTTGTAGCCATCTCTCTAGATAGGGTGCATTTTCGAGAGATAATAGTTTTGGCACGCCCGATGGGACCCTCACACAACTAAAATTTTCACTTTAAGAGGTGTTTCATCATTCAAGTGGATCAGACACCATGCATAGAAATTTTGGAAAGAACTACTATTGATGCATTATGAAGATTCAAGATCAAAGCATAACTCATCCGGTGACTCTGTAAATCGATTCTAGATCAAGTATAGCACTTTTCAACAAATATGAAATTTTTAGCTCCAGTCTTCAAGTATTTTTCAAGAAATTCAGATATGTTATTTTGTTGTTATTATTTGTTTTATGAACAACAAACCTATTTTAATAAGTTCAATATTTTATGAGGTCCTAAACCATGAATCCTCACTTTCAACAATATTATCACCAAAGCCAATATTCCTTTTATCCATCTTCTCCTTCGATTAGTTTTATAACCCTTATTAGAATGAATACCCTTATAACTCAAACCTCGTATATCAAAATGATTATTCATATGATGGTTATGTTGTTCAAGGTCAAAGTTACGTAGAGGGTTATGTTAAGTATGAAAGGAAAAGGAACCTGTCAATGGGATGTTCGTATTTACCTTCCCAATCAAAATTCAAAGTGCCTATAAATTCTCCTTGCTAACCAATGCAACCTATTCCTCAATTTCCTAAATATCAAGTCTGTTGTAATTCCTTCTTTTTCTACCTCCAGCATCACATATTGAAGTCAAAATTAAGTGTCCAAGTTTTCATTTATATGCTATTCCAAATACAAATCTTATTCCCAACCTCTTCTCCAAAACTTTCCAGTTGAATCTGAAACTAAGCCCACTCCTTCTTTACCCATACTTCTAGTTCAGGAAATAGAGAATCAAAAGATCAAGTAGGAGGGGAAGCTATCAGAAGACAATGATAGGCTGGAATTTTTGCATAACTTGCATGGATGGACGTCAAAGTTTTAGTTTGATTTTATTCTAGAATTGGAAAAAGGATTCACACAAAAGGTACAATATATTTTCCAATGCAGATCAAGAGAAGTTGGAAGATGATTAATAGTTTGCATATTTGAGTGTAGTGTATATGAAGGCACCATAATCACGCATTTGGAACCATATTAGAAGAGGATAAATCAATTTCAAATAAAAAGGAGGAAGAAATTAAAGAAAATTGTGTTTCAAATTTGACTTGAGGTTGATGATTTCTTGTCGAGACTTGGAAAACTATATAGGTGAAGAACATCCTCATGAGCTAACTGATTTTGTAGTTTCAAGCATTCAAAGAACCTCGGTGTATAAGGTCACTCTTGTACTTGAAAAGGAGGAAGTGATGCTTTTAAATACAAGTCTTTATTATTCCCTCCTAGAAGAACCATTTTGGGAGAAGAATGTCTAGAACAACATGTTGCTCAGATTAAATCTTGTGTAGAAAAACTAGACAATTTTGATCTTATGGATTATATATTAAACAAAAATGATCAAGAGGAAAGATAAATTTATGTATAACAGTTTGAAGGAGATGAAGTATATTCGAGACTAGTTTTAGAATTCATAATAGGCTTATTGAACAATAACTTCATATATGTACTGCGAAAATGAAGAAGACGATCTTCAATTTTTTTACCATAACATGTATCTAGATAGTGCCTATGAAGAAGAAGAGGATGATATTCAGTTCTTAGACTGCATGGATGATCGAAAATACATAATCATTTGATAGAAGTTTTGAAAATTCACTTACAATAGTAATTGAACAACTTACAGAGTAGAAGCATATCTCAAAACAGTTTCAAGATGAGTTACAACAATTGGAAGACATAAAACAACCTTCAGGACAACTTAAGAAGATATCATTATTGAAAATAATATTCATGATTCAGATAAAATCAAAACTATCAACAATTCTGCTATGAAAAGGCCTTTCCCTATTCGGTATTTGGCTAACTCTCACCCAACTACGGTATTTCTAGATTTCATGTTTTCCTTGGAGTACGAAAGTGAGTCATCTATTCTCAATATAAAGCCTCAAATCATGCCAGAACATATTACAGTTCAACTAGATGTGCTTCCCAGTTCATGGATGGATTTGATGAGTGAAATAAAGGTACATATCTCATTCATAGCTATGACACTTTACTAGTTTCTAGATATGAATTCATGGCCTCAACTTTTGAGAAAAGGGAGATACTTTTCACTACCTGCTTTTGGTTTTTTTAGCCTTAGTTGCTACTGGCTAGATTAGGGTAGATTAGGATTTCCCTTTCAATAAGTGCACTTCCTACACATTGTAATGTTTTCAATTCAATAAGTGCATTTGTGCACGTGATCTAGTTCACCAGATCCTTTCCCATCTTTAATTCATTTTGTAAGGGTTGGACCTTCCAGAAAGGTAGATTTTTGTTTCATGCTTCGGGCTCCATGCCCAATGGACAAGAGCAAGACACTGGTCTACAAGCTAGCAGGTAGCTTTCCCCGCATGATCGCAAGAAATGTTGACAATTTTTGCACCCCGTGCTAAAAGGTCAACTTGAAACTTTTAAAGTTTCTTAGATTGGTCAGTTACAAGTTTGGTTATGTTTGGGACAGCCACCTCGGATTAAGATACAATTTTTAATTGTTTGGTTCTGGACAAACTTGGAAGTCATTTGGAATCAAAACTATAACTTGAGTATAGTTTAAGAACGCCATGCCTCATAGATGCAGACATTCCATTTGAAACCCTCATTAGAACTATGAAATGACTATAAACAACCACTTTGCAATGCCCCGAGGATGGTAGGGAGGGCAACATGTATCAAACATGATGTTTTGAAGATGTAAAAAGTGGGATTTTTGAAGGACAATTTATAGTATTACAAGGAGTTTGCATTTTCAGTGAGCGATAATAAGGTACACTTGATTGTTTATTTATTTCTATGATTAAGTGAATTATTTAAGTGTTTTGAGTTGTATAAGTTCATTCATTATCCATACAAATGAAATAAAGTACAGAAAGGAAGAATATACATCTCATAACACAAAAATATTTTCATTTATTCATTAGGAATAATAGTACATATCTTTCTCACACAAGCCGTGAGAAATAATTTAAGGGAAAAACAATGCATATATTTATGAAGCTGAAAATGTAAAAAGGTAAAAGAAACCCGTCTTTACCTCAAGGGAGTGTTCTTCTCTTTTGAAATATTTTTCTAGTTGTCCACTACAACTGCATCATGGTACCTAAAAGGGAGAAGCAAATGATCATTAATCTGAGCTCAAGGATTTAATTTAACTCTTATACTTCTAACATTAGAAATTCATGCATTTAAAATTTTATTATTAGGTGAAGCAAAAGAATAAGATTTTAGAGGCTGAAGTCAATGAAACTAGATTAAATTGTGGTGAAATAGAATGAAAAGGGAATTATGGAAAAAT
This sequence comes from Taxus wallichiana var. yunnanensis, assembly GCA_018340775.1. Taxonomy (NCBI): domain Eukaryota; kingdom Viridiplantae; phylum Streptophyta; class Pinopsida; order Cupressales; family Taxaceae; genus Taxus; species Taxus wallichiana. The sequence continues at coordinate 1,037,734,686 of CM031239.1, forward strand.
TGCTAGGGCTTTGCCATAAAAATCAACATTTTAAATTTTTCGGTTGTTACGGTAAAGATTAAATTTCAAAGTTAGTTCACATAGGAAAGAATAAATTTCAAAGCTAGTTCCTATAGGAAAGAATAAATTTCAAATCTAGTTGCTACATGAAAGAATAAATTTCAAAGCTAGTTCTACATCAAAGAATAAATTTCAAAGCTAGTTACAAGTGAAGCTCAAGGTATAGTTTGAAAGCATGAAGCACTAGAAATCAAGTTGTAAAAATAGAAATGATATATGCAATACAAATAACAATTCCAGAAAGCATACTATGAAGATTCATGGTATATATTTGAACAAATGATAAGCATGCAAATGTCTAATTGATCATTTTCAAGCTGCAGGATTTCATTATAACTAAAGCTCGAAGGCTTCCACAAATGAACACCATGAGTAGTTCCAACATCATCTTTAGAACACCAAGTGTATATCGCACACAAATGACTCTCAAATCAAGCCCAAAGGTGTGAAGATACAAGAAAGATAGAGAAAGTTGATGACCCATTAATGGTAACAAGAAAACAAGAAAACATGGACAAATCTTGTACAAACCAGAGCTTATTATCATTATCTCAAAAATCAAATGGAAAATGATGATGGTTCAAATCTAAGAAAGCTTATTCAAATGTTACAACAGAAAACCAACAAAAATGAGCAAGAACTTACGCTTCAAGTGTTTTTCTCAAACCTTTGAGTCACAAGAATTAGATTATAGAAAAGCTCAAGAATGATCAGTCCGATCCACAAAACCCCAAAAATACAAAGAAATAATGATTATCAATATTTATTGGAGGCTAAAAGACAATAAAAGAATGAGAGAATGAATAACAACTAGAAGAGTTGGAAATAATCAAACATACATCCAGATAAACCTCAAAACTCGAGCTCGAATGGACAAAAGTGGTGGTTGTTTTGTTAAATCTCACAACATTCCGAGAGAAAAGATTCAAGTTACATGAAAAGCTTGAGAATGACCAAGGCATGACAATGAAAAACTCAAGGAATTTGAACTTATGATCCCCTCCGCATAAGTAAACACCCGGATCTTAAAACAATAGAGAAATACCAACGTTTGAGCTCTCATGGACACATAGAAAGCCATTTTTACAGAAGAGATCGAGTTCAAATGCACATAATAATGGTGTCGAGGAAAAAATTAGCCAGGACTTTGCCCACAAACTAAAAAACCAAAATAATGTGCATGAGGGTTGAGGTGACTCTCAAATCAAGCCCAAAGGTGTGAAGATACAAGAAAGATAGAGAAACGCGATTATCCATGTCATAAAAGCACAAATCAAGGCAATTAACAAAGACCCATTAATTAAAGAAAGAAAACATAGAAAAATATTGTACAAACCCGAGTTTATTATTAGTGTCTCAAAAATAAAATGGAAAAATGATAATGATTCAAATCTAAGAAATCTCAGTCAAAGGTTACAACAAACAGCTAACAAAAACGAGGAAGAAATTACTGTTTCGAAGTGTTTTCCTCAAACCTTTAAGTCACAGAGAACTAGATTGTAGAAAAGATTGAGAATGATCGTGTCCGATACACACAACCTAGAAAATACAAAGAAAGAATGATTATCAATATTTCTTAGAGGCCAAAAGACAATACAAGAATCTAGAGAATGAATAACAACTCGCAGAGTTCGGAAATAATCAAACATACATCCAAAAAACCTAAAAATTGAGCTAGAATGGACATAAGTGGTGGCTGGTTTCATAAATATCACAAAAATTTGAGAGAATAGAGTCAAATTACAAGAAAATCTCGAGAAAGACCAAAGCATGACAATGAAAACTTGAGGAAGTCGAACTTATGATGCCCTCAAAGAAGTGAACACCCAGATCTTAAAATGACATTGAAATACCAATGTTTGAGCTCTCATGGTCACACAGAAAGCCATTTTTGTAGAAGAGATTGAGCTCAAATGCACAGAATAATGGCGTCGAGGAAAAAAATTTTTCCAAGGCTTCACCCACGAACCAAAAAACCAAAAGAATGTACATGAGGGTCGAGTTGTTCCTTATCATTAAAACTTGGGAGGTGAGTCTCAACCTAACACATCCACATTTAGGATCGAAGACATTAAAAAAACAAGGACACAAGATCAAATTCCTTAGATCATCACAAATATCAATGCTAACCATGGTCAGGATGCCACCGTCAACATTCAACGCAGCATAAACCTAACCATAGGTCATAAATCGATGGTCCGGGATCGATATGGTACAAAGATCAACGACCAAAAAAGGCATCCAAATTCAAAATAAACCACTAGGGTTATAATTAACCTAACCAGAGTTGATGCCACCGACCAAGTCACCAAGGGGTGAGTCACCATGGAGAAGGGGATAGCCCACGTGTCCACCAAACAAATCATTGCAAACAACTTTCAAAATTCTAAACCTTAGTGCATGCTTCAAATAATTTTAAAGGGGCGACCAAATCATATATCATGATCACCAAAAAGGTGAATATTATAATATGCCAAGGCTGACATAATCAAAGGTGGTAGACTATATGTTATGGTCATTCAAATAATCAAAGGTGGTCGAGCATTGTGGGGTGGCTTTTATAAAGTTCCCCTCATGTTTTAAAACCATAGTATATGCTAAGTCCACAAAAAGTGGCCAAACCCAATGAAGACAAGAGTTCAACCACAGGTGGTCCCCACTTCAAAGAGCTAGGTTGATTTGCAGAGTGTCACTCATGTGACCATTTTCAAAAGGAGATGTCAATATTAGAACATGTGCACATAGCAGGTGGTCCCCACAGGAGGAATTATTTTACAAATATTGCTAAGTATTGTAATTATTTTTCTCACATACAGGGAGTTGTATTTTTCATGCCTTCACAACATGAAAAATAGAGAAGAAGACAAAGTTGCATGTTCATGGAAAGATACTTGCCTAGCAAGTAACCTTATTTTTAGAAAATTATTCACCCTTAGTTTCTTAAAAACAAAACAATCAACTTTAGTTTGAATATAATGTAAGTAAGGCTAATAATGCCTATTTGTAATTCCATGCTCTATTTTTCCTTTATCTATTATTAAATAAAGGATAAAAATAGATCGTGCATGGGAAAGTACAAGCCTTAGGCTATTTTTAGGAAGAGGGAAAAAATTTTTTTTTGTATATATTGTGTGCCTTTGGAAAGCACAAGGGGAGGACGAGAGGACTTTTGGATATATGAGTACCGAAGAAATTTTTTCTATTTTTTTCCTTCCGAGTGTGAAGTATTTTACCTTTCCAATTTATTTCGTAGTCTTGTGTATGTTTCTATTAGTCTTATGAATGTAAATTCCCTGATCAATCACCTTACCCTACTACAAATTCAATTTTTCACTTAATTTTAATGTGCATGTTAACTTATTATCTTGTTGTTGATCTTCACTCAAGTATAATCAAGTGTTTTTCCTTTAGACATTATGTAGAAAACTATTGGTTCGTAAATCAAGAATCCTTCTCAAATATCAGTTGTGCATAAACTAATCAAATCCCTCATACAAATTTGGTGTACCACCTTAGTTTTAATCATTTTACAGTCATCTTTTACTCTCAAACTCCCAAAAATCAGTTTAGGATACACCAAATAAGGAACCGGCCTTGATACCGAAGACTCACCTCAAAATAGGTATACCCACAGACCTAAGGTGTTTCCATTGTATCTACAAAAGAGAGAGATCAATGTGCAAGCTTAGAAAACATGTTGCCATCTCTCTACAGGGTGCACTTTCGAGAGATAACAACCATTAATGCCTATTTATAATTGCATGTTATTTTATTCCTTCATCTATTATTAAATAAAGGATAAACTAGGATGCATGGGCGAGTACAAGCCTTAGACTATTTTAGGAAAGGGGTGAAAATTATTTTTCTATATATTGTTCCATGCCTTAGAAAAGCACTATAGGAGGATTTTTGGATACATGAGTACTTGAAGCAATTTTTTACCTTTTTCCTTCCGAGTGTGAAGTATTTTCATCCTTTCCAATTATTTGCTGGTTATTTATGTTTCTATTAGTATTATGAATCCAATTCCATGAACAATCATCTTACCCCGCAATCAAAATTAGTATTTTCTACATAATGTTAATGCGCATATTAACTTATCGGTGTTGTTGTGATATTTTCCCTTAGTATGAAAAGTGTTTTCCCTTAATTATTTTGTAAAAATCAACTTAGTTTGTGCATCAAGAATCCTTCCCATATCAATTGTGCATATACTCATTCAAAGCCCTCATATAAATTTGGTGTATCACTCAATTTTTTATTTTACAACCATCTTTTACCCATAACCCCTGAAAATCAATTTAGGATACATCAACAAGAACGACCTTCATACCGGAGACTCACCTCAAAATAGGTATACCCATAGACCTAAGGTGTTTGCATTGTATCTCTGAGAGATAAAATTTTGCAAGCTTAGAAAATCTACAACCATCTCTCAATAGGGTGCACTTTCGAGAGATAACAGTTTTTGGCACGCCCGGTGGGAAAATGAATCAGATCTACATGTAAGTTACAAATTCTACATTAGATCTACAACATTTATAGCAAATCAAAAGTTACTTTCGGGAGCAAGCTACAGTAATTTATTCTAAAGATTTTATGATCTTTTGGTGACTCCATAAAGTTATTTTCAGACCAGTATTGCAGCATGTTCCATGCCTAAAGTAACTACAAGATCATCGATAAGAGGAATTCCTCCTGAGTTTGTTTCTTTACCTTTGAATTCTGCTAGAAGGAGAAGAGTTGGTAATACTTTACCTTATAATAGACTTGGTTTTGATAACCCTCCTCCTAACATTCCTTCACCACGAATCAATTTCTCTATTAACATCCTATTTTTTCCAATGGCAATCCAACCACCTAGAAATTTTGTGACCTTTACTAATGGTAGCCCATTAGTAATCCTAGTTTACCATGACATCCCTAATGCTGCCATGAAATTTTTCCATCATTCACTGGTGAAAATTAGGTGACACCTACAGAGCACATTAAAGATGTCACAACCTTATGTGCAGTTCATAATATTACTCATGAGGATGTAGCTTTGAGACTTTTAGTTGCATCTCTTAAAGGAAAAGCCTTGCAATGGTATATAAATCTAGAGATTGGATGCATAAGAACTTGGGATGACTTAGGTGATAAATTGTTGAAATAATTTCAAGACAATTAAAATCATTTATCTCTTATAAAATAACTATGTACCATTAAAGGAGCTCCCAATGAATTTATATCAATTTTCAACATCCATTTTTCTAGAACTTGGAAAAGAATTCTAGCAAGTGTCAAGCCTCAAGCTGATCACACATTTCTTTATTATCTTAGGGCACTAAATAGTGATATTTCAATAGTGATTCAATCTATGGGAGAGAGATGCTCCCAACAACCTATGATATCACCATCCGAGCTGAAAATAGTCTTATTCAAGATTGGAAATTAGCACCAATTCGGATCTTCAAAACCTTTTTGAAATATTTAGCCCCTATCCCATAGCCTATTACAATCGTAGAACTTGTTGTTTTTTTTAATATTGGTAAATATTTTTTGAAAGGGACTATACCTCAGTACAAAAGAAGGCCTAAAAGCCGGAATAAGAGAGAGGAGCAGAGAAGCGCATTTGTAGTAAAGCACAAAAGTTACTGAGAAAGAACAACGAAGCCCGAAATACTATACAAACGAGACTTAACAGTTCAAAACAACGGTGGCGTAAAAAAACAGCAATGCCAAAAGCAAGAAGATAAAAAACAATATGGACCAGAAAAAGTAGTCGGGACTACTTGATGGAAATAAGCTTGATCAATACTCATCTTTGGTCTTTTCAGAAATTGATAACATGCCCAAATGTGGTCATATAGCAAGATGTCTTATCGTAGAACTTGTTGTTTAGTCCCATAATTTGGATGACACATTTAAAGATTTCAGACTATGGGAAATAAGATTAATTCAATTGAGAATAGTTTTACATTAAAATTATAGACCTTATAGCTCCTTATCAACAAAATCAGCTAAAGTCAAAAATAGGAAGCCTTACCAACAAAATAAAAATTTTCTTATAGCAAAGGCAATTTCTAAAAAGGCTCAAGTTCATCTAATGCTCTATTTCTTATGTAAACATGACTACAAAAGATTGGTGCCAACCTTGCAATCAACCACATTCAACTACAAATACCCAAATGCTTTTCCAAATCTGAATCTTTTTGCACAACCTCAATCTGAAGCATTAGTCACGCCTCAAATGGAGAGTGGTCAACAAGAAACTCATGTTTAGAAAGCACATGAAAATAATTTAGTTAGTTTTAATGAGGAGGATTTCATTGCAGTTACCACTAGAATCTTGAAGGAAAAGTCATGAAATTCAAAAATAAAAAATACACCCTATTATCACCGTATTTTGGTAAGAAAACATCTATAGTCCCAAAACCAGCTAACAATCTGATGTTCCTAAAAAAGAAAGTGTTTTAGTTGATAAAGGATAGAAAAAATTAATTTGGACTCCAAGAAGATTTTTATACTTGAAGATATCAAAGACAAGTGAAGTAGAATATGTTTTTGCTAAGGCATCCTATGCTGTTGTGAAAAACAGGTTGAATCTATCTATACAATTATTGCTTCTTTTAACATTGTTGATGTAATGATCAGGGAAAAAATATAATGTTAACATCTCAATGTGGGATGCTCTAAGTATTCCAGGACAACAAGATTTACTTTCTCATGAACTAGCTAAGTTGCAGATTTCTTCAAAAACAATGAAAAAGAAGTTCAGAAAGTAGACATGGTCCTAGGAACATTTGAACAAGACCACATAAAAGAGGTTAAATGGATGGTTCATAAAGTCTTAAACACTCATGATATAAAGAATCCACCACCATTTTATCTATCACTGATTATTGGAGAACATCTAGTTCATAACTTGCATGGTGGACTTGAGCTTGTAAGTAGCACAATTATGCCAAAAGTAATTGTATAAAAATTGGGTCATGTATGAACTTATAGAAAAGAGTGTGTTTGGGCTTAATCTTAACTAATTTGTTGTGTAATCTCCTTTGGAGGCATTAATGCTTTTCCAAATTTTTCTATTATGTAAGGGTTACTATTGTAGATTTACCTCCATAATTTGCTTTATGCTTACCGGAGATTTCAATAAAAAGGAGGTTATCTCTCTTCAGATTGGTCCTTATTTTTCACTACTCATTACGGCACCAAAGTTACTATCAATTCAGATCCATTGGCTAGATTCCACATTGAGCCTCACTCTTCCAACGCAATAGCTAATTATGCAGCCTTAGACCAGTCTGATTTTGATGATGTAGCTCATGTTTCAACATTAGATGGTGTTTCTAACATGTTTATGGATGAAAGGAAGAATTAAGAACATGTCCATGATCCTTTTAAGGAAGTTGAAGAACAGTTTGGTGTGTATTGTATGCATGAAAAAATACACCACTTCCCTTGTTGTCTAAAATAGAAAATTCAAATGGATTTGGAAGCTTCATTTTGATGGAGCTAAGAAAAAAAAAGGATAGGGAGCAGGTTTGATGCTCACTTCCCCAACAAATGAAAGGTATTTCTCAGCTTTGAGTCTCCAATTTTCATGCACTTGTAATGTAGCTGAATACGAAGCATTAATTCATGGCTTGCTTTGGGCCAGAAAGAAAGGTATTAGCACATTACAAATTTTTGGTGATTCTGAGTTGGTTATCAATCAAGTAAAGAATTTTAATGTTTGTAAGAATCCATTAATGAAGTCTTACAGACATAGAGTTTCATACTTAATGGAATATTTTGATGTTATTAATATTCATTCCATTCCTAGAATTGAAACAAGCATGCAGATAGACTTGCAACAGTTGGTGCTAGTTTTGAAGTGTTGGAATAGATAGAGAACAACAAAATTAAGCCTCATATTAAGTTAATTTTCAGGCCTTCTATACCTGATAATGACTTGAATTGGCAGGTTTTTGAAAATGATGATCAAATCTATAGGTTTTGTATCAAGAAGCTAAATTTTTAGTAGTAAATCAAGATAAATTACATCATTTATATGGTGACCAGATTGTTCAATTAAAGACAAATAAGTTACCTCGAGGTCTAGTCACATTAGAGGACATCTTCAACATTGATGATCAGTTAAGAAAATACAAAACCAAGATGTCAACACATGCTGATAACTATGAAGAAATTTAGTATATGAAGTGAAAAATTTGTTTCTCGAAAGGTATGTTCCTTAGCTAAAAAAAAGTCATTTATTAATCTTTGCAAAGAATTTAAAGATGTTTTTGCTTGGAGATACCAAGACCTAAAAGGTTTTTATCCTAGTTTATCACAAGACACTATCGAATTGTAGCCAAATTTAAACCAGTTAGGCAAAAACAAAGGCCTGTAAATCCCAAAATAGAGCCTCTAATGAGGAAAGAGTTATCCAAGTTAATTGAATCAGTATTATCTTTCCAGTTAAGCATTCAAGTTGGGTAGAAAATCTTGTTCTGTTAGGAAGAAGAATGGAGAAATTAGATTATGTGTGGATTTCAGAGATCTTAACAAAGCTTCATTAAAAGATCATTACCCACTACCAAATATGGACCAAATTTTGAGAACAGTTTCTGGTTTAGATAGACTATCTCTTCTAGATGGTTACAACAGATACAATCAGATTTTAGTCTGAGAAGAAGATAGGTACAAACAAATTTCACCACCAAGTGGGGTACTTATGCTTACAAAAGGATGCCTTTTGGTCTTTCAAATGTTGGTGTAACGTTTCAACATGCAATGGACATGGCTTTTTGTAGCTTGCTAAATAAATGCATCCTTGTTTATTTAGATGATGTTATTGTATTTTAAAAAAATTGATGAACATCTGATGCATCTAAGGCAGACTTTTCAGTTGTGTAGGTAGTTTGGAATATCTTTGAATCCCAAGAAGTCCATCTTTTTAGTACATCAAGGTAAATTACTTGGCCATATTGTTTATAAGAAAGGTTTAGTAATTGATCTTTTAAAATCAAAGCCATATCACAGTTATCATTGCCTCATCATAAGAAGGCATTACAAAGTTTTCTTAGAAAAATCAACTTTGTTAGAAGATTTGTTCCATATTTTATAGCATTGGTTAAACCATTGACAGCTATGTTAAAGAAAGAGAAAATGTTCTCTTGGACCAGTGAAGGGAGAGAAGGGTTTGAAGCAATCAAAACAATGATCTCTCAAGCTCCTACTCTTGTAAATCTAAATTTTGATAAAGATTTTACAATGTATGCACTTGCAGGAGCTGAAACAATCTCAACCATACTAACTCAGGTTCAATGATGAAAATATTGAGTAGCCAATTACTTTCTTTGGACAAAGTTTGCATGATTACAAAACAACATACACATTCCTTGAAAAAAAGTACTTTCAGTAGTCAGAGGACTAAAGAATTTTAAGTATATGCTTTCAAACAATAAAATCCATGTTCTTGTTTCTCATCCAAGTGTAAAATATTTCTTGTTAAATAAAGAATTGAATGAGAAAAGAGTAGGTTGGATAATGAAAGTTATGGAATATGATGTTGATATCCGGGTTGTTAAGACAGTTTGAGGTAAAGGTTTGTGTGAACACCTAATTGCTGATATGGAAAGACAACAAGCTGCAAGAACCGAAGATTCAAAACAACATGCTGAAATTATGTATCAGCAATCAAACATCATGGTTCACCAGAGAAATCAGCAACCTGAACTTACTCATGAGATTCAGGAATCAAGATGGATGACTAATTTGGTTAACTATCTACAACATGACACCTATCCGGAAGGTATGGACAAAAATAAATGAAGATATTTCAGATTACAAGTTGTCCCCTATATCTTTATTGATAGTGTGTTGTTCAAAAGAGATATAAATGGAATCTTGTTGCGATGTGTTGACTATGACAAAATTTAGAAATTACTATCAGAATTCCATGAAGGACCTGCAGGAGGTCATTTCTCAACACGTACCACAGCTCTAAAAATCATGAAATCTAGTTACTATTGGCCTAGAATATTCAAGGACTATTTTGAATGGATTAGAAAGTGTAAAAAATGTGCTTTCTTTGTTGGAAAAGAACATTTAGTTTCGCTACCTTTACAACCTATTTTAGTTGATCAACCTTTTATGCAGTGGGGTCTTGAATTTATTAACATGATAAACCCACCTTCATCACAAGGACATAAATGGATCTTAAATGCTACATATTATTTTACATGATGGACTAAAGCAATAGCCTTGAAATATGCTAATGAAGGTTCGATACTATCCTTTTATGAAGGAATAGTTTACAGATTTGGTCTTCAATAAAATATCATATCAGATAATGCTTTAGCATTTCTTGGTGTGAAGATAATAGATTGGGCTATCATTAGCCATGGAATTTACTTAATTTCATCATCTAATTATTACCCATAAGGTAATCATGTAAAGCTAGGAAGACATAGAAAGTTTGATACAAACTGAGTGGCCTTACATGATTTCAGCTTATAAAGAACACAATGCTTTTTAGATTTCAAAGTTGAGTGAAGAGGAACTTCCCATTCATGTAAATGGTATGTTTCTAAAAAATGTTATTAAAAATCCTACAAAGTGTTGTGTTTAGAGTAGGATTTCCTTAAATAAGTGCATTTGACATTGCACGTGATCCGTGCACGTGATCTGGTTTGCCAAATCCTTTCCCAAATTTTTTTGGAAGGGTTGGACCTTCTCGAAAAGCATATTTTGTTACATGTTTGGAATCCATGCCTAATGGACAAGAGCAAGGAATTGGTCTATAAGCTAGTAGGCATCTTTCCCCGTAGGATCACCAGAAATGTTGACAATTTTTGCACTTGTGCAAAAATGGAAAAATCTAAACTTCGTTATGATGGAAGACATTGGTAGAGTATACCTAAGCTAAGGGAGTTTTGATATTATTGTTACTGCTGAATTAGTTAATGATTAAATGAAATCTACAGCTATGTGTGCTGTTACAAAATGTAATAGATCACATAGTTTGCAATTTCATGACTATCTTCAGAAAAAGAACACAAGGTCCCAAAATATAGCTATGTCGTATTGATGAAGACATTCAATTACAGAACAGGTGAAATGCTAAGTTTTGGAACAACAAACATAATTACAGATTGCAGAGATCAGAATTCATTACTAGATGTTACAGGTTTTCTTAAGTTTCCTTCCTTCATGATTAAGACATTCAATTATATTACTAAGTTGTTTAGTTCATCATACAATCCATACAGAAAGTTGAAATGTAGAAAGAAATATACAACTCATTTTCAGAATTCAATGTTTTATTCATAAGGAATTTCAAATGTTCCCACACAAGCCGTGGGATGTAACTGAAAAGTAAAGTACAACTACTAAAATAAGAGGTACACATGCATGAAAGAGAAAGTAAAGGAGTATGAGTGAACCCATCATTTCCTTGGGGTTTTCTTCATTGGTTGAAGCATCTCCATTTGATCCTTTTTCATCTTCATTGTAAAAGTCACTGTACCTGAAAAGAAGAAAAGGAGAGAATTGTCAGTTACGAGCTCAGGGATCAATCCATATTTCTTTACTGTCCTAATTCATGCATATGAATCTCTTAACAACAGAGAGATATAGTTTACTTAAAGATCAACTACATACATGCTTTACTCACTCAGAAAGAAGAAGAAAAAGAAAAGAAAAGAAAAAACCATGGACATAAGAGAGGCCAAAAAGCCTAGATATTTTATAACTATTTTCTTAAGTGTGCAGGTGCAGGTTGCAGCCAAGAAGAAATAGATAAGTCATAAGTACATGTTGGAAAGAAGTAAGAATGTAACTCACATTTCAGTAACTAACCTATAAATGGGATAAGTTACAAGACATATATCTGGAATTTAAATCAAAAGATAATGACAAATAGAAGTATACTTTTCAATTTGCAACCAAAGAAGAAATCTGATTTCAACAAGCTGAAGCTAACTGGAAGGATTTATTTAAGTCAAACAAATAGTCAAAGAATTATGGGAAAATTTTGGTAGGGCTTCAGGCAATGTAAAATGGACATTTACGAATTTTTCATCATGCTAGTTTTTAACTACTACATGCTTTAAAAGAACTATGTAAATCAAGTAAGTGATATAGAAAAGTAGAAAAGCATGCCATGATCAAGATAACAATTATTATGTTTCAGTTTCCAACTACCAAATCAACTTCAACAGAAAAGTGTTATATTCTGTATTCTGAATCAGAAAATACAACTACTACAGCTAAAAGGAAGGAAGAGAGAATTCTGGAAAAAAATTCTAGGTATTTTCCATGAAAAATCAACTTTTTGAAATTTTCCAAAGAGGCCAAAAATACTAATGTCAAAGAAATAAAGCATCTAAATAAAAGAAACAAGATTATAGTATTTCAACAAAGCATTTGAATCAAGGCTTATGCCTGAGAATGGTATTACATGGATGAAGAACTACTTACAATTTCCAGAAAGCCACTTGTAAGATACAAAGGCATCTTAAGTAAAAATATCAGAAAATACACTTCTATTACAAAGTTGATAAATCCAATTCAGTATTCAGTTACATAATCAACTTCAGAGTCCAAGAGTACAAATATAGCTATAGGTTACAAGAGATCAAAGCATAATCCATTTTGAAAAAGTAAGAATCAAAGTACAATTGTGTCATTTAAAGCCCTCAAGTAAAGAAACATGATACAACATCATCAATTACTTCAGGTTTGAATATTCAAGACAAAAAGGAGTTTTCAATTTTCAGAAACAGAAAATGATTTCATGGCCTACAAAGTTGAGCACCCACTTTTACAATTATGAACGAAACATAAATATTTTTAGAGCTAAAAAGTCAAAATGTAACAAGTATTTTAAGAGAAACTACCAAGAAATCCGTCAACGTAAATAAGAAGATATAGATCCGGTTCAGCAAAAGTTTTCTCTTCATTTCTAGAAAATACCCAGAGGAAGATTCATACAGACTAAAACTTCAAGCTAAGGAAAATGGCAATGAGTTCACAATACAATAGTTGATAAACTATACATCTCAAAGATTTTAGAACAAACTTGAAGTAATACCCAGCTCATGCAATATGTGAATATTCTCACAACAGAACCAGAGCTCGAGAAATTCAAGAAATTCCTCTTAAGTTTTAGAATGATTACCAAATAGATGGTGAAACCTCATAAATTATTCATAGATCAAATTAAATGGATGCAAATGGAATATTTGTAGAGATTTCCGAAGAAAATAAAAATCAAAGTTACTGAGATCTACAAAATAGCGAAAAACCCACAACAAATAATATGCATGAAGACAACTCCTCCATCGTGGGAAAATGAAAGCTACATAATGCAATTATAGTGCAAGATGAAACTAATAATTCAAATTTTACAAATTTTTCTACATGGAACAAAAAAATTGATATAAAAAGAATAGATCTTGGCCAACGAACGAAGACTCATTAGTGAGTAACAAGGAATCAGAGTAGGAAACAAAACTCACCAAATAACACGCAGACTGTCAATTCCTCAAAGAATGACAAAGCTTCAAATCTGAGAAATATACAGATCTAATCAAGCTCAAAGAACCAAAATTACATAAGGGTCATGTTTCAAAAGTACCCACATGGAAAAGTATCAGTATATGCATGGTCGCAGAAACAACAACAAAAATGAGATAATTTTCATGTTTGAAAGCTTACCCTTTCCATCGTTCACATCAACCTCAAAATTACAAAGAGAGCTCGAATTTAGCAATGGAGGCCATAAAAGTGATATAAAACCAAGCTCGAGTCCAAGACAAAAATGACCACATAAATATTGAACTAAAAAATGGTAGAATCCTTCAAAGAGATCGCACACAAGAGCTCAAAAAACAATCAAATGTACAGCAGACAAACCTCCAAGACCAAGCTCTAACTCACTAAAGTGGCATAAATTTTGAAAAAATCTCACAAAGACCAAAAGATGATACAAAATAGAGCTCAAAGCTTCCAAACCATGGTGTCCATCAAAAGAAACAACATAGAACCAAGTTTCAGAGATCAAACAATGACATCAAAATAAAATTTTCCAATGCTTCACCTCTATCTCATGCAAGTAAAAATAAATGACCAAAATGATGGAGCTCAAACATTTTAACTAACCCAATGACCACAACTTAACCTAACTCACCTGGAGTTAGTGATCAAATGGTCCAAATTCAACAGGTACAAAGATCAAAGGATGAGGATCGATCTCCATGTTCAATGCAAACCATCATGGTCACTTACCACCAACTGAATTAATTGTAGGGTTAAAAACCTAATCACAGGTCATGAATCGATGCCAAAGATCAAACCAAGACAAAGATCAACGGTCTTCATCAAGGACCAAACCCAACAAGGGTTAACAATACATACACGTGTCAGAAGCACAAAGAAACCTTAACCGATGATGTAGTGAAATCAATGACCGAAATCCATGCACATAACCACAAGGACCCAACTTAAATGCCAATGAAATCAATGGAGGAAAGGGCCCGAGCCTTTAAACCAATTAAATGTGCATAGTGCCAACCAAGCATCAGAAGGGTTGTGTCACCATGGAGAGGGGTCCAACCCATGTAATCATTTAAAAAAAAAGAATCATTTCCTTCTGACCTTTCTAAGGTCTTAAAATTATATGCGTCAAAGATCAAAGTGCCGACCAAATCATGCCAACTATGATCACCGAAAAGGTGAATTTTAAACAAATATTTTCCAATATGCAAAAGCTGACAAAATATACCATGCAATATAATCCAAAGGTGGTGAAGACTATGGAAAGGCATGTATATTAATCAAGGTGATAGACCTTATAGTTTTCTAAGTCCACAAAGGTGGCCAAACAAGTAGAGTGCAAAGGTGGTCCCCACTTCAAGGAGGTTGAAGATGATCTACAGAATGTCACTCATGTGACCACTTAGAAAGGGAATGTCAACATCAGAGCCTAAGCTTGGAAGTGGTCCCCACAGTGGATGAATTATTTTGCAAATACTACAAGTATTGTGATTATTTTGTTCACTCACAGGGAGTTTATTTTTGCATGCCTTCACAAGAGGACAAAACAAACAAGAAGAAAAATTCACATGCATAAGGAAAGAGACTTGTTTAGCAAGCAAACTTATTATTAGCAAATTATTCACCTTATTTTCTTAAAAATAGAACAGTCAACTTCAGTTGTACTGTAATGTAATCAAGGCTATTAATGCCTATTTGTAATTACATGTTGTATTTTATTCCTTTATCTATTATTAAATAAATGATAAAATAGGATGCATGGGTAAGTACAAGCCTTATACTATTTTTAGGAAAGGGGTGAAATTATTTTGCTATATATTGTGTGCCTTAGAAAAGCACAGAGGAGGACTTTTGGATACGAGAGTCTTGAAGCAATTTTTGCCATTTTTCCTTCTTACGAGTGTGAAGTATTTTCAGCCTTTCAAATTATTTTCAGCCTTGTGTATGTTTCTATTATTCTTGTGAATGCAAATTACCTGAACAATCATCTTACCCTCGCTACAAAATTCAGTATTTTCTAAAAAAATTTGTGCATGTTAAATTATCAGTGTTTTGTGATATTTTCCCTTAGTACAACAAGTGTTTTCCCTTAATTATTCTGTAGAAAATTGTTGGTTTGTGCATCAAGAATCCTTCCCATATCAATTGTGCATATACTCAGTCAAATCCCTCATATAAATTTGGTGTATCACCTCAGTTTTAGTATTTTACAGCCATCTTTTACCCTTAACCCTAGAAAATCAATTTAGGATACATCAACAAGGAACCAACCTTGATACCGGAGACTCACCTCAAAATAGGTATACCCACAGACCTGAGGTGTTTCCATTGTATCTATGAAAGAGAGAGATAAAATTTTGCAAGATTAGAAAACTTGCAACCATCTCTCTACAAGGTGCACTTTCGAGAGATAACAAGATCTTTTCTTGTTACCAATTTTCCTCAAAAAGTGACGTTTAACAAATTCACATTGAAATTTTCTAGTGGACCAATTATGAATTTATCACAATTCTCACACCCTCGACTAATGACTAGGATGTCATGCCACAACCTTTTTGACAGTCCTTTTAATCATTATGATTCTATCATGTGAGAAATCCCCATTTTAATCATTCTCTGGAGGCTTCAGATAGCTGGATCTCGACAGTTATCCTTTTCATGCTTGAGGAAACACCTTTTTCATGCTTTGCACTGTAACCTTCATCATTTCATCTTTTTCCATGTCTTTCCTTTGCAATTTTTTTCCACATCTAGCTTCTTTTGTAATTCACATTTTTATAAGTGCCCGAGAAACTCCAACTTCAAAATATTGACCTTAAAAATCCTTAGACTCACAAATTAAGTTCTAAATCCATTCAATGGAAGTTTATAGAAAAAAATGACAAGGAATTTCATCAAAAATGATGAAAAATAGTGCGTATTCACATCTCAAGAGTCTTGGAGCAAAAATGGTGGGAAACAGATGCAATGCATGTGATTGATTCTGCCCCTTCTCTACTTTATATTATAGTCATCCACATGTTTCCTTGGTGCAAATGCAAAGGAGAAGTACATGGAAAGTTTCCAAACAAGCACGGGCCTTCCATGTGCCCTGGGCCCAAGAAAAATGCCTTTTGGCCTTTGAAAAGTCTTAGTAAAAAGGAGCCAGTGGAAGCCTCCACGTGTCTCAATGGTGCACTTTGAGATGGTCCCCAAAAGTGGAGACCCCAAACAAGCGTGGGCTCACCAAATGTCTTAGCGTAGCGAGTTGTTAAATTTTTGAAGGATCAGTGGAAGGCGCCATGTGTCTAGGGTTTGAGACAGTTTTCCTTAGCCATTGAAAATTCCAAGCAAGGGCAGAGTGAGTGGAAGCCTCCAAGTTTCCTCCTGGCACTTCTTCAAAATAAAATTTAGGGTCCATCCCCAAATAGGTGCGGTCCCTCCATGTGTCTCAGGCCTTTAGAAAGTTTCTTTAAAAGGTTTAAGTATAGAACGGATACAAAGCATAAGCCTCCACATGTCCCCTTGGCACAACTATTAAGGTGGGACCTTGAGGTGGATCCTCAAATGAGCACCAGCCCTCCACGTGTCCATGGTCTACCAAAGCTGCACTGACCACATGAAAAATTGTCTATGTCTAGGCAAGGTAGCAGAAACCTCCACATGTTTCCAGGCGCAATTCCAAGGTCAAACAAAAAGGTGAATTTTCAGATGAGCACCGGCCCTCCACGTGGAAAATCATTAAGTTGAAGCGGACCTCACATTTTTCAAAGTACCCCGCCAAACTACATCCAACAAAAAGGGGCCACGTTTCCACAAATTCTGAGATGTAATCTTCATGGGGAGAACACACCTGTCAAACTGTAAAATGTAGAAAAATCACCATTGCTGCACCATAAATGAATCTTACTTTCAAGACAGAGAATTTGGAAATGATATAAGGCCCAAATATGATCCTCCGAGTCACATCCAATCACGTTTCCACATATATTGGGACAAAAATTGATAGGGAAAACAAAACGTGATTGGAAGAAGAATGAAGGAAGGAAAAAAAATCATTTTATGCCCAAGTTAAAAATATTTCACATGGATAGAGGAATAAAAATCAAATTCTGGACTTTTAAGTGATCCTCAACAAAGGAAGGGACTGATCATGGCAACCAAATGGAGGACATAGTTTTCATACATCAATACGGGGAGATAGAAAACACCACAAAGCCCTGCAAATTGAATAATTTCAAGGACAAATGGGGTGAGATCAAATTGAGCACCAACATAAGCGGAAAAACATTGTGTTGGTCATTGTTGAGATATCTAAAGGTGTAATAATCGAAGCATTCATCTTAATATGAAAATCACTGCAAGTTTTCAACTAAAGTATGCAAACTTACAGGGAACAACAAAATGATCGTAAAAGTAATCATCAATCAAAGATACAAATCAGTAAATTAAAAATTGCAGGAATGATATTGTATTTTCATTAATATTTTAGTTTACAAGTGATCAAAACCATGCAACTAAATGTTGAGGTCATTATTCCACAACAAATGACTATTTTGTTTTGCATCCAAGATAAACATCATATTATTTCAACCGAAATTCATCTCTAAAGAGGTCTAAATCTTTGATAGATGCATAGGAATGAATAGGTAAAATGAATTTACATGTTTAGGCTCAAGTATATCACCATTAAAAGAGAGAATTAGGTTTCTAGAAAATACAAATCCAAAAATCATATCTTTAAATTTGAGAATGCGAGAACTTCAAAGCATGCTTCAAGTTAAATTTTTAGATGAATATAAATTGCATGAACATAGATAATTTTGGATATGGAATAACTTATTAAAATGCCCCAAGTAAGAGCATGAGATATTCTCATAAATTTTTAGGGGTATGTACTCCCTTGTTTTTAAAATCCAATAAGTAGCTCTCGTAGTACACAACTAGTCTACAAATTATTGAAAAAGATCCATTTTAGGTAATGGGATGTTGTCATTTGTAATATCAGAATTCATAAATAAATCCATGGTGAACTATTATCAAGATTACCCTTTAGTTTATTACTTGAAAAACTTTTAAAACTTCAAGCACAAGCAAGTGGAAGATCAGCTCAAATACGAGGTCGGGAAGAAAAAGACTTGCAACAGAGTTACAAATGAATCATACAAGACTAGTCCATTCAAATGTTTTCCATGCCATGAATGACAATTCAAAATGAGTCATATGAGTGGAAAATAAACAAAATTCTAGCTATAGTATGTGAAACACTTGTATAAAATAGAACTCGATATTTATATGTTAAGGGCACAACCCTAATTTTTTTGGTAGGTAGGTAAGCAAGATCCCATCGAGAGATA
Organism: Taxus wallichiana var. yunnanensis; assembly: GCA_018340775.1. Classification (NCBI taxonomy): domain Eukaryota; kingdom Viridiplantae; phylum Streptophyta; class Pinopsida; order Cupressales; family Taxaceae; genus Taxus; species Taxus wallichiana. The sequence goes on from CM031239.1 coordinate 1,037,753,612, forward strand.
AAAGAAAAATCAAGTTCAAACTTGAATTCCTAGAAAAAACATCTGATCCATGAAGAAGGGTGTAAAGATCAGTCCAACCATTGAAAATCAATACACGAATGTCATATAAATCCAACAACAAAATAATGGTGGCCATACTCGAAAAAACCCATATCCCAAATCAAAATGTAAATAAAAAAATGTTATTTGAGTTAACCTCAAGGTTACTACAAATGGCACAAAATTTCAAACCACAATAGAAATCATAACCAACTTCACCAAAAAATGCAAGGCTATTGACCTTTCAAAGTGTGGCAACCAAAAGAAATGTAAAAGCAGAGCAACCAACCACACATAGCCCAACTTATAAATAAAAAACAACAGACCTTGAAATAAGGGTAAAACACGAGATTGAGATAGATTTGAGAGGAAAATTTCAAAAGTAGAGGACTTACCATTCGTGAACATCAATATCGAGCTCATGTGATGATAAGATAGATCCATTCATTCGGTAAGCAAGTAAAGAAAGCTGTCATGATAACATCAAATGTTGAAGGTAGTAGTATCAACAAGTGCAACCACAAAAAAATTACCAAACTTTAGTACAAGACAAACCAAAATATCAAGAAATAAAATGAGCTCAAACCCATGAATAATGACATGAAGAAGCACAAGATGAACGATATAAAAAAAAAAAAACAAATGGGGACCAAAATTCCAAGGAAAAATTCCCATAATGAATAAAACCGGTGAGCTCAAAACCCCTTTAAATTACACAAGAAGGAAAACAACGAGAGGTCTTTGAGTAAGAAAGAAAATTTACAAGTGTTCACGGTGGTAGAAAATAGAAACATAGAGCTTATAGTACATATATCAATGACAACCATAAATAAAAATACCAAAGTTTTTCCATTTATTTTTGTCAATTATCTATCAAAATGATAAAATGAAAGAGTGAAAATGAAATCATATTAGGGTTTGACCAACATTTTTATTTTCCGTAACCCAAGTTTAGATTAAGTATACTTTTGATTAGTCTCACATTTCCACATGGCGAGTTTTATTATATTAATCATATGATTAGAAAAGTAGCATGGGGTGTTCCAATTTTTTATCATTAGGAATTTATATGGAGTTAGGAATTATTACCCCTTTTGCATGGTCAAAGGGGCCTCTTGAATTATTCATTTGTAAAGTGAGGGTAAGAACTATAGCTCCTAGGATTTAAATGATAATAAGGGGGCTATTATTATTGTGTCAATCACACATGCACATAAGCCAAGAATTAAATTATATAGACTACAAAGAAGTGAATATGCATACAAAAATCCAAATATATAGCCTTTTCCCCCTCAGCTACATAATGAAAAATTTATCTTTTGGAGTGAAGTTTAAAACTTTAACATATATTGCTATAAATACCTTAAAATATGTAAAGGGGTTTGTACCTCGACCATTCTTCTTATTATGGCTATGATTAGGTTGTCAAAAAAAGTTTGAGTGAAGGCATGAGATTTTTTTCTTTTGATTAGCATGTATTTTGGCTTGATTATTATTTTATTCATCGAAAAAGATAACCCATGCATTACAAAGTATTGAGGAGGCTTTTATGTAACAAAGTGTTAGAGGAATTTTTCCAAAAAGTGGCCTTTGGTGAAAAGAAGTATATTTTTCCTTTCGAGACATATTTTGTAGTGATGTGCATTAAAGGTAGTCATTATTATGATTTATTTCATCTGATTTTAATAAGTTTAATGCTTAAACTATTTGTCCTACTAAAAACATAGGGGCTTGTGATTCAATTTTAGTGTGCATGCTTCATTATAAATGATTATTGTGATTATTCCCTTAGAAAATTCAAAAATTTCCTTGAAATTTAAGCGCATCCCACTAGATCGTGCATGCTTTAGTACTTATTTTTCAAATTGAGCATATTTCTTTGTCATAAACCCCCAAAAAAAAAGTTGTGTATCACCTCTTTACCATTTTTAGTTTACTTTCTTACCCTTAACCTCACAAACTAAGTTTAGGGATATGCCAAAAGGGATCCAACCCTTAAAAATCTAGAGATTCACCTCACATCTGGGATACACACAGCCCGTGAGGTGTGTAAATTGTAGATTTGTAGAAGTGAGGAAAGAGAGTTAGAAAAAATTTCTCAAAAGGAAAAATATACTTCTTTGGTACATAATAGTATGGTAGATAGTGGGGCAAGTAACATAGTGATTCCCAAAATGATTAACATATGAACCAAGTTTTAAATATGTGTTGTATTTGGATGGATTTCAGCCAAGATAATATGAGTGATTAAAATTTTAATCTCACCTCGCATGCTTTCCTAGGTGTGACAATTTTTCATGATAAAATGTTGGGGATTTTCCTCCTTATCTGGGAGAGATAAAAAGCGAGGTGATTTGATTAATTTTAGCTCACCAACTTCATCCTTTGCCTCTTTTTTATTAGTTGTTTGAATACTTAACATACTTATCCATATTTTCTAAAACCATGTCGATTGTACTTACATCACCTTTTGTTGGTTTTGATGATAATTCAATGCCTCAATTATCTTTAGCAAGTGTATCCTTTGTCCGGAGTGGACAACAAATACTACATAATCATGCTAACATGTACCTTGTTCATATTATAAATAATACTAAAGGAGTAAACCCTATCTTAAGCTAGACTTCATGGAGCAGAAACATGTTCTTGTGTACGAGATGAAGTTCGGTTATTTCAAGTATTGATAATTTTATTTTCTTGAACTAAAAAAGTAGTAAATTGACCATTAGTACTCTAGACATTAGATTTGGAAAATTAAATTATTTTCCTAACTCAAGTAAGTAGTTAATAGCCCATTTCTTTGATATTTTTCATATCTACAATAAATTAATTTTTCCCCTTGGATTCAATCTCTTGCCTGAATACCACATGATCACTAACCTCCCAATTAGCAATGGTTGTACAATTCTTCCCTTGCACTAAATTTGAATCACCTTTTGGTGCAAGAAATCCAATTTGTTGAGATTGATAAAATTATTTTTCTTGACTCATTTATGACACATAGAAACTTTTGCCACCATTTCCAATGTGGTATTTAGGGAATTATGTGTAATATTTTCATCTTACATCATATTATTTTTGGGTTGCTTTGGAACTATGGCTGTAAAGGTGGAACGAACATTTGGATCAATAGTAACATGTGGATTTGTTGTTGTAATAGTTTATGGAGCTTGATAATGAGGTTTAGAACCTTGAGGAGAAGGTATTTGATTGTTATATGGTGTGTATTAGAACACATCATGGACTTAATGGGGGGTTAATAAGGTCTATTATCTTGTAAGTTCTACATTTTAAATTACACTAACTCATTTTAAATGGTTTTCAAAGTTCCTTTTAGCTCATCTATTTTATTATACTAAACTCTTGAAGGTTGTGCTAATTTTAAAGGAGGCAAGATAAGAGCTAGATATGGAAAGATGGGCATATAAGCTCTAGGGTCTAATTTTCCCACTTGGATAAGGTTATTTTTAACCTTATTGCTATATATCAAATGAAGTATGGAGTGACACCGCCCATAGATTGTATCATCACTGTAATGTCACTATTTAATGCCCGTAGGTAATACAAAAGTGCATGTTAAGTTGATGGTTTAATGGATTGTGGTATTCTTACCCCTCTTCTTGTAAATCTTAGGTTAAATTTTTTCATAAACTCCTGAGGTGCTTTGTTAATAGTGGTAAATTTTTAATAAGTGATAAGTGATATGTTTTATCCCTATATTGTTTATAAAGGGCTGCACATAATTCATCCTAGGTGGTAATAGATCTTACAGAAAACTTCTATATTATTTGAGGTTTGACCTTTGAAGTATGTAGCAAATACTTTCAAAGCAACATTTTCCTAGGTGACATTTTGAAAAAAAAACAAAAAAACATGGGGTATTTATATTTCCAATATTCTCAATGGGGGTGGTTTTATCCTCACCACTCAAATAAGGAATACTTTTCAAAGTACAAGGTTGTATGTCATCAAATCTAGCAAGTTGTAAGGGACTACCACCCGTAAAATTTAGAATGGATTATTTATAACGATGGAAAGAAAAGGGGTTTGAATGAATGTCAAAAGGGTAAAAAAAATTATGAATTCGAGTCAAAATGTTAGGTCTAATATAAGGTGGAGTATTCAAAACTCTTCTCCTTCTAACATAATTAAGAGGCAATTGAATAAACTCAAAAGGAATACCTCTTGATGATGACCTTGTGGTCACTTTAGGCATGGAATATAAACTTATCTATCATCAACTTCTCTTAAGAGAAACCAACCTTCATTGGATAAAATATGATCTATCAAAATATTCATTCAAAATGGTATCTACACTAAAGAGATGGTATCCATTGATTGAATCCGGGTAGTTTAGGGTAATTTCAACTCTCAAATAAGCATTTATATCTTCATGTGTCCTAATTAGTGCTACAAAAATTAAGTGAGGTCACTTTAGGCAAGAACAACTACACTCTTTGAGAACAACCATCATAGAATTATATCTTCATTTCGATACTAATATAACACCAACATCTGGAACCATTGGGAATGCCAAAAATTGTTATTAAATCTAGAGAGCACAATGAGCTAGTGAAGTGCAATTACTCCTTCATTTCAATTAATACAATGGGATCTTCTCGAGTGTGGGTAAATCAAGATGAAAATAACCTCCAAAGAGGGTTGGTTCCTTGGATCAATCACATAAACTAATTTATGATCGGGGATAAAGGAGATAAAAACATAAAATCACAAAAATCATGTAAATTAAGGTGATACACTAATGTTTGAGATAATTTTTACTGCATAAGATAATTTATTAGACCCTTCAGAATTGTAAATATCACTTCATTTGTTGTTTGATTGATAATCACACAAGAATTTCAAGAAAGGCATGAACAATCTAATAATATAGCATGGGAGGGAAGATCTAAGGTCTTTTCCACTTCTAAATTAATCAAAAAACTATACCTATGCTTAGAATGACTTGTGAAATATTCAAAAATGTTAATGGAGGTGTTGAGATTAATAAACATGTAAAGGAACTAATATATTAACTTAATCCTACCAATGAACTCATGTGAAAACTTTAATTCAGCTACAAATAGAGGAATTAGGTCATTTATTGGATCAAATAGGTGTTGGAGTACAAAATTTGGCATAGCCTTTGCATAAAAAATTTATAAACCTCCCTCCAATGCTCAAAAGAATGGGTACATATAGAACAAAGAAGGAAAAGTAAGAAGAAGAGAATTGGATGTTTTATGCAATTTGTTGTCTGATTTCATTTACATTGCTAATAATTGCATAAATGAATGAACATCTAAAAACTCAATTGTTTAATACACTTGCATGTAATCATAAGTGAATTTATAATAAACTATTTTTACCTTTTCGATCATCCAAAACTAAAAATTGAAATAATGAATGAATGGTAAATCCCGAAACTACAATTTTTTAATCTACAACCCAATTCCCTACTAGTTTTAATATGTCTATTACTGATGTATGATTCCATTTCCATCTTCATCAATACCTTGTGACAAATCAAAAGGGTTGATCCATGATTCCGGTGAAGATGACTAAACTAGAATGGCATGCTATTTGGAGAATGTGCACTTTGAAACATGAATCCCTCCTTGTTTGAAGCCTTCCCAATTTCACATTCACTAAAAACAAGGAATCTGAAAATATTTGTATTCCCTCCACTATGATGAAAAAATATGGACAAAATTTCCATAAAAAGTTTCTTATGATTACAATTCCTAGATTTATCTATGTCTTGGCTTTATTTTCTACAAAAGTGAAATATATTATGGGAATTTCATTTCCTTACCCTGCATGTATTAGTGGTCCAATGATCTAGATCTGGAATGGTAATATGGAGGATGTGTTATCTTGGGATGTGTGAAACTTGTTGCATATGTATTACTATGATGCCTTATTGTATGTTATGCACATGCGCGTGTTTGATATATACCAGGGCATATGTATTGAGTTCTATGATGTGTGGACTATATGTTTCTTCTCATGGTTGGGTTAGCGGTCTTATTGTGGTACAGTTATGAAAATGTGTTTAAAAGGTTTTTCATGGGTTACTAGTGTTGTGTTGTTTTACCTTGTGTGACACTTGTGATATCAAGTGTTTTGGGAAACCTTCTTGAAATTTGAAATTGAAATTCTTAAGTGATAACAATGTGAACTTTCAAAAATTAAATGGTGTAATTGGTATAATTAGTCAATTGTGAATACCCTTATGAGGAAACAATGGAGAACATATTTAAAAACGTTTATCAAAATTTAGATTTAAATCCATTATGGATTTGGATTGTTAAAAATGAAGTCTTATGAGATATTAAAATAAGAAAAGATATTAAGGAAAAGATTAATTATGCAGTAAAATAAGGATTAATGCAAAATTCACATAACATTAAGGAACTAAGATAAATTTAGGAAGTTTTGACTTCCTAGTTGTTTCATTTTAGTAATGGATTCATTTTTCCTAAATAGAAGTTGTCATTGTTGAATTTTTCGTTCTTATCCCTCTAGTTAACCTTGGCATTGTGTTTCATCAAGGACAATGCTTCTATAAGGGTAGGGAGATGTAGTACCTGTATATGTCATGCCTTGTCGAGAAGCTCACTTAAAGTCCATTAGGTGGTTTTCAATTCCTTTACAAACATATTTTGTAAGAATGAATTATTAAATCGATGGAGTCTTTGTTCCATATGCCTGAGTTTAGGGGAGGAACCGATCTTGGTGGAAGTGGCTAGTCATGTCCCTTTTTGAGTTGTCAATTATGCAATAAATGATTAATAAATGTATAAGAATATTAACCAAAAATAATGGGAATATAGAGTTTAAATATTAAGATTTAAAATTATGACTTAATCAAATAAATTTGAAATATTTATCTTATATTGAAATAATGCGAGTGAGAAATTCTTGGAATACATTTGGTGGATGGGAATATATCTCTCCCTATAATCACACATCTATAATGTAATGAACATTATTTTTTACCTAGTTTGTGAGGTTTTGGACATCCTCCCAACAATATCGGGGCTTGTCGTTGAGGCTTATTTGTGTCAAATGCCTTATCCTGTTGCACCCACTTAGTATCATAATGTCAAACCCATTTTGGAGTATATTGTTGATGGTCGCTTTATTTTACATATTTAAAAATTAAATTAAATTAAATGTGGTTGTGTGGAATGTTTTAGTGCCACCCATACACAATCTCATTTAACCCTCTAACAAGAAACTCAATGTAGCATTTGACTCGATGGAACAACAAAATTCATTCCTTTTATAAAAAAAAATTGGGGCTCAACAAAGAATTTAATAATGTCATAAATTGCAGCTCAAAAGAGATCATTCCATGAGGTCTGCAGAGGAAGCCCATTATCGAGCCCATGTCACCTAAAATTAACAATCCCTATATCACATTTTGTGATGAAGTGCTTCAAGCCAAGTCTTACTACCAAGATCACACCTTGATCTACAAATTCATTGGATTTTGTCCCATACTCTCAATACTTCGTGCTTGGATCACTAAGCATTGGATCCCTCTTCGGAATGTAGGTTATATCTCTATCCCTATACTAAGGGTGTAGTTTTCTCTTCCATATGTGAGAAGGACACCATATCCAAAAAATTTTGGGCATGTCAAATAAGGTACCTTGTCATGAAACCCTGGTTCCCCTCATTTAACCCAACCACTGAATATTTTTCTTACAAACTAGTTTCGATAAGATTGCCTCATTTACCCCTACAATTTTGGGACCATACTTGTCTAAATTACATAGTAAATGCCTTGGGTAACATTCATAACATCCACTCCCAAACCTCGACTTTACCCACACAACCTATGTTAGAATTCTTGTTAAGTTTGACACTTCAAATAACATACCCTCACATCGAGCTCGAAGTTCAAAAAAACTTGGACTCAACCTCTGGATTATGAGCGTCTACCTTTCAAATGTAGTAGATGTTTCAAATTAGGACATAATGCTATAGATTATGGGATAGAAGAGCATAAAAATGAGAGACTAAGCGGTGGAAATATTCTCTTCCTGAACATTTAGTTTTTGTGTAATGACCCGATTGATGTTTCCCTAGTTCGCTTCGATGACCCCGTGGATAAGCGTGGAAGGGTTGTGTGTGCTCCATTTGATCGTTAGATTTTTTTGATATTGTCATGGAGAAGGAGTAGCATCTTTCCTCTCCTTCTTTCCTCCTCGAGTCGTAGTCGCCACCCCCAAGTGTGGACCTTGTAGTGTCCTGTATGATTATCCTATTAGAGAAAAGTCTTGTTATTGATTTATCAATCTTTCTTGTTGATTGTAAGTAATATGATTAATTATTATTATTATTATTAATATTTTTAGTCGTAAAAATAATAATAATAAAATAATGATAATAATAGTATTATAAATTAACTTTCGATTAATGATTATTTTATTTTAGTGTCAATTTTTATCAATACTATTATTAATTACCTTTAAGATGTTCTATTTTATTATTTATCATTTCTTTAGCATGATCCTCGTTTCATGTAAAGAAAGAGTTTTTCTATTGCGATGCCATGATCATTTGTTTCATTGTGTTACCGTTGGAATGCCAACCACTAGTTCCTTCCCTTGGTCGTTTAGGCCTGCAAACATGCTTGTCTTTAATCATTTAATTTAAAGGAGAATTTGATTTTCCTTCCACCAACCTGCTATTCTTTATGACAATTCTTTTTCTCCTTGTTTGGCGTATGCTTATTGGCTTCCCTCCATCATGTCTTTCTAGATAGTGGGTGTGTGAAGGTGACTTGGAGTGGGATGCCTACCCTCCCTATTTTTTTCCTCTTTATGGCCATTTATTGGCATGTTTGGCATGAGAAAGTGGAGAAAATATTTTATTCCTTTTTTGGGGCCTTGTTTTGAAGTTGTTGAAGTGCCTTTTTCCTTATTGTTGGCTGACAACATTCATTTGGGTGGTTGTCTCATTATTTTTTGTTCGCCTGACTTCCTACTATAGCCTAAATTAGTTCTCCTAATGTTGGCCACTTGCTGGATATCATTTGTTCTTTTGTTTTCTTCTCCTTCATTGTCATTTCTCCCTTGTTTTATTGTTTCTCCTCCCTAGATGATTGCAGCTAGAGCATTGGCAAGATCTTTCTCCTAATGCTCAGGATTTCATGATGGTGGAAAGTACATCTACCCTATCTTTGAGGGTAACTTGTTCACACCATACTTGGCTAGCCGCGTGTAGAATTCTGGTGTGGAGCCTTGTGTGGGACGACGTGTAAAATTCTTTAAGCTAGCTACGTGAACCTTGGGGAGTAGTTGTTGGTTGCTCATGGATTACCAGGGTCATTTTTTTTGCTGGTCTTGTTGTGCATATCCTGCAGTCGTGTCATTTCTAGACCACATCTCTTTGAGGCACTTTGTTAGGAAGTTCACCTTTCTCTTGTATTACTCTCCCACGTTTTGCATGCAATCCAAGGCATTGCAACTAAAAGGTGGGATGAGCAGGTTGGAAACCATTTTTCGGTCATATATGGTGGGATAGGGGTCTTAGATCAAGTCATTTTGTGCACAAATTTCTATCAGTGTCATCCTAGAGACCACTTTTCCTTCAGGGTATTGTAGATCTATGTTTTGGGGACTCCATACCCTAGCCGTAACCTTCTTATGCCAAACTTGGCTGTGAGAAGAGTGTGGACCACCCAACAAGCTGGAGGACAGTGGAGTTTGGGCTTGAGATGTTGTTACAGACCTTGTTCCACGTGTGCTCGACTATGGGAGCTTAAATCAGAACGATATTCCCTATACCCTTGAGTCTTATGTTGTTATTTAAATGATTCATTAAATGACCCTTATCTTCATATAAATGTCTCGTGTGATGGTTTTGTTGTGTGGTTTCTACTTCCCTTTCTCTTTCACAATTTCTAGGAGGATATTAGTTTCTGTGTTAGAAATGACTGTGTTGTTTGAAGCCTCTTATATTGTTTTATGAGTTTTAATAAATACCAGTTGGGTCAACTTTGTTCTTAAGATTAATAAAAGAAAAAGGGGGTCATGTAATGAAAATTCCTAGTTCCTTTTGATGGTCTTATGATTTGGACGTTTTATCAAACATTGTTGTTTGACTCAATTTTATAGTGCCTATTTTCGTATTCTTGTTTTGGTCGTAATCCATCGTTTTGGCTCATGTTGGGTATTTGTGAAATATTAATTAAGCATTGTAAGTTCATAGTGTATAGGTGAATGATGTTATTTCTATCTCTATCATTTTATTTTAGTTCGTTTCAGTTCTAGTTACCCTTCTTGGGCCAGCTTAGCGTGTGCTTAACTTGACTAATTTTTGAATTGAACCAAGTTGGTATTACTCTCAAAACTAGGTTAGTTATTTTTTTATTTGTAAACCCCTCAAAGAACTATTTTAGTCTTCAAGTGTCATGCATGATCATCATAATTTGGTAGTAGTCCTTGTTCATCTTTTAGAGATTCTTGTCTTTGGGATCATCTTTACTCCCTTGGTGATTGTTGTATGTTTTGAGGAATGTAGTTGATCTTACAGAATGTCTCCTTGAGATGATACTCACATCTTTGGGATAGCTTAAAATGTTAGAGTAAAGACTCTTATTCATACCTTGATTTTGTCTCACATATGTTGGAAGATGTGAGATCTACTTGATCATTATTGAGGAAGTTTTCAAATCTTAAAACTGGGATCTTGGTTTTATGCGTAAGAAAGTACTCTACGTTTTTCTCCTTAAAAATGTTTAATTTCATTCTCCTGTAGCTTAGAGGTTGGTGTATTTGGAAATTCATTGGTTGACTGGTTATCGTGATGCTCGTTGTGATACAACCTTCTTGTTGTCATTTTAGTAGAATGGTTATGTGTTGACCAGATAGGTTTGATGTCAACTTGTTGTTGACGACAAATCCTTTAGAAGTTATGTATCCTATGTTGTGTTCTTGTGAATGATTGAGTAAACCTCTTGTAAGATATATAATGGTTATGTTTGGTGTTGTCAAGTTTTTTCTTTTCTTAAGGCATTCTCTTGATTAGAAGAAAGGTTTTAATAGTAGGATTGTTAGGATAGGATGTGGCCCATACTGGGTCATTTGTGCGTTTCATCCATTTTTTCTAATTTTTTATTCTGTACTGATATAAAATTAACTATTATAGGCACAACATCTTAATATTATTAAGTCATTTTGTTTTTTAGATATTCTCGTGTTGATTGGATTTTGGGAACTGACAGTGGTATGGTGAATCTTTGGCTTGGTGAACTAACTTAAACTAATAGGGACAGATCACGTTTTGAACTAATTCTCTTCTTGTAACTGTTTTCTTTTCGAAATGTTATCATGTTAAAATGATGGTCATTATTGTGATATAGGTGGAATTAATTATGATGGTTTATTAACTTCTCCTATGAGAAAATGATACTCAAATAGAATTAGTGCCTTCCTTTTATTTATGACATTTTATCCTTCTAAAACCTTTTAATTACTCTTTTTTATACACTTGGATTGTTTTCAATGCAACAATGTTATTCTTTTGAAGCAGTTGTTAGATAACAACACAATGTCTTAATGTTATAGCATTTATCGTGCTCAGTTCTCATGAACTGACTCAGGTGGATAATTGGTTGTAGATGGCTTATGCGAGTAGATAAAGGAAAGAGTTGTAAAGGTTTCATCATTTTTATTTATGAAGTTCCTTGTACGTATGTCTATAGTGTCATAAATCTAGGAATGGTGCTTGTAAGGGAGTTTGGCAGGCCTCTTGCCTTGGATTTTTATGTAGTTGTGAAATAAGGTTGTCTTGTCCTTTTGTAGAAAATATTGTAATTATTATTGTGAGGATTTAAACTCGATCATCACCTTGTTATGTGTATTTTTAATGATATTATATCGATCATGAAATTGTGTATTGTGATTTGACAAATTGTGTCACTTTCTTGTTCTCTCGACAAGTAATGGTAAATGCTTCCTTCAAGCCATAAAACTTCTTGTATGTTAACCCTCCATGGTCTTGGCATGGTTGTAATTTTAGGCATAATCTGGTGGGTTGGCAATCTCAGTAAAAGTTAATAAAAAATAAATAAATGAACAAACAAATAAATAAAATGAAAATAAAAATAAAATATAAGAATTGGTTATCTCATGGATAAAATCCCGATCTTTAACTAGAAGAAGAGGAACTATCTACTTGTGCAAAAGGAATTACTTTCCACCCCTAGGATAAACTATTAACCTTAACCTTATGGTTGTGAAATGATAAATGGTATTAAAGTGTAAACAATATCTAACCCTTGGGAGAATTCTAGATCTTCGTAAGTAAAGGGAATAGTTAAGAAACTATAAGTCCAAATCTTTGATTTTTTTTTAAAACCTAATTGCATTACCTTGCCACACTTAATAAAGTAAAACCTAGATGAAGGGTAAGTGCACCAAGTTGGAGTGCCAAAATGGGGTCTTAAGTGGACGCATTTTTCTAAAAAAAAATCTTCAACTTGTACGAGTTTTTGAAATAGTTACACTCAAAATTGGAAGATGTTGTAGAAATATGAATCGTAGCATTTTGAGTCTAGTTTTTAAGCTACTAAATTTTATTGAAAACGGATAAGTTTAAGTGGGTCAAACAACTAAAATACCAACAGATGCTCCTATTTTTGTTAAAAAACATAATAGAGTGACTTTCGTGCCCCCACCATTTTTTGAGCACCATTTAGTATTTTTGAAAACCCTTTAGTAGAAAGATAGCTAGGAGCATCTAGTTTGGGCTCCATTTTTTAAAGATTTTTTTAGCGAATATTTTTTATTTATGATTTTTCTAGTACATAAATTTTATGTTTTGAAAAATAATAGAGCTTCGACCATGCCCCCCTAACTACCTCAAAAAATATCAAAAATTAGATTTTTTTTTGAATATGTATAGAATTATGCCTAGTTTGGGCTAGTATAATTTTTTTAAAATTTTGATCACCCAAAAAAAGATACACCATGAAAGAAGACATATTTACACTTCAAAAATAACTACAAAAAGGCATAGTTAGAAAATAAATAATATGGAAACCTTATATTAGTCAAAAATTTGAAAAATTATATTTTTAGAAAGAAGAGACTTTGCTCTACGTCGTGGTATAATTTTTTTAAAATGGATCGATTGTTTTATTTTGATTTATCATAGAGGAAGTGTCATTTTTACATTTTCTTGTAAAAACACGTTGTTTGTTGTGTTTGTGCAAGTCCATGCCTCAGGCTTGGGGATCCAAACTGGATCCCAAGCCTTGAGGCATGGCTTGGGAAAAGAGAAAACAAAAAATGCGTACACGTTTTTCTTTGTTTTATATATTGTGGCCCCCCAACATCCCTTTCATCTCTTTCACGGGAATTCTATAAACATTTTTTTGTCTATAATTTTCTCTACATTCTTGCACGATTTTTTAGTAGTTCATTTTGTCCCCTACCCCACTAGTTGATTTTTTCTAATCATGGGCGATAAACGTCGAGCTAAGGACAAGAGGAAAGTTAAGAATAAGACACTGGAGCAATTGGAAGAGAAGAGAATAAAGAAATTGAAGAGAATGCAAAAACTTGAGCAGGGAAAGGTACATCTGCTATATCAAATGTAGCTAATGTATTAGAAAATGGGGATGAAATACATAATAAAAATGTAGAGAATAATGATTTTGCAATGAATAATGATATTGAATTGAATGATAATGTTGGTATGGATGAAGAAATTGATATGAATCTAATTGTTCAACCCATACCCTAGAATCCAAATGTTAACCCGAAATTTGTATGAAAACACCGAGTGAAGAAACTAACCTTGTAAATGAATCTTCACCTCTAAGAACACCTCCCTCCCATTTCGTGAATAAAACCAATTCACTTAATTGAAATTGATGAAAACATTACAACACCAATGCCTAATAAAATGTTTGAAAGAAATGTGAGAAGAAAAGCTAGTGGAATTTGGGATAATTACTTTGAGAATTTAAATGACACACAAAGATGTCAATTCTTTGTTTCATTGATGAAATTAATTAAGATGTGACCTATAATGAAGACCCAGGGTTAAGAACATCTAATGTTGTTGATCAAAATAAGTCAATTTTTTAAAACATACATAAAGCATACAAAAATGTAGGTGGAAAAAGATGCTCCAAAGATAGTAATGCTACACGGCGTGCACTTACTAATTGTATAGTAAGTGATAAAATAGTTAATAAACACTTGATTATAAAAAAAAGTAGTGCTTTGAAGCTAAATAGAAAAATACTAATGAAAGAAATAGAGAGATGTAAACGTCTTGAGTTAGTCAATAACATTGACTATTGCACTTTCTCGAGAAAAATCCATGAAAAGACAAGAATACATCTGATATTATAGAATAATTAATTGTAAAATTTTTGAATGATAACACAAGGGTGTCACCGAATAGAAGAGATACGATAATAAGAAGAATAGGTTCTCGTAATCGTGAATCATGTGCAAAACATTTCTTAGATATGAATCAAACAAAATTGTTCTCTAAGTTTAAGAATGAAAATCCACAAATTAACATTAGCTAAAGATTCTTTGAAATGAGAAAACCCTTTTATGTGAAAATCAATCACTCACATACCACTTGTTGTTGTAGGCATCATGTTGAATTTTCAATGCATTATGATTTTTTTGTCAAATACATTGTGTTTTGCATACTGACATCATGTTGTAGGAGTGTGGAATAAATGTCCCACAAAAATCTTCAAGGGATTTTATTCCTACAATATTTTGTGAAAAATCACAAGACAATTTTAGTATAACAAAGCATTTTGGATGGAAGCGTGCAATGTATGTGGTGGCTTGCCAAATCTGAAAATTTGTATCCACGAGGAAAGTACATATTCAATAGGAAAATAATTAGTTTATTTCACAAAATATAAATCGGTGGCATATCAATTAAAAGATGGAAAAGAATCTAAGAGGTGTGAGCTTGGTAGAAAACAATTACATGTATAAGAACATATGGTCAAATTTAGAGAGGAAATTTTTTTATGAGTATGCAAGGCACACACATAGATCACGATGGTTGGATGAACAATTAAAGTTAAGCAAGGACACATTCCAACTTGGTACTATTGTTTTAGTAGTTGACTTCACAGAGAAATACAAATTGTAGCCACAAATGGAGGTTCACTCTCAATATTATAATTCAGTGCAAGTTGCTATTTTCATGTATATAACATTCATGCACTCTCCGAAAGCACTGAGAAAGATTGAAAAATATTAAGAGAGTATCATTTCTACATCAGTGATGATCGGACACATTCTACAGAATATGTACAAGGGTGTTTCCAGGTGTTTTATGCAAACTTGAATGAGAGGAACATTAGTTTCGATCAACATTACATTTGGTCAGACAACTACACATCACAATTCAAGAATGCATGAGATGTTTTATTGGCTAAGAAATATGCACAAAAAAACAAATGTACAACAAAAGAAATTCTCATTTCACCACCTATATTGTAAATAAAACTTATTAAAATTCTCATTGCCCGCTTATTTTATTCAGGTGATTGGCAATGGAAAACCTTACACTAACTCGGTCGAATGGAGACCGAGAAAGCTGTGAGAGGATTTCAGAGGGCCCCGACATGGAGGTATCATATCTAATGAGACATCTCTAGGTGCCACGGAGTCTAATAAATCACCCATCGAAGATATGGTGTGTTTGGGCCTTAGGGCTCTTAAGGTACTATTCCTAGACGGGGTAACTCGAAAGCATGGGAAGTGTAGGGAACCAAAAAAATGCTCCACTAGTGTTCACCAAGCCACCTTGATGTGTTGACCTAGTTGGTTCAGCCCCATGAGCTTCCATTTGCAAACTACAGGCGTCGACATCCCTACACCGACTTAAACTACACTTTTTCCCGCATTTACAAACAATAGCTTACGAGAGAGAGCCAAATGGAGAAAGAAAACAACGATAATATTTCATAGAGGGCCACAAAGTAGAGGTCTCGGATCCGACAAGACGCGTCTCTAGGTGGCAAGTAAAAGAGCAGCTACATGTTTGCATGTTGAATAATATATTAATTCATTCTATTTCAAAGATCATCCGAGCTATTACAAATATATAGGATTGTATTTTCCTATTATCTAGAAACCTCCTATAACTTCTCCAAATTTATAATTGAAGAGTTGTTAATACAACTCTCAACATCTCCTAGAATAGTATTATTTTTACTCACGTAACAATACACTCTCTAAACAATAATATTATAAACAACTCAGTAATATGAGTTGTTATTACAACTAATTAATTTAGCCAATGTAAATATTATATTTCCTAACATTCCCCCCCTTAATGTTTACATGGTACAACATATCTCATTCACTGATTGTAGCCTGCCACCTCTGTGTGCTCATGATCAACTCCGCAAATGTGCAGCATTGGGCTTGCACAAAACTCAAACATGTGCCAACGCACATTTCTTCCACTGATGGTTTTCTCCGGCTTCTACCAACAACCTTACCAAATTGGTTTTGCAGGTGCACCAATAACCTTTCACACTTGGTTTTACAGGATTACCAAAAAACCTTACACACTTGGTTTTGCAGGATTACCAAAAACCTTACACAATTGGTTTTTACAGGTTTACCAAAAACCTTACACAATTGGTTTTTACAGGTTTACCAAAAACCTTACACAATTGGTTTTTACAGGTTTACCAAAAACCTTTACATCATGATTGCTACAATACTTTTTGATCAATATTATACAATGTCACTACAAAAGGGAATCATGTAGGAAATCGCTTTTAAAATCGAACAATAAAACACAATGGAAATGGAACAATGAGACCATGTTCCCCCTCATTGTGAACATTTCACTTATTCAACACACAACAGAACTTTGAAATCATACTGCACTGTGCAATTCGAAATGAAAGAAAACTCACACCGCACACTGTGCCACCAAATCAGCATGCGGCCCGTCGTTGGTGGATCGACGAGAGGTCACCGCTCGACCTCCAGCCTCCGATGCCTCCATCCTCCGGTAAAATCATCTAGAAGAGAAAATCTTCATCACTTTGATGTGCGGTATTTTCTTCCTCTTCATTTTCTCCTTCTTCATCAACAATCATGGCATTATCTTGTAGTTTCCCATCAAGTAAGTTTTGTGCTCTTTTTACGCAATTGTTAGATATATGACCGGGTTGTTTACAATAGTAGCATGTAAATTATTTCTTCGGTCCTTTAGAGGTTGAACCGTATTTGGGCATTTTCTTACAAATGCTTTCTTGTTTCTGCCAAACCTTGCGGTCTCCTCTCGGTTCAACAACCATAATTCTTTTTCTTCATTTAACAAAGAAGAAATAAGTTCTTCTAGACTTGGATTTATTTTGCTTAATGTAAAGACCATATTAGAATAACATGAAGGCATGCTATTAAGTAATACTGCTTTAGCATCATCATCAGGTACATCTACTTTTATACCAGCAAGTTGATTACAAATAGACCGAAACTTACTGATATGCTCCACCATGCTCTCACCTTCTTCCATCTTGAGGCCGAACAATCTTTGCTTCAAAGATATTGCTGCGCTTCCCATTTGTGATCCAAACAACTTGTTCAATGTCACCCAGATTGTATGAGAGGACTTTTTAAAGTCTATATGATGTAGATAAGCATCCGATAGACCCAATCCGATAATCGTTGTAGCCTTTCGATCTCTGCTGTCCCATTTTACTGCTTCATCTACATTTGTCGGTTTTTTTCTTTTCCATCAACAATATCCCATAAGTCTTTGTTGATTAGGAATAATTGAGTTCGCACTTGCCATGTATGAAAATCTTTGCCTTCAAATTTTTCAATGTGACTCAATTTATTCATTATGACTCTTCATATATATATATATATATATATATATATTAAAATAGGTGTCGACTAAAACCGAAAATGCACCTTTTTACAAACAAATAGACACTAATGACTATAAGCTTGATTTACAATGACATTATGACTTGACAAAAATAATTGAATCTAGCTTTATCCTATATGACTCAAAACAAACTATAATGAACTATGACTTAACTTTTAACCAAACCATATCCTAAATAATCACTAAAAACAAAATAATATGCACAAAAACTAACGATGCACTTTGACACGGAAAAGCTTAATTTGGACTATAAATGAGACTACCTATTTTCCTTGTAAAGACACTCGAAAATAGACTATTACAAAGCTAAAGACTTAATAAAGAATGCTAAGTCTGAACTTAGACCAAAACAATATGACTTAAAATGTTAAGACACCTTCCAATACTCTGAAATCATGTGTAATAGAAGAAGCCGTGGAAGAAACCAGCAAAACGGGGTTTGTGTCTTGCAGTGAGATGAGCCTCCTTCGTATGAATCAAGTTCATATGATTTTTCAGACTAGTGCACCCCTCGATATAAATATTAGTGCCCTCCATTATCACTTCTAATAACAAAGTTGATTTAACACCTTGTCTTCTTTTCTATCATGCACCTACAAAGCCAAGTAAACATGCGTAAAATACGCCATTGATATTGGACCAAGCTGTTAATATGTAATGTCCATGCAATTTTAGTGGATCACGGTTGTAAACTAAAACAAGTCCGTCTGCGGAGAGATAAGACAACACAGTTGCGTATGGGGAGTTGTTGAAACCGATACAAAGAAATAGTTTAGCTTCCAACCAATGCAATCGTGGCTGAGAGGTATAAGATACTTTCACCTGATTCTTTAATATGCTGCGCCATGGGAGAGATCATGCATAGAATGATCTATTTCAGACAAATCAGGAAATGCACTATTATATAGCAGGCTACACTTATTGGATTGCACGTTTGGCGAAGACATCCACAGCTTTGGAGGACGTGGAGCATTGTTGAACGCATGCAAATGTATGCCCCAGATCTTCTGGATTCTTCACTGAAGTAGCTTGGACGCATGCAACTGGATACAAAACCACCAATATATCCCATGCATTACAAAGATTCCATTTCAAAGGATATGTAACTGCATATTAGATGCCTTCAACAAGAATACATTGCATCTCCCAATACGTTACAGCTACCAACTCTAACCCATGGAGGAGCAGATCGGCATTTCTGCGGGTTCAATCAGCAATGAAGTTCTTCCTGAGGCACTCAAATAATATGAAATGTCCCACTCTCAATATTTTGACCAAGGATTTACAGTGCTCTGGTACCAAATAAAAGAGCAGCTACATGTTTGCATAGAATAATATATTAATTCATTCTATTTCAAATATCATCGAGCTATTACAAATATATAGGATTGTATTTTCCTATTATCTAGGAAACCTCCTATAACTTCTCCAACTATAATTGAAGAGTTGTTAATACAACTCTCAACATCTCCTAGAATAGTGTTATTGTTACTCACGTAACAATACACTCTCTAAACAATAATATTATAAACAACTCGTAATATGAGTTGTTATTACAACTCAATTAATTTAGCCAATGTAAATATTATATTTCCTAATCAAATCAGAAATTATCCGTCGAAGATATGGCATGTTTGGGCCTCATGGCTCTTAAGCGACTACGCTAGACAGGGGTAGTAAGAAAGCACTGGGAGTGTAGGTAACCAAAATGAATGCTCCATTAGCATTCACCATGACACCTACGACATGTTGGCGTATTTGGTTTGGTCTCACATGCTTCCATTTGCAAACTACAACATCCTGACCCTACTGGTGACTTCGGGATCGCATTATTTCACACGTTTGCAAATAATAGCACATCAAGAGAACCAAATAGAGATGGAGAAAAATGTGAGTGGATTTTGTATAAGGTCCCGATGTGGAGGTCTTGGATATGATGAGATATCTCTAGGTGCCATGATTCCATCTATCAAAGATATGGTGTGTTTGGCCTCAAGGCTCTTAAGCGACTATGCCCGAGCATATGGAACCAAAATGAATAATCTACTAGCGTTCACCTAGCCACCACGACGTGTTGGCATAGTTGGTTTGGTCCCATGAGATTCTATTCGTAAACTAAAGCCTCTAGCAGCCCTACACTCGACTCAAACTACATTATTTCGCATGTTTACAAACAATAAGCACAATGAGAGAACCAGATGGATACAAAGAGAAAACCACAAGAGGATTTAGTAAAGGGCCCCAACATGAAGGTATTAGATCTAATGAGACATCAATAGGTGCCCAGAGTCGAGAAATCACCCGTGAAAGATATGGCGTGTTTGGGCTTGAGGGCTATTAAGCAACTACCTCCGGATGGGGTAGCCCGAAATCACGGGGAGTGTAGGGAACCAAAACGAATGCCCCACTAGCATTCATTAGGACACCCCAACATCTTGGTGTATGTCGTTCGGTCTCATGAGCTTCGTTTGCAAACTACAACATCGGCATCCCTACGGTGACTCGAGAATACACTATTTCGCGTGTTTGCAAACAATAGCACAGCGAGAGAACTAGATGGAGATGGAGAAAACCATAGAGAAATTTTTAGAGGACCCCGTCATGGAGGTATCAGATATAAAGAGACATCCCTAGTTGCCACGAAGCCCGAGAAATCACCCGTCAAAGATATGGCATGTTTTGGCCTCAAGTCTCTTAAGCAACTACACCCGAACGACATAGCTCGAAAGCACTGGGAGCATAGCGAACCTAAAGAAAGCATCCAATAGTGTTCACCTAGCTACCCCGATGTGTTGGTGTAGTTTGTTTTGTCCCACGAGCTTCCATTTGCAAACTACAACCTCTGGTATCCCTACATTGACTTAAACTACACTATTTCACGCGTTTACAAACAATAGCACATCGATAGAACTGGATGGAGATAAATAAAACCAAAAGAATATTTTTAGAGGGCCCCAACATAGAGGTATCATATCGACAAGATGTCTCTAAATCCAACGAAGTCAAGAAATCACCCGTCGAAGATATGGCATGTTTTGGCCTCAGGGCTCTTATGTGACTACGCCGGACGAGGTAGCCTAAAAGCACGAAGAGCGCAGGGAAAAAAATCAAGCCTCCAATAGCATTCACCTTAATACCTCGACATGTTGGTGTAGTTAGTTTGGTGCCACGAGCTTCCTTTTGTAAACTACAGACCTCTGGAAGCCTCGCACCGACTCAAACCGCACTAGTTTGCACGTTTGAAAAAAATAACACAATGAGAGAACCATATGGAGATGGAGAAAACCACGAGATAATTTCGTAGAGGGCCCCAACATGGAGGTATTAGATCTAATGAGATGTCTATACGTGCCATGGATTCGAGAAATCACCTATCGAAGATATGGCATGTTTTGGCCTCATGGCTCTTAAGCGACTATGCTCCTGACGAGGTAGTCCAAAAGCATGATGAGTGTAGAGAACCAAAACAAATCCTCCACTAGCATTTACCTAGCCACCCTGATGTGTTAACATAGTTGGTTCGGTCCCATAAGTTTTTGTTTGCAAACTACACTGGCGTCGGATAGACCTATCTTGACTCAAGCTACACTATTTTACGTGTTTGAAATAATAGCTCAACGAAAGAACCAGAAGGAGATGGAGAAATCTGCAAGAGGATTTTGTAGAGGGCCACGATGTGGAGGTCTTGGATCTAATGAGACGTTTATAGGTGCCATGGAGTTTGAGAAATCACTGTCAAAGATATGGCATTTTTTGGGCCTCGGGGCTCTTAAGCGACTACGCCGGGCGGGGTCCCCAAAGCACTGGGAGTGTAGGGTACCAAAAGGAATGTTCCACTAGCGTTTAGTAGGCCACCCAATGTGTTCGTATAGATGGTTGGTCCCACAAGCTTTCATTTGTAACTAAACATCTACAACATCTAGCAACCCTACACCGACTCAAATTGCACTAGTTTGCATGTATGTAAATAATAGCACAACGAGAGACCTAGATGGATACTGAGAAAAGCGTGAGAGGCTTTCGTATAGAGCCCCCAACTTGGAGGTCTCGAATCGGACGAGACATTCTTAGGTGTCATGAGTCGAGAAATCACCCATCGAATATATGATGTGTTTTGGCCTCAAGAATTTTAAGTGACTACACCTGGATGAGGTAGACTGAAAGCACAGGGAGCATAGGGAACCAAAGATAGGCCTCCACTAGAGTTCACTGGCCACCCCGATTTGTTGTCATACTTGGTTCTATCCTAGGAGCTTAGTTGCAAACTACATGCCAAAACACTCCATATCTTTGACAGTGATTTTAAGACTCGTGGCATTGAGAAATGTCTCGTAAGATCTGAGATCTTCAAGTCGAGGCTCTCTATGAAACCCTCTCGCGGTTTCATCTATCTCCATCTGGTTCTCTCGCTATGCTATTGTTTGTAAACACGCGAAATAGTGTAGTTTGAGTCAATGTAGGGTTCTTAGAGGATGTAGTTTGCAAACGGAAGCTTGTGGGACCAAAAAAACTACACCAACATGTCAAGGTGGCCTAGTGAACACTAGTGGAGGCTTCATTTTGGTTCCCTACGCTCCCCGTGCTTTTGGGCTACCCTGTCTCGGGCATAGTCCCTTAAGAGCCCTAAGGCCCAAACATGCCATATCTTTGACAAGTGATTTCTCAGACTCCGTGGCACCTAGAGACATCTCGTCAGATCCAAGACCTCAATGTCGGGGCCCTCTATAAAATTCTCTCATGGTTTTCTCTTTCTCCATCTGGTTCTCTTCTTTGTGCTTATTGTTTGGAAACGTGCAAAATAATGTAGTCCGAGTAAGTGTAGGGTTGCCGAGATCTTGTAGTTTGCAAACAAAAGCTCATGGGGCTAAACCAGCTATGCCAACACATAAGGGTGGCTCGGTGAATGCTAGTGGATAATTTTTTTGGCTCCCTACGCCCCGTGTTTTTGGGCTACCCCATCCAGCGTATTCCCTTAAGATACCTAAGGCCCAAACACGCCATATCTTTGACAAGTGATTTCTCAAACTCCATGGCACCTAGAGATGTCTCATCAAATCCGAGACCTCCATGTTGGTGTCTTGTATGAAAGGATCTAGTGGTTTTATCTATCTCCATCTAGTTCTCTCGCTATGCTATTGTATACAAACGTGTAAAATAGTGTAGTTTGAGTCAGTGTAGGGCTGCCAGAGGCTGTAGTTTGCAAATGGAACCTCGTGGGACTAGAAATACTACACAACCACATCGGTGTGGCCCGATGAATTCTAGTGGAGGATTTTTTTGTTCCCTATGCTCTCAGTGCTTTCGGGATACCCCGTCAAGTCGTAGTTGCTTAAGAGCCTTGAGGCCCAAACATGCCATATCTTCAACGGGTGATTTCTCAGACTCCGTGGGACCTAGAGACATCTTGTCAAATCCAAGACCTCCACGTTGAGGCCCTATATGAAATCCTCTAATGGTTTTCTCTGTATCCATCCGGTTCTCTTGATATGCTATTGTTTTCAAACGCGCTAAAATAGTGCGATTTGAGTCGGTGTAGGGCTTTCACACGTTGTAGTTTGCAAATGGAAGCTCGTGGAAAAAAAACCAACCATGCCAACACGTTGGGGTGTCCAGTGAATGATATTGGAGAATTCGTTTTGGTTCCCTATGTTTCCCATGCATTTGGACTACCTCGTCCCGCGTAGTCCCTTAAGAGCCCTTAGGCCCAAACATGTCATATCTTGATGGGTGATTTCTAAGACTTCGTGGCACCTAGAGACGTATCATCAAATTGGAGACCTCCACATTAGGGACCTCTATGAAATTCTCTTGCAGTTTTATCTGTCTCAACTAGTTCTCTTGTGCTATTGTTTGCAAACGCGCGAAATAGTGTAGTTTGAGTCAGTGTAGGGCTGCCAAAGGTTGTAGTTTGCAAACAAAAGCTCATGGGACCAAACTAATTACACGAAACACATTGAGGTGGCTCAGTGAACACTAGTGGAGGCTTTGTTTTGGTTCCCTACACTCCACGCGTGCTTTTGGGCTACCCTGTTCGGGCGTAGTCGCTTAAGAAACTCGAGGCCCAAACACGCCATATCTTCGACGGAAAATTTCTTAGACTCGTGACACCTAGAGACATCTTGTTAGATTTGAGACCTCCATGTTGAGACCATTTACAAAATCCTATCATGTTTTCTCCGTCTCCATCCGGTTCTCTCGTTGTGCTATTTTTTACAAACGCGTGAAATAGTGCAGTCTAAGTCAGTGTAGCAGCGCAAGACGCTGTAGTTTGTAAATGGAAGCTCGTGGGACCAAACCAACTACACCAACACATCAGGGTGGCCTGGTGAATGCTATTAGAGAATTCATTTTAGTTCCCTATGCTCCCGTGCATTTGGACTACGCCGTCAGCGTAGTCCCTTCAAAGCCCTAAGGCCCAAACCCACCATATCTTCGACGTGTGATTTCTCGAGACTTCGTGGCACCTAGAGACGTATCATCAAATCAAAGACCTCCATGTTGGGGCCTTCTATGAAATCCTCTTGTATTTTTCTCGTCTTCAACTAGTTCTCTCATTGTGCTATTGTTTACGAACACGCGAAATAGTGCGGTTTGAGTCGGTGTAGGGCTTCAGAGGCTATAATTTGCAAAAAAATCTCATGGGACGGAACTAACTACACCAACATGTCGTAGTGGCCTGGTGAACACTATTGGAGGCTTCATTTTTTCCTACACTCCCCGTGCTCTCGGGCTACCCCATTCGGGCTTAGTTGCTTAAGAGCCTTGAGGCCCAAACACGCCATATATTCGACGGGTGATTTCTCGGACTTCATGACACCTAGAGAGGTTTCATCATATTTTATACCTCCATGTTGGGACCCTCAAAAAAATCCTATCATTTTTCTCTGTCTCCATCCGGTTCTCTCAGTGCAATACTTTTTGCAAAACACGTAAAATAGTGTAGTATAAGTGAGTGTAGCGTACGCGCAGAATATTGTAGTTTGAAAACAGATGCTCATGGTACCAAACCAACTATGCCAACACATCGGGGTTACACGGTGAATAGTATAGGAACATTATTTTTGGTTACCTATGCTCCTGTGCTTTTGGGCTACCCCATCCGGGCGTAGTCACTTAAGAGCCTTGAGGCCCAAACACGCCATATCTTCAACGTGATATTTCTCAAACTTCGTGGCACCTAGAGACATCTCGTTAGATTTGAGACCTCCATGTCGGGGCCCTCTACAAAATTCTCTCTTGGTTTTATCCATCTCCATCCAGTTCTCTCTCTGTACTTTTTTGCAAACACGTGAAAAGTGCACTGCATGTCCATCGGATGTAGAGGTGTCGAGACCATGTAGATTGCAAACGGAAGCTCGTGGGACCAAACCAACTACGCCAACACGTTGGGGTGTCCTAGTGAACGCTAGTGGAGCATTTGTTTTGGTTCCCTATGCTCCCGTGCTTTCGGGCTACCTCGTCCAGGCGTAGTCGCTTAAGATCCCTGAATGACTAGATTGGCTTAAGAATGAATTTTATAGGGGTATGTCTAAGAACACATGGGAGTTATCAATCACTTAGTAAATATTTCATTTTTAGTTCTAGATGGGAGTCATCTTGCCTATGGCTTAGTGACCTTCCATTCATTGATAATTTATTATATGATAAACCCATGGATGCTTTCAAAAGTGCCTTAAAAGGGAGAGGCGTAGTCACTAAGCCTAGTGAAGGGTGTGATGTGATTTCTAAATAACTTGAAATGCCTATAGATTTAAAGGTAATAACATGAATTAGACAGGATAAGTCAATCAAGAATCATTGAGTGTCTAAATCAGAATGTCATTGCATCTGGAGACATTCTCAAGCATTAGAGTAATGTATATGGAGAGACATTTTCAAAATATCAACATATGAAAGGCATAAAATTGTGATGACTCTTGGGTTTTTAAGGGGAGAAGACTACGAAGCATAGAAGAATGTAGTAAGTGCATGATAAGATAGGAACCAATACAAAGATACCATGAGCAAGAAGAAGCGCAAGTAAGGTAAATACACATATACACATTGATAAATTGAATGAATAATTACTCAGATTAGGTAACTCTTTATATACATACATTATATAAATATTGATTTCCAAAGTTTGATGTATATTATACATTGAAAATGCTAGTACATGTACATCACCAATAAATGAAAAAATTATCCATATTGTCTTAAATATTGTCAAGTGCACATCATATTAGATTCATGTGAAAATAATCTCAGAAATGTAAGGTCTCATACAAAATTATCAATTTTGAAATAGTATTTTAATGTGCATAATAAATACAAAAATTCCCAAATAGGTCATATACCATCAAGTTCAAATGCCATATAGGTGTATGACAATGAGATGCACATAGGCATACAAAAACAATGTCATGTAAGACATATATATTTCCTACTCATCAAAATCTATCCCTCTCTTCACCTTGCTCGAAGAAGGCCCTCCCTTAGATGAAGATGGAGATCCATGAGATGACTTTGGATCGCCCAAACCCATGCTTCAAGTCCTCTTCGCTAAATACTCACCTGTAGATGAGCTATAAATGCGAGACAATGTTTTTTTGTCAAAACCTGATTTATATATGTTTTCAACATGTACTTAAGACCATGCTAGAATGAAAGTATTTACATAAATACACAAACTTACCGCAAGTTTTCGATCATGCTGAATTTACATCTCATGCTTAGATGAGTCATCGGTAGCTCCTCTGCACTACGACGGGGTACGAAGACGATGAGATGGAGTATTACGTGCCCTCAAAGTCAAAATGGAGGGGCTTGAAGTTCCCTACATACACATAAGATCAGAAAATCTAACATCGAATTAGCGAAAATAGAACTAAGTACATGTACCTACATAATGACAATATTTTTACTAATTTTATCAATATAGAACTATTGTTTTTACCCCACCATGCTGTGAATCAAATGAAAAGGGTTCTACTACTGTCGTAGGTAACTCCTGCATATACACAATGAATGACAATATTAACATAATTTAATAATTCTACAATGAAAGACATTACCAACATGTAATTTAACATAATATGAATTACACTAGAAATTCAACAAAATTTACATGTTGTTTGAATACCTCGTGAGTCATTACGAGATGAAATCACAAATGGCACCACCTTTATCTACTTGTCGCAGAGATGGAGGGGTGTCTAGTGAAGTCAACATCTTTATCAAACATGTATATCATGTGAGTTAGATGGAAATACAAGAACATAAATATATTTGACTTCAAAACTAATATATACACACACACACACACATGTATGTGAAAATTTTACATAATTAACATTCTAAATTAGCTATGTGAATGTATGTGTTTGCATGGTGCTCTCCACCTATGGTCGGGATGAAGATGCGCCTCCCACGCGTTGTAATATCAATGCATGTACATTTAAAAATATAATTATTTAAAAAATTCAACATATATAAGTAAATCAGTACTCCAAACTTTTTGTAACACACATAACAAAATATAACAAATTTACCTACGAAGGTGATGCCGATGAATATAATCCAAATGGATCACTCAAAAGGACATTTGACATATTGACATTATCATGTTCACCTCTAGCACTGGTGGACCAAAATCAATACACATGAAAGTATTGTCCTCCTTGGGCCCCAAACATATGCTACCACATGACGATAAAATATGTGGCCTCATGATAGTACTCCCTGAGGGAATACTCTATGTACCTCCATGAGCATTTGGCTCAGAAATCTCCCTCGTATGTCGAACAAGGGTCGCAGATAGCCCCTGAAGCACATGGAGTGTATCAATCTCTATTGTCTCCTTCACTACTTGAATGACAATCTCGGGTCGGGGGCTTACATGTAGGAATCTACCTGTTAAATAGGTGCATGTTGTGCACCTATCGATCTGTGCAAGTGATCCTTTTCCTCGGCCCTTGAAATCTTGAAAATCAAAATAATTTGGGATCTCTTTGAGGATAAACTCGCAATATAGTTTCCTCATTAAGTATAGTGGCACCTCGTTGTTATTACAGGGTGGAAAATCAAACATCATCCACCATCGGTCCCAAAAATTATTTTTAATCAAATTATTATTGCACCAATGGATGGGAAATTGTTTGCATGAAAATGGAAAAAGAAAAGTGGTGCGAGGGTCCATGAATAAGGCACATATGAGGTATTTTGAAATTTATTTTTCTTTACATCCACATAGGACAATTTGTTGGAATAATAAACCCTACAACGGTCTCTATTAGTTGTCCAATGATTCATTTGCCCCTTTTCGCATCAATTTGAACAAGTAATGCCTCCAATGTGTTTGCAAGAGAGGCGTGGTGGGGTTTGTAGGTGTGCATCCCTCATTGCTTTGATTAAATCCTCAATTTCAATTTTGTTTTCAACTATTTGGGCTGCTAAATCTTCTTGACTACGAGGATGTTGACCAATTGTGGGAGTGTCGGGAGGGATTACGGGAATAAAAGGGGTTTGGTTGTGGTTTATTCCCTTGACCTCTAATCATGTAACAATAAAAAATATGTATTCAATTCAAATTTTAATCTATAATTATCATATTTCAATGCAATTTTAAGAAAATAATTTTGCTTACCTCTTCTTTGTGGCACTGTCATTGATTTAGATCTTCTCAAAGATCAAAAATGATCTTTTGAGCTTGAAATCATTTGAATGAAAAACGCGAGGGGTACAGTTAAGCTCGGAAACTCGCGTTTGAGGGAGATAAAATGATAGAGGCTCGGGCCTCTTATTTGTTTATAGTAGGAATAATGTATATGCGCTTATGTAATGCGTACGTTATAACGCGTACTCATTATACTTCGGTGATTCTCGAGCCAAACAAATTAAAACACGAGCGTGTTTTACTTTTTTTGGATTCATGTCTACTTTTTTGCCCCCAACTTCGTGTACTTACACTAAAACTTGAACCCCTCTTGATAAATTCTTAGCCCCAGTAAAAGACTGGTCTTTATCCCATGAAATTATGATGATGAACTCTATTTAACCTCTTACCCTTAATCCTTGCCGTAGACTTTGTAACCCTTTTTTAAGTTATGATAAAATGTTAATCCTTGAACAAATAAGATTATGGTTCTGAACCTAAACAATACTCCACTTCTTTTGAACTTATGCTTGCTTCCTTATGCAAAGGAAGTATGAAATAAGTCTCAGTAGTGTGGGTTCAGATAGAGAGCCTGGTGGAATCGATTACCTCCTAGTTTTGTAAACAAATTAAATAAGTAATTGTCATATTAGAGATGATCCTAGGATAGACCTTAATAGTATAAAAGAAAAAGAAACCTAACCCTATAAGAAGAATTGTAAGAATCATAACATGAACCTTCTAGATTCCAAAGTCAAGTCTTGGAAGACTATTAGTGAATAAATAACCTTAAGAAGATTTTCACAGTGGGACATCCTGAGCTGTAACTATGTATTGTGGTTGGTCTTTTGTGGTGTCTTGTCAAAGAGAAGAGTGAATTTTCCTTGAGGGGTGTGAACGTTTCCATGTTGCCTTTGTGGTCATCCTTGTGTCAAAGTTGTTCATAGAGTTAGTTGTAACCTTGGTGACAACATGTTGTGTTGTGTTATGTGTCAAGCAAGTCACAAAAATAGTATCCCGTATTTTCTATGTAGTCTTGTGTGTGTGAGTTGGTGGGCGTTATATTTTGACTTTAAGATTGATCTCGATTCAAATCTTGATTTGGAGGATGTTGTTCTGAAACCCCTTACAAGGGAAGGATAATGGTGAACATTCGAGAGGTCCCATAATCATTTCTGATACTCCCCTATTGAAACAAAGGAAAATTATAATGGTGGAATTTAGGTTGCAACAATCCCTCTTAGATAAATATCGCTTGTTAGAAACAAGGGGACATCACATGGTGAAAAAAAACTTGAACTAAATTCATACAAAGTAGCTAATGAGTATACCCTCCTTGATCTCATTCTAAAAATTCCTATATCAACCGATTGAGACTTTTAAGGTCATTCTTCCTATTGAGGGGGATAAAAAGGTTGGAAATGGTTCATAACAAGAAGAAATATACCTTTAAAAAAAAAATTTCTACCACCTAGCTGCTTGGGGTTTTGGTTTTTGTAAATGAGAAGTTATTGTGTTGTTGTTGTTTGGATTTTATTTGGCTTCTTGCTGGCAGGATACCCTTGATTTTGTTTTAACTATTTTATATGGTTGTTTTAGGCCTTGGTTTCTAGGGTGTGGTCCCACATGTCAAAAAACCATTGTTGCTCTCTTGTTAAATCCGGCTTTTGAGCCCTTTTGTACCATGGGGTATGTTCCCCTTTAAAAACTTTTACCACTAATAGAAAAATAATGTCCTTAATTGATAAAGTATATGAAAATTCTAAGCTAAGGAGCTTGAAATAGATTTTTGTTAATGTAATTCTTATAAAAACAATATTGTTATTATATATCTTTTATGTTATATTTATTTTCATAAAACTTGGGTGAAATTATACCACACCAACGTAGTTAGATATGCCTCCTGAACGTTATATTTCTCGGTAATTTAGATAAATGTATATAAGATTTATATACTATCTTTACACAATGATAATAACTTCGATATTGATAATGTTTAAGAAAAGAGGTTTTTACACAATTAAATAATGATACAAATAAAATAAAATAAAAATAAAACCCTTGTGAGGTCGGATTAGGGAAAATTGCCCATGTTTTACTTTGTTTTGGCTTTTGGAGGCGGCTGTGGGAGAATTGTAAACAAATGCAATGGCCTGTGTAAAGCCATATCTCCACAACCCTCACAAGAAAACGTCTCCCAATAGCACTAAAGTGGAAGATTAATATTAGGTATGGACGTCCACCAAAGAAGGAAGAGGGATTTTATTGTTTATTTCTCTGATTTTTTGTATGATGGCGTTGGCATAACTGCATGCCAAATAGGGTGCCTCTGAGAGACGAGGCCTCATGGAGCATAACTTGAACGTGTAAGTTTCGTTATGGTTCTTTGTTTATAGAAATCGTCATGCAGACCTCCAAACCGAACAGTTTATATTTTCTACGTACACTTTGTCTGTGTTAGAATGGGTGTTTTAGAATAGGGTATTTACATCCTTTAAATCATAAACGAAATATGGTCTCAACAACACATACAAGAGGCGTGTGAACTAGTTGACACAATGCCTAAATTTGTTATAGGAAACACCTGATTGTGAAAGATTCATTAAATGTTTTTTGTTTTTATCATTGTTGTTGGGAATATAGTTACAAGCAGATTTAAAAGATGTGTGCTATAATTGTTCTATGGAGTGAGGACCTGTCCAATAAATAAACGAGGCCCTAGATCCACCTTGGCTATGCCTTCTAGCTTGAGGAAACTCTAAACTTTATCATGAGAGTGCCAATAAATCCTGTGGTGGTTTTATGGATTTATTTGCTTGGGGTTTCTAGTGGACAACCATGATTTTAGGATGTGTAAAATTGGTTAATGAAGAATCTTGAAATGTATCCAATAAGGTATGGTTGTTTAAAATCCATGTTCCACGACATTTGCAAGTCTCGACCTTGTTTCACCTCCAATCCCAAGACCATTTCATCCTCTTTGCATCAACCCGATGTAATTTTGAGTGTTTGATTTTGATGTTACAACAACCCTAATAGATATGCATGTTTAAGATGTCATCTCATGGAGTGCAATGAGTGAAAAATATACAAAAATTTGGTTTTTAAAATATGGCTTGGAGCAAGTGTTTGGAGTCTAGCAATAAATAAATAAATTATCTAGCTTGTGTTATTCGAGTTAAACATATATTCATATTATTAGAGTAGAGATAAGGTATGTGTGTTTTTGGACTGACTACCGCAAAGAAATTGGTCTCTTAGAATATAATGTTTTCCATATATGGATGAAATGGGCTTGTGGAGAAGGCCTTGGAAACTTTCAAGCAATATAAGAGTGGTAGATGTAAAACCATAACTTCGTAAAATGGATAAAAGAATCACGTTAAAAATAAATTGTAATGGTTGCAAGAGATGCACAAAATGGATGTGACAGAATGGATTTGGAGCCCGCAAACAAAGGTAACTAGCACGTGCGACGTCAAACCTCTTATTTCTTACTAAACAACAAGTTTCATGTAGATTCTATCATTCCTATCTTGCACAAGTTTTGTATTATAGTTTTCCATTTTTCAATAATATTAAAATTAAAAAAAGAAGAAAATTTTATTGGGTAATTAAAAGAACTGTAACCAATTTTTATTTTTATTTTCTATGAACGCAAATAAAAACCAGTTTAAGTGCAAACCCATTTTTCGATTATAACTCTTTATATGTTTGATACCTTGAATAACCATCTTGGATAACGAGAAACCAACATAATTTCAAGAAGAACCATATTTCTATTTTTTGGAATATATAGGGTAAAAGGAGGGTTTTAGAAGGTCCTGACCTTATACAATAGAGCCCATCGGGCAGATTTAGTGATAAAAGTAGAAAAGCAAAAAAGTACCCATGAAGATTCCAAAAAAGGAGTACGAAAAGACAAACAGAAAGAAAGAAGAAAACATCATAAGAGCTTTTTCAGCTCGAGAGCTATGCGATTCTAGCTCTAGGAGAGCCTGAGTCATTTGCAAGTTGTTCGGAAAGATTGATGAGCTCGAGAAATCATTAGCTATGGCAGTCTTGGTAGATCGGTGAAAGCCTCCCATGCTTTCAAAGCCTTGAAGGCACGCTGAAGCTTGTTTAAAATAGAAGAAACCATGTCGACTCTGCAAACATCCCTTTGAGTGTCAGCAAACTCAAAGTGCGGTGGGGTTGAATCCAGAATCGGCGAGGAATGAAAAGTGTCAGCAGGAGGAACTTTGTCATCGAAGAGAGTATTGTTTCCCGCAGACTGAGTGATAGGATCATCCACCGGTTGATTTTTATCTAACTATTCCGAGTCCGGGGAGTCTAGGTAGAGCTTAGCGAGGCCAAGAATATCAGTAGCCAGAGAGGAATCAGGGCTAGAAATAGGGGAAGAAGCTTGAAAGCTGGTGTCAGTGCCTTCTAAAAACAAGCAAGAGAGGGGCGTGGGGAAAGTGGGGGTGGTAGGGGGTTGAGAGGCAGCGAGGGGAGGACTCAGAATTGCCACATCAGAGTCGGAATCAGATGAAAGATGCAGACGACATCGGCACCGAGAAGAGCAGAGGGAGGAGGGGGTGGAGGAGGGGTGAGGGGAAGGCGAGGGAGAGCGGCGGCGACGACCAGTTTTGGGGGGGAAGCGAAGAAGGTCGGAATGAGAAGCAGCAACAGAGAAGAGCAGGTACAACAAACCCTGGTGAAGAATGGCACCTTCCCCGTCACGAGCCAACTGGACCGAGTGCTCTAAGGACTGAAACAGGAAAGCCGCCAGATTTA
This sequence comes from Taxus wallichiana var. yunnanensis, assembly GCA_018340775.1. Lineage (NCBI taxonomy): Eukaryota > Viridiplantae > Streptophyta > Pinopsida > Cupressales > Taxaceae > Taxus > Taxus wallichiana. The sequence continues at coordinate 1,037,786,988 of CM031239.1, forward strand.
TCTTCTTCCCCCATCGAAGATGAGAGAGGATGAAAAAGTGAGGGCCGTAAACAAGCCGATATCTACCGTCAATGGTAAAATAACACATTATGACCTCCGCGACTCTGTCCCAAGGAGGAGGCAGGGAGTCCCGAGTGTAACCAGAGAGGTATTTAACCGGTCTGTCCCCAGGAGCATTAAAATCTTGAATTTCCACATGCAGCGAGCGCTTGAAGTAGATGTCTCTGGCAGCAGGTAGACCAGTGGCATCAGCTATTGCGTTGGTGGAGATGGTAAAGTGAGTGTTGCCAATCTGAACCCGACCCTTCGACCAGGAAGCCATAACCGCATATGAAACAAGAGCCGAGTAACCCGCCATTCTCTCCAGGAAGGTAGCAATTCCATTCTCCAGCATAATGTTCCAAACCTCCCCATCATTTTTAACCGAATCATAGTTATCAGGCTCAAGACGCTTCAACTGACCCCCCATGGTATGAATGTTTGAAAAAATGCAGAAGTGAGAGCAATAAGGGTCATTTAATGGCCAAGACAAGGCGGGAGCCATCGGCCAAGTTATCATTTCCCTCCCGCCATTTCATCAAATGATTAATGTGAGGATAATTCCCATTAGTGTGGAGATCCCCCGCATCATTACAAATCACCGTCATCAAAATGCTCTTCGTTAAGTGTCAAATCAATTAAATTCGACATGAATGCCGTTGCCCTTTGAGAAGGCCATAGAGAATTTTCGATACCCAAATCAGCCCTCCATTCCACCAGTCAGCAATGGGATATATCATTTTGAGTGATTTGGATAGAGATCATCCGGGAAGTTTATCATCACAGCACTGCGATTCTCGAGAACCCCAATATTAGCAAGGTGGTCAGCCACTTTATTACCCTCCCAGAGGACATGCTGGAACTGGATTTGCTGGAAAGATCTTTGAATAACTCTGATATCAGCAATGATATTCTGTATCGACCATTGACCAGAATCATTAGACTGCAGGAGCTTGATGATGTTGAGGGAGTCACTTTCAACTTGGAGGGGATCATCACCAAATTTGATAGCCAGCTCAAGGCCTTTGAGGATGGCCAAGGCTTCCGCACGATGGTTGGTACCATAGTTGAGGTTATGAGCAAAAGCAGCAACAATATATCCCGAAGAGCATCGAAGAATGGCTCCTCCACCAGAATTACCAGGATTGCCTTTTGAGGCCCCATCCGTGTTCGCTTTTTCTAGCCCACGGGAGGGAAGCAAGCGAACTAAATCGCGAGCAGTGGAAGTGCCTTTACTTTGAATGGCCAACAACTTCTGCCACTCCTGGGAGTTACAGATTTGGATTTTTTGCTGATATTTGGTCCACATGAGCGAGTTGAGATTTTCTTGGAAAGCAAGAGCAATCTGAGTAGCCACCTGAACAGGTTCAAGACTTTTTTCTTTGAAAATTCTTCTGTTCCTTTCTTTCCAGATGCCCCATATTCCGTGAGGGAGGAGGAGTTTCCAAGCCAAATTCAGATTCGGATGAGTGAAAGGAGAGCTCCATTGAGAGAGGGTGTCCTGAATGGACTCAGGGAAGGTCCAAAACACTCCCATCCTCGATAAAATCCACTGCCATATAACTTGCGAAAAAGAACAATGGATCAAAAGATGGGCAGAGGATTCCGCCTCTTTAGCACATAGCACACATCTAGTGGGGAGAGAGAAACCCCTCCTTTTCAGATTTTCCCCAGAAAGGAAAGCATTCTTAGAAGAGAGCCAAGAGAAAAAACCAATTTTGGGAATGATCTCATTTGGCCAGAATTTGGAAAGGGGGGGACCAGAGTCAGCACTATGCATCGAAAGATAAGCAACCTTAACCGAGAAAGAACCAGACGGGGAGAGGGGCCAAATAAGCTCGTCCTCATTTTGGGAGAATGGGATGTATATGGAAGAGAGCACAGCTCTGAGCGAAGTCAGGAGCCTACTCTGCAGATCGCTGATATCATCCCAGACCTTTATATCCCATGAGGGAATGGAATTCACAATCTTCCAATAGCCCGAAGCTAATCTTCCTTGCTTATTAATGATGCTTCTTTTCACAGGGTCCCAAGCAGGATTAAGATCAAGAGGCTCGTCCCCTATCCAAAAATCCCTCCAGAAGTCAATAAGACGACCATTCCCAAATCTCCATTTAGTGCCAGCCCGGATAATGGGGAGGGAGCTAATAACAGAATTCCAGATGGCAGAACCTCTAATTGGATTGGAAGTGAGCAGATCTTCGTTATTTGCCAGATATTTAGCTCTGAGCAGATGAGCCCAATTAGAGTCACCTTTAGCCACTTCCCAAGCAAGTTTGGCCAGGAGGGCCCCATTCGTGTCAGCCATTTTTCGAAGACCAAGCCCTCCATGAGAAGTTGGCTTACACACTTCCTTCCATGCCACAAGATGGATCCTCTTCCTTACATCAGTCCCTGACCACAGAAAGTTCCTTTGGATTTTTTCCACAACCTCCCTCACCGAATTGGGGACTTTGAGAAGGGACATGAAGTAAGTAGGAAGGCTTTGAAGGGTGGCTTTAACCAGTTGGAGCTTGCCGGCTGAAAGCGAGAACCCCTTTCCAAGTGGCCAACTTTTTTGATACCTTTCAATGACAGGATTCCATAGAATTTTAGATTGCTTACCTTGGAAGAGGGGGATGCCGAGATATGAGGCGGGGAGATCCACAATATTGCATCCAAAGATATCAGCAATCTTTCTCTGAGTCCTAGGGGCCGTGTTGATGAAGGAGATGCTACTCTTGTTGAAATTGACAGTTTGCTGAGAAGCTGATTGGTAAAGAGAAAGGATATCCATTATAGCCCGGGCCTCAATCACAGAGGCTAAACTTAGCAGCATAGTGTCATCAAAAATGGCTATGTGTGGTAGAAGGGCAGCTTGAGGTGATTTTCAGACCGGAAATGATAGATTGACTTTTAGCTGCTTCCAGAGCTCTGCTAAGGGAGTCCGCCATAAGGACAAAAAGGAAAGGTGACAGGGGGTCACCTTGCCTGATACCTCTGCTGCTTTTGAAGAAACCTGCTGGAATGCCATTGATAAGAATAGAGAAGCAAGGGGTCGCGATACAAGAGAAGACCCAGCTACACCACTTTTGTTGAAACCAAATTTTTCCAGGACCTTAATTAAGAAAGGCCAGCTGACTCTGTCAAATGCTTTTTGCATATCCAATTTTAAGATCATTCCTGGGGACTTCGAGTGAAAGGCTGAGTGAATGGCTTCATGAACTGTAATGATACCACCTTGGATGAGCCGTCCTTTTATGAAGTTGTTCTGATTTTGTGAGATGAGATCCTTCATTAGAGGTTTTAGTCTGGAGGCCAACATCTTAGTGATAATCTTATAAGCCGTGTTGCATAAACTGATTGGCCTAAAATTAGAGACATCTTTAGAACTATGCACTTTTGGGGCAAGGGCAACGAAGGTGGTATTCCATTCCTTTAGTAGATTGTTGTTAACCTGAAAATCATTCACTACTTTGAAGAGATCCTGCTTGATGATTTCCCAGAACACCTGGAAGAAGGCAGCAGGAAAGCCATCCGGGCCCGGAGCTTTGTCCCTCTTCATTGTAAAGACTGCTTTGTGAATTTCCTCCATAGCAAAAGGCTTGGTCAGATTGTTGTTCATCTCAGGTGACACCAGATGCGGAATATGTTGGAGCATGGCAGTCATTGATTGCTCCGGAGGGGGCAGGTCAGCCTGGAGAAGATTTGAATAGAAGGAGACAAGCTCGTTGGAGATATCAGCCTCAACAGTTAACAAGGTACCCGAGGACGACACCAGCTCTCGGATCTTATCTCTAGCTTTATGCTTGCAAGCAGTGATGTGAAAGAATTTGGTGTTACGATCCCCTTTCTCGAGCCAAAGGGCTCGAGAGCGTTGCCTCCAATAGGTCTCCTCTTCTTGAAGTGTATTGTGATAATCACTGAGGAGGGAGGTTTCATGTTGGTGAAGATGATCCAATCTTCCATCAATCTCTATTTGTTCAGAGACTTTAGCCAAACTCTGAGTTAGCTCCTGTTTGCGGAGCTTGATGTTGCCAAAGACCATCGACTTCCATATCTTGAGTTGTTTTTTAATTTCTTTGAGCTTGCTGGAAAATCTAAACATACTAGAGCCCTCAATATTGATATTCCACCAATTAGCAACAAGGGGTTCAGGTGGTTGTTTTCAAGCCAAGCAAGCTCAAACCTGAAGGGAGGATTCTTGGTATTCAGCTTGTGATTTGCACTCAACAGAAGAGGGCTGTGGTCAGAGGCAGCCGGGGAGGGAGTTGAGGTAGAAGTCAGGAAAGAGAGAAATCCAGTCCAGAGAGCCTAGAGATCTATCCAATCTACTTTGAATATGGTTCTGCTTGATCTGTGGTTTGACCATGTATAAGATGATCCGTGGAGATCCATATCCAGAAGTGAATTCTCCCTGATGAAGTCAGCCAGAGCCTCCATGCTGGCGGTCATGGTAGGAATACCTCCCTGTTTTTCCGAAGGATAAAGTGGACAATTAAAATCTCCCATTATTAGAATGGGAATATTACCACAAGTGATGATGAAGTTAGTGATATCTTTCCATAATTTACCACGATGAGTCTCCAAGTTGGGGGCATAAACATTGATAGCAATCCAAGTGGAGTCCGCTCCAATCTCTTGGAAGAGCATGCATAAAAAGTTGGGGTGCTTGAACAGGCAATCCCCTTTGAGACTTCTGGGATCCCAAAAGGTACAAAGTCCCCCTGAGTTCCCTGTTGATGGTTGAGATTCAAAAGAGGCCGCAGGCCAGATTTTTAGGAGACGATCCTCTGTTTTTAGTTTAGTTTCTGCTGACATTATGATATCAGGAGAGTTCTGGAATTTGATGTCTTTGATAACTCTTTGTTTTTGAAGAGAGTTGAGTCCTCTTATATTCCAAGAAATGATCTTCATTTCTTTGGTTTGGATTTTCTCCCCACCACCATGGGGATTGTGCTTTGAGTTCCTTGCGCAACATTAATAGCTGCTTCTTGCTGAAGTTTGATATTGCTCGGAATTCTCCCCGAACTTTTTCCATGCCTATATCGGGTTTCTTGCTGCTACTTCTAGTAAAATGATGGTTGAAGCTATCATCAGAAGAATGACCCGAGGGGGAGGAAACAAAGTCTAAAACAAGGGGAAAGAGGGGAGGCAGGGGGAAAGAGTCAAGGAAGAGGGTCGAGGGAAGGGGTGGGAAGGGAAGAGGAGAAGACAGTGGAGAAGGGGAGGGGAGGAGGCAGCCAAGGAGAGGTTAACTCCTTTAGAGGAAGAGGTGGGGAGAGCCGAGGGAGACAGAGGGGTGATGAGAGCTTGAATGGCCATGGAGGGGGGGATGACCTCGGAAACAGGATCAGAAGAAGTGTTGATTTCTCCATCTTCTAGGAGAGCAAAGGAATTTGATGTGGGGATGATCGGGATCTCAATAGAAGACGTTTTAGGAATAAAGTTTTTTTTATTTTTGGGGAGAGGATTTGGGTCTTGGGTTTTGGTTGAGGTTTAGATGGGCAACCTAGAGGCCCGATGACCAATGTTTTTTGCAGAAGGAGCAAGCTTGTGGAATATATTCATAGTCAATGGGTTGTTTCCAGTTCCCCAAGTCGATAGAAGCTCTATCTCTTTTGGGAGGGGACAACTGACGTCAGCATTTACACAGAATCGAGCATGGATGAATCTAGTTTTAGCTTTTGTTGCTTGATCTATAGCAATTAAAGATCCTATTGAGAGAGCAATACCTTCAATAACCGTCGGATGCCAGAACTCCAGAGGGAGCCCCGGGAGGCGAACCCAAATTGGGGCTTGGGTCATGGATTCCGTGTGAGGGTTGAAACCAGGAGACCATTTCCTGAGGTAGAAGCCCCGCCTGCCAAAAAACCACGGACCACCTAATAGAGCTCTAGCAAAGTCTTCTTTCATGCTGAAGGAAAATAATATGAAACCATTAGGCATAGCCGCTATTTCAAGCGCTCCACATGGTTTCCATTTTAACCGAGCCCATTTTTTGATATCTTCCAATGGGGTCTAGGGCCCATCAGTACCCACCAAGGACAGATCACGAGAAGCAGCAGCAGCCTCCGTGATGTGAGAGGGGATGCGCAGAGAGAAGGACCCATCTGACAGCGAAGGGGATAGCTTTTCCGAGCTAGGAGCGGATGTGGAACCCTCCACTATTTTAGTCCAAGCATCAGGCGGCTTTGGAGAGAGGGACCCTGACAAGAGGGACCCCGATCACGGACTGAGAGGGGTCCGGCATCCGAGCCAAGCACTAGGGACAACAGATGACATCGACGGTTTCAAAGCAGAAACCTAAAACGCGGTTCTTTTTATTTTGGGGGAGAAATTGAACTTGGCCTCTGCATACCTCTACTATTTATGTGACAATCTTGTAAACCTTATTTATGAGTAATACACTTTACAAAATAGTTTTTGAAGGGTTTTGTAGTCCTCTCGTCCATGAGTGAAAAGGTTAAACTAGTGCTTGATAACAAATAATTTCCCGAGAAAGGTTGTCACCGCTCGAACCTTGTTTTTCGTTTTGTGTTCCATAAACTCTAATGAATTTCCTTTTAGATAGGGTAGTGTATTGGATTTCTCAGATAATCCATTCGACCATCAAAGATAGCATTTCAAATGTAATTTTATAGTGACTTACACTAAGTTGGACGTTTTTACCAACTTTTAAAATTAGAAGCTATTTTCTGGACTCTTATCAAGTCAAATAACTGTCAAAAACACTTGTAGACACTAACATATGATTCTATGAATCCCCATTTGGTTTCTTGTTTTGAGAATATTGATTGTGTGATGTTTTTTTTCTCCTCCTTCTACCACTCTCTAGTTTTGATAATGAAATGAAATTAAAAGTATTTCTTACCTCTCTTATATACACAAAGTGTTTTATTCATTTTAAATTGAGAATTAGCAATCGTATATTGTGTTTGATTGTAGGATAATTCCATGCCAGTTTTTTGTTTTGACCATGTTTACAAAATTTTGACAACTTACCTATAGCATGGTGTCATATATTAATGATTAGAATTAAGTCTTAAAATGCACGTATTTCTAACTTGTTTTTCCTTCATAGGCGAAAAGGAAAGCACTTTTTTCCTACTTAAATGTACTCATGTATAGTTTGTATAACGAAGAGTGGATATAGTTCTATTTGCAATGAAGCATTGAAATATGAGAATTCTATAGTTATTACATGAACCTTTATAAAATGATGCATTATTAAATTCATTCTCAACTTTACTAATTATTGTATTATCGATGGAAGAAAGATTCACTCATTACATATGTGTGATTAAATTAAGGTATCGAAATATATTTGTCTATTACACTATAGGTTTATTGCATCGAGGAGTGTATGTTATTTATTTCGATGAATTCTAGTGATTTTACTTAATTGCGAGTTGGTGAACTTAAACTTAAAGGATGAACCTAGTTACTTTTATACTTGATGGCCCCTCTTAGCTTGAAGAAAATAAAAGATCACAAGTTTAGGTTCTTGCATGAAAATGTAGGTATAACATCAAAAGATACTAAACCATGCCACCTTATATGAATTGCAAATGGATCCACATTGTTAGAATGTTAGTCTAAAGGACATTAGAATGACTTTAGCCTAGTAATCCTTGAGAATACTATCCTCCAAACAAAATAAAGTCATGTTTCATTCCTCCTTGATCGAAAATTAAGAGAAGTGATTAGTTGTGAATGATACAAAAGAGGGGACTCTTGTTATTGAGTAAATTTGGTGATGAAACCAGCACTCGTGTGTAATCTTAAATTGACCCAAGAAGCGAGTGCTTGATAAGTGATCAATCTCTCTAGGAAGTTTATAATTTATCTACGAGATTTGTACTTGATCACTAACCTCTCATGATTTCCATGGGAGCCTTGTAGTATTTTTTTGTATGTGTGTAGGTACATATAATGTATGTGGGATAAATGCATTATTTCATATTTGTTCTAAATGTTGTGAACATTCCCATTGAAGTATTGTAGATAAAATTTTACTTTTTCAAGTAGAAAGAAATATCTTCGGATTTTATAAAGGTATTGCGAAATAAAGGTGTTTGGTTATTCCGGTTTTGAATTTAAGAAGGTGTAGATTTCGTGAGTGCAAATGAAATGATTAATCGTGTGACCTCTCATACGATTATTGGTGAAAGAGACTTTAAAAACATGTTTACCCACGAATGAGAATATTACGTGACGAAGGTATTTGAACACATAAAATGGTATCGAATATCCCACCACTATAGCCCCCCCTATTGTGACATTCCTATCACTATATTGATATGACAAACATTTCTATCCAGCCCACCACTACAACTCATCTCCTTTTGTAAAATTCCCATCAGTGTAGCAAACCTTTTACATTGATTATCAACCCATAAAGCATTTGTTTTCTTATTTATTATTGTCATTTTGTTCTTATTTAATATTACGTGACGAAGGTATTTGAACACATAAAATGGTATCGAATATCCCACCACTATAGCCCCTCCCCTATTGTGACATTTCTATCCAGCCCACCACTACAACTCGTCTCCTTTTGTAAAATTCCCATCAGTGTAGCAAACCTTTTACATTGATTATCAACCCATAAAGCATTTGTTTTCTTATTTATTATTGTCATTTTTGTTCTTATTTAATATTACGTGACGAAGTTCTTATTGTTTATAGACTGTATTCACTCTTCATATTTTGTGGTGGGCGTTTGCTTCTTCTTTAAACATCTCTAAAGTCGTAATAATCCTCTTGATAATAAAACTATTGTGTGATTGTGACACTTAGCATTGCCTTTTTTTATATTGACTGTATTTCTTTCACCGCATTAGTTATATTTATTTTTCCAATATTCCAGCGTACTCGTTACGTCATCGTTGCTTTTCAAAAGTTATTCGTTAGCCGCCAGCCTGCCTTATTTCCAACGCTATGCTTGCTTCTGGTTTTTAATATCCACTAAGACAGAAAGAAAAGCAGTCGGGAGTATAGTTAGATTAACACTGAGCTGCTGGTTGATAGAAAGGTATGTTTAAGTTTTTTCCTTTTTGGATTATTTGGGAGCAACAAGTAGAGGAAAATTGATGAAGTGAATGGTGTCTGGCAGTTTAATTTTTCTGAAAAGAGCTTGAAAGGGAGAAGTTAAGGATGGAAGGCACAACTCTGGTTTTGATGGGGCGCACAGGCAATGGAAAGAGTTCAACCGGTAATTCAATCCTTGGACGTAATGCCTTCATGTCTCGTTGCAGCCCTAATTCTGTTACAACCGAGTGCAATATGGAACAAACTGGTTGGAAGGTTGACCGAATATTAAATGTGGTGGACACTCCTGGTAGACTCTTCTCTTTTACGATCTTTTTGTTGTGTTGGGAAAATATATATATATATATATATATATATATATATATATATATATATATATATATATATATATATATATATATAGTGAGTCAATCCAAGAAGAAAAGTAGGGTTTATGTTGAAGTGATCAGATATTTGCCTCCCAATTTTTTTTTGTTTATCTTAAAATTTTATTTTTTATTGTTTTATGGTTGTTGGAAGTCTTGCGAGAAGATTTCTTTCAAGTAGATGAAATTTCCGGGGTTAGTAATTTGACTGATTTTATTAAAGTAATTGCACGCTGATGTGTGTGTAAGGATACTAAATATATATTTTTAGAAAGGTTAAAAATATAGTCGAAATATGTCCTTCAAATGTAGGTGAAAAATAATGATGATTATTGTAATAGATATTTTGTTGTTTATTGAATAAGGAATTTTAGAATTGTAGAAGCAACTCCAAAATATAATATAAATTTATAGAAGAATTAAAGAGGTATATCAAACTTGGGTGGTAAGAAATATATTTAGAAATAAAGTCATATAGGGGAGGGATGGTTGGGTAAGTAAATATAACTTCATCGACACGTTATGTTAACAAGGTGTTACTTCTATCGTGACATCATTATTAGCATTATGATTAAAATAGATTGGGGTTTATATGCTACCATATACCAAATCAACTAACAATAAGGGATTTTTTTAATTTCACAAATATTTTTAGAGTCATAGAAACAATTCCAGGAGGACGGAAGAAGCATATCTAAATTGAGTACTAATGCACATATTTAGAGGTAATTTATAAGACTTTAAAGCATATTTTTAGAGGTATGTATTTAGAAAGAGATTTACATTTTTTTTTTTGAATTATGTAGTTAGAAAGGAGATGAAAGAAGATTGAAAAAACAAGCATACTCATCTCACAAGCAATTAACCATTATTTTTACGAAAAACTATTTTGTTTTTATAGTTTAAAATGTTTCAATGCAAAAATAATGTTGTGGGATGAACTCATTAATCAACCCAATCTCTTATTATATAGCATTTTATGTCATGTGGCTATTTCTATACCGATGAGTAGTATGTGTCTTGCATTTGACCTTTACTTATTAGAAACAATCAAATTCAACAACTTTATTTATAAGTGTTTGTAGAAGGTTTATAGACATATAATTATCAATACAAAATAACAATATAAAAGAAACACATGTCTTTAATTAATGTTTAAAATTTTACTATACATGTTTTAATTTAATTCATCAAGGTGAAATATATAAGTAATATGATGGAATCACTTATCAACATGTGCTACACATCAATGGGTAAAACCCGACCAACCTAAATCTCAAAGTGGTCAATATAGTCAAAAATGCAAAATTTTGACCAAATTATTGGTGTACAAGGCAGCTTTGGTGGGTAACCTAGTTGTTAATGTGCGGGTCATGAATTTGATTTTGGCCAAGTCTCTCGCGAATGTACGTGAAGGATAAACTCTTCCAATTTTAAGATCTCGTAGCAAAATGTCATAAACTATGCTACTTAAAAATGCCATAAGGAACCATGTTAGAATTCATATAAGTCCCTCTACAATAAAGGTTTTATTCAAATAACTGAAAATATCCTACATCAACACATCATCTATTCCTAGGAGATGGTATGTACAATATTTAATCAAATGACCAACATGTTTTCAACCTAATTAGTTCATAGTTTCCAAAAATGGTGCTTTGAAAGAGAACATGGACATATGTCTTCCATCTTTATTAAAGGATGCACCCATCATTTGTGTAAGTTGTTTTGCACAAGATGTTTATTGGGTATGAAAATTCCACAACATACGCTTCATGTGTAGTAGTTGTTAATGTCGTTGGCGTCGAAAGAAACTTTATGTGGAATATACGTAATGTTTGAAAGTAGGAATTCCTTGTTTGGGCATAATTTCATGTGGGCTTCAGGGTGTTATTGTTGGTGTAGATCATCTTCTATCGATTTTTTGGTTTGATACATTAAACTAATTTCATTTACTAAAAAAGTGTGTTTAAATAAAATTTACTATGTGTGTCACTCTCATATTTATGCTAGGATCAAATCACAAATAAGCAATAAAATGGAATTAAAACAAAATAAGAAAATCATGCAATCAGAAAATAAACCCAAGATTTAACGTGGTTCACCCAATATGGGCTACATCTACTAGAAACAAACCCGACTTCTTCTTTATTCAAGTCTTGAGTAATGCAATACAATTCTCTCTCATTTTCATTATATGAAAAGAGTAAATCCATGCACATATATATAACTTGTGCACCTATTTTTAAAATTTTACTTAAACCACAACCAACCTAAATATAACATGCTTATAAATAAGATATGTATATGAATAAGATAAACATAAAAATAACAACTCCCATCTATTAATAAGACAATGCTATTTTTATCCATGGCCATGCATTCCTCCCAAAATTAATGAAAAATCAAACTGCCACTTCATCTTGTAGTTAGGCTCCACATCTTTAACAATCTCCCACTTGGAGACTAACTACTACAACCCACTATTACAGCTCATCCTCAAACTCTTCTCTAACTTGTTTCTCTTCTTCAAGATCAATCTTGAAGACCTATCGAAGCCGAACAACCTTCCAACTTCTCTTTTGTCACCGCCTTTGTCAACATATCAGCGTGGATTCTGACTTGTATGGATCTTCTCTAACATTAGTTTTCCATCCTCCAAAACTGATCTAATGAAGTGATACTTGAGTTGTATATGTTTGGTTCTCAAATGGAATGTTGAGTTATGGGAAAGACGAAATGCACTCTGGCTATCACTGAATAACTTATAATCCTATTGTTCCTTTCCCAACTCTTCCATGAACTGCCGCATCCATTTCATCTCCTTGCTTTCTTACGTAGTAGAAAAATAATTTAACTCTGTAGTAGACAAGGCAATAATCTTCGGAGTTTAGAAATCAAACTAATTGTCATGCCATTAATAGTGAATACATAATACGTGGTGTTCATCCTACCATCAAAATCTCCGAGACATGTTTGCATCAACCTATTTGTGTACATAAACCTCGACCCTCCATAACACAACTACATTCTATTGGTCCCTCTAAAGTATATGAGAATCCATCAAACTACATTCTATTGGTCCCTCTAAAGTATTTGAGAATCCATCAAACTACATTCCAAAGTGCTCCTTTCCTCTTTTACTCATGTATTTCGACAACTCACACCGGATGGGAAATGTATGGTCTTATGCATACCATGACATACATCAAACTTCCAACGGTGAAGCATATGAAACTTTAGACATATATTCAATCTCTTCATACATTCTAGGAAATTGTTCTTTACTCACCTTGAAGTGCCCTACCAATGGTGTACTTACTAGTTTTGCATCATGCATCCTAAACTGTCCAACACCTTGTTCACATACTCTTCTTGAGACAAAGTCAATATTCTACTCTTCCTGTCTCTATTGATTCTCATGCTAAGAATTTTATTTGTTGCACCTAAATCCTTCATGGAAAATGTATTTGCTAATTTTCTCTTTAGCTCATTTATATCTTGCATGTTTGACCCTACCACAAGCATTTCATCCACATATAAAAACAATATAATATAGGTGTCATTATCTAGTCTTTTAAAATAAACACAATGATCAAAATGACATCTAAAGTAACTGTTATCCAATTTTTCCCCACAGGAAAAGTTGGATAAACATGACCTTACGTAGAGGAAATGAAGAGGTTTATTAATTCATGGGAGCTCACATCTCGATTCTAGAAAATGCGAGGTTGGTAAAGAAATCACCAAATGAATGTCAAAGGAGATTAGAGCTCAAGTGAAAAATTGGAGGCCCGGCCCAAAGTTGTGGACTTCATGTATTCGGATATTTGGAGGTCAATGCAATTTTTAGGGGTCAAGCGCAAGGAGCATTTGAGGTGTTTTTTGTGGTTGAAGCAACGAGAAACCAAAATTGGGATAGGAAAAATTGTCGAAATGTGGAAAGACTAAAGTCTGAAAAAAATCAGCATTTAAGAGGTCAACGACACTAGAAATTTTAGAAGTAGTAGGGTTTGAAGTATGAATTTCAAACTTCATAGGTTTGGGGTTTCAGATTTCGTAGGTTTGAAGTATCTGCCGAACAAAACTGCAAAAAGCAACCAAATCCCCAAAATCTCTAAATTTCAAAGTTCAAAAGGGTTTGGATTTTGGGGGTCAAACTTGGTTTCAGTGGTCAACGTAGTAGGCATTTCATACTTTTAGAGGTCCCAATTTCAGGTCTTTCAGAGGTCCTAGTTTTAGAGGTTTGTTTGGGGTTGAAGTAATAATAAGTTCGAAAGGAGAAAATCAGGAAACCCGAAGTCCAAATTTCAGACTTCGAGGTTTTAGAGGTTCGATTTTGAAGTTTTGGAACTCTCAATCTGAATTGAATGATGAACAGATGATCCGAAACCCCAAAGTGAATATATTTGAAACCTGAAGTCTGAATTTCAGACTTCAGGTTTAAGAGTTTCAGAACTTTGGATCCCTAAAATGCAAAAATCACAACTCAAAGTCGAAACTGAATCCTAAATTTTAGACTTCGGACTTTCATATTTTCGGAGGTTTCACCGCCTAGTCGTCGGATGAACAAGAACTTGAACTCGAAATAAAAATTTCTAATTTCTAGAATTCGAATGTCCGAAATTTCAAACTTCAGAGGTTGCAAGGCATTTCAGAGTTCAGAGAAAGAGAATTCCAACCACTTGCATTAATGCAGTATGACACCTTAATTTTCAAATGGCCATAACTTTTGACTGGGAGCTTGGATTTGCACAAGTAAAGGAATTTTTGGAAATCTCTCAGGTTATCTTAAGTTAAGTGAGACTAAGTTATCCAAAATGAAAATATAGTCCACCATTTTAGAGGAATGTTCTAGGTTTCTCACCTACCACAATGATGAGGTATGGGATTCCTTTCTTTCCCAAAAAGGAAAAGTACAATGAGGTATGGGTTTTTGCAATGGAACCCATCGGTGTTGGAGATGAATTCAATGAATTCTAGGGTGGTTGAAGAAAGATTTCGAATTCTTCTATCTCCTTTCTCTCATTCTTCTAATATATTCTAAGGAGGGGCATTTTCTAATGTGGGATAATTTTTCTTTACACCCTTCCTTCTTCTCTTATGTTAATTACATCTTCCGATATCTCATTGCAATATTGGTTATTTGTGCATAGTGGTTGTATTACATTTTCAATGGTTTGTGTTTAATGGTTAGTAGATTCTTAGGAATGGATTGATCTATGGTGTGTTTTCATCCTCCTTAACCTTGTTGTGGTTTTCATCTCCATGCAAAGTAGGTGTTAAGTATTCCTTTGGTGTATCACCTATGTTAGTTTAGGTTTAATTTCTTGTAGTCTTCTTAACCCGTTTCCTTGGCAAGATAGAGTAGATCCCTACAATTTGGATGTGTGTATTAGACTAGAGAAATGGGAACTAGCCTTCATCCAGTGGAGAGATTTCCGATTACAAGCTCCCACACTTTGGGAAAATCTCCATGTTATGCAATCACACTGATAGTTTCAACCTTTTGAGTTATAAACATTTAGGGGTGTTTTGATTATGTATAAATAGTTTTGGCACGCTCGAAGTGGGACAAGGAAGTAATTCCATGAGATTTGAAGGAATTTTAAAGAAATTTGGACTTAGAAAATCAGTAAATTTCAAATTTGAGCTTTCAACTCTCATATTGAACTCGAAATCAATTTTAAGGGCTTAAGTAGCTCAAAACAAGTCCAAATTTCACTAGTTGATAGATTGGGGGATAATATTCAAAAGGGTATTTTTAGTTTTTTGAAATTTTTTTATTTTGAAATTTAGAGTTTTTTGAATTTCATGTTTAGGATTTCGGACATCTCTCGGGATTTCAGAATTTGAGGTTCCAAGATTTGGGTTTCTCCAAACTTCATGATTTGAGGGTTTCGACATTTGGAGGTCATGTATTTTCGGGTTTTCAGTAGTTTCATTCCAAAACAAATTTCAACCTCCAAAATATAAAATATAGAGGTCCTTCAAGTTTTTAATATTATCTTGTCGGGTTTGATGTGTAGCTTAGTAAAATCTAACCTTTTGAGGCTCATTCCCAACACATCGGTGACTTTTAAAGGATAGAATTAAGTGGTGTAGTAGCATAGGTTTCCCAAGTATATGAGAATAATTTGAACTAGGTTTGATACTCAAGAAGAATGACTATTTTTCTACCTTCAATTATCACCAGCTAGAGGAAGAAGAGGAAGAAGGCCACAAATATCACCATATCCACCTAATAGGAATTTGTCTATACCTTCACCTAGTAGACCATTTCTCCAATCAACTAGGGTTCCTAGGCCAATCATAAAGGCACATCTACAACAACGACCACCGAATCCTTTTGTCAACTTAACAGGAAGTAGTCTACTTAACCCAAATGCTCAAAATCATGTCTCGGTTGCAGCATTAAATAATATTCCCTATTTCATAGGATAAAATCATACTATTCCTATTGACCAAATTCAGGGCATCGCCATTGTCTATATAAGTCATGAAATCAATGAAATGAATATTGCGGTCAAATTGTTAGCTTCATCTTTCAAAGGTAAAGCTTTGCAATGGTTTAGGAGCCTAACAATAGGGTGTATTCAAAATTTAAATCAGTTATCTTTAGTTCTTTACAATCGATTCGGAGAAAGGGTAGACAAGTTGTGTTTATTGGAGCGATTGACAACAATCAAAGGGGCTCTTAATGAGCAAATGAAATATTTTAATTTTCATTTCCAATGGAATTGGAACATGAATCCAATAGTTGTCGAGATCCGCCTTTGAAGGACCATTCTTATACTTCTTGAAGGATATAAATTCCATTATATCTATGATGATGCAATCAATGGGAGGGACAACTCTACTAGGGACCTATGACATAACTATCAAAGTAGAAAACTGCTTGATTCAAGTTGGTAAGATAGCACCAAGCCTGTCAATGCCTCTCTATCTAGACATGGGAACTTCTACAACTAGTCAAACACCAAAGTTGAATCCCATTCCACCCCCTAGGAATCAAAGAAATAGTGAGGGTTATACTTCTTTAAGAACTTAAAAATAATTGGAAGGTTATGACACAACTACAAAACCTAGGAAATGAACTAGTGACTATCAAGAGACATCAAGCTCATAGTTATATACCATATCACCCTAAAAACTGGTATCAAGATAGTCCCCCATACTAGAAATGTAGATCACTAGCTCGGGATGCAAATTAAATTCAAACCAAGGACAACCTCAAGCTTCCAAGACATTCGACCATATGATCCTAACACCGCTTCATTTTCAAGAGCGTTGGTTCTAACAAAAACAACATGGGAAAAGAGTACAAATTGTGTACACAAGTTCTCTAGGGAATACAACATTTCAACACACGAACAACATGGTAAAGACATGCTTTCCACAACACGGAATACAATCAACTAAAGACATGTGTTCCACAACACGGTTCAGTTACGGATAAACATGAGGCACACACTTAGGACACAATGGTTCATCTAAAATATGCAATTTTACAACAAGGTTTTCCCACAGAAGGTTTCTTTAGAATCATGTTTTAGCTGTAAGTGCTTTTACATTCTTTACTTTTCCCAGAGAAATCATGATAGGAGAATCTGAAGTTCATGTCTCCTTTGAAGAATTTTCTCCTACCTTGTTAATGTTAATATACAGTGTAAACCAATTATTGGGTGGTAAGAGGTTGCTTCATTTACTTGATTAACTTATTCATTTGTTAGGAGGGCAGTTAATTTCTCAAGGCTCTTAACTTCATCAATTTGTTTTCAACGTTGTGCTTTTGAACATATATGTTTTATCTTTTCAAGCGGTCAATTTTATTTTATTTTATTTTATTCCAGTACATGACTGTCTAAATCTTGGATTCATCATTAAGATCTTATTAGTTGTTAATAAAGATTTCATTGGGGTCAAGAGTCTAACCAGAAATATTAAAGGTTTCACTTGGGCTTCACTTGAAGAGATAGACATAAGTATACTGTTTACATTTTCAATGGGTAAGATAGATCGAAGAGTTTCTTAATCAAGTTCCTTCTATTTATTATAATTTTATTATCTTCCAAGATTTAATCATTGATTTCACCTTAAGACCGTTCTAAGGATTCACCACAATAAGAGATTGTTGATTAGTTTACGTGGGATCACAAGGTATATTTGTTTCTCTTGTTTTCTTTTTGCTAGGTTCAAAACATAGTCCTCTACCAAACGACACATGACCAAAGGTAACCAAAGTGATGTAAGTTGATTCAAGTTTAGATAATTATAATTAGGTTGAAAATTCAAGGATAAATCATATTCTGAAAAGTGAAAATTCAACAAAGGATACACATGTCAAAACAAGTTCATTTAATCTTATTGACAATAATATTTCTCAAATTGACTTTCAAACGATAACAACCTACATGAGAACAATACAAAATTATAATGCAATGCCTTCTAAATAGTCTCCACAATTTCCATACCAATGTTTTAAAGCAAAAGAAAAACATTTACAACAACATGAGTTCTAAGAAGGCTGGAATCCACTCTCTACACGTGTTTCTTTTTCTCTCTCTTTTTTTTTCTTTTCTACTCAGGAAATCCTCCTGCACATTTGTTAGCACATGTTAGTTCGCAAGAACTGAGCACGATAAAAGCTATAACATTAAGACAATATGTTGTTATCTAACTGTTTCAAGGAAGAAAAGCACCGTTGATTATGAAGAAAACAATAATCAAGAGTCTAAACAAGAGCAATTAAAGAGTTGTCCAAAAGCATAAAATGTCTAAATAAAAGGGACGGCACTAACTCTATTTAATTATCATTTTCTCATAGGAGCAGTTAATAAACATCATAGTGAATTTCACCCATATCACAATAATGACCGTCATTTTAACAAGATAACATTTCGAAACAAAAACAATTACAAGAAGAGAATTAATTTCAAACGTGATCTGTCCCTATTTGTTTAAGTTAGTTCACCAAGCCAAGGATTCACTATGCCCCTGGAAGATCCCAAACAATCAATCGACATGAGAATATCTAAACCAACATGACTTATTAATATTAAGATGATGTGCCTATAACAGTTAATTTTATGTCAGTACAGAATAAATAAATTGGAAAGAAAAGGGATGAAACGCACAAATGACCTCGTATGGGTCACATCCTATCCTAACAATCCTTCTATTAAACTTTCTTCTAATCAAGAGAATGTCTTAAGAAAAAGGACAAACTTGGCAAGACCAAACATAACCATTATAAATCTTACAGGAGGGTTACTCAATCATTCACAAGAACACAACACAGGATACATAGCTTCCAAAGGATCTATCGTCAACAACAAGTTGACTTAAACCTTTCTGGTCAATACATAACCATTCTACTACAATGACAGCAAGGAGGTCGTATCACAATGATCATCACAAAAACCAGTCAACCAATGAGTTTCCAAACACACCAACCTCTAAGTCACAGGAGAATGAAATTTAAGCATCTTTACGGAGCAAAACGTAGAGTAATTTCTTACGCATAAAACCAACATCCCAATTTTAAGATTTGAAAACTTCCTCACTAATGATCAAGTAGATCTCGTATCCTCCAACATGTGTGAAACAAAATCAAGGTAAGAAAAGAGTATTTCCTCTGACATTTTAAGCTATCCAAAAGAAATGTGAGTAACGTCTAAAGAAGACATTCCATAGGATCAGCTACATTCCTCAAAACATACAACTTGAGTCACCAAGGAGAGAAGGTGATTCCAAGACAACAATCTCCAAGCGGTGAACATGAATTGATATCAAATTATGAAGATCAACCATGACACTTGAAGAATAAAAGTATTTCTTGAGTGATTCAAAAAAATAACAAAAGCAACTAACCTAGTTGAAAGTAATATCAACTTGGCTCAATTAAAAAAATCGAGTCAAGCTAAGCACACACCAAGCCAAGACCAGGAAGGGTTACTAGAACCTAAAACAACTAAAAGAAAAGGATAGAGATAAGAATAGCATCATTCACCTATACACAATGCACTCGCATGTACTCAATCACTATTTCAAATACCCAACATAAACCAGGAACTACGGATCTCGGGCAGAAACAAGAATAAGAACAAAACGGGCACTATAAAGTTGAGTCAACAACAATGTTTGATAAAACATTCAAATCATGAGACCAACACAAAGAACTGGGAATTTTCATTACAGGACCCCCACCTCTTTTGTTTTATTAGTCCTAAGAACAAGTTCACCCAACTAATATTTATTAAAACCCAGAAAACAATATAAAGGCTGACCAGTATGCAATCATTTCTAACGCCAAAAAAAACAAATGAGCAAGGGAAGTGGAAACCAAACAACATACCATCACACGAGACATTTATATGAAGAGTAGAGTTATTTAATGATTCAGTTAAATAACAGCATAAGAATCAATGGTATAGAGAATATCGTGCCTGATTAAGCTCCCACAGTCGATAACAAGATGGGCGGGGCTGCAATGCTTAACCCAACCAGCGCAACTTCTCTTCCTCAGCTTGCTGAAGGTCCAAACTCTATTAACGGCCATGCTCTTGTCTTCATAAAATCAATTGTATAGTCCGCAATGTGCATCTCTGCCCATATACTGATGGGGTAAATGTTAAAGCCTCGTTTTACAATATCATGGGGATGCCGTGACATTGAACTGTTTTCGAGAAACTTGTGCAAGTCTGGGATGATAAGCTGGGGGGTGAGAAACTGGAGCTTGTGGGACTTGGGACGCTATTTGTGCTGGTTATTGTTGAACTCCAGCTTGTACCACTTGATTCTGCTCAGTGTGTGCTGCTGCAACTGCACCACCTTGAGCCTGAGGAGCATTTTCTTGTTGCTGAACCTGGCCCTGTTTCCTAGGGCAATTCTGAGCATGCTCTTGTACTTGTCGGTGAACAATCTGGGTGCCACATCTATTACATACAACAGGGGATGAACCATACTGGTAACCATTACCATGAGCCATACTCTCTGAAAGAGGCCCTTGCCAAGTGCAGCCGCTCTTGTGGTACAGGCAATGAACTGTCACATGGCCTATAGCATCAGCCAGTACCGGATTTGCCTCTTGCAAAGCCTTCGAATCTGTATCAATAACCAAATACCCGTCATAAGGGCAGGCCCTAGTAGTACTCAGCACATAAGTTAGGCAAGGCTTGCGGAAGGATGTTGCGGATTGGGTTTGGACGACCTCTTGTTAGGGTAAACAAGTTGCCCGTTATTACGGACAAATAACCAATTTATGAGAAAGCAGAGGCTCTTCGGTGGGAGCTTGAAGTGGAATAACTCAACGGAGACCAAAACTATCAAATTTAAGTTTTCAACAATATCACATAATTCATTTACCAAACGTCGGTACAAAGCACACCCAAGAATGGCTTGAGCAAGCCGCAAGGCAATTTGTGCTCCATGAATAATGAAATGGAACAGATCCACCTCAATGAGATCCTCTTCCTTGGGTACATCATCGTAGAACAAGAAAGGTCTCGAGTAGAGAATCTCTGTAATAAATTTCATCGGGTCTCCTGGTAACACTCTCACTGTCACTTAATCGATTTTGATGAAAATATCTTGAAGGAGAATCCCAAATTTGAGGATGCAGTCGAAAAAGAACAGATAGCAACATTGTTGGAAATCCTGCCTATTGGAAGCGCTCAAAACATGCCTGAATATAGCTAGGCGAGATGCTTTAGACGACAACGATCTATCGTATCACGGGCGAGAGCTCCGGCAGTCCTCGCTTTGCGTGTCGATGAAGAAGGAGTCGTATCTTGAATGAAGGCTAAACCAAATGTAAATCCATCCTCTATGGATCTCATCAGTCTATTACATATAGCCAAATACTTCCTCACCGCACTCTCCTAAGAGAATTTCTAGTTCTACGCTCGAACTCATCTGCACATGCAAGCGATTTTGAGAACCCACACCCACCCTTTGACATCGGGGACAGACCTTCATTTCACCATCAATGAATCCACTATCTAGAACACACCCTGTAGAAATTCATCGGGATTCAGCATTTGATGGAGCACAAATAAGCATTCATGAGTTTAGGATGACACAGCGGGTAGACCACGTGAACGGTAGATGTAAGTCAACATTTTAATAAATGAGCATGTGCGGCCACAAAGTTTCTTTGCGTAAGTAGGTGAAAGAAAACAAAAAGATTTGCAAATCGGGAAATAGGTAAAGTGCGGCCACCAAAGAGGATTCCATCACGTCATACTTTAATAGCTCCACCCTCCACGCGAAAGGAGATGAAGATGACTCCATGCACAACTCAAGTCATGAGATTTCTAGAAGGATCACTCATATATAACAAAGGTTATAGCCAAATCAAGGACTTGTAGAAGCTACGGTTCACTTTCATGGATTTTAGAGCAAATGTCTGTACATAAGAAAGAGATATACATTTCATAAGGAATCATTGCATCAAATCAAAGCAACGGGGAAAAAATTGGTCATAACGGTTCATCTTAGGGGTATCTACTGATAATTCAATTGCAACTTCTATTAGCGAAAGCAAGTGTTCAAGAATGCAATGAGGACACCTAACAACCTCCACATTTTGAAAGGAATATCAGAAAGAAAAAAAGTTCAAACTCTAAGTAGGTGTCTAATGTTTAAAAGTTCTCCCTACAAAGGATGAGACTATACTCGTATGCGTAAAATAACGAAGATCTTTATCAAGAGGCACAAGGCGACTAGGACTGGGTACATGAGAATGGGGCATTACATTCTCCTCCCCTTAAGAAAGCATCGTCCTCGATGCGACATAACACAATGGAAAAGAAATGGTTTGCAACCAAGAACAGGTAAAGGAGAAAGTACATTTTATGGTTTAAAATTTTAGTTGATTAAAGCACGGTCACAAGGTAGCCTTAGGAACATTTGGTAGAAATTTTAACTTTAATATTCTGTGAAGATTGGCAGTTCTTTCTTGTTCATCATTTCATTAGTCTCTTTCCATTAGCATTATTCTTAGTTTAATTTCTTTTAAAATTTCATCATTGAAGAGTTTTGGTTTATTCCTTATTGTGGGTGCCCAACATGAACTGCTAACACAACACCCTATCAGGTTCACAAGACACTACAGATTCACAAGCACGCAAGTATATACTTCAAGATTGTATTACACCACAAAAGGTTACTCAAATACGGAATAGAATAGGCACACTCCACATAACATAGTACTCGACACACATCAATGATGACATCAAAATAACAAAAAGTACTACTGATCCACCGAGACATTTCCTCAATTTGCATCAATGAAAAACTCACATAACACCAAACCATGCTACAGGTACATAGTGTCCACAAGGGAATCAATGACATATCCACAACATCACAACACATATCCATCTGACATGAGTAACACATACATCAAAAGACCACTACCAAAACATCACAATAACTCAACATATATCCTAGAACATCAACCATACACACAAATATCATATGCCTCCCTCAAACTCTTATGCCTCCCTCAAACTCTTATGCCTCCCTCAAGTCTCTTATGCCTCCCTCAAACTCTTATGCCTCCCTCAAGTCTCTTATGCCTCCCTCAAGTCTCTTATGCCTCCCTCAAACTCTTATGCCTCCCTCCTCTCCTCCCTCAAGCTCTTATGCCTCCCTCAAGGAGGCCGGTTGACCCTATGGTCCAAGACACATAGAGTTCGAACACTCCTAACCCAAGTGACATAATAACGCGTGGTTCAACAACCCGCTAGTTATATGTAACTCCTTGGGGCGTACCCCCATACAACGAAGCGGGTCCATAGGTCCAACCAATCCATGGTGCATCCTATGACCCTATTCCACACATCACGACAATAGAACCAGCACAACAATCCAATCAAAGTGCCAAGTGGCAAAGTACAAGCCTTGGGCAAGGCGGTAAAAATTCCAAATTTAAAAGAAGACCCAAATCAAGCAAAAATAAATGGCCAAATAGCCATAGTTAGTATCAAAATCCCCATGTTAGTGCCACAAACCAAGGAAATGCCCAAAATTGTAAAGCATGGCAATCAAGAAAAAAGCTTTGGTCCTTACAAAATAAAGAAAAAAAAATCAATTTACGAATAAAATCAACTTATAATAATGTCACATTACGATAACTGTGTGGCCTTATCTAGCCACAAAGGGGTACTCAACGAGTTGCTAGCACTCGGAACATCGAGCCTCAGCTCGTAAAATACATATCAATAATACAACTGTCATCACCTCCATCTGAATCATCCCGCCACCACTTCGACAAGGCTAAACATAGTCATAGATACACTAAGGTTGCATACATACAACCACATAGGGAGAGAGGAAAGAATCACATGTTATCTACTAAACCGAGTTTTGCTCAAGTTATTGACCCATGGTACACCATTCCTCACTCTCAACATACACTTCTACCGATTTCCCTCAGGATCGGTTAGCGTAAGGTTCACAACATAACATACAACAACATCACTAACATAACGGTGGCACACACATAACTACCATAACGTCTTACATATGGTACATATACAGGGTAGATCACGATCATACATTCACTGAGTGTAACACATCACTTTACCACATTCTGCACCCAAAGTGCAATCACCATACGATAGGGTTCATACACTCACCGTATGACCCAAAATCACAACATGAAGCATTACATATTTGCACAGTCATACATACGATGAACATAGTACATCTCAACATAACATCCATTGCTACATAACAAGGTGGTACACACATTTCTTCAAAACATGGTAAAAACATCATGATACAACTCATTTCTTTTAACATCAATCTAGTCATACAACACATTGATACACCCACATATCACAATATGCCACAATGCTCTAACACTACGTCATCCACATTATAATTCTTTTCACACGCCACAAACAGTAATTCACACGTGAACTCTTCATAGAATCCACAAGAAGGAGAGAGAATACTCCCATCCCCAACATATCAACATGATCACAAACATGCACAAGGTGACATACACATCACGTGCGTTCACAATATCACAATTACGACAATAATCACATCACGTTTAAAGCACATTACTCTTCCAATATCTACCACCATCATGCAACATCATCATCATCATGTAGTATCATCATGTAACACCACCACCACCATGTAACATCATCATATAACACCAATCCGGCCCATAGGTTCGAGAGCATGAACCTATGCTCTGATACCAAGTGTAACACACCAACATTTCAACACACGAACAACACGGTAAAAGACAGGATTTTTTTTTTTTGACTTGCTTGAAGATAATACGACACTACACAAGTTCTCTAGGGAATACAATCAACTAAAGACATGCTTTCCACAACACGGACCACACTGGTTACAGATAAACATGAGGCACACACTTAGGACACAATGGTTCATCTAAAGTATGCAATTTTACAACAAGGTTTTCCCACAGAAGGTTTCTTTAGAATCATGTTTTAGCTGTAAGTGCTTTTACATTCTTTACTTTTCCCAGAGAAATCATGATAGGAGAATCTGAAGTTCATGTCTCCTTTGAAGAATTTTCTCCTACCTTGTTAATGTTAATATACAGTGTAAACCAATTATTGGATGGTAAGAGGTTACTTCATTTACTTGATTAACTTATTCATTTGTGAGGAGGCAGTTAATTTCTCAAGGCTCTTAACTTCATCAATCTATTTTCGACGTTGTGCTTTTGAACATATATGTTTCATCTTTTCAAGCGGTCAATTTTATTTTATTTTATTTTATTCCAGTACATGACTGTCTAAATCTTGGATTCATCATTAAGATCTTATTAGTTGTTAAAAAGATTTCATTGGGGTCAAGAGTCTAACCAGAAATATTAAAGGTTTGACTCGGGCTTCACTTGAAGAGATAGACATAAGTATATTGTTTACATTTTCAACGGGTAAGATAGATCGAAGAGTTTCTTAATCAAGTTCCTTCTATTTATTATAATTTTATTATCTTCCAAGATTTAATCATTGATTTCACCTTAAGACCATTCTAAGGATTCACCACAATAAGAGATTGTTGATTAGTTTAAGTGGGATCACAAGGTATATTTGTTTCTCTTGTTTTCTTTTTGCTAGGTTCAAAACATAGTCCTCTACCAAACGACACATGACCAAAGGTAACCAAAGTGATGTAAGTTGATTCAAGTTTAGATAATTATAATTAGGTTGACAATTCAAGGATAAATCATATTCTGAAAAGTGAAAATTCAACAAAGGATACGCATGTCAAAACAAGTTCATTTAATCTTATTGACAATAATATTTCTCAAATTGACTTTCAAACGATAACAACCTACATGAGAACAATACAAAATTATAACACAATGCCTTCTAAATAGTCTCCACAATTTCCATACCAATGTTTTAAAGCAAAAGAAAAACATTAAATACAACAACGTGTTCTAAGAAGGTGGAATCCACTTCTACACGTGTTTCTTTTTCTCTCTCTCTTTTTTTTTTCTTTTCTACTCGGGAAATCCTCTGCACATTTGTTAGCACATGTAGTTCGCAAGAAGAAGCGAGCACGATAAAAGCTATAACATTAAGACAATATGTTGTTATCTAACTGTTTCAAGGAAGAAAAGCACCGTTGATTAAGAAAAAATAATCTAAGAGTCTAAACAAGAGCAATTAAAGAGTTGTCCAAAAGCATAAAATGTCTAAATAAAAGGGACGGCACTAACTCTATTTAATTATCATTTTCTCATAGGAGCAGTTAATAAACATCATAGTGAATTTCACCCATATCACAATAATGACCGTCATTTTAACAAGATAACATTTCGAAACAAAAACAATTACAAGAAGAGAATTAATTTCAAACGTGATCTGTCCCTATTTGTTTAAGTTAGTTCACCAAGCCAAGGATTCACTATGCCACTGGAAGATCCCAAACAATCAATCGACATGAGAATATCTAAACCAACATGACTTATTAATATTAAGATGATGTGCCTATAATGATTAATTTTATGTCGGTAAAAATAAATAAATTGGAAAGAAAAGGGATGAAAGCACAAATGACCTCGTATGGGTACATCCTATCCTAACAATCTTCATTAAACTTTCTTCTAATCAAGAGAATGTCTTAAAAAAAGGACAAACTTGGCAAGACCAAACATAACCATTATAAATCTTACAGGGAGGGTTACTCGATCATTCACAAGGACACAAACACGGGATACATAGCTTCCGAAGGATGCGTCGTCAACAACAAGTTGACTTAAACCTTTCTGGTCAACACATAACCATTCTACTACTGACAAGCAAGGAGGTCGTATCACAACGATCATCACAAAAACTAGTCAACCAATGAGTTTCCAAACACACCAACCTCTAAGTCACAGGAGAATGAAATTTAAGCATCTTTACGGAGCAAAACGTAGAGTAATTTCTTACGCATAAAACCAACATCCCAATTTTAAGATTTGAAAACTTCCTCACTAATGATCAAGTAGATCTCGTATCCTCCAACATGTGTGAAACAAAATCAAGGTAAGAAAAGAGTATTTCCTCTGACATTTTAAGCTATCCAAAAGAAATGTGAGTATCGTCAAAAGAAGACATTCCATAGGATCAGCTACATTCCTCAAAACATACAACTGATCACGAGGGAGAGAAGGTGATTCCAAAGACAACAATCTCCAAACGGTGAACATGAATTGATATCAAATTATGAAGATCAACCATGACACTTGAAGAATAAAAGTATTTCTTCGAGCGATTTAAAAATAACAAAAGCAACTAACCTAGTTGAGAGTAATATCAACTTGGCTCAATTCAAAAATCAGTCAAGCTAAGCACACACCAAGCCAACCGGGAAGGGTTACTAGAACCTAAAACAACTAAAAGAAAAGGATAGAGACAGGAATAGCATCATTTACCTATACACAATGCACTCGCAGTACTCAATCACTATTTCGCAAATACCCAACATAAACCAGAACTACAGATCTCGAACCGAAACAAGAATAAGAACAAAACAGGAACTATAAAGTTGAGTCCAATGACAATGTTTGATAAAACATTCAAATCGTGAGACCAACACAAAGAACTCGGGAATTTTCATTACAGGACCCCCACCTCTTTTGTTTTATTAGTCTTAAGAACAAAGTTCACCCAACTAATATTTATTAAAACCCAGAAAACAATATAAAGGCTGACCACAGCGTATGATCATTTCTAACGCCAAAAAAAAAAAAACAAATGAGCAAGGAAGTGGAAACCAAACAACATACCATCACACGAGACATTTATATGAAGAGTAGAGTTATTTAATGATTGAGGTTAAATAACAACATAAGAATCAATGGTATAGAGAATATCGTGCTGATTAAGCTCCCATGATCGATAACAAGATGGGCGGGGCTGCAATGATAATAACCCAACCAGCGCAACTTCTCTTCCTCGGCTTCTTTGAAGGTCAAACTCTATTAATGGGCCATGCTCTTGTCTTCATAAAATCAATTGTATAGTCATGATGTGCATCTCTGCCCATATACTGATGGGGTAAATGTTAAAGCCTCGTTTTACAATATCATGGGGATGCCGTGACATTGAACTGTTTTCGAGAAACTTGTGCAAGTCTGGGATGATAAGGTGGGGGGGTGAGAAACTAGAGCTTGTGGGACTTGGGGACGCTATTTATGCTGGTTATTGTTGAACTCCGGCTTGTACCACTTGATTACGCTCGGTGTGTCTGCTTCTGCAAGCGCACCACCTTGAGCACGAGGAGCATTTTCTTGTTTTGAACTGGCCCTGTTCCTAGGGCAATTTCGAGCATGCTCTTGTACTTGTCGGTGAACAATCTAGGTGCCACATCTATTACATACAACAGGGGATGAACCATGCTTTGGTAACCATTACCATGAGCCATACTCTCTGAAAGAGGCCCTTGCCAAGTGCAGCCGCTCTTGTGGTACAGGCAATGAACTGTCACACGGCCTATAGCATCAGCCAGTACCAGATTTTCCTCTTGCAATGCCTTGAATTCTGTATCAATAACCAAATACCCGTCATAAGGGCAGGCCCTAGTAGTACTCAACACATAAGTTAGGCAAGGCTTGCAGTAAGGATGTGTGCATTGGGTTTGCACAGCCTCATTAGGGTAAACAAGTTGCCTACAAACTAGACAGAAAACCAATTTATGAGAAACAAAGGCCGTAGTCGGTGGAGCAGCTGAAGTGGAATAACTCAACGGAGACCAAAACTATCAAATTTAAGTTTTCAACAATATCCAAAGATTCATTTACCAAACGCAGTCCAAAGCACACCCAAGAATGGCTTGAGCAAGCCGCAAGGAAATTTGTGCTCCATGAATACACTGAAATGGAACAGATCCGCCTCAATGAGATCCTCTTCCATGGGTTACATCGTAGAACAAGCAAGGTCTCAGTAGAGAATCTCTGTAATAAATGTCATCGGGTCTCCTGGTAACACTGTCACTTAATCGATTTTGATGAAAATATCTTGAAGGAGAATCCCGAATTTGAGGATGAAGTTGAAAAAGAATAGATAGCAACATAGCTGGAAAGCCTTCCTATTGGAAGCGCTCAAAACAATTTGAATACTGACCAACCGAGGCGCTCACAGGCGACAACGCCAAACACGTATCACAGGGCGAGAGCTCCAGCTTGGTCCTCGCCTGCGTGTCGATGAAGGAGTCCCTGTCCGTGAAGGCTAAACCAAACATAAATCCATCCTCTATGGATCTCATCAGGTCTACTGCATATAGCCAAATACTTCCTCACGGCACTCCTAGGAGAATTTCAGTTCTACGCTCCACTTATATTGCACATGCAAAGATGATTTTGAGAACCCACACCCACCCTTGCAACATCAGGGTGACAGACCTTCATTTCACCATCAATGAATCCACTATCCAGAACACGCTGTAGCAATTCATCTGTTGCAGCATTTGATGGAGCGCAAACAAGCATTCGTGGTTTAGGACAGACACAACAGGTAGACCACGTGAACAGCAGATGCAAGTCAACATTTTAATAAATGAGCATGTGCGGCCACCAAAGTTTCTTTGCGTGAGCAGGTCAAAAAGAAAACAAAAAGATTTGCAAATCAGGGAAATCAGTGGGTGCGGCCACCAGCAAGGATTCCATCACGTCATACTTTAATAGCTCCACCCTCCACGCCAAGAAGGAGATGAAGCTGACCGTGACAACTACAAGTCTATGAGATTTCTAGAAGGATCACTCATATACAACAAAGGTTATAGCCAAATCAAGGACTTGTAGCTACGGTTCACTTTCATATTTTAGAGCATGCTTGTACATAAGAAAGAGATATACATTTCATAAGGAATCATTCGCAAATCAAAGCAACGGGGAAAAGTTGGTCTACAGTTCATCTTAGGGGTATTGTACAATAATTCAATTGCAACTTCTATTAACTGAAAGCAAGTGTTCAAGAATCTGCAATGAGGGACAGCTAACAAACTCCACGTTTTGAAAGGAATATCAACTGGAAAAAAGTTCAAACTCTAAGTAGGTGTCTAATGTTTAAAAGTTGTACCACAAAGGATGAGACTATACTCATATGCGTAAAAGAACAAAGAGCTTTATCAAGCACAAGTTTGCGACCAGGACTAGGTACATCTTTGAACGGGGACGTTACAACATCCCCTTTTAACATCATCGATCAAATGAAGAAAACACTTATGAACATTTCCATATGGGAGTCACTCACAATCCCGGAAAATGAGATTTGTTACAAGCTGCAATGGCTAATATTTTTGCATCAAATAGATCAAACTAAAGATAGGAGAAGGTTTTCACTAATACATTACAACAAGATGGGGTCAACCAAGAAAAATTTCAATCCTTCACCATTCTATATGTCATTGATTGCGCGGAAACCACTTGGTACATAAGCGCATGATCGATTTAGGAGCAAGTAGCTTGGTTATGACAAAGCAAATAACAAACAAATTGGGTCTAAAGTATGAGCCGGTCTAAAAGTAGTAGTTAAACTAAATGGAACAACAAGTAAGAATGATTGGGATCATCAAATGGTTAAGTTTAACACTTTGCATGTTTGCCCAAATGTCATAGTCTTGCAGGATGTGTTTACGTAATTGACCTTCTACCAATCTTTGCATCATGTCTATCAAGGGACTTCTGCAGAAAAAAATTGGTGGATATCTATCTACTGATTGGTCACATATGCTTTTCATGACGAGATATGGATCCAAGGAAACCATTAGATCATAACCAATAGTAAACGTTCACATTGAGCCCCATGTGCGAGCCTAATCAATGCAAATTACTCGAGCCTTTGATTACGAGGAGTGTTGAAATGAACTATAAACCACTAATAAGGTCGAGGGTATTCCATATTTGACCTGGATGAATGGGCAAACAAAAGGAATGCATTTGAACCATAGAAGGAAATGGAAGAATCTGAATTGATTGTATATTGTGAACTCGAAGAAAATTCACCCATTCATAATATCACCAAGCCAAAAATAAGGATGGAAATGAAGTATGGTAGTTATTTTTAAGCTGTTCAAGAAGCATACAAGGTGCTTTAGAGGAGGTGCAATGTTGGTTTCACCACATAACATCAAGTATTATTAAGCTTTTAGATTTCAGTTCACTTGCTCAAATACCACATCCAAATATGAGGCTTTGATCCATGGACTTCATTGGGACAGAAAAGAGGCTTAAAGACTATGCAAGTATATGGTGATAGTGAGCTGATCATGAATCAACTCAAAGGACAACACACATTCGCAAATAATGACCTACTCAAGAGATACAAAAATAGGGAATGGGATATCATCGAGGAATTTGAAGCTTTCAACATTAAGTCCATACCCAAGAAGAAAAATGAAGTTGCAGATAGGCTTGCAGCGGTTGGAGAAACTTTTGATGTGGTGGATAGTATCAAAAGAGACAAAATGCAACCACATATCCATGTGATTGTAAGGCCGTCAGTCCCAAAAAAATAATACAAGTGACGGGTGTTTGAGAATGATCAACACATCACTAATTACTTACAACAAGAGGCTAAATTCTTAGCTAGGAATCAAGACAATTTAGATAAGTAGTACAAGGACCAAGTAGTGTAGCTGTGGAAAAATAAGCTTCCAAAGGGTTTGGTAACATTGGATTCAATATTCAATCCTAATGACTAGTTTCAGAAAGAGAAATCCAACATACAAGGAAAAGGAGAGGACTCGGAACCTATTTTGGTTGGGGAAGGCAAAACACTTAAAAATGCAAAGGTGACCACCGAATAAGAGAGATATGAGTTCATACAACTCTACCAAGAATTTACAAATTTCTTCACCTAGAGTTATGAGGAGTTGTGAGGATTCAATCAAAGTTGGCACAACATAACATAGAACTAGATCCAGATGCTAATCCCATCAGGAAAATGCAAAGACCAGTCAACCAAGACATTGATTATCTTATGAATAAAGAGATAAACAAGATAATAGAGGAAATCATTATAATCACAATCGAGCATTCAAGTGGGTTGCAAACTTGGTTCCGTTCAGAATAAGAACGAAGAAATCAAGTTATGCATGGACTTTCGAGACTTGAATAAGGAATCTCTCAAGGAGCATTACCCACTTCCTTCAATGGAACAAATATTACAAGTAGTAGGCTAGATCAAGATTATTGTGTCTCGCAGATGGCTACTTGTGGTATAATAAGATAATGGTGAAAGAAGACGATCAATTAAAAACAACCTTCACCACCAAATGGGGCACCTATGCCTACAAGAAAATGCCATTTGAATTGTAAAATGCCAAATCCACTTTCCAAAGGGTGATGGACATGGAATTCAAGGGGTTGATCAACAAAATAATCTTGATATATATTAACGATACCACTTTGTGTTCACCAAAAATGTATGAGATCACCTCTTTCATCTGAGACATGTATTTCAGAGGTGTAGGATATTTAGGGTATCATTGAATCCCAAAAAATGTATATTCTTGGCTCATGAAGGGAAGCTCCTAGGCCATATTGTGTCAAAGGAAGGATTGACGATTGACTCGGAAAGAGTTGAAGAAATTCAAGAATTACCCTTTCCAAGTCATAAGAAGGCTCTATAAAACTTCTTAGGAATGATAAATTTTGTCTCTAGGTTTACACAAATTTTCTTCTCTTACGAAGCCAATAAAGATGATGTTAAAGAAGAGCATGACATTTAAGTGGCAAGTTTAGGGAAATGTAAATTTTGAGGCCATCAAAGAGGCTATATCTCAAGCCCCAACTCTCATCAATCTGGACTTATCCAAGGATTTCATGCTCTATGCCTTCGAGTGGTGGGGACACGATTACGTAATCCTAGTGCAAGAGAACAAAGAGGGATCTGAATATCCAATTGCCTTCTTCACCCAAGGTTTGGAGGAATATGAAACTACATACTCTTTTATTGAGAAACATGTCCTTGGAGTGATCATGATCTTAAAGAAATTCAAACAACTAGTTTCAAACAATAAAATTCAATTGTTGGTGTCCCATGCAGGATTCAAGGGCTTCCTTCTAAACAAGGATTGAATGGGAATGTTCCGGATGGATCACTTGTGTAATGGAATACAAAATCAAGATAAAGGTCACCAAACTAGTCCATGGAAAAGGTTTGTGTGAACAACTACCTTCTAGTCAATAGGTTGAAACAAGTGATGGAAAAGAACTTGTCTTGGTACTACATGATGGGAAAATGATGATGTTCCCACTCCTTGTTACACTCAAAACATGCTACACTTCCTACAAACAGGACTATGCCCCCCCGAAAAATGAGCAAAGCAAAGAGGAGATATTTCAGATTACAAGTTATCCCATATGTGCTTGTTGATGGGTTTTTGTTCAAGAAAGACATCAATGGTGTTTTATTGAGATGCATTGGAACAAGTCAAATTGAGGTGAAGATGTTACATGATTTTCACAATGGAGAGGCCAAAGGAATTTTTCCTCATGAGTAACAACTCTCAAAATAATGAAAGTGAGATACT
Source organism: Taxus wallichiana var. yunnanensis (assembly GCA_018340775.1). Classification (NCBI taxonomy): domain Eukaryota; kingdom Viridiplantae; phylum Streptophyta; class Pinopsida; order Cupressales; family Taxaceae; genus Taxus; species Taxus wallichiana. The sequence goes on from CM031239.1 coordinate 1,037,820,452, forward strand.
ATTGGCCCACAATATTCAATTATTGATACACTTGGATCAAAAAGTGTAGAAAATGTGCATTCTTCATAGGAAAGGAAAGATTAGCAACACTTCCATTTCTTTGATTTTAGTTAATCAACCCTTCATATAGCGGGAATTAGACTTCATTCGAGTCAATAATTCTAATTTAAGCCAAGCCACAAGTGGATACTTATGAAAATGGACTATTTCACCAAGTGGACCGAGGCGGTAGCACTTAAGGAAGAAAACGAGTCTAGCACACTAGACTTATATGAAGGAATAGTGACTAGGTTTGGTGTGCTAGCCACTATCATATAAGACAATGAATTAGCATTCCTAGATTCCAAGATCACGAGAATGGGCTGTTAAGAATGGAATCTACTTAAGCACCTCTTCAAACTATTACCCAGTGGTAATGGATAGGCAAGAGTCAAAAATAAGAATTTTCTAGGAATCATTAGAAGGACTCTATATGAAAACCAAAGGACATGGCATACAAAGATAATATCCACATTCCATGGTGAAAGATCACACCAAAGAGGTCAACATGTAGCTCTCCTACAATTTTTTTCTATGGAAAGAAATCAATACTACAAATATCCTCAAAGCTACCCACATTAGAGTTCGGGAGGTAACCGGAGTTGTTTGAGTTTGAACCTATGGAAGCTAGATATGTAAAATTTATGGAATAGGAAGAAATCAGAAAACATGCAGTTCAAACAATGGATAAAGATCAAGCCTTACTCAAAATATGGTTTGATAAGAAAGTGAGAGAGACAACCTTTCGGGAAGGGGACTTGGTTCTAAAGTGGGATACAGATCGAGCAAAACTAGGAAGGAACTCTAAGTTTGATGCCATTTGGAGTGGCCCTACATGGTCACGGGATGTAAAAATAGAAATTCCTTCCAATTGTCAACATTAGATGGAGAAGAACTTGATTCCGAGTTAACGAATCTATCTTAAACATTGCTACTAAAAAGAAAAAAATTCACCCTTGTAAATATTAGCCTAGGATTTCAATTCCTCTAAATGTGTGTGAACATTTTCTTTTTGTAGTGTAGGTTTTATTTCCCTAAGAACTTCATCATAGGTTTTGTTTCTTCAGGTGTATCTATGTAGTTAAATGTGCCTCCAAGTGAATGTTGTAATAGGGAAGAAGTTCATACTTATGGGAAAAATTTGTTAATTTAAAAGGAAAACAAATGCTCATTAACTAAAATATGGTTTTGGGATAGTCCATTTCAGGAGAGTGCAAAGCCCTAGGTCAACAAATCTTTCTATTCTCACAAATCTCTTCTTCAATATTTTCCTATGAAAGTTGAGAGTGGATGTGTCAAGCACAAGATCAATATCAAGTTATCATTCCCATACATAACCTTTTCATTGAAAATAACATCCCTACTCCTAATTATTTTCTTCTCATCCAAAATCCACAACTTGAATCCAAAATCATCAATACCATACCCAATGAAAGTACATTTATTTGAATTAGCTTCTCGCTTGGTCCTATTCTCTTTATCAATGTGCACAAATGCTTCATAACCAAAAACTTTAAGAAAAGAATGGTTTACCTTCTTACTAGTCCAAGCCTTCTCTCGGTAATCCACCTTCCAAAGAAATTTAATTTCCCTGTTTATCAAGTAAAAACAATATCTACATCATCCTCCCAAACCTATAAGCGTAATCCAACATGGAATCTCATGTTCTTTGCATGCTCCATGATAGTTCTATTTATTCTTTCGACACACTATTGCGTTGAGATGTTCAAGGAACTGTCTTCACCCTACGGATTCCATTATGTGAACAATAGTTATTAAATTCATTACGTTGCAATACTCTCCACCATTATCTGATCTAAGACACTTCAACTTCAAACTGTGTCATTCTCAACCAAAGCTTTCCACTTCTTGAAAGTATATAAATACATTATATTTATTCTTTATACATTAAACTCAAACCTTCCTAATAACATCATCAATAAAATTAACATAATAATGTGAACCAAGAAGATAATATAGCTAAGATGCCCCACACATCCGTATGAACAAGCTCTAACTTGTGCTCCTTCTTGGTTGATCCAACCTTGATAAATCTCACACACTTTTGTTTTCCATACAAACAATGCTCACAAAATTCTAGGTCTATGTTTTTCAAATATGACAACTTTCCCTTTGAATGTACAATAGAAGATAGATGGATACGAGTTGTGATGCCATATAGTTGTGTCTATGCTTATAGTAACTAAAATAGAAGATGTATCAGTACTAATAGTGGATAAATAAAAGGTACCTACTTTATTACCTCTTGCTACCACACGAGAATCATTGGTAACTTTCCAAGAATCTACCGTAAATATAACCATACAACCCTCATCTCCTAATTACCCTCTAGAAATTAGATTCCTTCTCAAGCTAGGAACATGCACGACATTTTTAACACCCAAGTGTTACCATTATGTAATTTAACATGAGCAATGCCATCTCCGACAATGTTTCATGGCTCATCATCACCAATATATACCTACCCGAAATTCCCTTTAACATAATATTGAAAATATTGCTTATGAGGACTTCCATGAAATGAAGCAGAAAAATCTTAAACCCAAGATTTTGATTTACTATCTAAAGAAAAATAAGTGCATAGTGTAACACATCACCGCTATGTTTTCCTCTTTTCTTCCTTCTTGTTGATCTTTCCTAATTTTAAAAACCAATAGCATTTTTCTTTGCATGTCTTTCTTTTGCAATATTCCAAAGATACCATCCACGCTTCTAGATTTATATATGCCCTTCTTATATTTTCCACGGTGTCTATGATATTTTACTTTTTCATTCTATCTTCCCCTATTCTCTACACTCAAAGCATTACGGATGACTCACCTATGATTTTTCTTCTAATTTTTTCACTAAGAATCAAACCAATAACATCATCAACCTTTAAAGTGTTTGAACTAGAAACAAAATTACTCACATCCATAGCCAAATTATTCCAACTTTCAAGAAATGAGCACAAAATGATAATATCCCTAACTTCATCATCAAAAATTTCTCCTATAAAGATTAATTGATTAGTAACCATGTTGAATTCATTCAAATGATCATGTACTTAATCACCTTCCCGACATCTTCATACTACACAAATTTTTCATGAGAAATACCTTATTGGACGCCGAGGGTTTTTCATACAATTTACCAAAATTTTCCATTATATCTACCATTGTCTTTTCCGTATAAATATTCAAAGCTACGTAGTTCTGCTAGCACAATCGTATCGTTCTAGTGCCTTCTAATTAGGAACATCCCATTCTTCATCTTTCATAAATGATGGATTCAAATATTTCCCTTTCAATAGTAGATAAAGATCCTTATGATATAGGTAGTATGCCACTTGCATCTCCCATAGTTAAATGTTATACCCATTAAACTTCTCTACCCTAAAGTTGATATATTTTGTAATTACTCCCACTTAAACAAGACACCCTTGTGTGAGTGTTTTCTGCCCAATTTTTTTATTTGATAGCATTTTTAGGATCGAAACACATATGAGCAATAAAACATAATTAAAATAGAAATAAAAGAAGCATGCAATCACAAAATAAACCCAAGATTTAACACAGTTCACCCAATGTGGCTTAAATCCACCAAAAGCAAGCAAAATTCTTACTCCTTCAATCCCAAGGAATGCAATACAATTCTCTCTCTTTTTCATTATATGAAAAGAGTAAATCCATACACATATATATAACTTGTGCACCTCTTTGTAAAAGTTTTCTTCAACCACAATCAACCTAAATATAGCATGCTTATAAATAATACATGCATATAAATAACATAAACATAAAAATAATCACTCTCGTCGATTAATAATACAATGTTATTTTTATCCATGGCCATGCATTCCTCCCAAAATCAAGGAAAAATAAAACTACCACTTCAACTTGTAATTAGGATCCATGTCTTAAACAATTTCCAAATGTTTATAGCATTCACTAAGTAATCTTTTAATTGAAATTATAAATCTCGTATCAAGATATTTGTAGTTGATGACAAAGTTTCCCATCAAATGTCAACTCTATAAATTAATAATGTGATATGTGTATAATGATGCTCTCTAGGATTCACTATAATGTATATTTGACTCAAATATTAAAGTATTTATAAAGATAATATGAAATGGAAATGGATTTAACTAATCTGCATGACATAATGGTCTAGAGGAACATTAATTACAAAATTTGATTCCTCCACTCAAATATTTATGAGAATCATGGAATCCCTTACAATGTTGCTCATTTTTTTCGTATTTGAGCTAACTAAACCCCAAATTCTATTAGTCTTATTTTTATCAAATACCTTTATCGTGGATCCCACTTTACAAATTTCCATTTACTTGGCTTATATGTCCTTATACAAATTACATTCATGAAAGAAGGATCATCTATTTTGACTAGTGATGTAAAAAAATAGAAATCACATCTTGTTGAAGTTCATTAGGAATCATCTATCTCCTCATTTTACATCTACAAACTAGAATGTAGGTATTCATGATTCACACATGCCATAGAAATAAAGGGTGTAAATTTTTTGGTCTTTGATACCCAACATTTCGCATCCCTTCATGAGGCATGATGAACAGGTTTAATTTTCTAAAAGTGCATGCAAATAGACCATCTAGATGAAATCTTGTCTCAAAGGATGGTATAATATTAATTGTTGGCCAATAGATTTAAACCTTCTCCTTTTAATGGATACATGCACATTGAATGCATTAGGTAGGCATACTTGGAAACCTCCATGGGGGTTGATTAGGTAAGAAATATAATAGCACGTTCAATTATATTGAGGTAAATAAAATTGATAAAATCAAGTTAAATATACCAGTTGACATTCTGGGGTGAAATGATTTAATTTATTAATATTTTGAATTAGGTATTACGGGTAGGTTAGAGAGGTGGGCCAAAGGAGAGGTGGGGTTAATTTTAACATTAAATTAAAATATTTGACCCCTAGTTTTAAAATACCTTAAAATATCAATTATGATATTCTTGACCAAGAAATAATAATATTGTAGAAAACTAGGATTGAATATACCTTTTAACAAAAATTATATTATTGCATCTTAATTATTTGCAAAAATACTAATAAATAAATAAAGTTTAACATTAATGTAATTGATAATATGGCTTGAATGGCTTGAAATATATTTCTAGATAAAAGGAAAATTATGACAATAATAATTGAGTATAAAACATGATATATTTTTCTATTTGATATATTATGGTTGAAATAAATAAGGGTGAATAAAATTCAAATGAAAAAAGCTAAGTAAGGTCTATAGAAAAATAATGGATTGTTTTCATTCTAATAATATAACGTGAGGGGGTATTATCAATTTAATAATTAGAGGTATAAACTAACATTAAGGGTATCTTTAATATCCTTTGAGCGAACATGTTATACCATACTTTTACTAAGTGAATCCCCTCAGAAACCTCAACATTGCAAATATGAGAACACCAAAATTTGGTTTCCATCAACGCACTAGAGAAATGATTTCGATCACGTCACAAAACATTGATGTTATTTCCATAATTATAGGGCCAATAGTTGTCTAGTTTAATCAATTAAAATTTTCTAGCATTCTACCAAACTCTACAAAAAAATCATTAAAACAATGTGTGGATGTTGACTAACACATTTTCGAAAGAACATTTGGTTTAATGTTAAGTTACGAGTTCCTATAAAATATGATTTAAAATTTGGGATCATGTGAATCACTCAACAAAATTCTTGAATGATATGCCCTCTCACAAATTTTAGTAATTTTGTGATATGCGAGAAATGTTTTGTTTTAAAAATAATTTGGAAAATATCATGATAATGCGATCGACATGTGTAAATATGGACTCTAACCATTTTTAAACATCCTCTTATTTTGTTTTTTTAATTATTGGTAAATAGTTTTGAAGGGACTACACCTGTTACAAAGAAGGGTCACCATCTAGATATAACAATGAAGAAACAACGGCAAAATATCAAAATCTAGATGTGTACTTGTTTCAAAGGTAATCAAAACGGGTTATAGTAGGAAGCAAAAAAGGATGCGGTCCACAACAAGATGTAAAAAATAACATCTACATAGTAAAACGATTGCACAAAAATAGCCACAAAACCAAATTCCACACTGCCTTTGAGTTAGATTATTTTTTGGATTCTCTTTCAATTTTGGAATGAATCATCTCTGACAAGGTAAACAACACTAGAGTGGTTGTGTGCATTAAATCCAAAGCATCCCAGCTACTGAAATGGTCATATTCCTCTCTTTCTCATTCCCGCATATAGTTGTAGGGATCCCACTTAACATAGCAATGCTCGGAACTTGTTGTTCTAAGAAATCACTTATTGCTTTAAAGAAAGCAAGGTTATGCTCATGTCTATCTTTAGCTCTTCCTAGTCTAGTATCAAGAGAGCTCAACTTCTTATAAATATCAGAAAATTGTTCCTTACCATTGTCACTCTCTTCATCAAACTTTCTCTTCCCTTTTTGCTTACCCATACTGCTGAAGGTCCTTCTTCATATGTTTCATCTCAATCTCCAAGGCATCCAGTCTAATAGGAACTTGAGACTCTTCCGGATGCGATGCCTGTTCAATACCGGGATTTTTGATGTGAAAGCGGGTTTTGAGCAACCTCAAATATTTTGGAGCCCCGAGGATCCCGCCAAAGTGGGAGGGTGTCTGCTTTCATGGGGTTCTTGGATTTAGACTTGGAAGGGGTGACAAGAGTGGAAGTGGGAACAAAGGAGGTGGTAATGAGCGGCTCGTTAGGAGAAATTAAAAAGCTAGGGAACTTGGCAACACAAAGCTTGTGTAGTAAAAGGATAAGGCCCTGATGCAAAGGAATAACATGGGCATGCTTTTGAAAATCTAGCACAGAGTGTTGAAGAGAGTTGAGAAGGTAATGCGGGAAACAGATTGTGAGATCCCTTCTAAAGTGATTTAAAAAAACAAGATGCTTAATAGGGACCGTTTTATAACGCCCTTCTAATGAAATGTATCTGACCATCATGTTTGTCACTTCATCATACGACGTGGGAATAGAACTTACCTTTAAACCTGTAGCAACAAAATCCAACTCTTCACCCTCATCTGAAAATTTCTTGGCCTCTGCAACCCTGTCCACCCTCTTACTGAAGAACTGGTAGCCCTCCAATTCTAGGCTCGTTGCCTCTGCAATCAGCTCTTCATTGACAATAATGCTGTGCCCACCATACTTAACCCTCCTATCCTTCCACTCATAGCAAAGTTAACTGAAATATTCAGGTCATGCCCCTGAATTTGTTTGATGAAATTTGAAATGCCTCCTTTGTGCAGGAGGTTCTAGAGTATCTCATTATTCTTCCAGGTCGGGTCGCAGCTCGGCTCTAACTGACACGGAGCCCCTCCCATTTTCTCCTTCTTCCTACAAATTCTACAAATATCCTACTCGAAACCCTCTAAGGATTTGCTTTATTTTTATGTCTATCCTATTTTTGAAATACCTCCCATCTGTGTGAGGATTGATTTCTTTAGTGTGGCCATAGAAAGGGGGATAAATCACACAAGTGAGATCTTTCACCTCCATTAAGATCCACTCCATGTCATAATTGAAATTATGCCACGTATGTAATTCCATTATTATCCACATTAATACTGATTTGAACCTCCTTAGGGATGTTGTTTGCATTATTCCAAATGGTGAGATTAATATTAATGCCCATATTGGCCAAAGTGTCCACAACCTTATTCCCCTCCCTATAGGTGTGTCTAATAATAATATTCTCAATATTATTACAAATATTTCTTGCTTCCATGATAAAGTCCTTGATGGTCTAGCTAGGAGGAGAAGTTTGGTTTAAATGATTGATGATATTAAGAGAGTCCCCTTCTAAGATTAAATTTTGGATATCAAAATCTTTTGCAATCCTAAGCCCCCAAAGAGCAGCAAGGGCTTCAGCATAATGATTCATCTGAATCCCCATTTTACCAGCATAAGCAGCAACTAAACAACCTTTATGATCCCTAATAATTCCCCCCTGCATCCATACTAGGGTTACCCTTGGAAGCGCCATCAAAATTAAGTTTATACCAGTTACTCTCAGGAGGAATCTAATGGACCAAAGACCTATCAATATTTGAGGTATTCCTGATCTGCATTCTAGTATCTCCAATCTTCCAATTGGATAAAATGTACTCTTTGTCAACAAGATACTTCTTATTTTTTGGGGGTTTAAATCTCCCAATATCATCTTTAACAAGCATGCCCAATCTTAGTAAGGTTGAGCTTGTAGTGTTCTTTTTATTTCTGAAGATGATATCATTCCTATCTTTCCATATTCTCTAGATAATATGGGGCATGATCAGTTTCCAAAGTCTTCTCATAATGCAATGTTTAAAAGGGGATTCCATTGGGTCCAGAATTGGATAAAGTCCTTAGGAACTGCCAGAGAACATTGAACTTGGAAAGGGCATAGCTCCAAATCATGATAGCATAATCACAGTGGATAAAAAGGTGTTTAATATCTTCAGAATCTTGTTTGCAAAGATGACATCTATTAGGCATAATGAATCCTTTCTTAATCAGGTTATCATTAGTAAGAATTATACCTCTAAGAACAAGCCAAAAGAAAAAGTTTATTTTAGGGGTTAACTCAGTCATCCATATTTTGCTCCAATTAAATTCATTCTGGGTATTCACAAAGTAGGAATTGTACCCAGATTTCACCGTATAGTCCCCATCTCTAGAATTGTACCAAAAATTTCATCTTTGACATCCAACTGATTCAAGGGGATGAGGTTTACATGTTCTAAAGCGAGGATAACATGATTTCACATCCGGACCATCACAGAAAAGTTGTTTCCATCTCTTTAGATTACCATCAATTTCCATGTAATCTATGACCTTAGTACCATATTTCTGCTCCAGTTTCTCCTTAGCTGCACCAAATATTTCATTGAGGCTACCATTAGACCAATTATCATTCTAGAAACTGATGTCCCTACCATTTCCCACTTTCCATCTACAACCTTGCTTAATAAAATTCCTAGTAAGAATCAAATTGTTCTAGAAAATGGAGCCATGAGGAAGTAGTTCAGAATGTAGGAAGGAGGAAGCAGTTTGTTGTTCCAAATATTTATTCTTAATGAGTTCAATCCAAGGTTGATCTTCTGAGATCAATTTCCACCCCATTTTTGCAATTAAGGCCATATTCATTTTGCTAATGTCTTTTATACCCAAGCCCCCAATCCTTTTAGGAGTACATACTTGATCCCAGGCAACCAGGTGATATTTAAATTTTTCCTCCATTCCCTACCATAAAAAGTGTTTCTGAATCCTGTTAATTTTTTCTTTGAATTAGAGATTTAGAAAAATTAATTCTCATCATTGAGATCTTATATTAAATTGTTCTCGAAATAGATTGTGGAACCTTAATATGGTAGAAGTGTTTCTTTGGGTATTAGTGGAATTCAAAGTTTTCATTTTAAAATCAAATAAAATTTTTATACAAAAATTCCACATGAAACTACTTTCTAAGTATGTCCAAATTAGTTTAAAACTAAAATAAAATAAGTTAAACGTGAAGGCATATAATGTGTAATAATTATAAACAATTTTGATATATTTTTTAGATTAGTTGCTCTAGATAGCATGTTGTTTGTTTTCCTCTCTACCCATACTTCATTACATATGTCAATGGATTGTTCCCAAACATTTCGTTTAAGGAAAATTAATTCAAGTTCACATTAATGTTTTTATTTTTCTAATGATTTATAAATGATGAATTTTAAGAGCTAGAGTGAATTCTATTAATGCACAAGTTTGCGAAGTGAAGTGGACTATACCAAAAAATAGTATATTACACTTTGAGTTTCATTTTACCTAAATATTTTTTATATGAAAATAGTTTAACAATAATCACCATAGTGTTCTATATTTACATTTTCTAAACTAATGTAGGATGCAAAAGGCTAGAGATCAGTGTAATAAAATGATGAATTGGTGTTCGTCCGGATCAATTGTTTTTCCAAATTTCCTCGTATCCAAATGAAGGAATCTAGGAAAATTTTAAGGAATAAGAGGTGAATTGGAGAGATGAAGAAAATAAGTAAATTTTTTAAAATAAAATGTCACCCAATTGAATAGGAGATTGAATTACTAAAGAATTTTTTTTTTTGGCTATAGGCCTAATCAATATTAGATTCTGTTAACAACCATAACTATCACATATAACTATTTTTAGTAGAAGAAGGTAAGGATGGGGAGGAGAAAATTCTATTTGTTGTCATTGAAGGTGGTGTAGACAAAAAAATCTATGCACTTGGGTACGTTTCTAGGTCCTAAATCATACAAATGTATACATGATTCCTAATCAAGAAAACTCGATGGTTGATAATTTCTTTTGTGCCTTTTTCTTTACCTTATGCACTTTTATTAGTATTAAAACTTCTACGAAACTTGATTGAGTTATCCTTTATGACCTTATACAATACCACTTAGTTAGGATAGAAGTGTCTAGACACTCCTTTCCCTCCTTGGCGCTCCTTCCCTTATTTATCTTTTTCTTACTCCTTTGGGTCTGTTTTACCACTTGGTTACCTTTTAAAACTTTGGGTTAGCATTTCAATAATCAATTACAAATTTCAAAGAAGGAAATGATATATATATATATATATATATATATATATATATATATATATATATATATATATATATATATATATATATATAGACACACACACACACTTAACTACTTCTTCTAAATTAGGGACCAAGAATCATAAGAATTATCTATCACAACCTATGTTTACACAAAGGCACACAAGAATTACAAAGCATGCATCTAGCACATCGTGGCAAGGGATGCATTATTCAGCATACATATCATAGGAGGGAAATTCATTTTATTCCATCACACACATTTTACATACTTGGTACATTTTATATCTAGGCCACAATCATCATGAAAATTAAACAAGGGAAACCTAGGGTATCATTAAATACACAAGCACAAAGAACTCCATGGATTCTATTATGTAATGCATCACTCTATCATACAATCACTCTTTGGGTGATCTTGGGGTCATTCAACTCCCATTCTACATCTTCTTTATTAGTTTTGATGTGATTTGTGGGTATGTGTAGCTATTTATCTATTTTTTAGGTTATAGGTATGAATAATGACATTACAGTGAAAATAGAGTAACAAAAGGATATCAACAACGGATTTCTCCTACCAAGAAAAGATCGTAACGTGATCACCTTAGTGGACACTAGATCCTAGTTTATTCATTAGTGCCTAGGTTCTCTTATCCTCCCATGCACACTTCTATCATGTGTATTAATGAGTTTGAGAACACTCGATGAGTCTTAAGCGATAATTTTCCTAGTATTTTCTAGCATTTTCTCTCGGTCCAGATCCCTCCGTGTTTTGTGGAATCAACTAAGTCACCTTCCCCCTCACATTTTCTTAGATTTCATATTGTTAAATTTTTAGTTCTTACATCTTAGTCTAGTTTATCATCAAAATATCATTAGCTACAATACTTACTTTGAAATAAAGGTTTAATCCAATTTAGAATAAATCAAGTGATAATTTTAGGATGATTATTTTCTAGCCTATAAAAATGAGGAAATTTTTCCTACATAACGAAATATGTGTCAAAATAAGATACAAAATTTGGACAATATATTATATATACATTATAAATCGCTTTTTTTTTTATATTTCCCCACATCCATGTACTACGTATTCTATTAGAAATTGTTAAACTCGATGTCCACCTAAGCATATAAAAAAAAAGTTATTTACAAAATTAAGTTTCCAATATTTCCCTTAAAATATAATTAAATTTTTTAACTCTATTGATAAAATATATAAAATGCTATTTTGTTCTTGTTGATTTATCATACACCGAAAGAGGAGTAATATTGGATTTGGGTTGAAGTGTTCAAAATAGGCTCTCTTATCCAAGTAACTATCACCTTTTGGATAGAAAATTTAGTTTCACATGAATCTTGACATGTTAATAATATCTTGTAGGTGTTCATAAGTTAATTTCTTTTTATGTGGTGTGGTGAGTTGTAATAACAATTGATATTTTTATTATGTGTTATAATATCTAATTGGTGTGATATAATCTCTTGGGTAATTTACATGTCATAGCTAAAATATAATGCTCATGATATTATTATGAGGGTTGAAAAAGATGATAAATTTACACTATTTATATGTAAAATAGTAAATCTCTACAATGAATAGATATAGAAGAAGAATATTATTATTGTGAGTGTCATTACTTTTAGAATTTAAGTATTTTATGAATTTCATTTTGAGAATCACTACGTCCAAGTATATCATGAAATCTCATACTCGCAGATAATAGGTTCATGACTCTCATTCCTCCTTCCACTTAAATTGTACTTTTTATTATCTTTCCTAACTTGGTGTTCCTTTAGAATATAGTGTTAGGAATGTGCAAAAACAAGTGCATACGAGACTTAAAGCATTAAAGTGAACTACGTATTTACAATAATTTTCTTATGAGGTTATTATGAAACCAATGATATTTCCAACTCATCACAACTACAAGGAGAGAGACAATAATAGAAAATACTTGTAAATTGTCTCAAATAGAGACAATAAAAAAGTTGTATATTGTCTCTATTATTGTCTCAAAGCGGGTGTCTCTAATATTGTCTCTAATTATTGTCTCTCCAGAGACAATATAGATTGATATCATTTTTGTCTCTTGAGAGACAATATCATTATTGTCTCCCTAGAGACAATACAGAATACTGATTTTTTGTCACTCTAGAGACAATTCTAATTTCAATTTTTATTGTCTCTCTAGAGACGATACGAATTTAAAGAATGAAAAATCTGAATTTCAAGAATAAATAATAATCAAATATCATATAGTGCAATCGACGACTACATATCATCTATGATGTTAGCACAGGCTGATAATTAATATTAGAAATTAAAAACAATTTGATTTGAATCTTGTGCCCAACAAATGGGTCCACAAACATTTTATTAATATCAAATAAAATAAAATACAAAAGGGTGTCTAAATGCCGTTAACCCTTTAAATACAAATGATAAAATAGAAAAGGGTGCCTAAATGTTGTTGTTAACCCTTTGCATACAATATGAACACCTTCTCTCCACCACCAGCTTCAAGTGATCTGTCTACTTCCCTGGTTCTACGTTGAGGTTCTTTTTCTTCACTTTTATTTTGAGCAATAGCCTCTATGCCAACAGTTGTCATCTTCATGTTCTTCGCTTTGATTGTATCAACTTTGATACAATTCTCTATTATCGATAACAACAAAGGTGCATTGGATTTTGAGATATTAAGAACACATATTTTACTCCAGTTCTGCCAAAAGTATTCACAAATTACATTTAAACCAAGACAATAATTAAAACCTCGCACAAAATGAATAAGCTAAGTTGTGCACTCATATACCTGTATGATAAAATCCATGTTTTCTGTCATTCCCAACACATAAATATCCAGGTGATCATCATGTACCTGCCATCCAAGCAAAATTTTGTTTCTTTGTTAATAGTCTTTGTAGAAAAATATTGAGTCTATAAATTAAAATGGCATTGAGAAATAAGAGAAGCACACCGCTAAAAAGATATCCCTAGTGATTAGAGAGTATCTAGACCAGACAAGCATGCTTAGGGTGTTAAATAAGGATGTTAAAAATGGCATAAAATCAACACTTTTGGTTCTAATAACAAGTACCTAAAATAAGAAACGAAATCACCAACCTTCTTGAAAGAATCATTGTACACATTTTATAGCAATCTATACTAAGAAGAGAATAAGAATAAATAACTACCAAAAAAATCATTGGGGAGGCATACATAAAAATGGAGAGGATCATGCATGAAAATCCAACCAATAACTGTTTGGATCTGTACGTGTGCAACAAGAAAATATTAACTACAAGTAACGTGACAAAAGCCAATATCATTGTTATTATCAACCCCAATGTTATCACCTGCAAGAATAGATTAAAATCTTTGTATCAACAATATTACAATTACATTTATAGATCCAAGTATAGAATCTAAGAAACCATTAAATGTGTCAAAATGTTTAAAATCCCTATCTCATAAGTGGCATATAATAACATACCTTTTTTTTCTTAAGAGGCAAAAATCGGAAAGGATAGAACATAAAACATCTCCAAAATGAAACCCGCGCCATTTATTTTGAGCAAAAAAGTGTTGTGTGGTTTAGCAAATGGGGCTCCATAAAGTAGCCAAACAACACATGTGAATAAGGTGCACACATATGGAAGACCAAAGAAGTTTTTGTACACTTAAGCTTGTATATCCCCCAAAAAGTTGGCATTCAATTCTCACAACATGTGTTTACAAGTAATGAATATATATTGAGCATCTGCAACGGAACAAGAAGAGTTATTGGTATTGAATCAAAGAAATATGATGAACACAGTACAAACATAGGTCACAGGAAAAGTGCCAATGAAGTTTGACTCAAAGAGAGAGAAGACACCTACCTTTCAAGAGCACCCATGATAGAATACTTAGCAAGAAGAAAGAATTCTCCAGCAGCCTCAAATGCTTTAGATTTTAAGCAGCAACACCACATCAACAATGGTGTGTCAATTCAAAGGGAAATACCACCACTACAAATTATTCAAACAAGACATGCACCAAATCCAACCGAAAGCTAACCCCTCACTATACATGTAACAGGATTGTGAAGGATAGAGAGAAATTATTGCAAAGCAAGCAAGTCTCAGGACGACAGGGCTCACATTGCCAAGATGTAAATAAAAAACTTGAAGCTAAACCAAATATTACCTTTTGACACGTTGAAACTTCCTCATTCAGGTATCAAAGATAAAAACCACACATCTATCAGATACAATGCATTGTCAATCCTGTTAAAACCATCTCATTTGTTTATCCATTCTATGCATCTCAATTCTTATTCATTTTAAAGAGAAGAAAACACCAACATTCCACAAGCATAAAAAGGTTAAGTGTGCTACCCAATAACTAATTGATTGCAAAAGCACCAATCAACTCATCTGTAGTCTACATCAAAACAATAATTATAATGACTTTTTGTGTTTATCAACTGTCACTTGAAAATTTATAACTGACAAACATCTCATTAAAATAATGAGGTTGAATTAAACATATAACAAGAAACCCTCAGCCTTTCATAAGAAAGACCATTTTTAATAACAAGGCATGCCTATGTTGATCCTTGGCATAATGTGACAGGTAACTTGAAAAGACAATACATAATAACATTGTGCTTATACTTGAAGCTATTCTGATGATACAAGCTCACATAACAAAGAGTATAGTCACCTCCAAGCATAACTTGACCACAAGCTTTTGTAGGCCAGGATGAGAAAAGTCTGTATTGAACTACACAATCTGGAGAGCTTGAATAACTTCAACAAAAATAACAGACCAAAAAGCAACCAAATTATTCTTTGAAAATGAATGCGTATATTTTGGTATATTTTGCATGGCTGGAATCGATCATATCTAACTGTAAGAGTAGATTTCAAAGCAGCTTTCGAAATATATTTCAGTGTACAATGGACATTAAATTCAAACATGGCACTGCCTTTCATCTACAAATAGATCAAAAAAATGAAAATGTGAAGCAGACATGTGTTCATATGCTCAAAGGATACAATCAAAAACACCCAAAACCGGAATGAGAGCCTGTCATTTCTGCAACATTCATATAGCTAAAAAGGAGGATGAACAAATCTACTTTCAAACATTTTTGGAATTCCTGTCCCGGACACCATTTGATGTGTATCTAGGAAAGATGATAGAGATGGAGCAGGAAAGGAGGAGAATGATCAATGAATAAGTCCAAGCCATCATGTTCATGGAAATAACTCAGCGAGTTAATAAGCAGGTACAAGAGCACTTGCTTCAAGCTAAAGCCAATGAAAAATGACAAAGTAATTGTCTCCAAATAGCTCAAAGAAAACATGCTACTGGGCATATTTGAGTAAGGACCATCTCAAGGGGACAGGAAAGAAGCTCTAGCCAAATAGATATAGTCCAATCAGAACTATCCAAAGCAAATATAGGGAAAACTCAAGTTGGAAATTCCCAGTTATATGAGCATGTACTCCATAATTAATATAGATTTTCTAAAGCAGTTAGAACCATCAATGTTGGAACAAGAAGTTGATATAGCACCCTTGCTTCCAAGAAAAAGAAGAGTTGGCTCAAGATTTCAAAGCAGAGATGATAAAATCCACCCAACTGTTCTTCCAAAAACATCTTTGATTGATCATAACAAAATAAAAACATAATTTGCAGCTCCATTCAGATGTTGTAGTTGCAACAACCCTTGTAGACATGCATGCAAAATGTGGAAGAATAGACAAGACAAATGAACTGTTTGAGAGAATGTCTCGAAGAGACGTGTTCGTGAGGACAACATTAATTTTAGGCTATGCACAAAATGGATTTGTTGAAAAGGATTTAGAAACTTTCAAGCAAATACAATTGGCAGATTTATAGAAAAATTCCACCACCTTTTCCAACATCACGACAGCCTATGCCAAAATGGTGATTTTGGAATAGGGTATGAGAAGACTATAAATAAGACAATTACTGTTCGACACCTGACTGATAATGTTGTGCATGGTAGTAGTGCTGGTACATGCCATAGTGAGAACTCTCTTGCTAGCGATATAGTGTCTGAGAAGACCATAAATAAGAGATTTGCTACAAATTTTTCCAATTTGAAGTGTGAAAAGGTTAATTTTGAAGAAAGCAACGAGGACAGGTGTCTTTCTGGCAGCAGTATTGATGAAGGTTGCGCTGCAGAAAAAGAAACTACTGCAGTATGGAAGAACTCAATTAAGGAACATGCAACTTCAGGAAATTCAGGTGGATACCCAGACTGTGAACAACATAAGCTGTCAGATTTGAAAATGCTTGCGGATTTCAATGGTATGATAAGTGTTGAATACATAAATGTAAATAAACTAAAAACATGCAAATCATGTTTCAGATGGACATATAACTTGATAAGACTCTAAATGGACAAATAGAGTGACATTTACGGAATAATGTTTGTGGAGAATATTGTTTTCTGAGAAGAATAAAAAGAGCACCAAAATGATTTTTGTAGTATTTTTTTATCACAAACATATACTTTCTGGAAATTTATTGACATATTTTATGTATTCAATTGTAGGTAGATCTGCAGCATCCGATGCGGCTTATATGGAAAATCAAGACCCTGTGCAACAAATTGTCTGTGGTTATGCTGCTCAAAAGACCCTTGGAGAAAATTTTACCCACAGAAATATTCAAGTAGTGAACAGAAAATATTATGAAGATGCTAGCAGTCAACCACCAGAGAGTGACTTTTGGATGGCTTCTTCTGAATTAAAGGTCGTATTTAGCTATGCAAAGGAAATTCTCTCAAGTAGCTCTGGATTCTTCAGAAGTTCTTGTGGAAAGAAGACACAACTTGTGGTTCAGGATTTGCCTGAATATGTTCCAAAGTTTCTCCTTTATGAGAGTCCTTTAGATATGTTTAAGTCATACAGTATCTACAACAATCTTATTACTGCAGACAGAATACCTGACAAATCAATTATCTGCAGTCATGTCATTAATCCCTTCTGGCCACTTTGTAAGTTTGAGCATCGTGGTAAGTGCAATAATGAGGATTGTCCATGACAGCATGCTAGAGATTACAGTCTAAATCCTACACAATTTGTGGAGCAATTGAAGAAGCACAGTAATACTGAAGTGGATGGTTTAGCTGGGGATTATAAACAGTTAAATAATCATGGTAATCAAGACCCACAAATAAATTTCGAGATAGCAACAAAAGAGGCAATCACCAGGGGCTTCGAAATTCATTTTGTAGCTACCACCAAGCAGTCTGCAGATTCACAAGGCTTATCATGTCGCATCATCAGCAGTTATGGACTGATAGTGCCAGTATATCGAATTGGATCACATCTTATAAAAGCAAATGTCCCAATGGTGGGTGCCTTGATAACACGGAACACTTGGCGTTATTGGAAATTGGGATTTTACCAATCATTCCCTATTCCATTTGCGTTTCAGAGACTTCTACTTCCAGACATGCCATATTTGTGCAGTGCAGCAGTTAGGGAGTGGATGCTTGGCAATAACAGCCGATTGCCTACTTGTTTGTATAGTTCTAGTGCGAATCCAGATGATACGAAGGTTTGTTTGTATAGTTCTCACATGTACGTTTGAAAATTTTCACACTTACAAACTTTTTGACTGTCTATTTTCTATTTCTAACATCTGAGTGTCTTAAACACACGTCAAACCATGCAGGTCACTGGGGAAGAAGAACTAATACAAGTAAAATTTACGTTTTCAGATTTAGATGATATCTTGAAAGTAAATGGTTATGTTAAAATGCGCATTTCCCTTACTTCCCAAATTCTGTTGAAAGTTACATGGAAAAACTTCAATCCAATTGGTCGAAGAACATTTTAGACAGAAGAGTATGCATTATTTTATTTTATAGGTAAATAAAAAAATTGTTTGCAGATCTATTGTAGAAGACCAGCTTGAAAGTTAAAACTGACTGCTTCAACCATGTCCTAATGGTATCTGCAAGCGGCAATAAAAGAAAAGATACTTTTGAAAACTTTAAGTGCTTTGATAAAATAAGATTGCCTATAAACCACAGACTTTCTAGGATAATACAGACTCTGAGTGTTAGACATTTGCTTCATAGTTTGGTAATGAAACCATTGATTAAGCTGTGGAAAACGCGCCACTTCAGACACTGAGCCTTGGTAATTTCTTCACCATCGCCTACAGAAATAAACAACTGACCAAAATCAAACTTAATTGCTATAACTGAAGCTCAGAGTGTAGCACAGACCACTTGGATGAAAAAACAAGAATACAGCCCAAAGTGATTTGCAGCAGCAATTTCTTGAGGAGGGTTCAGCTATTGGAAGTTCTGAGCACACCTGCATGCATACTCTTGAACTCATGGCAGCTGATGAGTTCTTGAATCCATGACCATTGTCAATAAGGACTGCTCAATGTCGTCGACCCTCCTCATCAACTTCTCAAAAAAAATAAAAAAACATTTGTCTGTCCATGGCAGCCAACTCTTTCTATCCTCTCCTGAGTCTGCTCTGTACATTGAGAAATTTTCTCCTTTCAAAGCCAGAGATTTCAACACTAGGGTTTAATTTTATGGGCGTTCTGCCATGAGCTGGTTGTGCCAGCAACTGGCTTCAGATTATCTACTTAGCTCTATAAGCCCAATGCCACTGTGTCATTGCGAAAGCTTTTAATAAACAATATCAACTTCATTTTCAAAAACATAAAAGAAGCCCTAGAAACAAACCCCATTCCGAGGCGGCCATTTCCCTGAAGCAGGTTGCATCAGAAATGTGCCAGGTCCCTCAACAGTTGCAGCCCATAAACAGCGCATCCTAGTGAGCACATGTTGCTCCTGCCATTCGTGCCCTGGTCCTCGTGGATTTGACCCCCTTATGATGGGCCCTTAACTGTTTGACAGAATACCAATAAAGAACACAATTATTGTTTTCACTTCTTGGAAATTACTGTTTTTATTGATTGCAACCATATTCCATTCCACCACTTTACAGATTGTTTAATTTGTCTGGGAAAATGGCATTTCTGTCGCCCCTCGAAGGGCATCGCGGAATGAAATACCATATACAAGCCATTGATAATTATAATGCTACCTTCTGTCGTCTCTTGTACCTAATTCTACATAACCCCTTTCAATTTCTATGGACAGTAATTTATTTGCCAAAATTTGTTACCAGTCAGACTTTTACACCCATTCATAGGCATTTCATTCTTCTTTCAATTGTAAACAACATTGAGGGTATCTATTCAGCGAAATAGATTTGTCATTTGGGTGAAATAGGCCTAAACTGGGATATAAAGTCATTACTGTTTTGAACTCAACAATTAACCAGGACCTCATTGGTAAACAAATGTTAAGGTGAGGAAGAAATAATTCTCTAAATGCTTCATCTTATTTTCCAATATATATTACAAATTCAGCGGCATCAAACACCATTTTTAAACATTGACTCTTCTTTTGAATATAAATTCCATGCTGAAATACATTATACTTCTGCCATCGCCATTTCAAATAATCTCTATCAGCCCTTCAATTTTCCTAACACCCAAATCCTTGGTCAATAAAAGGGCAATTATGTCACTGCTAAATTGGGTAGGCTTCATCCCTTGAATGTAGCGTCCCATTTTGATATGGGGAGGCCAAAATCATTTTTGCCATTTGTTTTTCACTGATGGGTCACCAATTGTTTGACAAAATAGCAACAAGGAACATATTTTAGGCTTGGCCTTAACAGAAATTGTAAATATTGCTCGCTTTTTCTGATTTCAGTTGCTCTGTCTATATTCAGGATATTCTCACGAGGAATGGTTCCTTTCATAGTTTATTAATTTTTTGATTAATAATTGGGTAAAGGTATCAACCTAGGTAGCTAAATTTGTTCTACAGTTAACTACACATGAAACTTAATGTCTTTTCCTTATCAGGCTTCGTAAAAAACTTGCAAATGCTCCAATTACACATCTTCAATTCTATTGGTTTTATTCCTAAATTCAGTAGATTTCCCAATACAGTCACGTCTATTGTATTTGAATAGTATTTGATTTGTAGTTTCAGCAACGACCACTGAGATACAGTCATGATAGGCACCAAGCTTAGGAGCAGTAGAAACCCAATTACATTGACACACCTATCTATATGGCAAATACCGGTATTCTGAATGGTATTTCCCATAGTTTAGTTTAATTTTCCCATTAGTCTCAGCTTACCCTTCTGCTTTTTGGTTATGCCTAACACCCAGATTTCAATGGACTTTTCGTACTGAAAAGTAAGATGCTGAACTAGGCTTTTGTATGACAAAAAAGATGATGAACTTTTCTACGGACCAAGGAAATGCAAGTTGGTTTTTGTTCTGTTTCTTCCCAAGTGATAGGTTTGGATTGAGTTTGTGTTTTTGTAGTTTTTTTGCCATAGTCTGGGTTGCATTGAGTCCATCACATCTATCCACAAGGTCTGCCATTGAACTGAGAATATAGAACTGCTAAAAAATAAAAACAAAGAAGATGACAGTGGGAAGATTGAAATTTTTTGGAGACCCTTAAATCACATGGATTGGGTTAGCTTGTAAGCTTTATAGTATTAAACATTGTCCTGGTTATGGATGAGGATGTCAGCCACTGATAAAAACATATGGTGAATCAGTGCTCTTTAAATTCCAATGATTGAGTGAGTCATTTGATCATGAGGTGATGGAGAAAATGTTACTCTAAAATGTGTGGTCGATGTTTAGCTGCTGGCTCATTTTTCAAACACAGTCTGGTTTAGAGTTTTTTTTTAGAACTTGTCTTCCGCACAAATGTAAGTTTATCAGTACATAATCCTAAATATTTTTTCATTGCATTCTGCAACTACCGTACTTGCAACTATTCAATTATGTAGATCAGATTGATTTTCATGTGCTTTCCAACCTCCCATAAAAAAAACACAAGTTATAAAAAAATCATCAGAATCATTGAAGTGTTATCCTTCAATTTTTATTGAGATAGCCTCAGCTTTGTAGTAACAGATAAGGAAAAAATTCAGTATCTACCACAAAGTAATTGGTGGTTTTCTACGATGATGGTTCTAGCTCTTTAGGGAGACATTAAAATAAGCTTTAGTATGTGCTATGAAGTAATTGGTGGTTTTAGCTCTGTACGAACAGCTAAAAAATGTTCAGCATGTCCGATGAAGTAATTCGTGCTTTAGTAGAATGGTTGTAGCTTTTCACGCTTGCATATGGCTGAGAAGAGAGAAAGAGTTCAGTTTTTTGTCCGCTGGCATAGAGACCACCTTAACTGCATTCCATCTCTTGGTGACTGTCATTGTGGGGTTCATATCTAATGCAAGCGGATATTAAACCTCAAAATATGTGCCATTGTGGGATCTTATTTTGTTCACTGTTTTAGCCAATATGTCCATTCTGAGAATGAACTTCACCCTCATGTTGCATTCTGTTGGATTTAATCGCGTTACATTTTTCTTCTTCTCTTATGTCTGTCACATTCAGATATTTTTCCCCCATTTTTTTCCGCTATGCAAATTTTGAAATTGAGCATGTTTCCTGTGGTTGGTATGAGGGAATGGATTCTACACAACAAACATTGCACCATGCCAGTCAAGTCTGTTGTGCATATCATACTCAAAAGTGTGGTTGTCTGAAAGGTTACTGATGTAAGATCTAATTTGCATTTCAGTATTACACTTTCCCAACTTCGAATGAATCTTTAATATGTCCAAAGATGGAATATAACCTACATAATGCCGGCCTGCCTCAAAGTATTTTACTAAATTGTTTCACATGAGATGAATCGGCAATGTCTTTGTCCTGAGATCCAACATCCATCCACAATTCCCTGCAGCCTGGGCTAAACAGAGTATTAGGTGCATCCTCATTGCTACTCTAGCATATTAATGGTTTGTCGACTTCCCATACAATACAAATTTTTTAAACTAGTTGTACTCATTTCAGACAACATTTGGACCAATGAATATAGGAATGCACCATGTTGCTTGTAATTTTTGTTAACTACTATGAAAAGGTTGGCCTTCTCATCCATCTCTCACCGCCTTGAGTATCGAAGATGAGATCCTATGAAACTTAATTAGATACATTAAATGGTATATGCAATCTAGACATGGTCCTATTATAGAAATCCATGAAACTGGATGGTTAAATCCAAACAACAAGAAAACATGTCTTACAGGGATTGGCAGGATGTGAACCACTTGTAAAGTGAGACTGAGGCATCGTAAGGAAAGGATGAAAAATATGGGGAAGGGGTGTTGAAATTATGATATCCCACTACCATAATCCCATTGTAAAATACACATCACATTCCCATTAAATTTATAATCATGGAGGTTTATGACTTTTTTGTCAACTCACAAATTTTCAGCAGCCTCTCTATTGTTGTGGGTGGAGACGAAGAGGGCTGAGGATTCTCAGAGCGTTCTCCAAATCCAAATGAAGGCATTACAGTTGGACATGGCCACCCAACTCTGTATCACTTTTTCCTTGATCCCCTCCTCTCCTTGGGCTAGGGCTTTGGAGGATCTGCCATGTTCCACTCCTCTCCTTGCAGACAAAAAGAAAAACACAAAAAAAAGAGAAAACTAAATACAAATCCATTAAACAACATAAAAAAATATTAACAAACAACGGTGCTCATTCGATCCAGCCCCATATGGACCTATGGAGCAAAACCAACAACCCACTAAGGAGACATATGTGGAAAGAAATGAAGTGCATACCTATGGTGTCGAATAACAAAATCAAACTTCTCCGGCACTTGGTCATAGCTCTCTTTTGTGTAATCCACCACCATATCTGCCCCCACGATTTTCAAAAATCTAATTTTCCCATGCATGTAGTGGAAACGATCCTAGAAGCTTCAAATACATGCTTTGCTAGTTGAATGGTGAGGGTCCCAATCCCGCCGGCTCCTCCCACAATAAACATGATCTTCCTTTTCGATGTTGATAAACGATTGCAGAGTAGTTAACAGAGCGAGTGAAAACTGGCGGTTTCTTAGAAGGAAAAATCCAGAACAAAAACGTAATATAAAATGCATTTCCGTTAAGGAGTAGGCATATAGGTAATGTCTGTGCATGCTGCGGGGATTAAGGATCTTGTAGTCGATAGGGTTGAGAGCAATGTAAGTGGAAACCTAGCCAGGCCCGACATTTGGAAGTGGAATGTCTTAAAATTGCAGGATGTCTACAGCGCCGTTCTCATTATAGAACCTCATTGTAAGCCCTAATGCATTGAAACAGAGACAACAAAAAGGGCCTGAACCTTGGTTCCTCCTCACCGTCGAACATTGGTCTGCCACTGAGGTATACGAACAAAATCCACCTATCGCCCTTGAATCATGTCCCCAAAAATCAAAGAAGAAACGAAGGGTGAGAGGAACTGGCTCGAAGAGAAGTGGAGCAGGTTAAAAAGAGAGAAAAATGAAATGCTTTCATGTGCATGATAAATAAGGTCTGAAATTTTTGAAATGACTAAATACCCACTTCAAATCTGCAGGATCCATGTCGATGCCCAAAGGCTTTAAAAAGATCTTGTCAATCATTTGCACCATTGCAAAGCTTTCCATTTCAGACCACCTCTGTTTAGGAAAAACCTTTCTGAAGCCCTTCCCACTTCCTTCAATCTCCCAATTTGGGGCCGCTCAAAAGTCAACAAATTATTAAAGAATAGATAGAAAGGGGGAGGAATTTATCTTAGAGACAATAATTAATGAACAGGAGACAATAATATAATATTGTCTCAAACTTATGTCTCAAAATACCCCCTTTGTAGTAGTGTCATGAAAGAAGAAAATATTGTTAGTTAAAAACAATGATAGGAATTCATATACCAATCAAAGTAAACATAAAATGTAGTATGATGTTTCGTGTAATCAACTTGAGTCTCATTTATTTGCTAGAAATTTTAATGTTTATCCTTGGTATGAATCTTGGAGTATTCCCATGTGAATACTAGGATCTAGGATCTATTCAACATTTACTATCCTTATGAATAAACAATTCCATAGTGATATTTTTGGATATATAATCACAACCCCACATTTAACTCGACCTTTGATAGCTTGAATCTTCCGATAGCTGCAGATTTTGGAAAAAGGAAAAATATTTTCATTAAATGGAATTAAAGTATTTGATCTTTGATGTTCACTATCATTTTGGAAAATTGATTAATATTTTTCTGCAAGGAATGACTAACGTGCATTTGTAGGGAATGAATTTCTGAATTAATGTATTATGTTTTGTGTGTGTGTGTGTGTGTGTGTGTGTTGAAATTTTTATAGAGGAGTGAAGAGAGAAAGTAGTATGTAAGGGAAGACAAAGTAAAAAGAGAAACGAAGCCCTACTGAATATTTTCTAAAAAATTTAATATATATGCATCCAATTTTTATTTCGATTTTTTTGTGCATTTTGTGTGTTGTGTTCTGCATTATTGTGTGTTTATTTTATCATTTTTATTGTTTTTGAATGCATTTTGAGTTTTTGTTATCTTCCCTTACTGCTTCCCTTCATTTGGCATTAGAGTATAAGGTTCTACCCATGAGATTTAAGTTATTTTTCTTCCAAATCTTTACAAAGTTTATTGACATCCATTAATGGTGTCCACATCTAGAGAATCTTTTTCAAGTTTGAGAGCTCCATAGTTTATTGGAAAAAATAATTACTATTAGTCGTTGACTATGAAATCCAATGCATAACCCACAAACCCACATTGGAGATTGCTGAAAATTGGTATATGTAACCCACAAATGCAACAACATCCAATGCACTCACACATGTAGAAACATATGTTTTGAAATAAAAAAGAAAGAAATATGGAAAATTCCTCTTCTACATTCATCAAGATATGCATGAGAAAATTCTTCCCATAGTTGTAGAAGGTAACTAAGCAAAGAATGTATGGGACACTCTCTAAGTGGAACATTAAGGTAAGGATCAAGTTAAAGCAACAAAACTCTAGTTGCTTAGAAAAGATTTTGAGAATCTAAATATGAAATATTAAGATTTTGTAGAATCCCTTTTTTGCATGGGAAACCATAGAAGATCATAAGATAGTTGAACATTTTTTAGAGTTCTACCTATTAAGTTTGATCGTTTAGTTATTTCTATATAGGAAACCAATGATGTAAGTCAAATGCTAATAGGCGAGTTACATGCCTCCTTTATAAAACATAAGAATACGCTAGATGAATCACATACAACCATAATCAATTCATTCTAATTTCAGGCTTCTATAATCCTTGAAATATGTAGAGGAGAAAATTCACTCCTAGAGGAAGAGGTATAAATACATTTAGAGGAGACAACAACCATGTAGACCAAGGTGGAAGATGACACAACCATGATCATTCACATGGCTAAAATCATTCAACAAGTCACATAAAATACAAGTTTCATATTTAGTGCCATTATTACAAAAAGTATGGACACTACTCTTTTGAATGTAAGAAGAAACAATATGATCAAGGAAAATAAAATTAGAGTCATAGTGAAAGTTATGAAAAAACTTATATGTTTATTGCATGCAAAAGATGGTTAAATTTTTTTCCACAAAATCATCGTTAAATGTAATATGGTTCAAGAAAGTCTGCATGATATATGGTATTTAGATTTAAGTTGCAGCAATCACATGTCTAAAACTCTAGAGTTATTTTCTAGTTTGGATAAATCAATAACCTCAAATTTTACTCTTGGGAAAAATAATAAAGTGAATGTAATGGGAAAAGGGACTATTGACATTCTAACAAAAAAGGGGGAGCAAAAGGTCATTAATGATGTTTTTTATGTTGTTGGTTTAAAGCATAATCTTATGAGTATTAGATAGTTGGTACAAAAAGGATACATGGTTTATATGGAAGATAATGAGTGTGTGATTGTATAAAATTCCCCTAGCACTTTGTTGATTGCAAAAGTAAAGATGAGAAATAATATAATGTTTCCCTTGAGACTACAACTCGGAAAAAGTAAAATCGGTTTTTTTTCAGCAAAATCAGCAGCTTTAGTTCACAACCAAGTCCCGTAATGAGCCAAATCAGTCCCATGCTCAAGCAAATGAGGCTTGTGCTTGTAATGACCCAAAAAAATTCACACACGAACAACACAGATAACTTTTTTTTTGACTTGCTTGACACATAACATGACGCAACATGTCGTCATCAAGGATACAACTAACACTGTGAACAACTTGATACAAGGATGGCCATAAAGGCAGCACGGAAACGTTCACAAATTTCAAGGAAAATTTACTTTTCTTTTAGACATGACAACATAGAAGTCCAACCACAAAACACACTTACAGTTAGGGCCAACCACAATGAGATATTCTTGAGGGTTATTTATTTTAATAAGACATCTTGCAATTCTTAGCTTATGTTTTCAAGGAGACTCAAGATATGATTCATACAATTCATCTTACCAAGCTAAGTTTATTCATTTTTCACTGAGTAATTAACTTTAAATCTTCTCTATTATGACATTTATTTGTTTAATTCAATTGTTTAATAAAGGAGGTAATTTAATTCCACAAGGCCATCTATCCTCACTTATGCTACTAAAACTCGCTCATAACCTTATTACAATATGGATTCGCTTTCAACATACTCAAGAGAAAGATTACCAAGCACCTTGAAAAAAAAACAGGTTAGAGGAAGAAGGTCGAGTTGAATTCATCTTTATGACCTCATTAGTTAATAACCCGGTTTTTATTGAAGCTTGAGGATTTAACAAAAATTATTAAATATTTTACTTAGGATTTATTGGATGATTTTTACAAAAGAAAACAATTTACCTTTCAAATGGTTGAGAGACAGATTGCATGGTTTCAAAACCGATTCCTCCTACTTATTAAATCTTATTATCTTATATCAACTAACAATTTGTTTCACCTTAGGATCATTTAAGAATTCACCATAAAAGGATAATGTTCACTAGTGTAGCTAGGGATATCAAGTTATATAGTGTTACTTAACAAAGGATAGTTTCATTTGATCACTCATGGAATTATTTGATTTCAAGTAGATCACCACTACATTTATTTGTTGAATATAAAATTATTATTTTTGTTCGGCTTCTTTAAGGGTTAACGACCCATTTTTCTTTACTTATAATATATTGTCACTCGAGTCTTAGAAAGATTTAAATTAACACTTAATTCTCAAGATCAAAGTTTTACAATGCTTATGCTAGTGAAAAGATTGAATATTATTTCTCACTAAGAAGAGTTACTAGCCAAATTACAAAAAAAGACAAAACAACTTCTTCACTAATTTTTCGAACAAATCCAGGCAAGAGGTCATATAAACTCTTTTGCAAGCAATGTTACAAATTTACAACACATAGAACACATTTACAAAGAACTTCATAAGTTGTGACCGATGGAACCTTTACAACTCTTTCCTTTAATCTACTCGCATAATCCATCTACACAAATACTAGCTAGAATCAGTTCGCGAGAACTGAGCATGTTAAGGCTACACATTGCAACAGTAAGCTAACATTTAACAATATCAAGAAAGGAATGTTCTAATTCAAAAATGGATTTAAAACACAACCCACAACTCCAAAATTATTCGCATGAGAAAGAAATCTAAACCATCCAACAAGGAGAAAGTCAAAATACCAGTAAGAACAAAATCACATAAATCAAGGCAAGACCTTATGGGTTAGGAACAAGAAAGTCAAGAGTGTTGATATATTTCCTTCATGTAATCCTATAGATTACGTGATTGGAATCCAATACCCAATCCATCCATCTAAAGAGGTCCAAGAGAAGACAAAACATACTAATTATGATCGTAGGCGCGAAACAAAACGACGTTATCCAAATCTCCCAGGGGGAGGCTTCATAGCAATAAGGGTTCGACGCCCTTAAAGAAAAACAACTATAGTTTCAGTTTTAACCAAGGAGTTTTACCACTACCTTCTTATAGGATTTCTTAAACGTAGGACTAGTTAACAAAACAAAACCACTCTTCCAAAAGCGTACAAAGGAGACACAAAAAGGGCCATTATTCTACCAACAAACCTTATCCTAATCAACTTCTCTCTACATAACATAAGGGAAGGATAAAACCAAAAGTCGTTAATAATTTTTATATATTTCTGACAATGTCAATAAGTATTAAAATAAAAATTGATTTCCTTAACAAGGCCACAAAATGGGACCTTTTAGTAACCAAGTTTGAAGTATAAGATATTCGAGTTCGAAAACAAAGGGATTTGATACGCAGAGGGTAAAACACCAACGATGCCCCAGACTCAAAAGACCCTACCACAAGTGCAAGCACAAAAATAAGAACCAACACACATATCCATCAGGAAGGTTACGCAGTGTAGTCGGGCCTAGAAGTTCTATGAGCTCCTTGCCAATGGTATAGAAGATGGAAATTTTACCCGATCCATGAGGGCTTATCAAGGAAATGTCTAGCAAATATCAAACAGATGAATATAATAGCCTCCTATTATATTATCACTGTAATCAGCTGTCATCTAACAGAAACGAGTTCACAAGTTTAATACCATGGATTCACCTACAAATTTTGTTTCAGTCCAGCTATTAATAGCTTGCTTGCGACCCTTAATAAAATTTGTAGAGATTTCATTCAATAAAACTTACAATGTTTCCCCCTACTTTAATCAAACAAGAGTTTGAACCAGGAAGTAGGTATAGTAATTCTCTCAACACGTAGAGGCCAAAATAGATGTCAGGTTATTCATCCTCTAGAACTGGGTACAAAAGTCAACCATGAACAGTTCTAAAACAAGACCCTAATGCCATTTTCTAATTAAACAGAAAGTAAGGAATGCCCACAGGCTTAAACAAGTTTTAGAACACAATGTCACTATTAATGTACCTTTTAGCAAAACAGGAGAGCCCTAAACAGGAAATACGTATTTATTCAACCAAATAGAGATATGAAGGCTTAACCTTCCATATAGTAAGCCTTCAATTATAAATACCATCACAGAATTCTTTTAAAAGAGAGTCATATAAGCAAACGAAACTCTATAATGTTTCCTTCCCTACGAACTAGACTACATCACTCAATATTGCAGTAGCCCATTTAGACAAATATGAAATAGAGTAAGCTATAAGAGAGGAAAAGAACATTTCGAGAAAACCAGCAAAACTGGAGCGATATTTAAGGGAACAACCAACACAATCAGGCAGCGATATAAACAACCACGAAAACATTTTGTCTAGGTGCCATTCAAGAGGAAAGAAAATTCATTTCAAGATACTGAAAGAAGGTAGAAAACTATTACAAGGAGTAGATTTAACATGCCTGATTAGAATTCTTCCAATCCAACAACTTGCGCAACTTCTCTTCCTCGGCTCGTCAAGGTCCATACCACGTTAACGGCCATGCCCGGCATAGGAAAGGGGTGATTGAAACATGCCTTCTTAGAATCCTTGGGAGCAACTCCGGGAAGATAGAAGCACTCTTTGCTCGAAGAGCGTCACAACCACCATAGAAACCCACACAACCATCGACATGATTTCCATATCCAAATAAGATCTCGTACTTTTCTCGTATCTATAAACCCAATTTTCCCATCTACCCGAGTTGGGTATGTTAGAAAGTTGGATTTCTGCAAGGGTTTATTAATTTAATGGCACCAACTTCACCGCTGCCACATGCGAAGATGATCTGTACCTGCTCCTATAGCTATAGACCCCCTTTTCCTTTTGCCCACAAACCCAACTATATTCTCCACCAAATCCTCACGCAGCCAGCCAATAATTGGTGTGAGCAGGTCACCAAAAGAAACAAAACTAGGGCATATGTTTAATAAGCAAAAGAAGATGGCTTTAAAACCAAAAAAATCTCTTGGTACAGACTCCATATC
Source organism: Taxus wallichiana var. yunnanensis (assembly GCA_018340775.1). Taxonomy (NCBI): domain Eukaryota; kingdom Viridiplantae; phylum Streptophyta; class Pinopsida; order Cupressales; family Taxaceae; genus Taxus; species Taxus wallichiana. The sequence goes on from CM031239.1 coordinate 1,037,851,018, forward strand.
CATAAAACAGTCCCTAGACTTAGCATCCTCAATTAAGGCTGACCAGTCACTAGATTGTTTCAATGCAGCTGCTTTGCCCTTAACCCAAAGTGCTCTGCGAGCTCGTGCTAGCGCCACATTCATGCGGTGAATAACAGCTACAAAGCCAACCCCATGATTTGAAGCTCGGACACAAGACATAATGATTACATCACGCTCCTGGCTCTGAAAGGCATCTACCGTAATGATAAATAAACCTTTTCCTTCATCAGATTTGAGGACAACATCAAACTCTCGGTGTAAACATTTCAGCTGTAGCTTGTAAGGTGTGATAAATCCAACAGAAACCTTTATGCCTGCCAACTTAGTGACTCGTTGAAGCAGCTCATATAATTGCAAAGCAAATTGTGCTTCATGAATATTTTGATATGAAACAGATCTGCCTCTATGAGATCCTCTTCCATGAGTTACATCGTAAAACAAGGTCTCAGTAGAGAATCTTTGCAAACAAATTTCATCAGGTCTCCTGGTAACACTCTCACTGTCACATAGTCGATTTTGACAGAAATATCTTGAAGGAGAATCCCGAATTTGAGGATGCATTCTATACTGAACAGAAAACAACATAGCTGGACATTCTACCTGTTGGAAGCGCTCAAAAGGCTTCAACCATACTGCAACATGCCTGTCGGCTAAATTACTGTCACAGGCTGTTTGTGGAGATCCGGCAAGAACACACCTCGCAACACCCAAGAAAATGGAGGAAACGCGCCTACCTCACTGGCTGGTAGCTGGAGCACACCCAGACTCCACAACCTAGCCAACATCCTCCCAGCGCGTGTCAACAGGGACATTAGAGCAGAACAAGAAAGCATACCAAAGCACAAAAAGGGGAAACTTGGATTCGCACCAGGTGTGGAGCCACCCGTGAGGCATGCAACTGTTTGCCAAAGGCCGCAAAAAAAGGATTTCCATGATTGCAGGGTACGCACAGGAAGAATCAGTAAAAAAAATAAAGTCTTTGTTTTCATTGTAAGCAACTACTTGGTGTCTAACCTGCTCCCTTCACGTAGCAATCATGCAGATAGCCAACACCCAAGAATGGCTTGAGCAAGCAGCACGGAACCAAACCCAGGGCAGACTTGAAAGGAAACCTCCATTAAAGTGTAGCGACCAGTCTCCAGAGGAGCCCACGCGGCCAGGGAAGAATGCTCGAACAAAACCAGTCTAAATCCAATCAAAAGACTCCCCAAATCAGGGGTTTCCTTCCCCCAAGACGCGGCAGAAAAAGGCATGAGGAAGTCAACAAAAGTAGAGCAGGTCATAAAAGATAACAGGTCTGAAGTGGTTGAAAGGTCGCTAGAAAAGACAGGTGGCCAACTCCCCCCACTTGGCATTCAAACCAAAGGAAAGACCAACACGCCTTGCCTAAAAAAAGAATGAGTGGTAAGTGTTCTTCCTCCACGCATAATTAAAGGCCAGGTCTTTTCAAAAAGGAAACAAGTGTACGCGGCCAGCAAGGGCCAGCAACGACAACGACAACACGACACCAGCAAACACGATGAAGAGGGAGATGATTGAGTATTCCCTGTGACCAAGGCGAAACCCACCAATGATCGACGAAGGCACAATGACGTTCCATGCTTAGCACTCGATCGCTGAAGGATGAACACGTGCAACGTAGAACAGATATTACAGTGCTAATGCAAGTGAATCATGCGCTAAAACCTTTGCTCATACAATTGGATTCCTGCGCTCAAGAAAACAAGTCCTAATTTATTTTAAATGAGTCATGCACTAAGGTAAATGAGTCATACGTTGAGTTAAGTGCCAATGCAAATGAGTATGTCACTAATGCAACTGATTCCTTTTCTAAGTGTTATGCTAATACAATTGACTCATATGCTCAAGGAATCCAATTTGCTTTTCAATTAGTTATGAAATATGAATAACTTCTTTGGCATATCAAGTTTGGAAATTTAAAATTTGGATTTTTAATATATTACACATGAAGAATATGGTAAAATGTTTTCCATTGATTCAAAAAAAAGAAAGAGTATGTGAAGGGTGTATTTTGGGAAGTAATATAAAGAGTCTTTCCGGTTGGAAAATCAGCAAGAGAAAGTGCACCTCTTGATATAGTACACTCATTTTTATGAGGACCGTGGAAACAAATTCTATTGGATGTTATTCATATTTTATGACATTATTTGATAATAATACAAGGAAGACTTGGATTTACTTATTGAGGCATAAATCTAAAGCTTTTGGAGTCTTTCAATAGTTCAAAACTCTTGTGGAGAGGAAAAGTGGTTACTACATCATTGTATTAAGAACCGATAGAGGTGGTCGGTGTATTTCTATTTGTTTGTAGACAACATGGTATTCACTAAAAATTGACATTTCACTACACACCTCAAAAAAATAGTTTGGCTGAAATGAAAAATAGAACCATCATGGAAATGAAAAGGATTATGTTGAAATCAAAGCATTTACAAAATGTATATTGGGTTGATGCAAAGTAAAAACAATCGTTTATATTTTAAATATATGTCCAACTAAAAGCGTAAGGAATATGATTTCTCAATAGGCTTAGAGTGATAGAAAACCTAGTGTTACATACTTCAAAGTATTTGGTTATGTCTCATATGATCATGTTTTAGAAGAGCTAAGATGGAAGTTGGCTAATAGAGGTTATAGGTGTATATTTTTTGGGTATTTAGAATATACAAAGGCTTACAATTTTTTTAATCCAAGTACTAGAAGAGTTACACTTAATAGAGATGTTCAATTTCTTGAGAATAAAGCATGGCATGGAAGTTTAGAAAAATAACAAGTGTAGCAAAAACTGATTCACATGATGATATCATTGATGAAGTGTTAGAAAAGAAATTTATTCCTTGAAAAATACCTCCTTCCACTCCTGGACATGCACCAAAAATTGTAGCACAAGGTACGCCTCCATCTACAAGAAGGAGATATTCAAGAAATCAAAATTTTACACCGTAAAAAATAAGTTATAAATCATTTCACCAAATTTATTTAATAGTAGTAGTTCATAAGATCTCACATTGGAAAGTTTATTGCATCGAAAAATAAGGAGTTTAAGAGATATTTATGAATCTGATTTTAATTTTGATACAAACAAACTCTTTCTTTTTTATTTATTATTAGAATTTTCTTATCAAATTTCTTTTGATGAAGCTTGGGTAGAATCCATGGATGAGGAGATTGAAGCTATTGAGAAAAATAACACTTCGGAGTTGTTGGATCATTCTCAAGGAAAGGACATGATAATTGTAAACTTAATTTACAAAACTAAACATGGCGTGGATAGTAAAGTGTTGAAGCATAATGCAAGATTGGTTGCTAGATGGTTCATTTAGTATCCTTTCATTGATTATAGTTAAATGTTTTCTCCTGTATCACATTTGGATATGGTAAGAACCGTTTTCGCCATAGCACCTCAAAAAAAAGTGGCATGTTTTTCAAATGGATGTAAAATCAACATTTTTAAATGGTTATCTTGAAGATGTATTTCATGTGCAACATCCGAAGGATATGAAATTCTAGGTCATGAAGAAAAGATATACAAGCTAAAGAAAGTGCTCTACGGACTCAAGCAAGCTCCTAGAGCATGGTACAAATGCATTAATTCTTATTTAATTAAAAATGGCTTCAATATGTGCAACAACAAACCTAATTTGCATATAAAAACGAGCCTTTATGTAGATGATTTAATTTTCATAGAGACCTTTCCATAAATTCTTTTAAGGTAGCCATGATGAAAGAGTTTGAAATGACTAACCTTGGTCTCATGAAATACTTCTTGGGAATAGAAGTTAAGAAATCAGTTGAAGGTATTTTATTTCTCAATCAAAGTATGTGAGTGATGTATTGAAAATATTTAATATGCTAAGTTGTAATCCAGTGCCTACACTAGTTGTTACAGGGTTGAAGTTGAGAAAGGAAGATAGTGGTTCAATTGTTGATCCTAGATTGTTTAAAAGATTAGTTGGTAGTCTCATATACTTAATGGACCACAAGGCCTAATATTATGTATGGTGTGAGCCTTATTTTGAGGTTCATAAATTCTCCAAAAGACTCTCATTGAAAGATGGAAAAATAATATTGAGGTATGTTTGTGGAATAATGAACTATGGAATTTTGTATTCAGTTGTGGATGAGTTTAAACTCATTGGATACATGGATAGTTATTTTAATGGTAGTGTTGATGATAGGAAAATTACCCTCATTATGATTTTCATTTTGGAACAAGGGTAGTATCATGGGCTTTAAAGAAATATCACATTAAAGCTCTTTTTCTTCAAAGAAAACTAGAGTATGTAGTAAAGAAACAGTGCAACATGTCAAGTCATATGGATGAGGAGAATGTTAGATGAGTTGATGCAAAAAAAATAACAAGAAGAAACAAATATTTATTTTGATACTAAATCAGCCATTGCATTGTCTAAAAATCATGTTTTTCATAAAAAGATAAATCACATGAGACCGGATTTCATTTCATAAGAGACTTGGTCAATATCAAGGAAATATATATAAAAGTTTGTATATCACAAGATCAATTCGCTGATATTTTCACTAATAAATTGGGAAAATATGCATTTAAATATCTAAGAATTTGTTTGGGTGTTTATGTTGAAGATGAAGTGAAGAATGAAATATTTGGAAAAGGTAGCAACAACTATGGAGATGGTCAGACATAGTTTAAGAAGGATGAATTTGAGTTGAGATTAAGGGGGAGTGTTGTAGATATAATCTCAACCCCACATTTATCTCTCTCGACCTCCGACAATTGCAGTTTTGGAAAAAGGGAAAAGATTTTCATTAAATGGAATGATCATATTTGATCTCTAGAATTCTCACTCATTGTAGAAAATTTATTAATATTTTCCTGCAAGGAATGACTAATTTACAACTTTAGGGAATTAATGTTTGAATTGAATTTATTACTTTTTTGTGTGTGTGCTCCATTTTTGTGTAGAGGTGTTAAGAGATAAAAATATATGTAAGAGAAGAAAAATTAAAAAAGAGAAACAAATATCTATTGATTATTTTCCTAAAATCTAATATATATGCACCTGAATTTTAGTTCTAATTTTTTTTTGCATTTTGTGTGTTGTGTCCTCAATTTTGTGCACTTATTTTATTAGTTTTATCATTGTTGAATTTATTTTGAGTTTATGGTTATCTTGTGTTGCCTCTTCCCATCAATATTGTTGTTGTAATTTCATGTTGTAGTTTTATTATAGGTCTACAAAATAGAAGAGGATTTTATGAGTTGTTTCAAAATACTTCACTAATTTCATGAAAGAAAGAAAGACTATAACATGATGCAATGAAAATGATCCCATGCTCTAGGAGATGGAAAAGAATAATTTGTCTTTGTCTAGTATGCTACATAATAAAATTAAGGATTTTCCCTTTCATTGTGGATAATTATTATTTTGCACTAGGAAGGAATTCAAAAAAATTCCATTAACCTTTTCAAGACCAATATGTTGCATCATCTACACTACCTACCTTATTTGCAACATCTCATCAATATAAAGTCCAAACATGTGTAGAAGAATAAATGAAACTCAAGCAATATGTTCTTTATCAAAAAATAAGTATATAATAGTGTTAATAAACTAGAATGTTGATGAGGAAGTTTCAAATACTCATTCACAAGTAAAATTCTAGATGATTACATCTATTGTTTCCTACATGCAAGCACAAAGAATTTTGCTAGATATTTGCCTTGTAAAGATAGGAAAGCACCACATGTCTTGTGTTGTTTTTTTATCGTCTATTTATTTTAGTACAATGGATAAATATTAAAACCAAGTTTTCTCCACATACCCCTATCCATAATCCCTCTATAGACACTTTCAAATTCCCTAGATCTAATATGTTGTCTTACTATACTTAAAACATAAGAGATGATATTTATATTTATATTAATGATTCAAGATGATTACACAAATTCAATGGAATTTTCTTCTATAAGTTTATGTGTAAGCCTCATTCTTCTTCTTATTGCAATGTGTATATGTTCTATTCTTCTTCTTCTTACTCCAATGTAACTTCAAAAATGTTGTGTTTTTGCTTCTTTGATTATCTACATGTCTTCTCTTTTTATTTCAGCTATCGCTACTTTGCATTATTTTCTTTTGTTTTTTTCCTTGTGGTCTCTATTTTTCAAACCACTCTTATATTCTTGTCTTTTCCACTTTTCTCATTTAAAAAAAACTCAAAAATGACCGCCATAATTTAAATTCAAACTACATCATTCTTGCATGTGTTACTTAAATATAGGAATTTCGTAAGGAGGAAAAATAAATTCAAAGAAGATATAATGTTGATATTTGTTAGTCAAGACTAGATCCAAAGAATATTTAGTTAAAATAAAGAATTTATAGGGTAAAATGTTTGGACTAATTGGATTATGTTAAAAAGTATAAAATGTAAGTTGTGTTGAAATAGTTGCTTTAATAAAACTAGCAATAGTACTTTGGTGTTATTAAGAGGTTGATTTACCTTTTAAATTTTAAAAATATGTATATATGTTTTTGGTTATTTTTATTATAAATTTTAATTTTTTTAATTAAATATTATTACTATTAATTATTAATAACTATAAATATAACATGAAACTCATGATAATATTTTCATTATTAATAATAATATTATTATTAGAATGTTTTAAGAAAAAATGTTAATATTGTATTATTATTGTTAAGAAAAATATAGTTTTACATTAACAAAATCTGTGCCATATGTACTACAAAACATGAACTGCTATAACGGTAAGCGAAAACCTATTGTTGCTAAAAATATATATATACCAAAAACCCGAAAATTGGAAGAAACAACTTCCTCCATCCTTGGTGGTCTGAATTAGATGAAATTGAAATTATCTCTACCTTGGACTCAAAGTCCTCCACGAGCGAGCCATGGATTATTTCTACCTTTTCCTTTTCCTTTTCCAATTCAACTCCTTCCATGAGACTGTCACGAGCCTCAAGACCTGAGCAACGAAGGGTCTCCCACCATGAAGACGTTGGTTTTAGAGGAGGCTTGACAGAAGTTAATCAAGGGAGGGAATGTGGAATTCTCCTACCTCCTTACCCCTACGAAATTTTACCTCTATTTCTACAAATTCAATGAGGGAATCATAACACTTCTCTATCTCGACATAGATTTCCCAGTCCACTAGACCATCTCAAAAATCCTTTCATTAGAAAACATCGACCAAGAGGCCAAGAAGGCCAACTCGACAACATTGTCCATTTGAATTGGGTAGGCCGACCATATTCAATGATGAAATAGTATAATTGCCTTAACTTTTTTAGGGTGAATGATAAGCCGATATCCGACAAATGTCACTTCCACTTCTGCGTTCACCCTTGGCCTTCTAACAAGATTAATATAATTTTCCCCATAACATGTTTAATGGCATACAAGTCGTGCAGAGTACCCACCTTCAAGGTATTCTTCATCGTTATCTTCGTTACTTTGGAATAAAAGTTGTTTCCATATCCACACTTGCAAATTAAAGAAATGGATATAGGGGATTCTTAATATTTGAAGTAGAAAAAAAATTTAAAAATAAAGAATAAAAATGTTAATGAGAGAATAACTCTAAAAGGGAAAAATACTTTTCACACGCTTTAAGCTAAATTATAATATTATGAGGTGATCATCCAATCATCATGTAATAAATTAAGAAGACATGACTATTCCGAGTGATAATTACTAATCTTTTTGCACATCATTTGGTCAATTCCAATGTTAGCTAACATATTCACCCCTTTGTTTTTCCCTATAGTTATGCCTAATAGACCAATCTATGAAAAAGGATATCCATTGCAACACTTTTCTCAAAACCAAGTTGATGTTCTAGGAAAGAGATTTTCTATTGATAACTCCATTAACATTTAATTTTGAGTTGTATTATATTTTAAAGTTGCGGATAATAAGATGAGTAGACAATTTCAAACCTCTTTCAAGTGGTTTAATTTCCACTTGATTACTAGTCCCTATTTGAAGATTAAGGGAACCATGATAACTAATTTCCCATTTTCATTTCATATGATGCAACCAGCTCTAAATGATTGTGCAAAATATGAAATATTATTCCTAATCGAATGCAAGATTACTGATAAATAAATGAATACTAAAGTATAACAATTACACTCAAGTAAGGTGAGAAATAAATAATAAAAATCTAATGTGAAAAGAAGGGTAAGATGGCTTAGTTGATTCACCGAGTTCTGGAAAGTGCATAGAGATGGAAAATAGAGAAATGGGAGGCACTCACTGTCACACTTGAGCTCTGAAAATTACATATATTGAGAAGGAGGCTAGATTGGTGCACCTGGAGAGGGACAAGGGCACACGTGGGCACCTTAGGCCTTTTTTTGGGTGCCTGGGTCTATGAAAAAGTTCAAAAACCTAAAATCTCAGGGTCACAAGATGTTCTTCGATGTTCACCTTTTATCACTACGGTTTCACACAATGATCACCTGAGCCGAAAACCGTGCAAAGAAAGAATAGACTTGAAAAACCCTCAAATAGACATCAAATCCTAAAAATGAAAGATAAAAAATGAGGGATCAGACTATCCTTATCCACTATAATTATGAACTTAAAACTTAGTGCCTCACTACATCTCGGACTCCAATATAGTTCTTTTGTGTGTGTAGAAAATTGTTCCCTAGGTTTCTCTTATGCCAAGAGTAGCACGTGAATAACAAAGAGAGTAGCTAATTGTAGAATGTAGTAAATGTGTGCATGTATAGAATGAAATTCCCTCCTATGGAGTGTGATGGATAAAAATATCCCTTGTGTCCCTTGTGATGGAGCTAAATGGATGCAATGAATCTCTTGATTCCTTGTTTAATGCAACCTTAGGTGGCGATAGATAGTGTTTAGTGCTTGGTTCCTTACTATGATCATATAAATTTATATTGATATGATTCCTTTGCTTATATTTCATAATTAACCTTGAAAAGGCCAACTACTAAAAAGATAAGATGCTCAAATAGCTATAAAGGACCCAGAAAGTGAAAGTAAAGTACAAAGGGGATATGAGCTCTAGAGGGGAAGATGGTTCCTGTCATTGACGCCTTACTTGGGCGCTAGTGTTTAGGATGATAAATTCCAAATATTAAAAAGGAAGATTGAGAAAGTAATGGTGAATGAATGAAAATAGAAATAGAAAGAAAAGAAAGGTAGACAAAGGCATCGATTAATTAATACTTTTCATGCTTAGGAATCATACAAATAGTAGTATATGATCGATGCTAGATAATTACCTAAAGTTTTTGATTGGGTGTCTACATTTTTGTAACACCTGCATTTTACACACAAATACAATATTAAAAATACTAGGATAATTTTTTTTAACTTACATTGCTCACTACACAACACCACAAGAGCTCCAAGTAGAGAAATTCAACTATGCATTAGACACTAACATAAGTGATCGAATCACATAGACACATGACAACACCATATACATGTCGATGCCACACTTTCCCTTGCAAATGAATACTAGTAATGACCCAACCATAACAACAGGGGCTCAATGATTGGAATCGCACAACACATCATTCGTCTCGAAGGAGGACGTGAGGTGGTAGAAATGAAAAGAGGGCGCGTGATGAACAAGGTGCAAGCAAGTGCGTAAGAGGAAGATCATGGACTTCACCAATTTTAGGCAAGTTTTAAGAGGGTAATGTGAGGAGGGTGTAAGGGGATAAGAAAGAAGAAGAGTGTGCGGGGGAATGCATAGAAGGCGCATGCACAAGAGGAAGGCGCGGAAGGGAACTTGAAAGAGAAGAATGTAAAAGGAGAAGCAAGAAGGTGCGTAAGGGCACATGGAAGAATTATAGAAATGAAACAAGGTGCGAAGAAAGTTGTAAGCATGCAAAAGGAAAGTAGAGGGAAACCATGCACATACGTGCGCAGGAATAAATAAAGAAGGCATACTTGCAGAAGGCAGGTATGGAAGTAGGACACAAGCATCCAATTGGGGAAGGGTGTGCGGTGGTAGAAACAAAAGAGGGCACGTGACATGAAAGACCAGGGACAACCAATTTTGAAGGCAAGACTGCAAATGGGCATGCAAGAAGCGCGTAACCTGAAATGTGAAACATCAGAGCCAGAATGAAAGTATAAGTTATCCAAATATCTAGGAGAGTTATTTGGATAACAATTACACAACATAGTTGTTGCTTCGAACAATGGATCTTAAGTTATAGAAATGAACTAATGAATATATTTCTTAGGTGTGGTATAATAAATTCTAGTTGTGAAGATTAATTATCTTTTAAGATGATAGCATTTTACAAACTAATGTGGCTAGAATGAGAGGGAGGGTACAACAAGTTTAAACATTAACTTCATTAGATAATCCCATCTACTAAAGGTTACTTTCAAGTGTAGTTAGTGATCTCTATCACCTAACACATAATTCAGACATGAAGAGAATATATTCTTCTTACTACACACATGATAACCAATCCTAGAAGGGAACCACTTACTATAGATAACGTTTGAACAAGTCGTTCTTAACTGATGGTTTCATGACGATGTCGCTAAATATACAAGCTATGGCAGTAACTCAACTAGGGATCTTATTTAGTTAAGATAGAAGGTGTCATCGAGCATACATGTTTAAGTTCATTCTAAGGTTTCAATTTTCTATGCAAAAAGAATAACACAAGAGGGTTAGTTATACACAAATTTTGTACTAGGGTTGACTAATTCACTTAGATTTATTTATTGCATTTTCAAGGTAAAGAACATAACACACCAATTAATTAATCGACTATTGCACACACGGAAACGTACTACAAGATATTACATTCAAATTCATTTAACATATCCAAATTTTTCCATATATATTACCGAATTTCAAATATAAATTTTGTAACATGGAAATACATTACACATATATACATTTTTCAATAACCTATATAAATTACAATAATAAAAATGGATTACACCACACCTTTTTGCCATCTCACTTCCACCCTGCAAAGCCATGTGAGCATGAAATCAGCGATAAATCGCTGGCATGGCATCCACCTAAATCTAGCATAATTAACATTTTTAGTTTCTCATTTACATAATAACACTAATAATTTACATTCAAAAGGAGAAGGTTAGAGACACATATTTATTTCATTTCAGTTCACTTCATTTCTTAACCAAGGAGAGAGAAAGAAATAGGGAAGAGAGAAACATTATTTTTCCAAAAGTTCAATTTCATACAAGTCACATGATAAAGTTTCAAATAGTTATTTACAAGTTTCAACAACTTTCCATGGCTGTTTGGTAACCCAATGAGTGCTACAACTTTATTTATTTTTTTACGTTTTCCTGTTAGTTATAAAAACGTTCATTTTAGGCTCAAAGGCTACAAAAGTGCGTTAAAAAAGTTTCCTTCTATTAGTCGATGTAAAATGGTTACTTTCATAAATGTCCTCCTATGTATCGGAATTCACAGGAGCTAGCGAATTCAAAATTGGGGTATGGTTTCCAATTGATGAAAATATTTCCGTGGTCACCGATTCCTAATTGGTCTAATTTAGCATAGTCAATAGTGACCGAGAGGCCTACAAAACCCCTTGAAAAACTAGCCGGGAATGTAATTTTTTATCAAACTTAAGGATTCAGGAAGTTTTCTAGTAAAAATACTAGAGGGTTGCGAAGGCGGGAAATAATTTTGTTTCTCACGGTTCAAATGGTGAGCTAAAATGAATCCCAACTTTCAAGTTTTAGTAGCTCCCTAAATGAGTAAAACGGAGTAACATGGATCCTAGATGAGCGGTGAAGAGGGTGCAAATGGTCAAACCAGGTCAATCTAATGCTCTATTCGAGTCTCGCATAACAAAGGATACATGCAAAGCTTGAAATCTCTTCTATGGGACTCGGAGTGTTATTTTACAAGTCTCTGGAAATCACATTTTTCTAACGTTGAAAGGTGGAAAACAATAGAAGTTGTTTTAATTGACGACTCACCTAGGTCTTTCAAAAATCAATGGACACGAGCACCAAATTTTGATACCCTAGATAAAAAAGTAGAAATTTGTGGTATCAACATGGATGTCGATCAAATTGCAAGTCAATAATGAAAATCATGAGGATTTTTATTTTTTTTCGCACTAAAATTCTTGGTACGATGTTTTCTGAATACTATTTGAATGAGGTGTTTAAGTTTATGCTTAGCTACCAAGCATTATTTGGGTTACATAAGTGTTAGATGACATTTTATTATTTTTGCAAAACAAGTTTATATAAAAATAATCAAATTTGAAATACTCCAAGGTTTTAAATTTATTTCATTACAAATAAAAAAAATTAAAGTATGAGAATTATGAAGGACAAGGTGAGAGGAACCATGCCTGAGAGAAAATGAATCATCCCAAGATGTGGAGCTTGATTCTACATCTCGCACACAAATTTTTTGTCAATAGTTTGTGAATATACTCTTGGCTCTCCTCCATTTGATGGTCCAACAAGAGATATAAACCACGTACATGCCTCGCACTACCACGCAATTATGAAGCTATATGTACCAAAATATGCTTAAGCCGATATGAGATGTTTTGGGGGAACATCTTTTCTCTAAGTTTGGACACTTGTTTCCAACCACGGTCCTATCTAATAAATATTATTTTGTAGGCATTGCAATTAACATTCTCCACCACATCACACAATTTAGAATCCATGAAATATGTTGCACCAAGAATAATTACCTTAGTAATAAGCCCACCAAGAGTAGGCCTAATTACACCATAACCCATTGATACAATCAAAATGAGAAGACGTGTGGTGGTTTTCCTCACTTCCCCAAATGTAACCACCGATAATGTGATTCCCATGGGACTAAATCCACTTGCATTAAAGTTTGCATACTCAAAGTACCAAAATGTCATTTCAAACATCCCCAATGAAATAACAATAGTAATGCAATTCGCAAGTATAGAATGTCATTCCTTTCATTCATGTTCATCATTTTCTTCCCATTTTTTATCATACCTCCTTCAAATTGGATATTATATTGAACTTATTTGATTCCAATGCTTGCTAAAAAATAGAAGAAACACTCCAAAACATATTCCTTTTGGTTTAGAGGTGGAATTATCACACCCGATTACGTAATATGGGGTTCCAATACAACCACATGTGTAATAAAAACCATAGTATCCATGATCCTTGAGAGAACTTGAGGTTTCCCTTCCTTTGTGTTTTTGTATTCACCCTATGAACCAATCTATTCTAAATACAATGAAGAAACCCATAGTTTATAATTTCCCTTACCGTAGTTTCAGTTTGATATACCGAGTAAACATAAAAAAAAACAACATCTTTTAAGGTACAAAATAGAATAAAATACCCATAAGGTGGGACTTGGTACTAAAGAAACAAAAATTTCCCGATAATCTGCAATAGCTCCATGTATTTACTCCACAACAAGTTCCTATATATGTCTTCACCCTTTTCTCCATCATCATTTTATCCTCCTTCGATTCTCTTCCTCTTCTTATTTAACCTCTATGAATCCCCTTTCACAATGGATTTCACGAGTTCGTGCTTGAGTAGAGGTAAAACAAATTCACTGAAGCATTATTAAGGATTCTAATCCGTGATTAGAATATGTCTCATTTTTAAGGCATGAGGAAAGTAGATAAATAAGAATGGAAGAATTATCGACATGAGCTCTAGAAATGATAAGCTCCTATCCTAATGTATTTACTTTATCCATGATCATGGCTGAAATACACACGCCACTCTCAAAGAATTTAATTGAGAAAAAAATCATTCAAACAAATATTTGTGTTTTATCTAAGTTATCTATGGTTTCTGAGTGGTTTTGATATTTGGATCTATAATGAAGTGTATGTATTATTAGGTAAGGAATGTGACACATCTAACGTCCTCGAGGCTGCCCACATGGCTTGGTAGGGGGTCCTTACTCATTTCGTGAAGTCCATGTGCCTTCACATGGCAATATTACTCCAATCACCAACCATGTCCTCATATAGTTATTTTATTTTTATTATTTTTAAAAAAATGTGATTCCATTATATTAATATCCAATGGTGGCAATAAATCTATCTCCCCTTATAAGAGCATCGTTCTCTATGCGACAATGTCTTGAAGCTCGAAGGGTCATAAACAAGAAAGTCAATAATAACACATGTCATTTAACAAAACAACTGGTCGATACAACACAACCACAAGGAAGCAAGATAATTTCCACGATATCTTAAGTTTTAATGTTCTGTGAAGATTGAAAGTTCTCTTTTACTTTATTACTTAGTCTTTTCCTTTAAATTATTCATTAATATCAACTCTTAGTATTTCATTGTTTAAGATTTTAGTTGTCTTATGTTTGTGGGTGCCCAACAGAACTGACATCACAATACCACATTAGGGCCAAACACAACACTAATGTTTCACAAGACATCATGATATGTACCCTCATGACTATGTCACATCATAAGAACACAACCAAACAATGGAAAGTACATACATGACCCACTCAATATAGTACTTGTCACACATGTGCCCTGTCAACACCAATCCGGCACTATGATAATTCTTCACCGGGAACTCCTCATGCTATGATTATTAACTAATGCACAACTCTTAGTTTGGTGGATGTAATCTGGAAACACAACAACAAACATAACACAAGAATACCATAGACTATGATAAGAAGGAATAATGATAAATCTGAAATATCAGTGTAAATTATAATATCAACATGAAATTGTTACAATCTCACCCATGAGGTTCTTCAAGTGTTATTAACTTCACTTGCCTTCAAACAATAACTATGGGAGAAACTTCACAATTACACCTCTTAATGGCTTCTTTAACACACCTTCAAAATGATGGCTTCCTTTACACACTTACTCATACAATATTTCTCACTACTTCTCTCTATGCTAAATGAGGGGGGGTGGCCTCTTTATTTATAGGAATTCATGCTTATCCACCTTATCTCTAAGATAGGATAGGAAATCTCTTCCAGCCAATCATATTCCATGCCTAAACTCTGCCTTTACATGTAGGCTTATTTTCTAAGATAAGATAAACCTTATCATCTCACATGGGTTCCACCTTTTTAGACTTTTCCACAAATAAAATATACAAAATATTTATGACATCACTCTTTGTCCTTATTACAAATATAATATTTCTAATTCCTAATCATGTAGACACTACTTCTCTACTTATCCCAACTTTGACATTTTAACATTACCGGACCACTTACAACAAATATTTACTTTTTACAACATTCATATTATACTTTTTAATGTTACCATACTCTACATTATTGGCGGCATCGTACTGACGGCGCTGTTATCTTCTATTGGACGCCACTATTAATTATACTTAACAACATCCTATTCTTAATACATACATTAATAAAATAGAAATTATGGAGAAAATTTTAATGTCGACATTTTCCCCTTCCTAACTTCTACTCCGTCCTCGGAGTAGACTCTTATGGACATTCTAAAGATGGTGCTTGGAAAATCTTTAACTTGTCATGGTTGAACCATTTTGTAATGGGAGTACCATCCAATTCCTCCAGTCGATATGTACCATTTTCATGCATAGTTGTTATTTTGTAGGGCCCCATCCACTTTGGAAGAAATTTTCTGTCTTCCTTCTTTTTTTTGTATCTGGAATCATATACTAGAACCAAGTCATTCACATGAAATGGAGACCAACGGATCTTTTGATCAAAGTATTCCTTCTGCTTCATTTTCTTCTTATAGCTTGTATCCTTTGCTATTTCCCTCATTTCCTCTAGCAAATGAAGATGTACCAACCTTTCTTTTACTGAATCACTTTCATCCATCCTTTCATTTTTCATAACTCTCACAGTGGGAATATCAAACTCAATAGGAAGAACTGGATCAATGCCATAAGCCAACTGAAATGGGGAGTATCATGTTGCTGACTTTGATGTTGCCCTATATGCCCACAATGTTGCATGAATCCTTTTATCCCACTTATGTACCTGCAAGGTTGCATCTTTTGCTAGAATTTGACACAACACAAAATTTATTCGTTCCACATGTCCATTTGTGCTTGGCTTGTATGTTGTTGCCTTCCTGTGTTTAATAGAAAACTTGTTGACTAGGGCTTCTACCACCTCATTAATGAAGTGGCTTCCTTGATCTATTACAATTTCTAATGGGCAACCAAATATGGTGACAATGTGTTCATATATGAACCTTGCCACTTCATCCATGGAAGTTGTTTTCAATGGCCTAGCTTCAACCCACTTGGTTAAATAATCTGTGGCAACTACAATATACTTATTTTGGCATGGGGTAGTTGGAAGTGGACCTACAATGTCTATTCCCACTTTTCAAAGGGACCAAGTGGAAGAATAGGGCATAATGGAGCTGATGAAGTCTTACGGTTACCATGTGTTTGAAAATATCACATGTCTTACAATAATTATAACAATCTCTAAAAAGAGTGGGCAGTGATAACCTGCATCCAAGATCCTTCTTGTTGTAAGTTGTCCAGAGAAGTGTCCTCCACATGTACCATTATGGAATTCTTCTATCAGCTCCTTCCCTTGATCATGTCCAACTTCCCTCTTGTACTATCCATCAGGTCCTATTCAAAATAATACTCCATGTAGAATAGAATATGGATGACTGGCTTGAGTAATCTTCCTCTTAGTATTTGCATTGGCACCATCAGGAAACTTGAATTCATTTAGATAATTCCAAATATCTATGTATTCACTAGGGATTGTGTCAAGAGATAACAATGTTGCATCTGGGAAATCATCATCATCACAAGGTGAACCTAAACCATCATAGGGAAGTGCATCATCATCATCATCAAATTCAAACCAAAAACCATCATATCCTCCCCGAGAGAGTGCATCGCATTGAGCTCATATATAAATTTTGCCCAAATGGTGAACACAGCTTCTATAAATTCTTTCCTATTTCTATAATATCAAAAATGATAAAGCCTCTTTTTAGAAAAATTATGCCATCTTGATAATCATTCCATTTTCATCCTTTTGAGAGTAACCTTCTATAGTAAAATGAATGGCCACATGATTCCCTAAAAAAAATGATCTCAACTTACTTGTTCAAAATTCATAGGAAATGGTAACATCCTTCTTGAACTAGGTTTTGAAATCTTTGAGAAATTCTTGATGAACCTTCTATAGTATGGCCTAAAAATGATCTACCATCTATTCATAGGAAATGGATACATTTTCATGCCCTACCACGATAAACATGCCCTTTAGAACATCCAAAGACACACTTTGTAGGGTTTAGTGAGGCTTGTGCTTCATCTAACCTTTGAAATGTTGTCTCCATCTAGTGCAGGTGGTCCATCTTGCTCCCATAGATGCAAAAATCATCCATAAATACTCTGATGAAGTTCCCAATGTAGGGTTCAAACACCCTATTCATCAAGTGTTGGAACGTTGCTGGAGCATTACACAACCCAAAAGGCATAACTCTATAAGAAAATGTTCCCAAGGAGTGGTGAACGTGGTCTTCAGCTGATCTTTCTCTGTTATACGAACTTGGTTGTATCCGCTATATCCATCAGCAAAACTATAGCACTCCTGGCCAGCTACTTCGTCCAAAATCTGATCTGAGAATGGAAGAGGGTAATGATCCTTCTTTGTTTCCTTATTGAGCTTCCTATAATCAACACAAATGTGTAGCTTCCCATTATTTTTTATTGAGATCACAATGGGAGAAACCCATTTTGAATTCTCCACAGCAAATATAAATCCTGCATCAAGCAACTTATCTATTTCTTCTTTTACAGTCTTGGAAAAATTAGGATTCATTCTATATGGCATTTACTTTATGGGCTTAGCACCATCTACCAGCTCAATAGAATGTTCTACCCAACTTACTTGATGGAGTTCCTTGTAATCAAAAGTGAATATGTGTATGTACCTTCGAAAGAGCTAGAGGTAGGATTCCTTCTCACTCTCCATCACAACATCACCAATCTTTATTTGTTGGAGACGATCATCAATTTCTTCTTCAGATAATTTTATGGGATCATGAGTCGGTGTGACTGGAAGGATATCCATGACCGAAACATCAACCTCACTTTCTTCATCTTCGGTGTCCACTTCACTAGTACTCGAGTAATCAGAGGATGTCCAATCATCAGTTTCATCACTTGAATCCACAGGTTCTACCTTATGATGCCGAGGGATCACGTTTATCTTCACCCTCTCTCTACCACGTCCAAGTGTCATGAAGCCTTCATTCCAGTAGTTTCTTGCATGAACTCTCCTTAGCCATGGTCTTCCCAACAACATTGGGTACGTAACAATACCATTTTTCATCACCTGAAAGTCTACCACACATACAACACCCATAACAGATATTGCCACATTTGAAACTACACCTTCTGGTTTAGTTTTTCCTTTATTTAATGACCTTAACATAAGTGTTGAGGGGCGATCAATTTTTAAACCCAACATATTCATTACAGACTTGGTCATTACATTAACTACACACCTCCATCAACTAAGACATCATGAATTGAAATACCATTACATAATACCTCAGCTTGTGGAGCGTAGGGATCCGCCTCTGCCTCCAAAATAGGGACCTCAACCTCCTTCCTTCGTTGAGCATTGAGTCCACTTCGCAGCTCCCGCCTCTTCTTAGAAGACATAGCCAAGAGTTGACCATATGTAATATTTGCAGGCCTTTTGGACAAGATCTTCTAAGATGGAGTATGGTCCTTGTCCCTGTGAAATCAGAAAATCCTGCACACCCAACTTTCTTCTCCTATGTTTCTTACTAGTTTCTCCTTTCATCTTCTTAGGATCATTTCCATCTTGGTTATCTTTTTCTTTCTTTCTTTTTGTTACAAACACATCTACTTCATTATTTATGCTCTTATCTACTACATCAAAAGAATTCACAGGTGCTTTCCTTTATCATTATCTCTTGTACCAGATGTAGAAGCTCTATCTGGACAATTATACTTATAATGACCCTTTTATAACAACCATAACATACAACTTCAGAAAATATTTCTTTTTGGACCTCTATCTCCTCCCTGAGAACTAAATTATTTTCCTTGAAGAAGATTAATAGTTAACTGACCCATCTTCCTGAGTAGATCTTCATACTCAGTAGATGTACTAGGAGAAAGATTTGTGCTCACCGAGAGTGGTTGTGGATTCTGGACCAAAGGTGTTGGTGTAGGCTCTACTTTAGCAACAATTTCTTTGGGCTCCTCTTCCATTCTTTCTTCTTTCCTTCTTGCAATCTCCTTTGCTTGTTCAATGGTAGCTGGGTGGTCATACTTCACTCATTGTCTGATCTCTGGCTTCATCCCAAGAATGAAGTGCTTATAGAGGAGATTATCCACGCCATTCATTAACCCATCCGCTAATCCTTCCTTCCGGATCTGGGCATCGAGCTTCCTCCTTAGCTCTAGAACACGAGCATGATAATCCCTTATCTTCTCCTTCTCTCCTTGGGCTAGCTTTGTGATATCGATCATGAGATCTGCATATTTCTATTGTTCACCAAATTCTTCAAGAAAACTTTCAGTTAATAAATCCCATGAGTTTTTCACATTATCACCTAGTGTTTCAAACCACCTAAGGGCTGAACCATCCAAAAAGGTAGGAAAAATTCAGTCCATTGTTCCCTTCTTATAAGGCCATTACAAATACAAGATCGTTTAAACTCTTGAATGAAAGAGGAAGCATCTTCATTAGATTGGGCTGAAAAAAAATAGAATCTTCCCCATTTCCAAAAGTAACCACAGTGAAATACCAACCCACAAGTACAATCAACAAGACTTATGTGCACAAATAATTGGAATCACTATAATAGAAAATAGAAATGACCACGGTAAACTATGGTAAAACTTGACTTACTGTGGTAAAAACTGACTTTACTGTGGTAAACACTATTCACAGTAAAAAGTGAAGTTACTGCGGTAAAAATTGATTATTGTGGTAAAACTGATTTTGTGGTGGTAAATACTATTCACGGTAAAAAAAGGTTACCATGGTAACTACTATGCACAGTAAAAACAAGGTTACCCTCCAAATGTTTTCTGACTAAGTGGGAATATTTCTCCAGAAAATCCACCAACGAGGAATGGTCCCGGCAACGGAACCAAAATGTCAACACCAATCCGGCACTATGATAATTCTTCACTGGGAACTCCTCGTGCTATGATTATTAACTAATGCACAACTCTTAGTTTGGTGGATGTAATCTTGAAAACACAACAACAAACATAACACAAGAATACCATAGACTATGATAAGAAGGAATAATGATAAATCTGAAATATCAGTGTAAATTATAATATCAACATGAAATTGTTACAATCTCACCCATGAGGTTCTTCAAGTGTTATTAACTTCACTTGCCTTCAAACAATAACTATGGGAGAAACTTCACAATTACACCTCTTAATGGCTTCTTTAACACACCTTCAAAATGATGGCTTCCTTTACACACTTACTCATACAATATTTCTCACTACTTCTCTCTATGCTAAATGAGGGGGGGTGGCCTCTTTATTTATAGGAATTCAGGCTTATCCACCTTATCTCTAAGATAGGATAGGAAATCTCTTCCGGCCAATCATATTCCATGCCTAAACTCTTGCCTTTACATGTAGGCTTATCTTCTAAGATAAGATAAACCTTATCATCTCACATGGGTTCCACCTTTTTAGACTTTTCCACAAATAAAATATACAAAATATTTATGACATCACTCTTTGTCCTTATTACAAATATAATATTTCTAATTCCTAATCATGTAGACCCTACTTCTCTACTTATCCCAACTTTGACATTTTAACATTACCGGACCACTTACGACAAATATTTACTTTTTACAACATTCCTATTATACTTTGACTATTACCGTACTCTACATTATTGGTGGCACCGTATTGATGGCGCCGTTATCTTCTATTGGACGCCACTACTAATTATACTTAACAACATCCTATTCCTAATACATACATTAATAAAATAGAAATTATGGAGGAAAATTTTAATGTCGACATTTTCCCCTTCCTAACTTCTACTCCGTCTCTTGAGAGTAGACTCTTATGGACATTCTGAAGCTGGTGCTTGGAAAATCTTTAACTTGTCATGGTTGACCCATTTTGTAATGGGAGTACCATCCAATTCCTCCAGTCGATATGTACCATTTTCATGCACAACTGCTATTTTGTAGGGCCCCATCCACTTTGGAAGAAATTTTCTGTCTTCTTTTTTGTATCTGGAATCATATACTAGAACCAAGTCATTCACATGAAATGGAGACCAATGGATCTTTTGATCAAAGTATTCCTTCTACTTCATTTTCTTCTTATAGCTTGTATCCTTCGCTATTTCCCTCATTTCCTCTAGCAAATGAAGATGTACCAACCTTTCTTTTATTGAATCACTTTCATCCATCCTTTCATTTTTCATAACTCTCACAATGGGAATATCAAACTCAATAGGAAGAACTGGATCAATGCCATAAGCCAACTGAAATGGGGAGTATCATGTTGCTGACTTTGATGTTGCCCTATATGCCCACAATGTTGCATGAATCCTTTTATCCCACTTATGTACCTGCAAGGCTGCATCTTTTGCTAGAATTTGACACAACACAAAATTTGTTCATTCCACCTGTCCATTTGTGCTTGGCTTGTATGTTGTTGTTTTCCTGTGCTTAATAGAAAACTTGTTGACTAGGGCTTCTACCACCTCATTAATGAAGTGGCTTCCTTGATCTATTACAATTTCTAATGGGCAACCAAATCTGGTGACAATGCGTTCATATATGAACCTTGCCACTTCATCCATGGAAGTTGTTTTCAATGGCCTAGCTTCAACCCACTTGGTTAAATAATCTGTGGCAACTACAATATACTTATTTTGGCGTGGGGTAGTTGGAAGTGGACCTAAAATGTCTATTCCCCACTTTTCAAAGGGACCAAGTGGAAGAATAGGGCATAATGGAGCTGATGAAGTCTTACGGTTACCATGTGTTTGACAAATATCACATGTCTTACAATAATTATAACAATCTCTAAAAAGAGTGGGCCAGTGATAACTTGCATCCAAGATCCTTCTTGTTTAAGTTGTCAGAGAAGTGTCCTCCACATGTACCATTGTGGAATTCTTCTATCATCTCCTTCCCTTGATCACGTCCAACTGCCCTCTTGTATTGTCCATCAGGTCCTATTCAAAATAATACTCCATGTAGAATAGAATATGGACGACTAGCTTGAGTAATCTTCCTCTTAGTCTTTACATTGGCACCATCAGGAAACTTGAATTCATTTAGATAATTCCAAATATCTATGTATTCACTAGGGATTGTGTCAAGAGATAACAATGTTGCATCTGGGAAATCATCATCATCACAAGGTGAACCTAAACCATCATAGGCTCGAGAGAGTGCATCTGCATTGACATGCTTCTTTCCTGGCCTATCTATAATATCAAATTCAAATTCTTGTAGCAAAATTATCCATCTTGCTATCCTCCCTGATGGGTTAGGCTTATTGACAATATATTTTAGAGCTCGATGATCTATTACAACTATAAATTTCTGCCCTAAGCAAGTAATTCCTAAACTTCTTTTATAAAAAAATGATAGCTAGAGCCTCTTTTTTAGTTATAATATAATTTACCTCAGCATTGCTCATTTGTCTGCTCCCAAAGTAAATTGGATGATCATTCCCATTTTCATCCTTTTGGCTCAGAGTACTTCCTAGTGCTGCATCTGAGGCATCAATATACACAATGAATGGCTTGCTCCAATCTGGATTCTTTAAAACAGGTGAAGACACCAGGCTTCCTTCAGTTGTTCAAAAGCTTCATGCGCCTTATTTCCTGGTTCATAAGTAACATCCTTCTTCAAGAACTAGGTTAGTGGCTATGCAATCTTTGAGAAATTCTTGATGAACCTTCTATAGTAACCCACATGGCCTAAAAATGATCTCAACTTACTTCTATTCATAGGAAATGGTAACTCTTTGATTTTTGAAACTTTATCAGGATCAGTACCAATACCATCTCTCTGGATATAACACATGCCCCCTAACAAAACACCTTTAGAACATCCAAAGACACACTTTGTAGGGTTTAGTGAGGCTTGTGCTTCATCTAACCTTTGAAATGTTGTCTCCATCTAGTGCAGGTGGTCCATCTTGCTCCCATAGATGTAAAAATCATCTAGAAATACTCTGATGAAGTTCCCAATGTAGGGTTCAAACACCCTATTCATCAAGCGCACTGAACGCGTTCTTTGGAGCATTACACAACCCAAAAGGCATAACTCTATAAGCAAATGTTCCCAAGGAGTGGTGAACGTGGTCTTTAGCTGATCTTTCTCTCGCTATATGAACTTGGTTGTATCCACTATATCCATCAGCAAAACTATAGCACTCTTGGCCAGCTACTTCATCCAAAATCTGATATGAGAATGGAAGAGGGTAATGATCCTTCTTTGTTGCCTTATTGAGCTTCCTATAATCAACACAAATGCATAGCTTCCCATTATTTTTTATTGAGATCACAATGGGAGAAACCCATTCTGAATTCTCCACAACAAATATAAATCCTGCATCAAGCAACTTATCTATTTCTTCTTTTACAGTCTTGGAAAAATTAGGATTCATTCTATATGGCATTTGCTTTATGGGCTTAGCACCATCTACCAACTCAATAGAATGTTCTACCCAACTTACTTGATGGAGTTCCTTGTAATCAAAAGTGAATATGTGTATGTACCTTCAAAAGAGCTGGAGGTAGGATTCCTTCTCACTCTCCATCACAACATCACCAATCTTTATTTTTGGAGATGATCATCAATTTCTTCTTCAGATAATTTTATGGGATCATGAGTCGGTGTGACTGGAAGGATATCCATGACCGAAACATCAACCTCACTTTCTTCATCTTCAGTGTCCACTTCACTAGTACTCGAGTAATCAGAGGATGTCCAATCATCAGTTTCATCACTTGAATCCACAGGTTCTACCTTATGATGCCGAGGGATCACGTTTATCTTCACCCTCTCTCTACCATGTCCAAGTGTCATGAAGCCTTCATTCCAGTAGTTTCTTGCATGAACTCTCCTTAGCCATGGTCTTCCCAACAACATTGGGTATGCAATAAAGACCATTTTTCATCACCGAAAGTCTACCACACATACAACACCCATAATGATATTTCCACATTTGAAACTACACCTTCTGGTTTAGTTTTTCCTTTATTTAATGACCTTAACATAAGTGTTGAGGGGCGATCAATTTTTAAACCCAACATATTCATTACAGACTTGTTCATTACATTAACTACAACACCTCCATCAACTAAGACATCATGAATTGAAATACCATTACATAATACCTCAGCTTGTGGAGCGTAGGGATCCGCCTCTGCCTCCAAAATAGGGACCTCAACCTCCTTCCTTCGTTGAGCATTGAGTCCACTTCGCAGCTCCCACCTCTTCTCATAAGACATAGCCAAGAGTTGACCATATGTAATATTTGCAGGCCTTTTGGACAGATCTTCTAAGATGGAGTATGGTCCTTGTCCCTGTGAAATCAGAAAATCCTGCACACCCAACTTTCTTCTCCTATGTTTCTTACTAGTTTCTCCTTTCATCTTCTTAGGATCATTTCCATCTTGGTTATCTTTTTCTTTCTTTCTTTTTGTTACAAACACATCTACTTCATTATTTATGCTCTTATCTACTACATCAAAAGAATTCACATGTGTGCTTTCCTTTATCATTATCTCTTGTACCAGATGTAGAAGCTCTATCTGGACAATTATACTTATAATGACCCTTTTTATAACAACCATAACATACAACTTCAGAAATATTTCTTTTTGGACCTCTATCTCCTCCCTGAGAACTAAATTCTTTTCCTTGAAGAAGATTAATAGTTAATTGACCCATCTTCCTGAGTAGATCTTCATACTTAGTAGATGTACTAGGAGAAAGATTTGTGCTCACCGAGAGTGGTTGTGGATTCTGGACCAAAGGTGTTGGTGTAGGCTCTACTTTAGCAACAATTTCTTTGGGCTCCTCTTCCATGCTTTCTTCTTGCCTTCTTGCAATCTCCTTTTGCTTGTTCAATGGTAGCTGGGTGGTCATACTTCACTCGTTTTCTGATCTCTAGCTTCATCCCAAGAATGAAGTGCTTACAGAGGAGATTATCCACGCCATTCATTAACCCATCCGCTAATCCTTCCTTCCGGATCTGGGCATCGAGCTTCCTCCTTAGCTCTAGAACACGAGCATGATAATCCCTTATCTTCTCCTTCTCTCCTTGGGCTAGCTTTGTGATATCGATCATGAGATCTACATATTTCTATTGTTCACCAAATTCTTCAAGAAAACTTTTAGTTAATAAATCCCATGAGTTTTTCACATTATCACCTAGTGTTTCAAACCACCTAAGGGCTGAACCATCCAAAAAGGTAGGAAAAAATTCAGTCCATTGTTCCCTTCTTATAAGGCCATTACAAATACAAGATCGTTTAAACTCTTGAATGAAAGAGGAAGCATCTTCATTAGATTGGGCTGAAAAAATAGGAATCTTCCCCATTTCCAAAAGTAACCACAGTGAAATACCAACCCACAAGTACAATCAACAAGACTTATGTGCACAAATAATTGGAATCACTATAATAGAAAATAGAAATGACCATGGTAAACTATGGTAAAACTTGACTTACTGTGGTAAAAACTGACTTTACTGTGGTAAACACTATTCACAATAAAAAGTGAAGTTATTGGTAAAAACACTATTCACATTCAAAAAAAAGTTACTGTGGTAAATACTATTCACGGTAAAAAGTGACTTTACTTAAATACTATTCATGGCAAAAAGTGACTTTACCATGGTAACTACTATGCACAATAAAAACAAGGTTACCCTCCAAATGTTTTTTGACTAAGTGGGAATATTTCTCCAGAAAATCCACCAACGAGGAATGGTCCTGGCAATGGAACCAAAATGTCAACACCAATCCGGCACTATGATAATTCTTCACCGGGAACTCCTCGTGCTATGATTATTAACTAATGCACAGCTCTTAGTTTGGTGGATGTAATCTGGAAACACAACAACAAACATAACACAAGAATACCATAGACTATGATAAGAAGGAATAATGATAAATTTGAAATATCAGTGTAAATTATAATATCAACATGAAATTGTTACAATCTCACCCATGAGGTTCTTCAAGTGTTATTAACTTCACTTGCCTTCAAACAATAACTATGGGAGAAACTTCACAATTACACCTCTTAATGGCTTCTTTAACACACCTTCAAAATGATGGCTTTCTTTACACACTTACTCATACAATATTTCTCACTACTTCTCTCTATGCTAAATGAGGGGGTGGCCTCTTTATTTATAGGAATTCAGGCTTATCCACCTTATCTCTAAGATAGGATAGGAAATCTCTTCCAGCCAATCATATTCCATGCCTAAACTCTTGCCTTTACATGTAGGCTTATCTTCTAAGATAAGATAAACCTTATCATCTCACATGGGTTCCACCTTTTTAGACTTTTCCACAAATAAAATATATAAAATTTTATGACATCACTCTTTGTCCTTATTAAAAATATAATATTTCTAATTCCTAATCATGTAGACCCTACTTCTCTACTTATCCCAACTTTGACATTTTAATATTACCGGACCACTTACTTACAAATATTTACTTTTTACAACATTCCTATTATACTTTGAACCGCATTTACATTATTGCACCATTGACGGTGCCATTATTTTCTATTCGACGCCACTACTAATTATACTTAACAACATCCTATTCCTAATACATACATTAATAAAATAGAAATTACGGAGGAAAATTTTAATGTCGACATCCGTCACACAAAATTAATTGCAACATATGCACACTATAACAAGATGTAATTCCCAACAAGACATATATGAAGGTTTACACGCAACTCAAAACTATAACTCTAACTATATAGGGTCAAGATGGAAACAACATCATATGAATAATGAGGAGCATCAATCCTCAACATCAAAAAACACAACTGGACTCACAAGAGTATACATAAATGATAACAACAACACCATACACCTCCTAAAACATCACAAAACAACTCCATATGCCACCCAAAGCATCAAAAACATAAAAATAAAACTCCAAGTGCACTAATCACACACACATAAGTCTCTTATGTCTCCCTAAAGTCTCATATACCTCCCTCAAGTCTCTTATTCCTCCCTCATGTTTCTTATACCTCCCTCAAGTCTCTTGTGCCTCCCTCTTGTGCCTCCCTCAAGTCTCTTACCTCAAGTCTCTTATGCCTCCCTCAAGTCTTTTATGTCTCCTTCAAGTCTCTTATGTAACCTTCAAGTCTCTTATACTTCTCTCAAGTCTCTTATGCCTCCCTTAAAGGGGTTGGTCACACTATGGCCCTAGGCATGTCGAGTCAAGACAACCCTAACCCAACTAACATAATAACTCATGTGTCAACAACCCACTAGTTAGCTATAACTCCTTGGGGCGTACCCGATACAATGAAGTGGGTTCATAGGTTCAACCACTCCATGGGGCATCCATGACCCTATTCCAAACACTACGACATTAGAACCAACAAATAAATCTATTTCAAATGCCAAGTGGAAAAAATCCAAAGCCTGAGGCTAGGCTATAAAACCTTTAAACATGAAAAAAAGTTGTACATCTAAGTAAAGTAAATGGCCAAATAGCCATTATTAGTGCAAAAATCTACATGTTATTGCAAAAACCAAATAAAATTCCCAAAATATAAGAATGTATAAATCAATCAATAAAATAGGTATAGAGAAATAACACATCACAATAATTATGTGGTCTTTCAAGACCACCAAAGGGGCACTCAACGAGATGCTGGTACTCAGACATTGATCCTTAGCTTGTAAAATAACATATCAAATAATACAATTGTCATCATCTCTATCTTAATCATCCCTCCACCACTTCCACAAGGCTCAACATAGTTGTAACTACACTTAGGTTGAATCCATATGATAACCATATAGGAGAAATAAAGGAGTACATGTCACCATCTACTGAGCCTAAGGTTCACGAAACACAATATGCATGACATTCGTTGAGCAAGAACCATACATACCAAATGAAAAAATGTGGGTTTTCAGCCTAGGTAAGACTCCACTTTCTATCTTGTACTCGGCTCAAGTGACTAGTCAACGGTACACATTTCCTCACTACAAACATACACCTTTTAACAATTTACCTTAGGTTCGGTTAGTGTAGGGTTCACAACATAACACATAATAACATCACTAACACAATGGTTACACATGCACATTAACCATACCATCTATGCATGGTATCTGTACAGGGTACATCAAAATCATTACATTCATTGATTACAATACATCACGTTATTACATACTCCACCCAATTACAATCACTATACAATATGGATCATACATTCATCATGTGTCCTTAAATCACGACATGAACCATCACATAGTACATAAATAATACTTATAATGAACACAATGAGTAACATTAAAACATAAAAATAATTTCTATATAACATGGTGACACACACAATTCATCACAACATGGTGACAACATCACGATACAATCCAATTCACTATACACCAATTATGTCATGCATCACATCAACACACCTGCATACAATAGAATAAAAATAATCTCAACACTCCATAATCCAAAACAACATTCTTTTCACACACAAAAAGTGGTACATCACACGTGAACTCTTAATAGAATCCATGAAAATGAGAGTGAATACTCTCATCACAAACACATCAACATGTTAACGAATACACACTAAATGACATGCGCAACATGTGCATTCATAATATCACAATTACAACATTGTTCACATTAGAACATATATCACATTACTCTTCCAATATCAACTACCATCATGCAACATCATCACTACTCCAATCTACCCCAAAGGTTTGAGAGCATGAACCTCCACTGTGATACCAAATGTAACGCCCACATTTTACACACAAAAATACAATATTAAAAATACCATGATAAAAAAATTTGAACTTACATTGCTCACTACACAAAACAACAAGAGCTCCAAGTAGAGAAATTCAACTATGCATTAGACACTAACATAAGTGATCGACTCACATAGACACATGAAAACACCATATACATGTTGATTCCACACTTTCCTATTGAATGAATACTAGTAATGACCCAACCACAAGAAAAGGGACTCAAGGATTGGCAATCCCACAACACATCATTACCATGATTACATCTTAGTTACGATAAACATTCCAAGAAAATTTCTATATAAGGATAATTTTATCCATTTTCTACCTACAAATTCTTAAATTCATTTCACATTCAACTTATAGTTCAACCATTTAAGTTGGATCTTTATCCCTTATGAAAATCTCCATAATTTACATAAGTATTTTCCATATTTCAAATTACACACAAAGTTCCTAATTCTCTCGTTCTTATGTTAAGATTATGCTTTCCAAACGTTTATTCAATGTTTAGATTTTACCTTTTCAACACAAGTGAATCTGACGTGAAGTCAAGAAAGAAATATTAGGATTAAGGGAGATTTAGATTCAAGATATATATATATATATATATATATATATATATATATATTCATAAACATTCTTCGATCCTGGAATATTTGTTTACTGTCATAGTTGATATAGTTCAATAACTTGTCGAATCTATTCATAATTTTGACATCAAGGCATTTATTTAGGTTTATATATATCATTTTTCCCTCGAAGTTTGATCTCACTAAGGGCATTTCATATTCCTTTTGACACAAGTAAATGCCTAATTTTGTTAAAAGGACTCCAAGAGTGACATTATTCCTAACCTCCAATCTTTTTTTACCCTACTATGTTTTAGTTTTACATTGCACTATGGTCTCATTACAAGCATTATTTTATAACAAAAGGAGTTACAGAAGTATTTTTCTAAAATCTATAATAAGTACATGATTGGAAACTTTAGAACTACACACAAACCACAAG
Source organism: Taxus wallichiana var. yunnanensis (assembly GCA_018340775.1). NCBI lineage: Eukaryota > Viridiplantae > Streptophyta > Pinopsida > Cupressales > Taxaceae > Taxus > Taxus wallichiana. The sequence continues at coordinate 1,037,881,114 of CM031239.1, forward strand.
ATTTGTTTTCAAAGTAAGATCCCATGTTTTCACATTTCACAATTCTACAAGAGAAATTTATTTAATTCTTAATGTCATAAAAGGCATAACAAGGGATTATGGAACTATGTTTTCATTCTCCTAGTTTCTCTTAAGTCAACATATTTCAAATCAATTTCATTTGCAAGGAGTTACTTACCATTTTCTACCCACAAGGAATTCATTCGATGATGAAGAGAATTTCTAGATCTAACTTGGTAGTCAACTAGGATACTAAGGAGGTGTTATCTCTACTTACTCCATATCTTACAGGGGTTCTTTGTTGATGCAAAATTATAGTACTTCTCATTCTTATGTTAAGCTTATGCTTTCCAAACGTTTATTCAATTTGTTGATGTAAAATTACAAGACTTCTCGTTCTCTTTCTTATGTAAACTATGGGTTACATGATTTGACATATTTCAAATTTCACAAAAGTTCCTAATTCTCTTGTTCTTATGTTAAGCTTATGCTTTCCAAACGTTTATTCAATGTTTATATTTTACCTTTTCAACACAAGTGATTCTCACTTACATGAAGTCAAGAAAAAATATTAGGATTAAGGGAGATTTAGATTAAAGTATACATACATACATACATATATATACATACATACATACATATATACATACATACATACATACATACATACATACATACATACATACATACATACATACATACATACATATGTATACATACATATATATATATATATATATATATATATATATATATATATATATTCATAAACATTCTTTGACCCAGAGCATTTGTTTCCTTGTAATAGTTGATATAGTTCAATAAATTTTCGAATCCATTCATAATTTCCACATCAAGGCTTCTATTTAGGTTTATAAATATCTTTTGTTTCCTCAAATTTTGATCTCACTAAGGGAAATTCATATTCCTTTTAACACAAGAAAATGCCTAATTTAGTTATAAGGACTCCAAGAGTGACATTATTCCTAACCTCCAATCTCGTTTTACCCTTATATGCTTTACTCTTACATTACACTATGGTCTCATTAATAGCATTGTTTTATAGCAAAATGAGTTATAGAAGAATTTGTCTAAAATCTACAAGAAGTACATGATTAGAAACTTTACGACTACACACGAACCACAAGATTTGTTTTCAAAGTAAGATCCCATGTTTTTGCATTTCACGATTATGCAAGATAAATTTCTTTCATTCTTAATGTCATAAAAGCCATAACAAGGGATTATGGAACTAAGTTTTTCAGTTTCCTGGTTTCTCTTAAGTCAACATCTTTTAAATAAATTTCATTTGTAAGGACATACTTAGCATTTTATACCGAAAAGGAATTCATTCGATGATGAAGACAATTTCTAGATCTAACTTGGTAGTCAACTAGGATACTAAGGAGGTGTTATCTCTACTTACTCCATATCTTGCAGGGTTACACAACATAGTTGTTGCTTTGAAAAATGGATCTTAAGTTATATAAATGAACTAATGAATATATTTTTAGGTGTAGTACAATAAATTTTAGTTGTGAAGATTAATTATCTTTTAAGACGATAGCATTTTGCAAACTAATGTGGCTAGAATTAGAGGGAGGGTATAACAAGTTTAAATATTAACTTCGTTACATAATCCCATTTACTAAAGGTTACTTTCAAGTGTAGTTGGTGATATCTATCACCTAACACATAAGTAGGACCTGAAAAGAATTTTTTCATCTTACTACACGCATGATAACCAATCTTGGAAGGAAAGCACTTACTATAGATAATGTTTGAACAAGTCATTCTTAACTGATGGTTTCACGATGATGTCGAGAAATATACAGGATATGGTGGTAACTCAACTAGGGTTCTTATTTAGTTAAGATAGAAGGTGTCATCGAGCATACATGTTTAAGTTCATTCTAAGGTTTCAGTTTTCTATGGAAAAGGAATAACACAAGAGGTTTAGTTATACAAAAACTTTGTACTAGGGTTAACTAATTTGCTTAGATTTCTTTATTACATTTTCAAGGTAAAGAACACAACCCACTAATTAATTAATCGACTATTGCACACTGGAAATGTACTACAATATATTACATTCAAATTCATTTAATAAATCCAAATTTTTGCATATGCAAATCTAAATTAAAAATGAACCCATGATTACATACCCATTTCCCAAGACATTCCTAAAACTAACATCTCATACATATTAATGAATTTCAAATATAAATTTCTATAACATGGCAATACATTACACATATATACATTTTTCAATAACCTATATAAATTACAATAATAAACAATGGATTACACCACGCCTTTTCACCATCTCACTTCCACCGCAAAGCCATGTGAGCATGAAATCAACGATAACTCATTTGCATGGCATCCACCCAAATCTAGAATAATTAAAAATTTAGTTTCTCATTTACATAATAACACTTATAATTTGCATTTGAAAGTAGAAGGTTAGAGACACATATTTATATCATTTTTGTTCACTTCATTTCTTAATATAGGAGAGAGAAAGAAATAGGGAAGAGAGAGAAACAATTTTTGCAAAATTTTCAATTTCATACCACCACACATGATAAAGTTTCAAATAGTTATTTACAAGTTTCAAATAGTTTCCATGGTGGATTCGTAATTCAGGGGGTGCTACAAGTTTTATTTTTTTTTACGTTTTCGATAGTTGTAAAAAATGTTCATTTTAGGCTCGGAGGCTATGAAGTTACGTAAAAAACCTTCCTTCGTTAGTCAATGAAAACGGTTAACTTCTTAACTATCCTCCTATATATCAGAATTCACTGGGAGTTGATGGAATTTGAAAATGGAGAATGGTTTCCAATATGCGATAATATTTCTTGGGTCACTAGCCCTAATCGGGCCTAATTTAACATATTCAAGAGTGACCAGAGCCTCTACAAAACCCCGTTGAAAAACTAGCCATGAATGCATTTTTTTCTCAAACTTAGGTTCCATGCATTTCTACATGAAAAATACTAGAGGGTTGTGAAGTTGGGAAAGCATTTTGTTGCTCACAGTTCAAATGGCGAGCTCAAATGAAACCCAACTTTCAAGTTTTAGCAGCTCCCTAAACAAGTACGAAAACGGAGTAACATGGCTCTAGACGATTTGAGCGGTGAAGAAGGTGCAAATGGTCAAACGAGGTCAATATAATGCTCTATGCGAGTCTCTTCATAACAAGGGATACATACAATGCTTGACATTTCTTCAACCGTGCTCAGAGCATTATTTTACAAGTCTCTATAAATATCATTTTTTAATGTTATAAGGTGGAAAAAAAGTTGTTTTAGTTGACTGACTCACCTCGGTCTCGCAAAATCAATGGACATGGGAAATGAATTTTTATACCCTAGATAACAATGTATAAAGTTGTGGTATCAACACGGATGTCGATCAAATTGCAAGTTGGTAATGTAAATCATAAGGAGGAGTTTTATTGTTTCGCACTAAAAGTTAGGGTGCAATGGTTTTGGATAGTGTTAGAATGAGGGTTTAAGTTTATGCTTGGCTACCAAGCGTTATTTGGGTTACATAAGTTCTAGATGACATTTTATTATTTTTGCAAAATAATTTTATATAAAAATAATCAAATTTTAGATACTCCAAGGTTTTAAATTTATTTCGTTGCAAATGAAAAACTAAAGTACGAGAATTATGAAGGACAAGGTGAGATGAACCATGCCTGAGATAAAACAAATCATCCCAAGATGTGGAGCTCGATTCCACATCCACACAAAACATTTTTCCAAGAGTTTGCGAGTCTACTCTTGGATCCCCTCCATTCGATGGTCCAACAAGAGATAATAAACCACGTACATGCCTCGCACTACCAACCTAATTGTGAAGATGTATGTACCAAGAGATGGTTAAGAATATGTGAAAAGTTTTGGGGGACATATTCTCTCTAAGTCTGGACACTTGTTTCCACCCACAGTCCTATCCAATAAACCTTATTTTGCAGGCATTGTAATTAAAATTCTCCACCACATCACGCAATTCAGAAGCCACGAAATATGTTGCACCAAGAAGAATCACCTTAGTGGTAAGCCCACCAAGAATAGGACTTATAACACCATAACCCATTGATACAACCAAAATGAGAAGACGGGCTACGGTTTTTTCTCACTGTCCCAAATGTAACCGCCGAGAATGTGATTCCATGGGCATAGTTCCAGTTGCATTAAAGTTTGCATACTCAAAGTACCAAAATGTCATTTCAAGCATCTCCAATGCAATAAAAACAGTAATGCAATTGTGAAGCTACAGGATATCAATCCTTTCATTCTCATTCATCATTTTATTCCATTTTTTATCATACCACCTTCGACTTTGATATTTTCTTTTCCTTATTTGATTCCAATGCTTTCCATAACAAGAGAAGAAACACTCTAAAACACATTCCTTTTAGTTTAGAGGTGGACTTATCACACCCCGATTACGTAATATGGGGTTCCAATACAGCCATGGGTGTAGGAAAAACCATAGTATCCATGATCCTTGAGAGGACGTGAGGCCACCCTTGCTCTGTGTTTTTGTATTCACCTCTGCATCAATTTGTTCCAAATACAATGAAGAAACCTATAGTTTATAATTTCCCTTACCGTAGTTGGAGTTTGATGTACCGAGTAAACATAAAAAAAACTCAACATCTTTTAAGGTATAGAATAGAATAAAATACCCATAAGGTGGGACTTGGTGCTGAAGAAACCACGATTTCCCTGAGAAGCCGCAATAGCTCCCTGTATTTACTCCACAACCAGTTCCTATATATGTCTTCAACCTTTTCTCCGTCATCATTTTCTCCTCCTTCGATTCTCTTCCTCTTCTTCTTTAACCTCTGCAAATCTACTTTCACAATGGACTTGGTGATTTCGGTGCTGAGAAGAGGTAAAAATAAATAAATGCCTGAAGTGTTATTAAAGATTCTAATCCGTGATCAGAATGTGTCTCATTTTTAAGGCACGAGGAAAGTAGAGAAATAAGAATGGAAGCATTATTGACATGAGCTCTGGAAGTGATAAGCTCCTGTCCTAATGTCTTTACTTTATCCATGATAATGGCTGAAATACACAAGACACTCTCGAAGAATTTAATTGAGAGAGAATAAAAATTCATTCAAACAAATATTTGTGGTTTATCTAAGTTATCTATGGTGTCAGCATGGTTTTGATCTTTGGATCTTGAATGAACTGCATGTATTATTAGGTAAGGAATGTGACAGGTCTGACGTCCTCCAGGCTGCCCACGTACTTGGCAGGGGGTCCTTACTCATTTTCAGGAAGTCCATGTGCCTTCACATGGCAATATTACTCCATTCACCAACCATGTCCTCATATAGTTATTTTCTTTTTATTAACTTTTTTAAAAATGTGATTCCATTATATTAATATCCAATGGTGGCACTACATCTCTCTCCCGATAAGAGCATCATCCTCAATGTGACACTCGCGCCTGAAGCTCTAAGGGTACATAAACAAGAAACTCAATAATGACACATGTCATTTAACAATAAAACTTTTTGGTACAACGCAACCTCAAGGAAGCAAGATAATTTTTAATATCTTAAATTTTAATGTTCTTTGAAGATTGACAGTTCTATTTTACTTTATTACTTAGTATTTTCCTTTAAAGTATTCAAGAATCTTAACTCTTCGTATTTCATTGGTTTAAGATTTTAGTTGTCTTATGTCTGCGTGCCCAACGGAACCGACATCACAATATGCCATTAGGGCCAAACAAAACACTAATGGTTCACAAGACAACATGATATGTACCTTCACGACTATATCTCATCACAAGAACTCAACCAAACCATGGAAAGAACGTGACATGACCCACTCAATATAACCCATGAGGTTCTTCAAGTGTTATTAACTTCACTTTCCTTCAAACAATAACTATGGGAGAAACTTCACAATTACACCTCTTAATGGCTTCTTTAACACACCTTCAAAGCGATGGCTTCCTTTACACACTTACTAATACAATATTTCTCACTACTTTCTCTCTATGCTAAATGAGGGGGTGGCCTCTTTATTTATAGGAATTCAAGCTTATCCAACTTATCTAAGATAGAATAGGAAATCTCTTAGCCAAATCATATTCCATACCTAAACTCTTGCCTTTACATGTAGGCTTATCTTTTAAGATAAGATAAACCTTATCATCTCACATGGGTTCCACCTTTTTAGACTTTTCCACAAATAAAATATATAAAATATTTATGACATCACTCTTTGTCCTTATTACAAATATAATATTTCTAATTCTAATCATGTAGACCACTACTTCTCTACTTATCCCAACTTTGACATTTTAACATTCTGGACCACTTACGACAAATATTTACTTTTTACAACATTCCTATTGTACTTTGACTTTACCATACTCTCTACATTATTGGTGGCATCGTACTTGATCGAGCACCGTTATCTACTATTGGACACCACTACTAATTATACTTAACAACATCCTATTCCTAATACATACATTAATAAAATAGAAATTACGGAGGAAAATTTTAATGTCGACATTTTCCCCCTTCCTAACTTCTACTCCGTTCTGAGAAGACTCTTATGGAATTACGAGGATGGTGCTTGGAAAATCTTTAACTTGTCATGGTTGACCCATTTTGTAATGGGAGTACCATCCAATTCCTCCATTGATATATACCATTTTCATGCATAGCTGCATATTTTGTAGGGCCCCATCCACTTTAGAAGAAATTTTCTCTGCCTTCTTTTTTGTATATGGAATCATATACTAGAACCAAGTCATTCACATGAAATGGAGACCAGCTAGATCTTTTGATCAAAGTATTCCTTCTCGCTTCATTTTCTTGATATATAAGCATGTATCCTATGCTATTTCCCTCATTTCCTGCAAGAATGAAGATAGACCTTTCTTTTATCTAAAATCATTTTCATCCATCCTTTCATTTTTCATAACTCTCCACGGTGGGAATACAGCATCAAACTCAATGGGAAGAACTTACATTGGACGAATGTTGGATTGAAATGGGGAGTATCCTCTTGCTGACTTAAAGGATGTTTCCTTATATGCCTAATAAAATGCTGCATGAATCCTTTTATCCTACTTGAGCCTACGCAAGGTTGCGGTCTTTTCCCTAGAATTTTACACAACCAAAATTTGTTCGTTTACACTCCTGTCCATGAATAATGGCTTGTATGTTGTTGCCTTAAAATGGGTGTAATAGAAAACTTGTTGACTGCTTCTACCACCTCATTAATGAAGATGGCTTCCTTGATCTCAAGTTTAGAAAATTTCTAATGAAACCAAATCTGGTGACAATGCGTTCATATATGAACCTTGCTTACTTCATGTACGAATTGATTTCCCTCCTATGCTTCCCCGTAATGACCTAAAAGTTGTTTTCAATGGCCTAGCTTCAACCCACTTGGTTAAATAATGCAGCCAGCGACCTCGGAATATACTTATTTTGGCGTGGGGTTGTTTGGAAGTGGACCTACAATTTTATTCCCACTTTTCAAAGGGACCAAGGAACTAAAAGGATTAAGGAGGGCTGATGAAGTCTTATTTAGAGATGTGTTTGAAAGGAATATGAGAATTATGTGGTCTGAAAATTCATAACAAGATCTCTAGAGATGAAATATTGGGCTTAGATTTGATAATGTCAAGATCCATCTTGTTGTAAGTTGTTAGGAGAAGTTTCCTCCACATGTACTCATCTATGGAATCAGTAGGTTCTAGTCAAACTCCTTCCCATGATGAGAGGGGTGGTACTTCCCGTGATTGAAGAACTATCATAGAAGGTTTTGGTCTGATTCTAGTTTAGGGCTGGAATCCATGTAGAATAGAATATGGGCCAGTATTTTTAGCTCTAGGTAATATGTTTCTTACTAACCGCTTGCATTGGCACCATCGGAAATTACAATTATTTAAGATAATTCCAAATATTTATGTATTTCACTAGGGATTGTGTCAAGACATGATAATCTTTATAACTTGGAAATCATTTAATACATAGGGTGAATCTAAACAATCATAGTGTTGTATTTGTTTCTACAAATAAAAATGCGTTGAATGCTTCTTTCCTGGCCCATCTATAATATAAAATTCAAATCTTTAGAAAAATTATTCATCTTAAAATCCTTCTCGATGAACCTTCTATAAAGTGCTTTTAACATGGTATACCTAGAAAATGATCTCAACTTACTTACTATTCATATGAATTGGTAATTATTTGAGGTTTTCTAAAAATTTATCTGAGGATTAGTACCAATACCATGATTCGGGATACATCATTTTTTTTAACAAAAGCGCCTTTAGGGAACAGTCAAAGACATACTTTGTAGGGTTTAGTAGGATAAAGCTTGTGCTTCATCAACCTTTCAAATCTCCATAAGTGCGGGTGGTCCATCTTGCTCCCATAGATGCAAAAAAATCATCCATAAATACTCAATAGAAGTTCCCAATGTAGGGTTCAAACACCCTATTCATCCAACCCTTTGGAATGTTGCTTAGAGCATTACATGTGACCCAAAAGGCATAACTCTATAAGCAAACATTCCCCAAGGAGTGGTGAATGTTGTCTTCAACTAATCTTTCTATGCTATACGAACTTGGTCATTATCCTTTATATCCATCAACACACAAACTATAGCACTCTGGCCAACTACTTCGTCTAAAATTTGATCTGAGGAATGGAAGAGGGTAAGAGATCCTTCTTTGTTTCCTTATTGAGCTTCCTATAATCAACACAAATGCGTAGCTTCCCATTATTTTTATTGAGATCAAAATGGGAGAAACCCATTACTAATTCATTCCATAACAAATATAAATCATGCATCAAGTAACTTATCTATTTCTTCTTTATACTGAAATCTTGGAAAATTAGGATTCATTTATATGGCATTTCTTTATGGGCTTAGCACCATCTACCGGCTCAATAGAGATGTTCTACCCAACTTACTTCACGGAGTTCCTTGTAATCAAAAGAAGTGAATATGTGTATGTACCTTCAGAAATTGGAGGTAGGATTCCTTCTCACTCTCCATCATAGCATCACCAATCTTTATTTGTTAGAGATGATCATCAATTTCTTCTTCAGATAATTTTATGGGTTCATGAGTCGGTGTGACTGGAAGGATATCCATGACCAAAACATCAACCTCACTTTCTTCATCTTCAGTGTCCACTTCACTAGTACTAGAGTAATCAGAGGATGTCCAATCATTAGTTTCATCACTTGAATCCATAGGTTCTAATTTATGATGCGGAGGATCACAGTTTATCTTCACCTCTCTCTACCACATCCAAGTGTCATAAAGCCTTCATTCTAGTAGTTTCTTGCATGAATTCTCCTTAGACATGGTCTTCCCAACAACATTGGGTGCCTGTAACAATACCATTTTCATCACGAAAGTCTACCACACATACAACACCCATAAGATATTGCCACATTTGAAACTATACTTTATGGTTTAGTTTTCCTTTATTTAATGACCTTAACATAAGTGTTGAGGGTGATCAATTTTAAACCCAACATATTCATTACTGGTTAGTGGTCATTACATTAAGCTGCAGCACCTCCATCAACTAAGACATCATGAATTGAAATACCATTACATAATACCTCAGCTTGTGGAGCGTAGGGATCCCTCTGCCTCCAAACATAGGGACCTCAACCTCCTTATTCGTTGAGCATTGAGTCCACTTCGAGCTCCCGCCTCTTCTCTGAAGAAGACATAGCCAAGAGTTGACCATATGTAATATTTGTACGAGCCTTTTGGATAGATCTTCCTAAAAAGATGGAGTATGGTCCTTGTCCACTGTGAAATCGGAAAATCTGCACACCCAACTTTCTTCTCCTATGTTTCTTACTAGTTTCTCCTTTCATCTTCTTAGGATCATTTCCATCTTGGTTATCTTTTTCTTTCTTTCTTTTTATTACAAACACATCTACTTCATTATTTATGCTCTTATCTACTACATCAAAAGAATTCATAGGTTCTTTTCCTTTATCATTATCTCTTGTACCAGGATGAAGAAGCTCTATCTGGACAATTATACTTATAATGACCCTTTTATAACAACCATAACATCTGACTTAAGAAATATTTCTTTTGGACCTCTATCTCCTCCTTGAGAACTAAATTTTTTTCCTTGAAGAAGATTAATAGTTAACTGACCCATCTTTCTGAGAAGATCTTCATACTCAGTAGATGTACTAGGAGAAGGATTTGTGCTCATCCGGAGAGTGGTTGTGGATTGGACCAAAGGTGTTGGTGTAGGCTCTACTTTAGCAACAATTTCTTTGGGCTCCTCTTCCATGCTTTCTTCTTGCCTTCTTAAAATCTCCTTTGCTTGACATTGATGGTATTTGGTGGTCATACTTCACTCGTTGTCGATCTCGGCTTCATCCCGAGAATGAAGTGCTTACTGAGGAGATTATCCACGCCATTCATTAACCCATCCGCTAATCCTTCCTTGAGGATCTAGGCATCGAGCTTCCTCCTTAGCTCTAGAACACGAGCATGATAATCCCTTATCTTCTCCTTCTCTCCTTGAAGCTAGCTTTGTGATATCGATCATGAGATACGCATATTTTGTTGTTCTTCAAATTCTTCAAGAAAACTTTCAATTAATAAATCCCATGAGTTTTCACATTATCACCTAGTGTTTCAAACCACCTGAAGGGTGAACCATCCAAAAGGTAGGAAAAATTCAGTCCATTTTCCCTTCTTATAAGGCCATTACAAATACAAGATCGTTTAAACTCTTGAATGAAAGAGGAAGCATCTTCATTAGATTGGGCTGAAAAATGTTTTAGAATCTTCCCCATTTCCAAAAGTAACCACATAGTGAAATACCAACCCACAATACAATCAACAAGACTTATGTGCACAAATAATTGGAATCATTATAATAGAAAATAGAAATGACCATGGTAAACTATGGTAAAACTTGACTTACTTGTGGTAAAAGCTGACTTTCTATGTGGTAAACACTATTCACAGTAAAAAGTGAAGTTAATGCTTTATTGTAAAAACTATTTATAAAAGTGAATTTACTTGGTAATACTATTCACGGTTCTGTGGTAAATACTATTCATACTTAAAAAAGTTGACTTTACCATGGTAACTACTATGCACAAGTAAAAAAAGGTTACCCTCGAATGTTTTCTGACTAAGTGGGAATATTCTCCGAGAAAATCCACCACGAGGAATGGTCACTTTACACGGAACCAAAATGTCATCACCAATCCGGCACTTATGATAATTCTTCACTCGGGAACTCCTCGTCTATGATTATTAACTAATGCACAGCTCTTAGTTTGGTGGATGTAATCTGGAAACACAACAACAAACATAACACAAGAATACCATAGACTATGATAAGAAGGAATAATGATAAATCTAAAATATCAGTGTAAATTATAATATCAACATGAAATTTTTACAATCTCACCCATGAGGTTCTTCAAGTGTTATTAACTTCACTTGCCTTCAAACAATAACTATGGGAGAAACTTCACAATTACACCTCTTAATGGCTTCTTTAACACACCTTCAAAATGATGGCTTCCTTTACACACTTACTCATACAATATTTCTCACTACTTCTCTCTCTATGCTAAATGAGGGGGGTGGCCTCTTTATTTATAGGAATTTAGGCTTATCCACATTATCTCTAAGATAGGATAGGAAATCTCTTCCGGCCAATCATATTCCATGCCTAAACTCTTGCCTTTACATGTAGGCTTATCTTCTAAGATAAGATAAACCTTATCATCTCACATGGGTTCCACCTTTTTAGACTTTTCCACAAATAAAATATACAAAATATTTATGACATCACTCTTTGTCCTTATTACAAATATAATATTTCTAATTCCTAATCATGTAGACCCTACTTCTCTACTTATCCCAACTTTGACATTTTAACATTACCGGACCACTTACGACAAATATTTACTTTTTACAACATTCCTATTGTACTTTGACTATTACCGTACTCTACATTATTGGCAGCACCGTACTGATGGTGCCATTATCTTCTATTGGACGCCACTACTAATTATACTTAACAACATCCTATTCCTAATACATACATTAATAAAATAGAAATTACGGAGGAAAATTTTAATGTCGACATTTTCCCCCTTCCTAACTTCTACTCCGTCCTCGGAGTAGACTCTTATGGACATTCTGAAGCTGGTGCTTGGAAAATCTTTAACTTGTCATGGTTGACCCATTTTGTAATGGGAGTACCATCCAATTCCTCCAGTCGATATGTACCATTTTCATGCACAGCTACTATTTTGTAGGGCCCCATCCACTTTGGAAGAAATTTTTCTCTTCTTCTTTTTTGTATATGGAATCATATACTAGAACCAAGTCATTCACATGAAATGGAGACCAATGGATCTTTTGATCAAAGTATTCCTTCTGCTTCATTTTCTTCTTATAGCTTGTATCCTTCACTATTTCCCTCATTTCCTCTAGCAAATGAAGATGTACCAACCTTTCTTTTATTGAATCACTTTCATCCATCCTTTCATTTTCATAACTCTCACACGGTGGGAATATCAAACTCAATAGGAAGAAGCTGGATCAATGCCATAAGCCAACGAAATGGGAGTATCATGTTGTTGACTTTGATGTTGCCCTATATGCCACAATGTTGCATGAATCCTTTTATCCCACTTATGTACTGCAAGGCTGCATCTTTTACTAGAATTTGACACAACACAAAATTTGTTCATTCCACCTGTCCATTTGTGCTTGGCTTGTATGTTGTTGCCTTCCTGTGCTTAATAGAAAACTTGTTGACTAGGGCTTCTACCACCTCATTAATGAAGTGGATTCCTTGATCTATTACAATTTCTAATGGGCAACCAAATCTGGTGACAATGCGTTCATATATGAACCTTGCCACTTCATCCATGGAAGTTGTTTTCAATGGCCTAGCTTCAACCCACTTGGTTAAATAATCTGTGGCAACTACAATATACTTATTTTGGCGTGGGGTAGTTGGAAGTGGACCTACAATGTCTATTCCCCACTTTTCAAAGGGACCAAGTGGAAGAATAGGGCATAATGGAGCTGATGAAGTCTTACGGTTACCATGTGTTTGAAAAATATCACATGTCTTACAATAATTATAACAATCTCTAAAAAGAGTGGGCAGTGATAACCTGCATCCAAGATCCTTCTTGTTGTAAGTTGTCTAGAGAAGTGTCCTCCACATGTACCATTGTGGAATTCTTCTATCAGCTCCTTCCCTTGATCACGTCCAACTGCCCTCTTGTACTTGTCCATCAGGTCCTATTCAGAAATAATACTCCATGTAGAATAGAATATGGATGACTGGCTTGAGTAATCTTCCTCTTAGTCTTTGCATTGGCACCATCAGGAAACTTGAATTCATTTAGATAATTCCAAATATCTATGTATTCACTAGGGATTGTGTCAAGAGATAACAATGTTGCATCTGGGAAATCATCATCATCACAAGATGAACCTAAACCATCATAGGCTCGAGAGAGTGCATCTGCATTGACATGCTTCTTTCTACGGCCTATCTATAATATCAAATTCAAATTCTTGTAGCAAAATTATCCATCTTGCTATCCTCCCTGATGGGTTAGGCTTATTACAATATATTTTAGAGCCTGATGATCTATTACAACTATAAATTTCTGCCCTAGCAAGTAATTTCTAAACTTCTTTATAAAAAAAATGATAGCTAGAGCCTCTTTTTCGATTATAATATAATTTACCTCAAGATTTGCTCATTTGTCTACTCCCAAAGTAAATTGGATGATCATTCCCATTTTCATCCTTTTGGCTCAGAGTACTTCCTAGTGCTGCATCTGAGGCATCAATATACACAATGAATGGCTTGCTCCAATCTGGATTCTTTAAAACAGGTGAAGACACCAGGGCTTCCTTCAGTTGTTCAAAAGCTTCATGCGCCTTATTTCTTGGTTCATAAGTAACATCCTTCTTCAAGAACTGGGTTAGTGGCTATGCAATCTTTGAGAAATTCTTGATGAACCTTCTATAGTAACCCACATGGCCTAAAAATGATCTCAACTTACTTCTATTCATAGGAAATGGTAACTCTTTGATTTTTGAAACTTTATTAGGATCAATACCAATACCATCTCTGGATACAACATGCCCTAACAAAACCTTTAGAACATCCAAAGACACACTTTGTAGGGTTTAGTGAGGCTTGTGCTTCATCTAACCTTTGAAATGTTGTCTCCATCTAGTGCAAGTGGTCCATCTTGCTCCCATAGATGTAAAAATCATCTAGAAATACTCTGATGAAGTTCCCAATGTAGGGTTCAAACACCCTATTCATCAAACGCGTTGGAATGTTGCCAGAGCATTACACAACCCAAAAGGCATAACTCTATAAGCAAACGTTCCCCAAGGAGTGGTGAACGTGGTCTTGCTGATCTTTCGCTATACGAACTTGGTTGTATCCACTTATATCCATCAAAAAACTATAGCACTCTTGGCGCCTACTTCGTCCAAAATCGATCTGAGAATGGAAGAGGGTAATGATCCTTCTTTGTTGCCTTATTGAGCTTCCTATAATCAACACAAATGCGTAGCTTCCCATTCTTTTTTATTGAGATCACAATGGGAGAAACCCATTCTGAATTCTCCACAACAAATATGAATCCTGCATCAAGCAACTTATCTATTTCTTCTTTTATAATCTTGGAAAAATTAGGATTCATTCTATATGGCATTTGCTTTATGGGCTTAGCACCATCTACCAGCTCAATAGAATGTTCTACCCAACTTACTTGATGGAGTTCCTTGTAATCAAAAGTGAATATGTGTATGTACCTTCGAAAGAGCTGGAGGTAGGATTCCTTCTCACTCTCCATCACAGCATCACCAATCTTTATTTGTTGGAGATGATCATCAATTTCTTCTTCAGATAATTTTATGGGTTCATGAGTCGGTGTGACTGGAAGGATATCCATGACCGAAACATCAACCTCACTTTCTTCATCTCAGTGTCACTTCACTGGTACTAGAGTAATCAGAGGATGTCCAATCATCAGTTTCATCACTTGAATCCATAGGTTCTGCCTTATGATGTCGAGGGATCACGTTTATCTTCACCCTCTCTCTACCACATCCAAGTGTCATGAAGCCTTCATTCCAGTAGTTTCTTGCATGAACTCTCCTTAGCCATGGTCTTCCCAACATTGGGTACGCAATAGTACCATTTTTCATCACCTGAAAGTCTACCACACATACAACACCCATAACAGATATTGCCACATTTGAAACTACACCTTCTGGTTTAGTTTTTCCTTTATTTAATGACCTTAACATAAGTGTTGAGGGTGATCAATTTTTAAACCCAACATATTCATTACAGACTTGGTCATTACATTAACTGCAACACCTCCATCAACTAAGACATCATGAATTGAAATACCATTACATAATACCTCAGCTTGTGGAGCATAGGGATCCTGCCTCTGCCTCCAAAACAGGGACCTCAACCTCCTTCCTTCGTTAGAGCATTGAGTCCACTTCGCAGCTCCCGCCTCTTCTCAGAAGACATAGCCAAGAGTTGACCATATGTAATATTTGTAGGCCTTTTGGACAGATCTTCTAAGATGGAGTATGGTCCTTGTCCCTGTGAAATAAGAAAATCCTGCACACCCAACTTTCTTCTCCTATGTTTCTTACTAGTTTCTCCTTTCATCTTCTTAGGATCATTTCCATCTTGGTTATCTTTTTCTTTCTTTCTTTTTGTTACAAACACATCTACTTCATTATTTATGCTCTTATCTACTACATCAAAAGAATTCACAGGTGCTTTTCCTTTATCATTATCTCTTGTACGGATGTAGAAGCTCTATCTGGACAATTATACTTATAATGACCCTTTTTATAACAACCATAACATACAACTTTAGAAATATTTCTTTTTGGACCTCTATCTCCTCCCTGAGAACTAAATTCTTTTCCTTGAAGAAGATTAATAGTTAACTGACCCATCTTTGAGTAGATCTTCATACTCAGTAGATGTACTAGGAGAAATATTTGTGCTCACCGAGAGTGGTTGTGGATTCTGGACCAAAGGTGTTGGTGTAGGCTCTACTTTAGCAACAATTTCTTTGGGCTCCTCTTCCATGCTTTCTTCTTGCCTTCTTGCAATCTCCTTTGCTTGTTCAATGGTAGCTGGGTGGTCATACTTCACTCGTTGTCTGATCTCTGGCTTCATCCCAAGAATGAAGTGCTTACAGAGGAGATTATCCATGCCATTCATTAACCCATCCGCTAATCCTTCCTTCCGGATCTGGGCATCGAGCTTCCTCCTTAGCTCTAGAACACGAGCATGATAATCCCTTATCTTCTCCTTCTCTCCTTGGGATAGCTTTGTGATATCGATCATGAGATCTGCATATTTTTATTGTTCACCAAATTCTTCAAGAAAACTTTTAGTTAATAAATCCCATGAGTTTTTCACATTATCACCTAGTGTTTCAAACCACCTAAGGTTGAACCATCCAAAAAGGTAGGAAAAAATTCAGTCCATTGTTCCCTTCTTATAAGGCCATTACAAATACAAGATCATTTAAACTCTTGAATGAAAGAGGAAGCATCTTCATTAGATTGGGCTGAAAAAACAGGAATCTTCCCCATTTCCAAAAGTAACCACAGTGAAATACCAACCCACAAGTACAATCAACAAGACTTATGTGCACAAATAATTGGAATCACTATATAGAAAATACACTTTCTAAAATAGAAATGACCATGGTAAACTATGGTAAAACTTGACTTACTCGTGGTAAAAGGACTTTAAAAACACTATTCACGGTAAAGGTAAATTTACTTATGGTAAACACTATTCATGATAAAAGTGAAGTTTCATGTAAATACTATTCATGGTAAAAAGTGACTTTTACGCGTGTAAATACTATTCATGGTAAAACTATTCAGTGACTTTACCATGTAACTACTATGCACATAAGAAAAACAAGGTTACCCTCCAAATGTTTTTGACTAAGTGGGAATATTCTCTAGAAAATCCACCAATGAGGAATGGTTAAGAAGCGGAACCAAAATGTCATCACCAATCCTAAAGCACTATGATAATTCTTCATAAGGGAACTCCTCGTGCTATGATTATTAACTAATGCACAGCTCTTTAGTTTGGTGGATGTAATCTGGAAACACAACAACAAACATAACACAAGAATACCATAGACTATGATAAGAAGGAATAATGATAAATCTGAAATATCAATGTAAATTATAATATCAACATGAAATTGTTACAATCTCACCCATGAGGTTCTTCAAGTGTTATTAACTTCACTTGCCTTTAAACAATAACTATGGGAGAAACTTCACAATTACACCTCTTAATGGCTTCTTTAACACACCTTCAAAATGATGGCTTCCTTCATACAATATTTCTCACTACTTCTCTCTATGCTAAATGAGGGGGGGTGGCCTCTTTATTTATAGGAATTCAGGCTTATCCACCTTATCTCTAAGATAGGATAGGAAATCTCTTCCGGCCAATCATATTCCATGCCTAAACTCTTGCCTTTACATGTAGCTTATCTTCTAAGATAAGATAAACCTTATCATCTCACATGGGTTCCACTTTTTAGAATTTTTACAAATAAAATACATAAAATATTTATGACATCACTCTTTGTCCTTATTACAAATATAATATTTCTAATTCCTAATCATGTAGACCCTACTTCTCTACTTTACCCAAACTTTGACATTTTAACATTACCGGACCACTTACGACAAATATTTACTTTTACAACATTCATATTATATACTTGTACTATTACCGTACTCACATTTATTATTGGCGGCCATCAGTGATTGCCGTTATCTTCTATTCGACGCTACTACTAATTATACTTAACAATATCCTATTCCTAATACATACATTAATAAAATAGAAATTACGGAGGAAAATTTTAATGTCGATAATCCGTCACACTAAAATTAGTTATTATCAAAGGAAATGCACCTATAACTAAGATGTGAGTTCCTCAAATAGTACATATATGTGACCCAGGTTTTACGCAACCCAAAACTATAACTCTAGCTATATGGAAATTTCAAGATGGAAACAATCGACATATGAATAATGAAATTGGAGCATCGATCTTCTAAGAGGATCGAAAAACATCAATCGAGGAATCTAGCTACAATACATAAATGATAACAACAACACCATTACACCTTTTGAGTCAACATCACAAAACAACCTCCATATACCACCCTTTGAGGTCTAGCATCAAAACATAAAAATAAAACTCCAAAGTGCACTAATCGCTTTTTACACACATATATCTCTTATGTCTCCTACTGAGGATTAGTCTCATATAAAAAAATTCTTATTCCTCCCTCGCCATGTCTCTTATACACTCCCTCTCATTCCTAAGGCTCCCTCAATTACATCCTCCCTCAAGAAGGGGAAGATGTCTCCTTAGTCTCTTATGTAACCTCAGGTTTTATCTCTATACTTTCTAGATTTTTGCCTCCCTAAAGTATAATCATTTTGGTCACACTAAATCTTTACTTCGAGTACGTTGAGTCTTAGAGACACCTGGTGCCAAGTTTGAACATGTTTAATAACTCGTAATCCTTGTTTCACAACCCCTTTATCTTAGCTATAACTCCTTGGGCCTTTGTACCCATCAATGAAGTAGGTCCATAGGTTGCCCCTCCAATGGGGCATCCGATGACCTCTAGTGTTCAAACATACGACAGTTTAGAACCAACAAATAAATCTATTTCAAATAAAGTGGAAAAATTTCAAGCACAGAGGCTAGGAAATAAGAATTCCTTTAAAATTATGTTTAAAGTTGTATTCTGGAGTAAAGCTCAAATGGCCAAAAAATAGCAGATTTGTTAGTTCAAAAATCTCACGTGAATTCTCATCAAAACCATGAATAAATATTTCCCAAAATATAAGAATGTATAAATCAATCGATAAAATAGGTATAGAGAAATAACTGCAAGTCCACAAAATTATGTGGTCTTTTTTGAGAACTCATATTTTCATTTTTGAGATCTTTGGTACTGAACATTGATCCCAAGTTACACTTAAATAACATTTCAAATAATTATTTACAATTTGTCATCATCTTCTATCTTAATCATCCCTCATCACTTTCCACAAGCTTTCTCCATAATTGAATTTTACTGGCTTAGGTTGAATCCATATGATCTTAACCCACTATCCTAGTGAGAAGAAATCACTTTTCTTTTGATCCTTCACCTTGAAAGCCTAATGTAGTTCCTGAAAACAATATCCGCATGAATTCATTTAGCAAGAACCATACATACAATAAAATTCAAAAATGTGGGACTTTTCGAGCCATTAACACTGCACTTTCTATGTTTGAACTCGGCTCAGAGAACTAGTCAACGTACACATTTCCTCATACTGAATCCACTGCATACACCTTTTAACAATTTACCTTATTCGGTCTAGTGTAGGGTTCCAACATAACACATAATAACATCACTAACACTATCTTTTACACATTGCACATTAACCACTATAGAATTCCATGCATATATATTAAAGCAACTATGAGTACAATCAAAATAATTACATTAAATGTGATTACATGATACACCATGTTATTACAAAACTGGCCACCTATGTATAAATCAAGAATACGTGATGTGGATCAACATTCATCATGTACATGTCAAAGGTGTCACCCTAAATCATGACATCAACATCACATATTACATAAATAATACTTATAAAGAGGTCCAAATTGGGTAATAGTAATGACAAAACATAAAAATAATTTCTATATAACGCAGTTGTGACACACACAATTCATCACAACATTTTTGACAACATCCACGTTTTGAGATCTTCTTTACACAATTATGTCATAACTTCACATCAACACATCCTGGTACACATGGGAATAAAAATAAACTCAACACTTCATAATTTAAAAAGTTAAACATTCTTTTCACACATGAAAAAGTGTAGACATCACACGTGAACTATTAATAGAATCCCATGAAAATGAGAGTGAATACTCTTTCCAAGCAAAACACATCAACATCCCTTATTGCAATACACACTAAATGACATGTAGTATTGACATGCTGAATCCCATAATACCACCTACTGATTGTATTGATATAGAATATATATCATTACAGCTTTGTAAAACGGTATCCCAAACTAGCCAAAGTACATTGTTTCTTAGTACATCATAACATGGTGCTCACTTACTATGTAGAGGTTCAATAGCACGAACCTCTAAATTTGTGGATTTTACCAAATGTAATGCCCACATCTTACAATAACATCCTAACAACATCCCTCAACCAATAAAAAATACCATGATTTTCCAAATATTGTTCTCCCTTATTTTCATTGCTCACTACATAACAACATTTTCGTGAGCTCCGTCTTTAAATTCAATATGCATTGAAATTAACATGAAAGTGATCGACTCACAAAAGGGATACATGCCATTAAAACCATATCCTTTAGAATAGTTTGATTCCACCCACTTTGATTGGGCGGATTATCCCATTAGTATGGCCAAAGATAAGCCCATCATTTAGTAAAATTTGGATTTAATTAGCGATTACTTGAATGATCGCTTATGCATCTTGATCAAGCAATAAACATTCAAGAATCCTCATTCTATGGCATAATTTTATCATTTTTGAACTTGCAAGAATTCCTTAAATTCAATTGCAGACATTTAATATGTACCAAGACCTCATGATTCATAATTTTCTCAGGAGCAGCAATCCCGTTATGAAAAATCAAAATCCATAATTTAGATTCAAATTTCACAAAAAGTTCCAAATTTCTTTAATGTTAGGATTATGCTTTATAAACGTTTATTCAATGTTTATATTTTACCTTTTCAACACAAGTGATTCTCACATTGAAGTCAAGAAAAAAATATTAGGATTAGATTAAAGGGAGATTTAGGACAAGATACATATATATATATATACATACATACATATATACATATATATATATACATAATATACATACATACATATATAGATATATACATACATACATACATACATATTGTATACATATACATACATACACATACATAAACATATATATATATATATATATATATATATATATATTCATAAACATTCGATTCACCCTGCATTTCATTTGCTTCCTTGATAATAGTTGATTTGGTGTTAATAAATTATATTATAAATCCATTCATAATTTCCACAATAAGGCTTATATTTAGTTTATAAATATCATTTGTTCCCTCTAATTTTGATCTCTAAGAAGGGAAATTCATATTTTTTAACACAAGAAAATTCATGTTTTCCACATTTAATTTAGTTATATATCCATCAATGACTCCATGAGTGACATTAATCCTAACCTCCAATCTCGCTAGCATTGCCATTTACCCTTATATGATTTACTCTTACATTACACTATGGTCTCATTAATAGCATTGTTTTATAGCAAAAGGAGTTACAGAAGTATTTGTCTAAAATCTACAAGAAGTACATGATTAGAAACTTTACGACTACACACGAACCACAAGATTTGTTTTCAAAGTAAGATCCCATGTTTTCGCATTTCACGATTATGCAAGATAAATTTCTTTAATTCTTAATGTCATAAAAGGCATAACAAGGGATTATGGAACTAAGTTTTTCATTGTCCTGGTTTCTCTTAAGTCAACATCTTTTAAATAAATTTCATTTGTAAGGACATACTTAGCATTTTATACCGAAAAGGAATTCATTCGATGATGAAGAGAATTTCTAGAACTAACTTGGTAGTCAACTAAGATACTAAGGAGGTGTTATCTCTACTTACTCCATATCTTGCAGGGTTACACAACATAGTTGTTGCTTTGAAAAATGGATCTTAAGTTATATAAATGAACTAATGAAATATATTTTTAGGTGTAAGAGACAATAAATTTTAGTCATGAAGATTAATTATCTTTTAAGACATAGAATTTTTGCTTAAACTAATGTGGCTAGAATTAGAGGGAGGGTATAACAAGTTTAAATATTAACTTCGTTACATAATCCCATTTACTAAAGGTTACTAAGTGTAGTTGGTGATATCTATCACCTAACACATAAGTAGGACCTCAAAAGAATTTTTTTCATCTTACTACACGCATGATAACCAATCTTGAAGGAAAGCACTTACTATAGATAATGTTTGAACAAGTCATTTTAATCGATGGTTTCATGATGATGTTAGAAATATACAAAGATATGGTGGTAACTCAACTAGGGTTCTTATTTAGTTAAGATAGAAGGTGTCATCGAGCATACATGTTTAAGTTCATTCTAAGGTTTCAGTTTTCTATGGAAAAGGAATAACACAAGAGGTTTATTTATACAAAAACTTTGTACTAGGGTTAACTAATTTGCTTAGATTTCTTTATTACATTTTCAAGGTAAAGAACACAACCCACTAATTCATTAATCGACTATCGCACAACGGAAATGTACTACATTATATTACATTCAAATTCATTTAATAAATCCAAATTTTTGCATATGCAAATCTAAATTAAAAATGAACCCATGATTACATACCCATTTCCCAAGACATTCCTAAAACTAACATCTCATACATATTAATGAATTTCAAATATAAATTTCTATAACATAGCAATACATTACACATATATACATTTTTCAATAACCTATATAAATTACAATAATAAACAATGGATTACACCTCTCCTTTTCACCATCTCACTTCCACCCGCTAACAAGCCATGTGAGCATGAAATCAACGATAACTCATTTGCATGGCATCCACCCAAATCTAGAATAATTAAAAATTTAGTTTCTCATTTACATAATAACACTTATAATTTGCATTGAAAGCGAAGGTTAGAGACACATATTTATATCATTTATGTTCACTTCATTTCTTAATATAGGAGAGAGAAAGAAATAGGGAAGAGAGAGAAACAATTTTTGCAAAATTTACAATTTCATACCATCACATGATAAAGTTTCAAATAGTTATTTACAAGTTTCAAATAGTTTCCATGGTGGATTGTAATTCAACAGGTGTGGGGTGCTACAAGTTTTATTTTTTTTTACGTTTTCTTGATAGTTGTAAAAATGTTCATTTTAGGCTCGGAGGCTATGAAGTTACGTCAAAAACCTTCCTTCTCGTTAGTCAATGAAAAACGGTTAACTTCTTAACTGTCCTCCTATATATCGTGAATTCACAGGAGTTGATGGAATTTGAAAATGGAGAATGGTTTCCAATACGTGACAAGATTCTTGAGTCACTAGCCCTAATCGGTCTAATTTAACATATTCAAGAGTGACCAGAGCCCTACAAAACCCCGTTGAAAAACTAGCCAGGAATGCATTTTTTTCTCAAACTTAAGGTTCCATGCAGCTTGTCTATGAAAATACTAGAGGTTGTCAGAAGTTGGGAAAGCATTTTGTTGCTCATGATACTCAAATGGCAAGCACAAATGAAACCCAACTTTCAAGTTTTAACACTCCCTAAACAAGTAAAACGGAGTAACATGGCTCCTGACGAGCGGTGAAGAAGGTGCAAATGGTCAAACGAGGTCAATATAATGCTCTATGCGAGTCTCTTCATAACAAGGGATGCATACAATGCTTGACATTTCTTCAACCAGTGCTCGAGCATTATTTTACAAGTCTCTATAAATATCATTTTTTTAATGTTATAAGGTGGAAAAAAAAGTTGTTTTAGTTGACGACTCACCTCGGTCTCGCCAAAATCAATGGACATGTGGAAATAAATTTTTATACCCTAGATAAAAATGTATAAAGTTGTGGTATCAACATGGATGTCGATCAAATCGCAAGTTGGTAATGAAAATCATAAGGAGAAGTTTTATTTTTTCGCACTAAAAGTTAGGGTGCGATGGTTTTCGATAGTGTTAGAATGAGGGTTTTAAGTTTATGCTTAGCTACCAAGCGTTATCTCGGGTTATATAAGTTTCGGATGACATTTTATTATTTTTACAAAATAATTTTATATAAAAATAATCGAATTTAAAATACTCCAAGGTTTTAAACTTATTTCGTTGCAAATTTAAAAACTTAAGTACGAGAATTATGAAGGACAAGGTGAGAGGAACCATGCCTCGAGATAAAACGAATCATCCCAAGATGTGGAGCTCGATTCCACATCCACACAAAACATTTTTCCAAAAGAGGTTCATGCGAGTCTAATCTTGGATCCCCTCCATTCGATGGTCCAACAAGAGATAATAAACCACGTACATGCCTCGCAGTACCAACCTAATTGTGAAGATGTATCTACCAAGAGATGGTTAAGAATATGCGAAAAGTTTTGGGGGACATATTCTCTCTAAGTCTGGACACTGTTTCCACCCAAAGTCCTATCCAATAAACCTTATTTTGCAGGCATTGTAATTAAAATTCTCCACCACATCACGCAATTCAGAAGGGACGAAATATGTTGCACCAAGAAGATTCACCTTAGTGGTAAGCCCACCAAGATTAGGCCTTATAACGCCATAACCCATTGATACAACCAAAATGAGAAGACGGGCTATGGTTTTCCTCACTGCCCCAAATGTAACCGCCGAGAATGTGATTCCATGGGCCTAGTTCCAGTTGCATTAAAGTTTGCATACTCAAAGTACCAAAATTTCATTTCAAACATCTCCAATGCAATAAAAATAGTAATGCAATTGTGAAGCTACAGGATATCAATCCTTTCATTCTCATTCATCATTTTATTCCATTTTTTTATCATACCACCTTCGACTTTGATATTATCTTTTCCTTATTTGATTCCAATGCTTTCCATAACAAGAGAAGAAACACTCCAAAACATATTCCTTTTAGTTTAGAGGTGGACTTATCACACCCCGATTACGTAATATGGGGTTCCAATACAGCCATGGGTGTAGGAAAACCATAGTATCCATGATCCTTGATAGGACGTGAGGCCACCCTTGCTCTGTGTTTTTGTATTCACCCTCTGCATCAATTTGTTCCAAATACAATGAAGAAACCTATAGTTTATAATTTCCCTTACCGTAGTTGGATTTTGATGTACCGAGTAAACATAAAAACTCAACATCTTTTAAGGTACGGAATAGAATAAATTACCCATAAGGTGTGACTTGGTACTGAAGAAACCACAATTTCCCTGAGAAGCCGCAATAGATCCCTATATTTACTCCACAACCAGTTCCTATATATGTCTTCAACCTTTTCTTCGTCATCATTTTATCCTCCTTCGATTCTCTTCCTCTTCTTCTTTAACCTCTGCAAATCTACTTTCACAATGGACTTGGTGATTTCGGTGCTGAGAAGGGGTAAAATTAAATAAATGCCTGAAGTGTTATTAAGGATTCTAATCCGTGATCAGAATGTGTCTCATTTTAAGGCACGAGGAAAGTAGATAAATACGAATGGAATAATTATTGATATGAGGTCTGGAAGTGATAAGCTCCTGTCCTAATGTCTTTACTTTATCCATGATCATGGCTGAAATACACAGGTCACTCTCAAAGAATTTAATTGAGAAAAAAAAATCATTTAAACAAATATTTGTGGTTTATCTAATTTATCTATGGTTTCAGCGTGGTTTTGATCGTTGGATCTGGAATGAAGTGTATGTATTATTAGGTAAGGAATGTGACAGGTCTGACGTCCTCCAGGCTGCCCACGTACTCATCATTTTCAGGAATTCCATGTGCCTTCACATGGAAATATTACTCCATTCACCAACCATGTCCTCATATAGTTATCTTCTTTTATTAATTTTTTAAAAAATGTGATTCCATTATATTAATATCCAATGGTGGCACTACATCTCTCTCCCCTGATAAGAGCATCATCCTCAATGTGACACTGCGCCAAAGCTCTAAGGGTACATAAACAAGAAATTCAATAATGACACATGTCATTTAACAAAATAACTAGTCGATACAACGCGACCACAAGGAAGCAAGATAATTTCGGTGATATCTTAAATTTTAATGTTTTTTGAAGATTGAAAGCTCTATTTTACTTTATTACTTAGTATTTTCCTTTAAAGCATTCAAAAGAATCTTAACTCTTCGTATTTCATTGGTTTAAGATTTTAGTTGTCTTATGTTCGTGCGCGCCAACGGAACCGACATCACAATATGCCATTAGGGCCAAACACAACACTAATTTTTCACAAGACATCATGACATGTACCTTCACGACTATATCACAACACAAGAACTCAACCAAACAATGGAAAGAACATGCATGACCCACTCAATATAGTACTTGTCACACACATGCCCCTCACACAAAAGTACTTGCAACATAAGAAGACTATAACAAGATGGAATTCCCAATAGTACACATATGAAGGTTTTCACGCAAGTCAAAACCATAACTCTAGCTATATAGGGTCAAGATGGAAACAACATAATACCAAAAATGATGAGCATCAATCCTTAACATCACAAAACACAACCGGACTCACAAGAGTACACATAAATCATAACAAAAACACCTCACACCTCTTAAAACATCACAAAACAACTCCACATACCTCCCAAATCATCACAAACATAAAAATAAAACTCCAAGTGCACTAATTACACACATATAAATTTTTTATGTCTCCCTCAAGTCTCTTATATCTCCGCTCAAGTCTCTTATATCTCCCTCAAGTATCTTATGCCTCCTCAAGTCTATTATGTCTCCCCAAGTCTCTTAAGCCTCCATCAAAGTGGGTCAATTCGTCACCCTATGTCCCTGGCACATAGAGTCTAGACACCCCTAACCCAAGTGACATAATAACACATGGTTCAACAACCCGCTCGCTATCTATAGCTCCTCGCGTACCAGGTGATACAATGAAGTGGGTCCATAAGTTCAACCAATCTATGGTGATGGCTAAAATGTCGATATGATGATAATAACATTGATTTATTTATTGATTGATTGTGAATGTTAATGTGTAGAGAATTGTAGGTGTAATGAGATGATGTTCAATTCCCGATTTAGACCCTCAAGTCAAGTATGAACCGTTGACTAGAGTGGGTTTCGTGTAAGTGAGTGTAAGCGTATATAAGTAGATGAGTAAGATGTGGAATATGTGTAGAAGATGTGGTGGTGAGAACATTTTGTAGGTATGTGACATTTAAAATGTGTAATGTGTGATGAAAAATGTGTGGTGTGTATTGCAAGATGTGTAGATTGTAAAAATGTATGATAATGTAATGTGTAGAATGTGTACGATGTATAGGTGTATAAAGCAAAAAGTGTGGATGATGCAGAATAGATTGAAGATTGTATATGTAGAAAAGTGTATGATGTGTGAAAATGTGGAATATGTAGTTTCTACCATGTAGTGTGTGAGGTTCATCTGTATAATATGCCCTCAACATTTAAGTGTGAACCATAACACCAGAGTGCATATATATATAATAGGGTAATGACGATGAAAATGTATGGGGATGTATATGATGAATGTAAAATACTAGATGCGATGGGTTTATGGTGGAAGATATCTAATGGTTCTTTAAGGAGGGGGTAAGTATGATGCCCATGCAAGTTTGTGGTGATGAGTGTTTTAGATGATGAATGTATTTGGTGATAAGTGATGAGAGACTATGTTGTATGCGTGAATAACTATAGATTGTCATAAATGTATGTATAAGTGATTATGTAATAGATAGAGATGTTGATCAAGCATGTAATGCGAAGATGAAATAGGGTTCTTAATGTAAGAGATACCTCAACAGTTGTGTAAGAACTCTAAGAAAATGATTGTGTCATCGAAGAAACGACATAAACAATACATATGTACAAAAATCACATACTCTAGAAAGTATCTAGTCCAGTCTCATACTACCATTTATATGGTTTTTGAGTGGAGATGGTACTAATTAACTCACACCTTTTGGCCATTTTAGTTTGAATTTTGTCTTCACTACCGACCTCCCATAAACATTTCCCAGGTCTATTTCATCATTTTCCATCATTTTAACCTCGTCTGGGGGGGCATCCTTATTTTGGGTAACCCGTAGGTGCTCGTATCCTAAGTAGCTGAAGGCATTGTGATCCTTTTACCACTTTCCCACCACTTTTTGGGAACTTTCTAGCCATTTCGACATTTCATATTTCTTATGGTCGGACTTTTAGGTTAATTACGAAATTAGAACAAGAGAACCATATAAATATAAAGTTATGAAACTATAATTATAGACCAAGGCACTAGTCACTATTATCATCACCTAAGGTCGCATCCATCTAGATCCATCACAAGGCACAAAATTGGTTCATCTCGCATAACAAAAGCATAGGAGGGAAGTTTATTTTATTCCATCAACCATTCTATTACATTTTCTAGACATAGTTATTACTCTCTACTTTCCGAAAGTGCAATTGACACAAGAGCACCTAGGCATGAATGCACACACTTGGACATAGAACTACATTGGGTCTAGATATAGTGCAACACTAATTAGTAAGTCCACCATTATGGTGGCTAAGGTCATCCGACCCTTTCAAATGCATATTTTTTTAGGTTTGATGTTTGTCAAGGATTTTATAAGTCTCCTCTTCATCATTCATTCCCAGTTACATACATCATTGTACATCAAAGTTAGTATGACAGGTTTCAAAGGATTCAAATCATATACCAACCCTCGAAAATATGGTTTTTGGACCTCCTGCATAGACTAGGGTGCCCAAAAAGTAGACTAGGGCACCCATAAGTGCCTTAGTCTTCTCATATTTACTCGGATCTACAAGTTTATGAACCCTCGCATAGTTGTTTCCTTCTCTTATTTCTCTAGTCAGCTCTATGACGTATTCTAGTTAGTTTGTTGAATCAGATAAGCTCTTTCCAACCCTTCATTGCATATTAGGGTTTTTACATCTATTAATCTAGTTGCTTGGGTCATTTTTATATTTATTTAATGTTTTTATCTACAATTATTTCTTTTTGTTCCTAGTTAGATTAACTACCATTCATCCACATTTTATTTAATCATTTTAGTGAGCCTGACATTTTTCACCCTTAGGATCCTTGTTTTTCCTCTATCATGGCTCCCGAAGTTCGTCAAGATTATTTTTCTAATTTACTTAATAGATATCCAAATTTTCAAGATGCTCTTCTGAAATCCTTAGAAACCACGTATCTTCCTCAAAACACATTGTCACATGAGATAAGTCATATATTCGATCATTTATCTCATGACCCTAAACGTAGTAATCCTCCATATAATCAACCCATATTGGAATCAATTCAAGAATTACATTCTTTATTTCAAGACAAATTTCAGGTTATGTAATCCATAATCACATCCCTCAAATTTGAAATTCAACAACTTAAGGATTTCTCTTAGGCTCATGTTTTTATCCCTCTCCATCTCATTTTATGACTACTACATGTGTTTATATTAGTGAGCCTCAAGTTATATCATTACCAAAACCATTTATTTTTTATCACAATACTAAACAACATGACCTTCTTAATGAGCTCCTTAATCATCAATTGATCACATTACCACCTAATCATTACTATCCTCCTTTTTACTAGCTAAATATCAAGTTCGCTCATATTATAATTATCATCAAATCAATGGACAATGAAAATCAATGTCATTCTATATAGTGAAGAATCAAACATCTTGAGTGTTAGGGATTTATCTCATTCATTGTAAAACATTCTACATTTGCATGCCTATCTATAAATATTACATCCCAATGGGCGCCTAAATCTCTTCCTATATCTAATGAGCATAATCTTATCAATTTTTAGGTACCTTCTTTGGTCATTCACTATCATCATGCTCAATCCACTCAACCTCATCTCAAGGACAATTTCACTTATCTTCCACTCAAGATATTTGCAAGATTTCCACGTCAATATAAGAAACCTCATTTAAAAATTAGTGTAACTTAGCCTCTTATCAAGCAATCCATGGCCTCTCCTATCAAGACTTCCATAGCATCATCAAACCCAAAAAATATACCACCATTTAAGATACCTCCCCATCTTACACCACTTCATTTGCAAATTGATTCTGTCCAAAACAACTACCCCTTCTACTTCTAGTCAAGACACATTGCAAATTCCACCACCGCATGATCTAACTGTTACTCTTTCCCACCATGATACCACCGCTTCACACAAAATTGGTCTTTGGTAGGTGAACCTTATCACCCTACCCACCTAATGACACACTCATATTCTTATGGTTATTATACAAATGTTGAGGGGTCTACTACAATAAAGAACCTGGTTTCATCTTACTTTAACATATCTATCTATTGCATAACAAATCATACATACATACATACATACATACATATACATCATATATCACTCATCATGCATACCATACACTCTCTCATTATTTATCTATTATTTAAATTTTCATGGCTAAGAGAAACCCATTTGAAGCCAAGTATTTGCCAAGAGATAGGGGATTAACCAAATTATGAAGAGAGCAAACGTCTCACAAAAAGTGACAAGTGTCAAGCAGGTGCAACTTCAGAAGTCAAAAAGGGGTAAAATCTTAGATTCCCATGGAGCCGATACGTGGAGTCAAAAAACAGGCCCCACCCGAGAGATGTTGTTCATATACCACGGGTCCTTACGAGCCATAAAAGAGAAGAAAGTCCACAGATGATGCCAAATGTCCACTAAGTGCTTTCCCATGAGTCTTAAAGAAAAGAAGATTCATAAGGATGTATGGGCCTACCACGTGGATCTTGAACAAATGGACTCCATCTTCAATGGAGGCCATAAAGATGAACAGCCATCCACCACGTGTAAGTGATTTAGGGTCTTATCTGTAAGATTTAATGCTCAATAATTTTTAAAGATCAAAGGCAAAGGGTTATTTCATTACAAAATACGTGCCATTTAAATCAATAGGGTGAGAACCAATACATAAAAGATCAAAATATATAGTTATGTAATAAATAGTGAAGAATTTTCATCTCTAAAGGCGATTCCATCTCAAGGGAGTCAGTTGTAGGATAATTAAGATGCATTAAAAAGGAATGGCTCTCACTTTCCTGAGGAGGCCAAATTGTGAGAAAGATTTGAGGAAATTTTTTTTAGTCACTTCACATCATTTATCATAATTCAAAGGTGGTTAGAAGGGAGTTTCAAAGTTCTCTTACCTCATCAGTCGCCCTTTAAACTCGTAATGGAGGTTTGACAAAAAAAATATAGATGGATATTTTAGTTAGGTGCCAGGAGTCTTAATCTTTTCCTCTCTGTCGCCAAGCTTCTCTTTTGTTAGAAAAATGAGATCTTGAAACTCCAGCCTTCTACCTAGGCTTTGTAATGGAAATCTTGCCTCTTTCTAATGTAATACTGTGCACAACCATTAGAGTAATATATATGTTTTGTGGTGTTTCCAGTTCATCATTCACATATCTTTATTGTCTCTGATCACCTTTATTTTCATTTAGAAATTGTGCATCTTTGGGTGTTGTTGCAATCTTTGGTGTTGTGCTTAAGTAGTTTGAGACGATTTTGTATTCGGTTGGGTTACTTGTGTATTTTTTTTTACGCATCACCTTAGTTTTTTATGTTTTTTCTTTCCATTTTTTTCTAACCCCTATCTCACCCCATAGAGAAGAGCCAACTTCTTTAAAACCTGGAGGAATCCTTAGGACGCACGTCCCACAAACGTAAGGATTCCCACGACTCTAACAAGTTTCCACCAAGGATATCCTTCAACAGCTTTTCCTAAAGCACGCCTAGTGGGACGACTCGAGTGATACTTTATTATGGCATCAGCTTGGTTGATTCTCAATAAGGTTCAAACTTCCATAAATATAGTTATGGAGAACATCAAGCAACTCCACAGGATCCCACCAAATCATTACAAAGGCTCGCAAAGCTCCTTCTCATCAATTTTCATTCATCTTTCTTTCCACTCCTCCCATTTCTCTTCATCCTATGGTTTCATATCATCACGACTTCATTACCACCAGGGAATCATCCCCTTGTCCATCTCCAAGCCACCCATTCCTCCCTTTCCCTTTCTTCGACCAGTTATACCTATCACACCAGCAAATGAAGGCTCCAAATCCAATATAATAGGAGCATAAGGTGGGAAGTGATATGTGCTCACAAGGTTTATGTCACCAGTCCATATAGGAGGGGTTACGAAGGTTGAGTCTGTTTGTCCTCCCCATAAGGTGGTCCCCCACAAAAGGTTTTTTTCAATGGATTTCATATTGCAAGATGAAATCATGTTCGATGGAACCTTTGCAAACTCAAAGGCCATCACAAAAGAAAGGAGATCTCGGTACAATAGGAGGATGATGAGCTTGACTACTTATCATATCTGGGGGAATGTCTCGATGAAGAGGATCCTGTTGAAATCACATATTCTCTCACTTCATCAGTCTCACGATAGAGGCCACCTGTTTCTCATGACCTTTCCACCAGACCTGATTTAGAGGCTCTAGAGAAGGTTATCATTGAAATATTTTTTATTTCAATCCAAGATCCTAGAATCACCAAAGTGGAGTTTCTAAAAAGGGAGAGTGGAAAGAAGATGAACAAGATGAAACCCTTCAAAGAGATCTGCAAGGGAGCCTCAATCCAAAAGATACAAGCCAGAATGATAGGATGTAAGAAGAAGGTAGGACCAAGCCCCACCTTAGGTTGTATCTCATCGAGCAAGATGCCAACAATGGTCATGTTCATTTCAGAACATGAGGATGATCTTCAAGACCCTGAGGGTTAGTTGCAGCACCTCCAAGCCACATGATGAACGAGAGGAGGTGTTCATATTGTTCACTGATATCGCAGGTGGAAGAGTGAAGGGTAAATTTTCACTCTCACTATAGGCCATATCAATAGCCAAATTGATTGCATGGCCGCATTTTATAAGAAAAGGAAGCTATTTTTCCTTGCTCATTTTAGGATTTGTTTAGCATGTATCAAGCCAGTTAGATTAGGAGTAGGAGTAGATTTTTTTAGTAGAATAAGTGCTTAGGCACACACTGCATATCTCGTTTGAGACATGTATGTTTTGTATTTTGTATAGTCCCACTCCTATATTACTCCAAAGGGGTGTGCTAGCTCTGATAAAGGCTCGGATCACCAAGGAATTCACCGTTAGCTGAAGATAGTTGCGTAGTTTTCACTTCAAACCAAATGCAGAGCAACTAAAATCAGCCAAGGGATTTCTTGGGTCATCTTCTCAATTTTCTACTCTCACAAAAGAAAGTTGCAGGGTTTGTTTTAAAAGAAGAAAAACATGAGAAACAAATGACAGATGAAAAAGGAGGCCACAAACTCAGATTCACAGAGGCTTCAAAACACAAGTTTCATAGTGGAAGATCATGGGTTCTTTTCATTTAGCAGGCTAAATGGTCCCAATGAGTCACAGACTGTTATTTAAATTTTCGTGGCTAAGAGAAACCCATTTGAAGACAAATATTTTCCAAGAGAGAGGGGAATTAACCAAATTATGAAGAGAATCAAACGGATCACAGAAAGTGACAAGTGTCAAGTGGGCGCAACTTTAGAAGTCTAAAAAGGGGGAAATTTTTGTATTCCTATGGAGCTAACATGTGGAGTCAATAAACGGGCCCTGCCTGAGAGATGTTGTTCGTATACTATGGGTCCTTACGAGCCAGAAAAGAGAAGAAAGTCCACGTAAGATGCCAAATGTCGACTCAGCACTTTCCCAAGAGCCTTAAAGAAAATATGAGTCATAAGGATGCACGGGCCTTCCACGTGGATCTTACAAAAATGCACTCCATCTTCACAGTAGGCCATAAACATGACAAGCCATCCACCATGTATAAGTGATTTAGGGTCTTATCTATAAGATTTAATGCTCAAAACTTTTTCAAAATATTAGAGGTGAAGGGTCATTTCATTACAAAATACGCCTTGTTTAAATCAATAAGCCGGGAACCAATGCATAAAAGGTCAAAATATCTAGTTATGTAATAAATAGCTGAAGGATTTTCTTCTCAAAAGATGATTCCATCTCAAGGGAGCTGGTTGTAGGAGAATTAAGGAGAATTAAAAAGGCATGCCTCTCACTTTTCCAAGATGACCAAATTGTGAAAATATTTGAGGAAATCTATTTCTCCCACTTCATATCATTTATCATAATTCGAAGGTGGTTGGAAAGGATTTTCAAAGTTCTCTCTTACCTCCTCCTTACCCTATAAATTGTAATGGAGGTTCAATGAAAAAAATATAGATGGAGATTCTAGTTAGGTGCTAGGCATCCTAATCTTTTCATCTTATTCACCAAGCTTCTCTTTTCTTTGAAAAAGGAGATCTAGAAACTCTAGCCTTCTACCTAGGATTTGTAACGAAAATCTTTCCTCTTTTTAATATAATATTGTGCACAAACATTGGATTAATATATATGTTTTGTGGTGTTTTCGATTCATCATTCGCATATCTTTATTGTCTCTAAACGCCTTTATTTTCATTTAGAAACTGTGCATATTTGGTTGTTCTTTCAATCTTTGGTGCCATGCTTAAGTAGTTTGAGACGATTGTGTATTCGGTTGGCTTCTTGGTGTATACTTTGGGCACATTGCCTTAGTTTTTTTTATGTTTTTTCTTTCCATTTTTTCTAACCCATATCTTACCCCATAGAGAAGATCTAGCTTTTTTAAAACCTCGGAGATCTCCTAAGGATGCTCGTCCCACCAACCTAAAGATTACACGGATCTAACGGAAGTGTTCACCGACGATGTCTATCAACATTATCCCAGACTTTGAATCAATCTTAAAAATATATGATACTTCACCACCTTCTCTTCCATGCACTTGGGGGCATAACATCTAACACATCCCCAATCTAGCAAAGCATCATACCTCACAACATGGCATACTTATAGCATACATATATCACATCCTTATTGTGTTCTCTTCACGCTTATACAAGTATCGTCATTACCTGATGACACACTCTTGTGCTTTGGTTCAAACCTGAATGTTAAGGGAATCTCACACACAAACCCCACATACTACAAATAGTTACTACATGTTGCATATATTTACACATCGCACATCTTACATCTTACATTCAATAATTATTTTACATCATTTTTACATTTTGACATCTACACATCATACATCATACTATTTCTCATCATACATATGTCACATTTGCATCTAGCATTAATTAATACTCTTTGTACACATCACATAGCATGCATTTCACATTATTAGTCTATCTATACATACATTACATCCTATACATTGCATATCACACATCATACATATCATATGGTCATATATTATCATCACACATACTACATCATCTTCTATACAATTCACTCAAGCACTACCCTCGACGCACTTTGGTTCCTTGGTCCATACTTGACTACTGAGGGTCTACCAATCAAATGGACCTTATCATTATTACACGTTCATCAATCAACCTTTTACCATACAACATTACTAGGTTAGTGACATACACTTTAGGTTAAATGGTCACCTATTCCTTCATTTTGTAGTGGTACATGATTTATGCCACATCACCACTACCTCAATTCATCTACTAGTGATATACAATTTAGGATACTTCCTCATTCTTTCAATCATCATTTCTTCATACATGCTTCAGCTATATGGTTTACACAAACATCATTTATAGGTTGCATATCAATACACGTACACATTCATCACAATGTGTTAAACATAACACACACACTTCAACCATTTCTGATGAAACACTCTTTTTATGATTCATTCTTGATGTTAAGGGGTAAAACAAAATAAACCACACCGCATACATTACCATTAAATCGGGGCACGTGGATACTATCATTCCATCTTGCATTCCATTCCATACATCCACATCATACTGCATATCATGGCTACTTTTACTCTTTCTTGAATTTGTTTGATCATACTCACTTTATTACACATGCTAGTTAGGTTTTTGTATGTCAATTACCTATACCATTAACACATAAGTATTCACACCATTTTTTAGTTTTGATCACGTATATAGGTCTTTTTCCCATAGTATAGATGCTCTCCTTCTACCCATCATACATTTTTCACCTGTGTAGGCATCCACATTCGTCTCTTATATATGTTAATGTTTCATTCTATACTTAGTAATTTACATCACTTTCTTATACACTCTTTTGAAATATCGGTTATCTTTCTAAGATATTAATGATTATTTCATGTGCACCATTTGTTATGCAGGATACTTGCTTCCATACTTGTTTCTTTGTTTGTTATTTCCTACTATTTTTTTCTTCTTTGTGGGATTTTCCTTTTGTTGTGTGTACACACTTGATTTGTTGCCGCCATGATGGGCTTGAGTATCTTACGACAATGTGAGTAGTGTGCCATGTTTACATCCCATTTTGCATGGTCTATGATTGTTTTATTACATGTTTACTTATTTTCGGCTTACACATTGTTTGGTAGCTTATAATTTTTTTCTATATGCATGTTTGTTCGTATTAACACTTGTTTTCACGTGCCTTGGTTTCTAACAATTGTTTTCCTATCCCCGGGAGGAAGAGTCACAAAGTTTATCCGGTTGGTCCTCTTGTGGGAACAATTTCTCCTATCAACAATGTCACATGTACCACCAAAGAGGGGGGGCATCGTTTGGGGTTTTTACATACTATATAGTGTTTCACACTAGTTCAGTATAGTTTAGTTTTTTTCCTTTACATTGTGTGTTATGTATCGAGTGGGTTAAGAGAAATCATGAACCCAAAAAAAGTGGGTTTTAAAGGACATCGTTGTCCTTAACATTCTAGGTGGAAGTTAAAGGCTAGAGGATACAGTGGACTTCCTCTCTACACTACTTCAGCCAGTGGCATCGAAGCACCCAAAAAACAAGGAAGTACAAAGATCTCTTCACATATATTCAAGAAAGTAGTAATGTGTTTGAGAATAATGTATATTTCTCCCTACACATCTTCAAGATATGGCTCGGATCACCTAGAAAACGTAAGACAAGATATCCTCTTTCTACACTTTTTCTCTCATCATGGATCAGGTGCACATGTTTTGATTTTAATTTATATATTTTATGTTGGAATCACAATGGGTGAGAGGTGGGTTGAATTAGTCCTACTAAACTCCTACTTCAATTTAAAAATCCATGCATTGATTATATCATTCATCCATTTATCATTCATAACCACATGTTCATATTAGGTGTGTATTAAACATTCACCATAACATGTAACAAATAATAATACACATGAAAACTATATATAAGTGGGAAACACTCATGTGGAAGAAAACCTAGTGAAACTTTTCTTGTATTACACAAACCAAATATTTTTAGTGAAGAAGCAACTTCACAAGGATTATCGACCCCTAATTTAGTGATGCACCAATCCCACAAGGAGTACCGACCACTAATTTAGTAAGTCACCAACCACATAAGGAGTACTGGACCCTTGATTTAGTGAGTCACCATCCCCACAAGATCACCAACATCTAGTTTAGTATAGCACCAACTCTACAAAGAGTAGAAGAACCCCTAGCTAAGTAGATCACTTGCCCTAAAAGAGGCACTAACCCCAAATTTAGTGAAGCACACACTCCACAAAGAGGCTATAACCCCTAAAGATGACCAATCATGAACTCAACCACATGAATATTTTTTATCTCTAAATTTTCTATGGCCACAACTGATGGAGATCACTTATTCAACTCATAAACCCTAGGTCTTCAATTTTTGCTATATCTTCATCTTTCTTGACATGTCTTTCCTCTAACCACTTGCACACACGTATTCAAAAATTCTTCAACCTTTATACATAATATCAGATCTCAAATTATTCCCACATACCTACAATCAACTCTTATCTAGGTTGTTCTATTCCCCCATGTCAAACTAGCTCTCAAAAGGACCTAAAACTTCACTTTTATAGGCATTTCTTCTTATTTACCCAATATAGGTCAATCCCTCATTATAATTTAGACCCATACATCTCTATAAAATTGAAAAAATTAATTATAACAACTACATATGACCCAAATAGGTAATCCTATCTAAAACCCTCCTTACATGTGTGAAAGATGGCTCAAAACCCCATGGGGACATTCTTTAAAATTTCCTTACAATAAATGTAGAATTTTTCATGACCCTAAACAATTTATATATAAATTAAATATCATAAAACACTCATATATGGCTGCAATTAATATCAACCAATCAAATCATTTCATTTACTAGGCCCAATTTCCATTACAAATCTCAAAATAGTTATTTCCATTAAAAATGTTAAAATTCATGAAAAATCATTCACTTAAACTAAAGAAACATTTTCCTTTACCACATCAACTTGCCAAAAAATAGTGTTTCCAAATGTTAGCTCATAAAATAATCTATACATATATTAAAGATAAACATATATTAAAGACGTATAAATTTATTAATTTGATACAAAATTCATCCTTATTAAAGTTTACATTTGATATTAATCATCAACAAATCCATCTCATGCTTCAAACAACATCAAACTTGTATTAGAACACGTGTTGTCTTGAATCACAAAATATACATGTCCAAAGAATGCCCTTGAAAACATTTCAAATGACATCATCATGAAAAAATCATTATATCACTAGAAATATATATGAATTCTC
Organism: Taxus wallichiana var. yunnanensis; assembly: GCA_018340775.1. Taxonomy (NCBI): domain Eukaryota; kingdom Viridiplantae; phylum Streptophyta; class Pinopsida; order Cupressales; family Taxaceae; genus Taxus; species Taxus wallichiana. The sequence continues at coordinate 1,037,919,769 of CM031239.1, forward strand.
TTTCCAATAAAACTTGAATCATCTCAAAAATCCACATGTAGCTCAAGTTATGCTTAATTTATTGGACCCTCCTATTTGAGACCCCAAAACTATGCTTTGACTAGTCAATCTATTTGGACCTCAAAACATAATTTACTTGCATGAAATTTTCCTTAAATCTCCATTTAAATCCATATAAACTATCATACATCACACAATGCTAATTTAGCCATTACCTTCTTTGGATAAATTTTCCTTAAATGAAACACTTGAAACTACCATTTTCATCTAGGGCCCAAATATGACTAAAATATCTATCCTACATTTATGGAAATATGAAAGAGTAATATACAACATCCAATCATTAATTTTACACTAGAAATAAAAACTTGTGTGCTATAATAACTTTTCTTCAAACTTCTCCTAGCTAGGGTTTAGCTAGGGTTTTAAACCACTTTATCTTCTTATCCATCATTCATAAAAAATATAATAATAAAACCAACTCATTTTTTTAAATATTCATAACTGAAAATAGAATCTATTTATAATATTTCATGTCCCATGTAAATCATAAAATTCACAACAAGCATTAGAAGGTCAACATTTGCTTGAAAATCACACTAAAACTTACCCAGTTTCACCAAAACTTGCATATCTTCAAAATTATTTATTATTCAGACCTAAAACTAGGCTTAAAAATCATGACAACACATCTTATAACTTCTCAAAGACATTTACATTTCCCTAGTATGGCTAACAATCTATAGCCACACCGACTTACCTATGTAAAATTGTATGTTTCTCACCTATAGCTTGCTAAGGCCCTCAAATATGTAATGAATCACTCAATACAGATCTAAAACTAATGTAAATGTTAGTTAAACTTTCACAACACTATTCTTATGCTTCACAATGAATTATTAAGCCAAAATATCACTTCTTCACTTCATTCTGCATGCACCAAAGCTAGAAACAAGCCTGGAATGACTTGACTCAACCATGACAACCCATGAAATGACTATGATGACATCATGCAGACACATATACACTTGAAACATACCTCATGGACCATGAATGACCTCATTACAACATCCAACCAACACTAGGGAGCTCAAACAGTGATTATACTAGCTCAACCATGCACCAGGACACCATGACAACTCAACAAACCACTTGATCAACATGCATGACAACTAAATAACATCATAGGGAGACTCATACATCACCATGAAATCCTTTTCCATCAATGGGGGTTGACATAAATAACAACACTAACCCATGATGGAAAACAATATCCCACTTTGTCATTGATGGCAACCATCATTCAGAAACATTGATGGCAACCAACAAGAAAACACACATATGACATTAATCCCATGTATCCGATGTCTCTCTCCCCCTTTACAATATATGAAAAAGGCTACAATGAATCCTATTCTTAAAAAAATTACAATATAAGCCAATGAACAATGACAATAATTATATTTTTGACTCACTTGATCAAATGTTCCTGGGACTGTGTTCTCTCTCTTCGACTCAACAACAACAAAATGAACCTCTAGACCTGGTTAAAACCTCAAAAATTATCCCCCTAAATTGATACTCACTTTATTTTCTTTCATCCATTTTTTTCCTCTTATTCAAGCAAGAAAACTCACAAATCTACCTCTAAGCATACAAAAGTTTACTTTAAGGCCCTTGTCTCTTTATGAGACTTTCAAGACAATTTAGACTACCTTCTCTAGAATATAAACTCCTCTTAACCATGCAATCAACTTTTAAGACCCCCCGGGATTATTGAATCAAATATTAACCGAAAACAAAATTTGAGATCAATACCTTTCTTAGAGTGCCTTACAAGTGGCTTAGTTTCTTTTTCACGATCCTTGAAACAATGTTTCATTCATTTCAAACCCCTTTGAGGTCTTACCTACTCCATATGGAGTTTTAAAAAAGAAATACTTCCTCTCCCCCTAAGCACTTAATCAAGCATAAAAGATATATAATCCTAACTTTGTTAACTTTCTTTAGATCTTATCACCCTATTTTCTTACACTCTAGAATATCATGTCCACCTACTAGAAGAAAACATTGGATTTATATTCTTTGTCAAAATTCATATAATCTATCTTCCAATATTGTTTTTGAAAATACTTAAATCTCACTCAATGGATTGAATATTGCAAATCCAGTCTTTATCTTTATCTTTTAGGTGCATATCCATTCCTATTTGCTCACGAGTTCATGCTCAAATTTTTTCTTGCATGTCATGCCTTCAAGTTTCATCCAAAACCTTGTATTGTAGCAACATTTTGATATCTTCAAGAGTAAAACCCAAAATTGATACTAACAGAGCTAATAAAAACACCATTTTTGTTTTTTATGGATCTCATTTACAATACTAGACATAGGTTTATCATACCATAGATTTGTATGTACTTCTAATATCTCCATAACACTTAAAGAAGCATTTCCATATACCATAACTCTATACCTTCACTTACATCAAGGAAACCATACAAATACAATTCAATGATTATAATATAATCCTACAGACCTTGTAGATATCATTGTTATCATGTGAATGAACCTCTTAACCTTGTCACTCTTACGTCTCTAGACCCTAAACAACATTTATATTTCTATGTCATGCTTTTTATACTTTTATAGCACTTCCTCTGGTCTTGATACACTATAATTCTTACACCTCATACTCACATGACTGAGATCATTCAATCGCGATGAAAAACTTTGTACTATCATATCACATAGACTTATTTTAAATCTTTAGGTTATTGTTGATGCATAATCGAACACCCTTGAATTTTGTAACTCGATGGGTTGAAACTCTTAGTGTGATTGCATAACATGGATCTTTTCCCAAAGTGTGGGACTTTGAAATTAGGAAATCTCTCTAGATGAAGTCTGGTTCCTATTCCTCTATTCTGATGCACACATACAAATTGTAGAGGATCTACTCTAAAATCTACTTTAACTTGCCAAGGAGACATGGTTAAGAAGATTACAAGAAACTAAATCTAAACTAATAGAGGTGATGTACCAAGAGGAATGCTAAACACTTGCTTTGCCATTACATAAAACATTAAAAATTAAATACAATCACCATGCAAAAATAACTAGGATTGCAATGAGAGATAAGGAAGATGCAAAGTGAACATAAGAGAGTGATGAAAATCATCCATGAGACTTGTATTATTGATCCAAATATTTGATACAGTGCATTACAATGGCCAAGAGGCAAGATTGCATTTACAATTTATATGGGAGGTTTGAACTCCACAAATCCACTTACAGACAAGAGAAGAAGGGAGGGTGTAAAGCCAAAATTTCAAACCTTTATAAAAATTCCCCTCCTTACAATATATAGGAAGAATGAGAGAATGGGATATAATAATTTGAACACCTAGTTCAACCACCTCAAAATGCATTGAATTTACTTGCAAAAATTATGGGTTCTACTACAAAATTCATGCCTCTATGTACTATGCCTTGTTGGGAAAGAAAGGAACCCATACCTCATCATTTGGGTAGGTGAGAAAACCTTGAAACCTTCTAAAATGGAGGATTGTATCTCTCCATTTTAAATAGATTTCTAAAAAGTCCTTTCTTGTGCAAATCGAGCTCCCAGTAAAAATTTATGGCCATATGAAGATTGGGGTGCCATACTACATTAATGGCGATTGGTTGACCTGCTTTCTTTTGAAGTTACGAAATGCATGCAACTTCCGAAATCCCAAAAATTTGGACTTTTAGACATTTTGACTTCAGAGGTTGAGTTCATTCACCGCTCAAAACGTCCGAGAGTTCGAAACTCAAACCCGAAAGTCCAAAAATATTGAATTTCAGAATTTTAGAACTTTCCATTTCGGTGTTTTTATCACTGTTCATCTCTTGATCTTGCCGAGACCTCCAAAACTCTGAAACCTAAAAGTCTGAAATTTTGAACTTTCGGGATTTCGGAAATTTTCATTTTGGAGTTTTTCTCCTTTTGGAATTTTTCTTTTCGAATTTTACTCCTTTCAAAATAATTTTTTTCAGGATTTCGGCCTTTTTTTTTTTCGGATTTTTCCCCTTTCGGACTTTTTTGAGTTCAATATTTCAGATTTTTACTCACTTTTTTGACCGGTCATTACTTCTCTCTAAAACTCTAAAACCCGGATGCCTGAAATTTTAAAAATTTGGAACTTTTTCCTTTCAAGTTTTTGACACTATTCACTTTCCCATGCTCACCAAGATCTCACGAAACTCCAAAATATGAAATTCCAAAATTTTGGACTTTCTGCATTTCCTTTTCACCTCTCTTTTCTCGAAATGCCAAAATGTCTAAAGTTGAAAACTTGGGATTTGGACTCCATTATTTTCCCTCAAGCTCTAATATCCTTTGATGTTCCCTTGGCCATTCATTTTCTGACCTTGCATTTCCATTTTCGAGTGTGCCTGTAACATGATTTTCAGAATTGAAATGTGAGCTTGCATGATTGAACCAAAATCTCCATTTTCTCTTGTGTAGGGTCGTGTTTGATCAAATTTTTCCTGAGGGAAAAATTGGATAACACTTACCATAAGTCACCCATTATAGTAAAATAATTACTCCACATACCTATAGTGACCAATAGTTATTCATTCACCTCTTCAAATGACTTGATGCCAAAATGACTTACAAACTATGTTATGCACTATAAAAAATTGTAGAAGACACCTTTAGGTAACCTTATTGCAAATAAGAATCTTTCAAGATTACCATTTCTGGGTCTTATTAAGATTAATTATATTAGAAGCACAATTCCTTGCTTACTAACAATCTTCCTAAAACCGTAGGTGCACACCTTGAATGAATTTTTACCTCTATCTTCTTCATGAATGCTCAAACCTTTTCTTAGATCTTAAATCAGTATATCGCATACTCTACTAACATCGTAATTCATGTCATTTTCTATGCATTTAAGGTATTTTAGATGGACATAGTTTATTGTAGACCTTGTAGAAACTCATTTGAAGTCTCTAATTTCTACCTTATTCTAAATGCATGTACATATTGCAACATTAATACTGATCTACATAAATAATTAACCAATACATATGAAAAGTTCATGAAATTTATTTGAGATTTATATACATTCAATGTACCAACATGGACCCTTTTTCAGTCATTTGAGCATTCTTGAAAGCTTTGACATCCTTGTGTATCTCAAGACAGTAATTTTAGGGGTTTTCATACTTAGTCCCTTGACCTTGAAACCCTTATACCTTGCAAGATTTGATGACATCATTAATTTCAACCTCTCGTGGAATATGATCTGTAGACTCCTCATAATCCATCTTCAAAATGTGGTTTGTCATACCTCATCTTTGTATTGTAACATTCCTTCAAGTATATTCATTCAACTTTTGTAGCATCCAATGTAACCTTAGAGATCACTATACCTTGAAGATTATTTTTAGACTTTATCATCATAAAGAAAATATTCAAGCTTCTAATTATATGAAACACCTTCACCGACTTGACATTAGAAGACAAAGATCCTCACTCATGCTTCTATGATGCATATCATGAGCACAACATTTCATAATCCTGCAAGCTGTACTTTGTCATCTATTTGAGCTCGCCAAGGCTCATGAAGTCTAAAACATGCCTATATATATTATTTTTATCCTTGTATATCTATTTCATAGTACTCATACCTTTTTCAACCTTTTCCACTCTCAATTTTTCATACAAATGATCTATGTAACTTCCTATAGAGAATTGAGCAAATAACACCGTAATCTCTCAAGTGGTCAACAGCTGGATAACTTTCAGAGAAATCACTTGGAAAAAAATATACGCTTATTTTTATGGATCATCATGACTTATATTGACTTATTTCCATTCTCTATCAGATACTATATAATTTCATTATAGACCAAGTTTTATACCTTAACAACATGACTACTTCATATGAGACAGATACAAACTAATGAAGGAAACACTTGGTGACCATACATGCTTAGACTAGACTTTCAGTAGGGAAATGCCTTATCATACCAATACCACCTCTGAATAAAGAAAGACATATTCTACACATAGTATCTATAAGACAAGAGAAATGTAGAATACCTATTGACATAAGGACACCCTCGACAAGCTCCACATGACAAATGACTAGATGAGTTGCACAAGAACTACAAAAATTTACACAAGTTAATTGATATCACACATTTTTGTGGATTTCAACATCAAAATAGAACTCAACATTGATCATGATTAATATTTGAGAGATCACATACTATTAATAAATGTCAATAACATCCATGCTCTTTGCATCATCCCTTTTTTTCAAGTACTCATACGTACTAAAAATAACATCAATAGATTACATGAAACAAGATCACATTTTAACTATGATGTAGAGATTTTTAATAACTTATACCCTTCAACAACTTATGGAAACACAATCATTTTCTTCCATATACAAGATCAGCTTCGTTGATGTGTCAACAAATTTGATATTTGTAGAGGAAAAAATCTGAATTCAACTTAACATAGGAGGAATTTTGTAGGACTAAATAACTTGTAGACATTGAGGATATGCATGATAAAAATTATGAGCAACATATGAAACTTATACTCACAACACCTAGCATTTGATATTTGACACAAACCATCAATATATTTACTCATACAAAGATACACTCCATATTAGACTAACTCTTGCACTTGAGAATGATATAATGAAAATGATGAACTTAACTAAGACATAGGATAATGAGCCTTTAAATAGTTGCACATACTCTTTTGATATCAGTAAGCAACACAAAAATCCATAAAAACTTATATGGACTTGATATAGGCATTCTAGAAAATGACAACCTTTTTTGACTTAGATCAAACATTACTATGTAAAACACACCATTATAGAATATGACTAGCCATGAATACCATAAAACCCAAAATTTATTATATTTTCAACAACTCAAGATTCTCATGAACATAGATGGACCTAGAAACACCATTGGACCATATGCACAAAGATCAACTAAATACATAATAGACTCATGGCATTTATGAGAACCTACATACTAGGTTTTGACCTTGAAAATATTTTCTTCCACTTGTCAAAAGATCTGTGACTACTTTGTGTAAATAAGAAAATATATTCATGAATAAACCATCCATATATAACACAAAAGAATGATAAATCATCATATAGCTTCTCTCTTGAGGATGTCAACCACTTCTTGATCTCAAATAATGCAAATATCCTTAATATTTCCTCAAAAAAATTGATTTGATTCACATAGATGTATAATTATTCCTTCAAGAACTCTTGTATATCTTTGTATCATGTTACTTCATCGATTATGGTTTCTAAAGCACTCCCAAAATGTACCACTTTGGTTCATCAACATCTCTATCATCCACTTTAGGTCTACAAATACTTTGAATACTTTCAAGTTACAATATTCGGACATCTTCAATATCACCATCTTGATCTTTAGAACTAGATATAATATAATAATATTTTAGATCAAATTCTTTATCCTTTCCATTATAACAACTAGCTTCAAGGTCACTATATAGGTTTCCTTAACACCTTCATCGATAATTCATGAGTTAGATTGGAAAACGGAATGCAAACACCAAGCACATCTTGCCAATTATAAAACTCTAAGGTTTTTATACATGTTATCATCCTTACTAATGGATTCACTTCAACATAAGCTTTTAAATTTTCCATACTTGTGCTTCTAGAGAGGATCTCCTTCAAGTGGTAAAACTCACTTCTCAAAAAACACTCTAATACCAACTATTTCAAAAACAATGGAGAGAGGGTGGGGTGAATCAGTCCTAATCAACTCTTAATTCAATTTAAAAATCCATAAATTCATTATATCATTAATCCATTTATCATTCACAACCACATGTTCATATTATGTTTGTATTAATCATTCACAAGAATATGCAACAAAGAAGAAGAAACATGAACACCATATATAAGTGGGAAACACTAATCGGGAAGGAAACCACTGAAAATCTACTAATATTACACAAAGAAAATAATTTTAGTGAAGAACCAACTTCAAAAGGAGCACTAACCCTAAAAGGATCACCAACTCTACAAGGAGCACCAACCCCTAATTTATTAGAGCACCAAAGGAACACCAACCCCTAATTTAGTGAAGCACCCAATCCACAAGGAGCCTAAAACCCCCAAAGATGACCAAGAACCAACTAAGAAACATTAATGTATCTAATCTCTTATTTCCCATCTGTCACAACCGATGGAGATCACTTATTCATCTCATAAACCCTAGGTCTTCAATCTTTGCTCTATATTCTTCTTTCTTCACTTGCATTGCCTCTTAAAAATTGCACACGTGTCTTCAAACATTCTTAAAATTTTCATGCATCATATCAGCTCTCAAATTCTTCCCGCATACCTGCTATCAAATCTTCTCTAGGTCGCTCTAATCTTCCATGCAATAATAGCTCTCAAAATGAGCTAAAACTTAACTTTTATAGGCATTTCTTCTTCTTTACCAAAAGGAGGTCGGTACATCATTATATTTTCAACACATAAATATTTATTAAATTCAATTTTTTAATTAAAACAGCTACATATTACCCAATTAGGTTGGCCTAGCTAAAACCCTCATTACATATGCCAAAAATGGCTCAAAACCCCATCGACACATTCTTAAAGACAACCTTACAATAAATGTATACTTTTTCATGACCTCTGGATGATCTAACCCAAAACGAAATAAATTTATCAACTTACATATGAATAAAATATCATAAAAATTCATACATCATTCGATAACAATTAATATCAACCAATCAAATTGTTTCATTTATTGGGGCCAGGTCCAACTAATTCCTTTACAAATATCAAAATAGTTGTTTTCGCACCAAAAATTTTTATTCAAATAATACATTGGAAACTTCATCTAATCACAAAATAAATTTTACTTTCAACCAGCGTGAAAAAATTCCATAAAAAACTAAAAATAAATGGAATAACCTTTATACCACTTCTAAGAAAATTATAAGTCATGAATCATCATTCACTTCAAACCATATTTTTTTTTCCTTTACTAGATCAACTCATGTGCACAAGAACGTTGTTTCCAAATGTTAGCTCATAACATAAAACAATTTATACATACATTAAAGAGTTATAGATGGATTAATTTGGTTAAACCAAAATTCATAATTATTAAACTTTCATTAGGTCATAGGAAACATCAACTAATCTATCTCATGTTTAAAAAAACATCAAACTTGTACTGGAACACATGTTGTCTTGAACTACCAAAAAAATTATGTACAAATAATACATTAGAAACCTTATAAAATAACCTCATTATGAGGAAATAATTGTATTAATATAAATATATATTATTCACCTTTCCAACACAGTCTTAGTGAATCATCTCAAAATCCACCGTAGTTCAAGTTATATTGGACCTTGCTATTTGAGACCCCAAAATTGCCCTTTGACCAATCAACCTATTTGGACCTACAAACACCATACAAAGGCGTGAAAATATTCTAAAACATCCATGTACATATATCTAAACTCAATACATCACACAATACAAATTTAGCCACTACCTTCTTTGGATAAGTTCTCCTTAAACTGAAATCTCTTCAAGAACTGCCATTTTTAGGTGGGACCCAAAACATGTGACCACAACATCTATCCTATGTTTCTAAAAATATGGAAGATTCCTCTATAACATAAAATCATCATTTTTGCACTAGTAATCAAGACTGGTATTCTATAAGCACTACTCTTCAAACTACTCCTAGCTATGGTTTAGCTATTTAATGGTTTTAAACCACTTTATTTGAAGGACAGATTTCGGATTTTCATTTTCTCTTTTCCTTTCTCTTTTTTTTGGAGTGTTGGGCTCATTTTAAACCAAAACTTTATCTTCTTATCGATCGTTCATGGTGATCCGTGCCCTTAAACATACCTTAAAATTGGAAGAAAATAAAACCACATTCTTCTCATTATTTTTGTGAAATATTCATGAATAACCATGGAATCTGTTTGCTAATATCATCAAGTACCCAAGTAAATCATGGAGACAATCTCACAATGAGCATCACAAGGTCAATATCTTCTTTAAATCACACTAGAAAACTTACGCATTGGTTTCACCAAAACTTTTGCATATCTTCAACATTACTTGGAGATAGTAATGACCTCAAAATTGGAAAGAAGAATAATCAAAACATCCTATAGCTTATCAAAGTCACCACATATCCTAGGTATGCATGAAAATCTCCATCCATGATAACTTACCTATGCAAACTTTCCTATTTCTCACCTATAGCTTCCGAGGATCTCAAATATGAACTAAACCACTTAATGCAGATCTCAAACTTACCATAAACCTTAGTTGCATTATCAAAACACTATTTATATGATTCACCATGACTAACTAGGCCCAAATATCACTTTTTTCTCTTCCTTTTGCATGCACGAGGGATAAAAACAAGCCTTGAATGACTTGATTCAACCATCACAACCCATGAACTAACCATGATAAACTCATGTTGTTATATATATACACCTTAAGCATACCTCATGGACCATGAATGGCCTTTCAAAAAATCTAACAAACACTAAGAAGATCAAACAATGATTATGTTGGCTTAACCATGCACCAAGACACCATGATAGCTCAACAAACTACTTGATAAATGTGCATAACAACTAAATAACATCATAGGGAGACCCATACATCACCATGACATCCATTTCCATCAATAGGGGTTGAAATAAAAGACAACACTAACCCACAATGGCCAAAATTTTACATTTACACACTTTACATACATAAACATGTGTCTTTTACATTCATTTTTATATATACATGAATATTTGACTACTTGATCATCTTCTCCTTATAGGTCCGACCATATGAGAACCAAGCTGAAAAAATAAAAAACTTCAAAAATGGGGGAAAAAATGACAACATTTTACGAGCACAAATGATACTAACCATGTAGGTAGTTTTATCCAAATAATTCTCCTAGTTATTTGGATAATTTATACTTTCATTTAGGCTCGAATGTTTCACATTTGAGGTTGTGCGCCCCTTTGCAGTATTGGCTTTAAAATTGGTTGTCCTTGGTCTTCTGTAACATGTGCCCTCTTTTTATCTTCCACTCGCACCCACTTTTCTATCTGCTGCCACACGCCTTCCTTAGTTGGATGCTTGCACCCTGCTTCCATACCTGCCTTCTATGAGTATGCCTTCTTTCTTGTTACACGTGCACCTACGCACATGGTTTCCCTCTGATTTCCTTTCACATGCTCACATCTCTCTTCGCACCTTTTTTCATTTCTATAATTATTCTCGTGTGTCCTTGCATTCCTTCATGCTTCTCCCTTTACATTCTTCTCCTTCCAGCCTCCCCTCTCGTGCCTTCCTCCCGCGCCCTCACCTTTTTTCTTATCTCCTCCATGAACCTCTCTGCATTTCCTAAAATGGCTAATTCCCTGCTCTTCCTCTTGCATGCACTTTCTTACACCCTTCCTGTCATGCACCTTCTTTTCTTTTCTACTACCGCACACCCTCCTTTAGATGAATTCCTCCCGCACCCGACCTCCAAACTTCAAATGGTCATAACTTTTGACCCAGAGCTCTGCTTTTCCACAATATTAGACTTTCTAAAATGAGCATGATGTCCTCTATGCCACAAAAATTATATTTCTTAATTTTATTGAGGTTATATGTGCAAAAAATTTGAAAACGTCTCCAGCACGGAAATACATAGTTTCAGGCCCAACCACCACAATTAATGAAGTATGGTACCCCATTTCTTCTTCCAAGAAGTAAAGTATGTATGTAAGATGATTTTTAAGGGTGCCCATGCCATTTTTAGACCATTTAATTATAGTTGTTGGTTGGTGAGAGAAGAAATCCAAGTTTCACTCTTTCTCTTTCTCTCATTCATTTTCTATATATTGTAAACACTTCTCATTTGAGAGGGAGATATTCTGGGATGTAGAGAAACTCAGAAAAAATTTCTCAACACCATTGAGCCTGAAGCCTCTCATGGGCTTGGCAAGTGGATTTGTGACTCTATTTCAACAATGTAATAGATTTGAATATTCTAAGATAAATAAAATTGTGTTCATGGTGTTCTTTCAACCCTTGCATTGTTTTGTTGTATCTCCTTGCCCCTCTATTTTTTTTTGTTTTTCTATGCATGTATGTCTCATTTGCAGGTGCGGGATGTTGTGTTTCATGGATATTTAGTGGTAAATGAAGATTTGGGTTTGTGTCACATTGGTCTGGCCTCTCTAAACTCCATTTTCTTTCTATATTCTCCCTCAGCAGGATATTTCACCCTCCTTTTACGGTGTATCACCACTTTAGTGTAGGATTTGTTTTCATGCACTCTCTCTCCCCTGGTCTCTTGGAAAGCTAGATTAATATTAGATAGTTTTCTTGCATTAGAGTAGGTTGTGATAGGTAGTTTAGGAGAAAGAACCAAATTTATCAAGAGGATCATCTCAAACCCGCAAGTCCCACAACTTGAAAGATGGTCCCATGTTATGTAGGTTACACCGGACGCCTCATTCAAAATCAGGCCATTCGAGGGGTACTGTGTAATTTTGCATCAATAGGTACATTACACACATCGATAAATACACAAAGGTTTCCACCCTAGTTTCACTCCCATCACTTTTTTCACTCCACATTTTTTCTAGTCCTTCATCATCTTTCTACAAAAATATACACGGATTATTAGGTATATGCATATCTTTGTACTTTATGTTACCTCACTTTTGCTCACCAACATAAAGTGGGGAAAATGTACTAAAAAAAACACTTTAGACATTATTTAGTCCCAGTCTCATAATACTATTGATATGGTTTTTAGGTGAAGAAATTACAAATTAACCCCTGTCTTTTGGCCATTTTAATTTGATTTATGTCATCACTTTCGACCTCCCATACACACTTCCCCAATCTATTTTCGTCATTTTCTATCATTTTTCCTTAACTAGGAGCCTATGCTTATATTGGGCCGCCCTAATCCTTTCCTAGTTTCTATCCACTTTTGTGCACTTTCTAGTTGTTTAGACATTTCACATTTCATGTGGTTGGCCTTTTCAGGGTTAATTACAAATTTATAATAAAAGAACCATATAAATAAAAATTTATGAAACTATAATGAGGGACCAAGGAACTATTCACTACTATCATCACCTAAGGTTATATCTATCGGAGGATACACTTTCATCCATCTAGCTCCATCACATTACACAAGTTTGTTTCATCTGCATCACACAAGCATGTGAGGGAAGTTTATTCTATTCATTCCACCATTATATTACATTTTTTACACATAGTTATTGCTCACTACTTTTAGAAAGTGTGACTAACACAAGAGTACCTAGGGCATGATTACACACACTTACACATAAAACTACATCAATTTTAATATGTAGTGTAGCGCTCATTTAGTAAGTCCACAATTTTGGTGGCTAAGATTAGTCCAACCCCTTCATACGCATCTTTATTTTTTTAGGGTTTGATACTTGTTTGGAGGTTTCACATGTCTCTTCTTCATCATTGATTGCCAATGACATACAATGTAATGTAGTGAAGTTAGTGTGATAGGTGGCGAAGGCTTCAGATCATATTGTGACCCTACAAATCTTTTTTTGGACCTCCTTTATAGACCAGGGCACCGAGAATGTAGACTAGGGCACCCAGACAAACCCCGATACTCTTCGAGGCACCCCAATCCATTCTGATTTTCATGATCTACATGTTTAAATAAATTGGCATAGTATTTGTCTCCTCTTGTTTCTCTGGTGATATCTACAAAACATTCTAGCAAGTTTTTTAAATCAAATAATCTCTTTCCAAACCTTCTTTGCATATTAGGTTTCTACTTCTATTAATCTAATTGTTTGGTCACTTTCTATATATATTTACTATTTTTATCTATTTTTATTTAGTGTTGTTCCTAGTTATATTAAGTACCATTCATCCACATTTTATTTAATTAAATAGAATGTGGTAGGAATAAGTGTGATGCCCTCCAAGTGTGCCAATTATGAATATTTATACAACAATGTGAAATATATCTTTCCATTGTGGAAGAGAATTGTTTATGTTATGACAAGTGTTCAAGGGGAAGAACAATGGTAGGTGTACAAAACAGTATGACCATACGATGGTGGAAGAATGTGAAACATATATTTGATATTAGTAGGATTAGTTGCTTTTAAAATATGAATGGAAATGGATGTGAATTACAAAGGGAAGGATTATTGAATGGTGGTAACTTAGGTGGGATTGATGACGTTGCAATGGATTTGATAGGAGAAGAAAGTGTATTTATTGTGAGAGATGGTTGCTTATGTGGTTCTTGAATCTCTATAAAAGGAACCTTAGAAACGATGTCCGATTCTCATTATATATAGATGTATTACTTTTAGGAACCCATTGAGATGTAATAATTGTTGATGGGCATGTCGAATAATTTTGTCTAGTGAATGAGATAAAGCCTTAACAATCAAAATGCTTGATTATTATTCATAAAGAATAGATGTAATTTTTATTATGTCCATTGATTCAATGATAATTGAAATATGGATGGCCCTAGTATTTTGTAAGATGATAAGGAGGATAACCATGAGTAAATGATAAAGTGAGCAATTAATGACTAGGAGCTCAAAAAGAATATCATGATTCTTATCATTGTGATTAAATGTGAGAGGCATTGGTAATGGAAATACTTAAGGCTACTTATATATGCACATGTAGAAGACATAGAGTGAAGATGGGATGTAGAAGGAGAATAAACATGATCCTAAGAAGTGTCCTCAAGTTGTTGGATTTCAGTTTTGAGATATGTAATTGTGGATTCCATAACCTCAAATTTTTATTTGAATAAAGAATGAAAATATTGAATTGATTCCAACATGGATTGATTATATGGAGGATCACAAATGCTATGGTCATTACATAAATGATCAAATATAGGACTTATTTTATGTGGTGGCATATCTTGAGGAAGATACATGGTGTCTATGGTTTTTACATAACAACAAAGAAATTTGGATGCATATTAAGTAAACAAGAAAAATAAATTTGAGGAATTTTACAACCCATGAGAGAGGAAAATTGAGGATCCTAATCATGAAATAAGTTAGGTCCATCAAACTTATTGTGCCAAATATGAAATATTATGCCTAATCTGAATGCAAGATTGTAGTAAATAAATGAATACTGAAGTATAGAAATTACACTCAAGTAAACTAAGCAATAAATAATAAAACCCTAATGTGAAAAGAAGGGTAAGATGCCTTATTTGATTTGCTAAGTTTTGGAAAGTGCATAGATCTACAAATCAAAGAAATCTGAAGCACTGACTATCAAATTAGAGCTTAGAAAAATGAAGATCTAGAGAAGGAGGATGGAATGGGGCATGTGCGGCGGGATAGGGGTGCCCGTGGGTGCCCTAGGCCTATTTTTGGGTGCATGGGTCTATGTAAATGCTCAGAAACTTGAATTATCAGGGTCATAAGATGTTTGGTGATACTCACCTTTTGTCACTACAAATTCACATGATGATCACTAAATTTGTGAGATACTTCCAACAAATAGTAGACCTAAAAACCCTCAAATAGAAATCAAATCCTAAAAATTAAAGATGTAAAATGAGGGGTCAAACTTTCCTCAGCCACCACAAATGTGGAATTACAAATGATCACTAGCCTACATCTCATACCTAATGTAGTTATTTGTGTGTGTACATAATTTTACCGTGTTAGTCACACATGGGTAACGAGCAAGCAAGTAGCTAGATGTAGAATGTAGTAATGTTTGTATGGAATATAATGAGCTTTCCTCATATGAAGTGTGATGTAGAAAACCATTTATTGTGTCCCTTGTGATTGATGTAGATGGATGCAATAGATATCTTAAATACTTTGATGGATGTAAACTTAGGTGATGATAGATAGTGCTTAGTGCTTGGTCCCTTATTATGATCACCTAACTTTATATTTATATGATTCCTTCATTTTAATTTTGTAATTAACCCTAAAAATGCTAACTACCAAAAAGATAAGATTCTCAAATGGATGGAAAGGAACCAAAAAGTGAGATTAAAGTATAAAGGGGATAGAATCACCCGGAGGGGATGAGGACACATGACGCAGAATCCTAGTTGGGCACTAGTGTCTAGGATAGAAAATTCCAAAGAATAAAAATCATACTAAGAAATTAATGGTGAAAGACTGAAAGTAGTAATATAAAGAAAACAAAGGTGTCCAAATACATGGCATAATTAATACTTTTCTTACTTAAGAATCATACGAATAGTAGTATGTGATTGAGACTAGATAATTACCTAAAGTGCGTGATTGTGTGTCTACACCAGAAGCACTTGAATTTATTATAGGAGCACCATAAAAATTGATTTTATAGAATCTAAGAGGAAGGGGCTCCCAAAATGATAGGTGTATATGGACATTCCCAAATCTAGTCTTAGAAAGATACCCATCTAATAGTTTAATAATCTTTGACCATTTTTTTAATATCCCTATCTCAAGAGAAAAAAAAATTCCTCTTTTCCCTTAAGTTGACAAACTTTAAAAATTCATAGTTTCTAATCTATTAAAAATTGATTCAATTGATCTAATTTCCTCCCCGAGGATTCACTTATTTCTTTCCCACCACACGTTCCAAATTAAAGTAAGTGGACTACAACCCCAAATTAATACCAAGCAATATTTGTATCTTACACTTGGTCATGCATGTAGGAAAACATAAAGATTCCAGGGTTGAACCCATGGAAGGTTCAACCCAACACAAAGAAAATTTCATCATTTTACATCAAAATAGTAGTGCACCAACTGATGATCTAGATATTTCTCAGCTTCATAGCATAGCACATACGTGGTTGGGCCACACTTACCCTTAAGTTTTCTCCTCTTTTGAGTGATAATTCTACCCTTAAAGGACAACTGTGATAATTCCCTAATATTTAGAGAAAAAAATTTAGAAGAACTTTCTATCTACTTTTTTCCTCAAAGACTTCCTCAATTACATGTTTCTTATATTCATTTTAAGTGGAATAGATCCCATGTTTTGTAGATGTCCAAATTATTTTATCTCTTTTAGAAGAAATACAAATATCTCTCTCAGCCATCTCCTCCTTAAACAGGAATTGGATTCTCCAAAAAAGAGAGATCCCCAAATATTTTTAAATGAAAAAGTGGAGGACTGTGAGATTTTGGATTCATTATTTATAATGTTCTTGCCACATAAAGGGATAAGAGTTCTATTTAAATCATAAATACCGACACCTATCTAAAATATGTAAAACCATTCCAGAATCCACCAAAAATTATCCATTTCCCCATTCCCAATTATCCAATACATTGATTGCTTGAACATATGTCTAATAGATAGGATAACATTCCATATATGAGACCCTTGTGGTGGATTCTCAACTATTAACAATGCATCAAGAAGTAGAGCCCCTGAATACTAATTTTCCACAATTTTCCCAAATAAGAAGTTGGGATTAGAGAGGATATGCCACATCAATTTGGCCCAAAGAGAAACATTATTTATTTCAAGGTTGATAACCCTAGCCCTACAACAATTGTTAGGAAGATAAATTTTCTCCCATTTTAATACTAGTATTTTCTTTTGTTTCTTTAGTTACTTTCCAAAGAAAGGACCTCATAATTTTCATTAGCTTTGAGAACACCATTTTGGGGATCCTCAAAATAAAATCACTTAAATAAGAACAACACTCAAGAATATTTGAATAAAAAGAAACATGCTTGAAAAATAAATGCATTTCCATTTCGAAGATTGTACCTAGAGTTCAATATATTTTACTAAATAATCTCACAAAGAATATTTAACTACCCGGTGAATAAAGGAAAACCAGTATACTTGAGAGGATTTTTTCTAGAATTATAACTAAACATTTCTTTGATTCTTAGTGAGATTATTTTAGAAACATTAGAAAATAAGGTCTTATAATTTTCCTTCATCGATTTCATACCAGTGATTAGCAACACAAGAGTCCAATATGGCTTTAAATTCTATAGCCTCATGAACCGATGTGAAACCAAAAGGAAAGTATCATCAAAAATTGATTGTGAGCTAATGGATTATTTACCTCCGCTACCTTAATGCCTTGAAGACATACATTTCTGATTTTGGATTTTATGGTACGCCCCAAGGCTTCTACAACTAATATAAAGAGGAAATAGGATAACAGATCCCCTTTTAGAACTCCCTAGTGCTACCAAAAACCCTTCAACATAAACCATTGATATGAAAAAAATTAATAGGTATTGGAGATACAACTAAAAATTCAATAATATAATTAAGGGGAAAACCCTAAATTTGACAATATTTTCATTAAGAATATCCAACTAACCCTTTCATTTGATTTTCTAATACTCTATTTGAGTAACAAGTTTGGATTCATGCAATTGGAGAGGGATTGCATTAGTTTATAAGTTAAACTCACACCTTGAAAAATAGATCTCCTAGGCACAAAATTATTCTGCTCTTGTGAATTTAATGACTGGAGAAAAGGTTTAAGAGAAAGGGTGATTGCTTTAGAGATAATTTTATATGTTTTTTTAGATATGGAAATAGGTCTAAAGTCATCAAAGGAATCAGTTCTATCATTCTTTAGAAATAGGAAAAGGAAGGTGTAGATCATTAATTTAAGAATCTTTCTATATTTCTTATATTCATCCACAACAACCCAAACCTCTTTTCCAACAATATTCTAGAAGACTTCAAAACCACTTGCTATATTCCCTTAGTTCCCAAGGCCTTGTTCTTCTCCATAGAAAACATTACCTTCTCAACTTCTTCCATGGAGAAAGGGGCCATTAGAAGATTGTTTTTCTCTACTGATATGATATGGGAATGTTACCTAGAAGTTCATTGTGTAGCAAATCACGAGATTAGATGTCTCCCCATAAGATTTGAAAAAAAACAAATAGCTTCCTCTTTGATCCCTTCTTTATCTTAAATTAATTCACCATTGCTATTTTTTATATTAGAGATAATGTTTACATTCCTCTTTTCTTTCACCAAAGAATGATAGTATTTAGTTTTATTATCCCATTCTCTAAGCCAATTTTCTCTAGATTTATATAGACTTTGATATGGCCACAATGTCAAGTGTCATTTACTATTGCATCCTTCTTGATTCTCATCCAAGTAGCTCTTAAACCCATAGGAAAATCTCATCTCACATAGCCACAATATTGGGCATCAAATAACTCTCAATTGGCTAATATAAAAATAAAGCTTTGTCAAGATGGGATGACTTAGCTTCCTTCAAGGAAATAGTTGGATCTTGAGGATGGTTAAGAGATTAAGAAGGGTCAATTTCTGCTAGCTTAAGTGGCTCAAAATGATTTCTTTTGATTTTTTAATTTTTATGAATCCTCTTAGTTAGAGTAACTTTAGTGCACTCTATCTCTAAAAACATCCTTTTAGAAGACCCTTTTTAATGTGAATATTTTATGAAACTATTTAATTCCCTAAGAAGAAAGGTGCGAGACACGTGTTTGGATATAGCCAATAGACTAAGTGATTCAATGAAGAAGGCTATCTACCATTTTAACCCACCCTTTAATATTTTAATCGTAATCATGCTTCTTTATTTTATATCTAATATTTGTGGATGTTCAATGGAGTGGGAGGAAGGGAATATGATTGAACTAATCGATACTACATATCAAATAGATCTAATCCATCACCATTCATCACTTATAAAATTCATTCAAACTTCAAATTATTGATTTGATTTTCATTCATCTTAAGGTAGTCATGCCTTATGAGCTCAAAATAATAAGTGAAGTTGGTCAAAACCTTTGTAATCTATGAAATGTGATGTAAACTAGAAAAATAGAAATTAACGGGGTTCTTCCCACTATTAAATTCTATCCCAAATATGTAGGAATTTATTGAAGGATGCAAAGGATTCTTAAATGGTCACTAAATCCATAACACTCTTACATGAATAGATCCCCAATGATATAGAGAAATCTAATCCCTTCTTCTTAATACTTTTACACTTGGTGTGAACGTGAGATAACTTCTTACAAAACTCAATCATGTTGATATTTTCACCTTGGTATGGTGGTAACTTTGCAGGAAAGAGATCAAATCCTGTTACTTTGAGATAGGTGAATATGAGGAACTAGATGATGTAAAATCAACATCTTTCAATGAACCCTTCTTAAGGTGAAATTCTTGTCTCATGATTACTTTGGAGTAACCTTATGACATAAATACTAATTGCATCATTCACCCGAGAAGTGAGAGTTACTCTCTGAATATGTAAGTTGTGGATATTTCTCATATGTTCGATATTTTTATTCCATATTTAGAGTAGAAGAGAAACCTAAGAAATGCCGCATGTACGTGAGAGCATACACCAAATAATAACTCATTGTGAAATTGTTTGAGGTAAGAAACTACAAAAGTTGTTGGTGAATTTTTACTTATAATTTGCCCCCAAGTTGTTGGTAAATTTTTTTACTTATCACCTTATTCAACAAGACTATTGCATATGACTATGCCTCATTTAATTCACCTCAAGACCAAGTTTTGGAAATTTGTGAGAGATTCTTTCTCTTTTTGAGCCATGATCAAACAACAAAATATTAAAAGTTTGAATCTATTTTTTCCCATTCTTGATAGGAAAATTACCATGTGGTGATCAGCATATTGTCACAAGTGGAAATTTACAAGCATTGAAAAATAACCTTTCGAGTGAGAAATTCTAGAACTAAATTATCATCTACTTGAATTGTCCTCGAATCGAGTCATAATGTATGGAAAAAGATAGGATAACGTCTCGTGCTTTCAACAAAAAAATCGATGTCGCCATCACCGAATAACCAACTTAAAGATATATTTTACTTCTCATCTTCATGGGGTTATCTCATCACACTTGTTTTTAGGTTCTCCAAATCCATGTTTGTCATATTTCTATTTCCTACATCGGGATACTTACTATTTAATGTAAAACTTGGATCTAAACTAATTATTTGATTTTGATGGTGATGAAAGTTAGTGAAAAGGATGGGACTTTGATTGATATGAACAATTTGACCGAGAATCCTAATGAGCATTACTATTTTTATACATTCCATAGGTTTGGATGTCTAATTTTAGAAACTTTTGAAATTGAAAATTTTGAGTGGTCTTGACATGAAATGGGTGATGGTGAATCATAAAGTGAGTTTTCAAAATTTAATATTTTCAGTATGTGAGAATCTAGTAAAACTAAATATTTTTAATAAGTGGTCTTTTAGACGTCGAATGATATGGGAGTAGTCTCACAAGTTTCGATTTCAGTCTAGGATGCTTTGCTCTAAAGTTTAGGGTTATTTAAGTGTCATATTTTTAGATCTCAAAAGGAGAGTTTAGTGGCTACATTTATGTTTTATCCATTAAAACATATGCAAATCATCAATGGAGGAAATATTGGTACCAAAATAAAGGATTTTTAACAATGAAGGTATTGTTAAAATTTCACGAGATTCTCATCCAGGATTTTATGTTATGAAAAATATTATTATTCAAACATGGAGATCTATTTTAAATTTCATTTGCATAACAGGATGAATTTGGTGTTCTTGATGGAAAAACATCACATCCAGATATTAAAAATGGAAAAGTGTTGTAGTTTTCACCCTTTCTCAACTTTATCACTTTAAATCACCATTAACCCAACATGACATAACATGGGTTAGTTAGGGATTAGAGGTTGAGTTGCACCCATGAAAATAGGGGATAATTAAGGTGAGGGTATATTGGATACACTAAATTTTTATCTACATGATATTTCAACAAGTTGCACATGTGGGAGATAGGAAGATTGATGTAAGGGCTAGAAACGGGCTCTCGATAGATGAGATGGGGTTCTTGATATGACCGAGGATAATTTGTTATGTTTAGACACACCATTATGTTCCAACTATACCATTTGATTTCTTATTTTTAATGAGGGTAGGTATGTGAAAATAAAATAAACATCTCTAGCTCCAATAAATTAAATTCTTAGTCCTCTTAAAATGCAAGAAATGCCTGGCAGACCCAAAACAACTTCCTACACTCAGATTGTCATATCTTTTGCATTTCTCAAAGAAATCACACAAGGTTGGAATTTTTGGAATCTTGGCTCTAATCCCGATGCAAATAAATCATGAAATTTAGGATTTAATGAAAAATTTATGGTTATTTTATAGAAAATGTGGCCACATTCATAACAATGTTTTAATTGGTAGTTGAGATGCATTCAATGAAGCATGGGCAGACATTTTTCACTGCTACAAGTCATGGGATAGTATGGGGAGCATTTTTCAAGAAACATACCATCATTTAAATCCATTTATGACATATTTTAAGTTGTGGGAAGGTAGATTTCAGGATTTTCATTTCTCCCTCTCTCTCTCTCTCTCTCTCCTCTCAGAATTCTATAAATTAGAGTGTTGGGCTCATTGTAAAGGAGATATAGTTTTTGGTATAAAAACTCTTTCAAATTGGTTTTGTGAAGCCAATGTGTTAGAGGCCCTTGTAGCGGACTCCTTGCATGGTGATCCGTGCCTTTATTTTGTAATAGATATCGGTTTGAGGATGGATCTTCCCCTATTGTGTCTTTTTGCATTCTTCTTGATTCTCAACCTCATTAGAAATATATTATTTCTATTTTATTCTCTTGTAGGGATTCATTATCATTATGTGTGTATGAAATATTTTTGTGAATGTAGTTTCTAGAATGTGGAGAACTATTATCACCCTCTCTAGTATGTGTTTTTCTTCCATTTTTCACACATTGGAGATCTATTCTCATTCCCTCCTTTTATGGTGTATCACTACTTTAGTGTAGGCTTTAATTTTATGCACTCTCTCTCCTTGGTCCCTTGGAAAGTTAGGTAAGGATAAAAATAGTTTTGTCTACATTAGATTATATTGTAAGGTGTAGTTTAGGAGAAAGAACCAACTTTATCTATAGGTCCATCTTAAGTAGACTAAAGAAGAAGATGCTTATGATATTTTCAAAGAAGTAGAAGAAGATTTTTTTGGTGTCTATTTCTTACATGAAGAAAATGCACCAATCCCTTGTTATCCAAAATAGAAAAAATAGCAGAAGGGCTATGAAACTTCACTTTGATGGAGCTAAAAACAAGGAAGGACAAGGGCATGTGTTTGATGCTTATTTTCCATTTAAAAAGGTACTTTTTAGCTTTAATTATGCATTTCTCTTGTAATTGTAATGTGGATGAATACGAAGCATTAATTAATGGCTTGCAATGGGCCAAAAAAAGACATATCAAGACTTTGTAAATTTTTGGTGATTTAAAGCTAGTTATTAATCGAGTGAAAAACTTCAATGTGTGTAAGAACTCAATGTTGAAATCATACAAACTTAGAGTTTTAGACTTAATGGATGATTTTGATGTTATTAACATACAATATGTTCCAAGAGCTGAAAACATGCATGCAAAAAAATTGTAGAAGTTGGTGATACCTTTGATGTGTTAGAACAGATCGAAAACAATAAGGTAAAGCCACATAAAACTAGTTATCATACCTTCAAAGAATCGATAATGAATAAAATTAGAAAGTTTTGAAGACAATAAACAAATATATAGATTTTTTATAGCAAGAAGCTAAATTTTTCAGTAAATCAAGAAATACCGCAACACTTCTATGGTAACTAGATAGTTCAATGAAGACAAACAAGTTGCCTCATGTATTGGTCACACTAGAATATATTTTCAGTTCCGAGTATCGATTAAGAAACGATAAAAGCATTATTTCAATACACAGTATAACTATGAGGAGATATTAGTGGATGATGAAAAGACACTATTTATCAAAAAAGTATGTTCCTTGGCTGAAAAATAGTTATTTATTAATTTATGTAAAGAATTCAGAGATATTTTTCTTGGAAATATCAAGATCGAGAGAGGTTTTGATCCTAGTTTAGATCAAAGCATACAATAGAATTACAAACAAATGCTAAGCATGTCGGGCATAAGTAAAGGCATGTTAATTTCAAGATTGAGCAATTAATGAGGAAAGATTTATCCAAAATGATTGAATCGGGTATTATCTTCCTAGTTAAGAAGTCAAGTTGGGTAGCTAATCTTGTTTTGTTCATAAAAAGAATGGGAAATTATGTTATGTGTGAATTTTAGAGATCTGAATAAAGCTTCATTAAAAATCATTATCTACCACCCAACATGGATCTAATTTTAACAATAGTTTTAGGTTCAGACAGACTGTCTCTTTTGGATGGTTATAGTGGATACAATCAGATCCTTTTGCATGAAGAAGATAGATACAAAATAGCCTTCACCACAAAGTGAGGTACTTATGCTTATAAAATAATGCCTTTTGGACTTTCAAATTTTGGTGCAACGTTTCAACGTGCAATTGAGAAGGACTTTCGCAACTTATTAAATAAATGCATATTGGTTTACTTAGATGATGTCACCATATTTTAAAAGAATTTTGATGAACATCTAATGCATTTAAGGTAGACTTTTCAACTTTGTAGATAGTTTGGAATATCATTAAATCCCAAAAAGTCTATATTTTCAGTCCATCAAGGTAAATTTCTTGGTCATATTATTTCTAGACAAGGTTTAGCTATTGATCCTTTCAGAATTGAAGTTATTTCATAGCTATCCTTGCCTCATCATAAGAAGGCACTGCAAAGTTTTCTTGGAAAAATAAACTTTGTTAGAAGATTTGTTCCATATTTTGTATCATTAGTCAAGCCATTAACAACCATGTTAAAGAAATATAAGACCTTCTCTTGGACTAGTGAAGGGAGAAAAGGATTTGAGGCCATCAAGTCAGCTATTTCACAAGCTCCTACTCTTACAAATCCAAATTTTGATAAGGATTTTACAATGTATGCATTTCCAGGAGTTGAGACTATTTCAGCCATATTAACTCAAGTTAATGATGAGAACACCGAGTAGCCAATTGCTTTCTTTGGACAAAGTTTTCATGACTACAAGATAAGGTATAGGTTTCTTGAAAAATAAGTACTTTCACTAGTTATAGGATTAAAGAAATTCAAGTACATGGTTTCAAACAATAAGATACATGTCTTAGTTTCACATCCAAGTGTTAAAACGTTCTTGTTGAAAAAGTGTTGAATGAGAAGAGAGCAAATTTGGATTATGAAGGTTATGGAGTATGATGTTGAAATCTATGTTATGAAAATAGTTTGAGGAAAAGGTTTATGTGAACATATAATTAATGATATGGAAAAATAAGCAGGCCATAAAATCAAAATATCAGAACAACATGCTGAAATTACATATCAACAGTTGGACATCATGGTACAACCAAAAATCAGCAACCCGAACTTAGTCAAGAAGTTCAGGAATCAAGATGGATGACTGATTTGGTTGACTACTTACATCACGGTACTTATTCGGAAGGTATGGAAAATAATAAACAAACATACTTCAGTTACAAGTTGTACCCTATGTTTTCATTGATCATGTGATTTTCAAAAAGATATAAATGGAATCATGTTTTGATGTGTCAATTATGATAGTATTCAACATCTATTATCCAAATTTCATGAAGGACCTACAGGAGGTCACTTTTAGCACGTACTATAGACTTATAAATTAGGAAAGTTGGATACTATTGGCCTAGAATATTCAAGGATTTCTTTGAGTGGATTAGAAAATGCAAGAAGTGTGATTTCTTTGTTGCGAAAAGAATGTTTAGCTTCGCTAACCCCGCAACCTATTTCAAAGTGGATCATCCATTCATGCAGTGGGGTCTTGACTTCATTGGTATGATAAACCTACCTTCGTCACAAGGTAACAAGTGGATCTTGACTACTACATATTACTTTACAAACTAGATGAAGCAATAGCATTAAAAGAAGCTAACGATACTTCAACCTTATCATTCTATGAAGGAATAGTTTTCAAATTTGGAGTTCTAGCAACTATCATTTCATAAAATTATTTAGCATTTCTTGGTGCAAACATAACAAGTTGGGCTGTCAAACATGGAATTTACTCAAGTAATTCATCTAATTATTACCGAAAAGGTAATGGATTAGTTGAAAGTACTAACAAAAATATTTTGAGGATCATCAAAAGAACACTCAAAGATAATAAGAGAGCTTGGTATCGATGTTGAATTCAACACTTTGGGCTGAAATATTGACTCCAAAGAGATATATTTGTAATTCACCATATAATTTGGTTAATGGATGAGAGCCAAGAAAGTCTATGTATATTGATTTTCCGCATTAGACTTACTACACCGAATGGAATTACTTGCAAATGAACCATTGTGAATTCACTAAATAGAATTAATGAAGCTTCAAGAGATAATAAATCAAGCTCATCCGAACATGGAAAAGAGTCAATAACGAGATCAAGAAAACATTTGATAATAAAGCTAATTTAGAGTCTTCAATGAAGGATACATTGTGTTAAAATGGGATGATGATCATGCAAATCCAGGAAACCACACAAAGTTTGATACAATCTGGAGTGGCCCCTACATGATTTCATCTTGCAAGGTTGAATGGAAAAGAACATCCTAGTCCTTTGAATGGTATGTTTCTTAAAAGTTGTTATTGAAAATCCTACAAAGTGTTTGGTTAGATTAGTATTTCCCTTTCAATAAGTACAATTCATGCACATTGCAATGTTTTTCAATTCAATAAAGTGAACTCGTACACGTGAACTAGTTTCAAGATGCTTTCCCAATTTTAGTTTGTTGTTCAAAAAAATAGTTTTGGTTATATGCTTTGACTTCATGCCGAATGAACAAGTGCAAGGTTGGTCTACAAGCTAACATGTAGATTTCCTCGTAGGATCGCAAAAATGTTGAAAATGGGAAACTCAAAACTCTATTAGAATAGATGGAATTGATGAAATGGACCTAACTAAGGGGATGCATTACAGTTTTATTATGTTTTCAAATTGCAGCAATTGATTAACTACATGTAATCTATAGCTAGGTATGATGTTGCGAGAATGTAACACCTTACATAGACTACTATTCCATGTTCATCTTCAACAAAGAAACACAAAATCCCCAAAGGACCAATGCATTTCCTTGATGAAGGAGGGAATTACAGTTTATGTGAGAGGTTAAACTCAATAACGAAAAATAGAGTTGCATTTTTCATGTAGCAGATTCATTTTAAGTTACAGATACATTAAATTTCATTATCTCTTCATGTTTAGATACACTTAACTATGTAATTGAGTTGTTTATTTCATTATACAATAAATACATGTCATAAAGATGAAAGTAGAAAGAAGTATACAACTCAAGTACAAAAATTAAATGTTATTTATTCATGAAGAAGTACAATGTTTCCCACACAAGTCGTGGGATGTAACTCATAAATACTGAAGAAATAAGTACATGTGCATGAAGTTAAAAGTAAAAGAGTATAGAAGAAACCCATCATTGCCTTGGGATTTTCTTCTAAGTCTTCTTCACTTTACCTCCAACTCCATCTTTCATCCAACTTTCTAGGAAGTCATAATGTACATGAAAATGAAAAATAAGTTGACATCAATTTTGAGATCAGGGTTTGATCTATACTCATATACTATCTAACTACCTGCAAATGGATTTCTTAATATCAAAAGCATAAGGTACATAAGAAGATAGATACATAATTGATAAGATCAGTATTCTACAAGTAGCACATATGATTCCCATAATCATTTCAGAAAAGAAAGAGAAAATAAGAAAACTATGGAACATAAGAGAGGCCAAAAAGCCTAATTATTTCTAACTATTTTCTTAAGTGTGTAGGTACAAGTTGCAACAAAGAAGAAAATAAAATCATGTCTTACAGTCCTCACTATTAGATAAAGATTGCATAAAAATAGAGTTCAATGACTTCCATCCTATGGTACATCAAATTGGAATAACTCACAAGTACATAATGGTATGAAAGAATAATGTAACTTAAATTTTAGTAGCTATTCTAGAAATAGGAGTTACAATGCAGATTAGAAGAGAAAATTACATGATTAATTCTATTCAAATAATAAAGAAGTCATTTCAAACATTCAAAGATAACAATACATGTTTCAAATTTTCAAAGAAGTGAAGTGGAAGAATCAGAATATAAAGGCTGAGATAGGAAAGCTAAAGAGTGCAAGTTTTAATCAACTCTAGAACAACTATGATCAAAAAATAGTTTCCCAAAAAGGAATGATAAAGCAACATTCAGGAAAGCTCCAACATATTAGTGGTTGACTTATACAAGGAAGGATTTGTTGTTTCTAAACATATTTCATATAAAAGGAAAGTACATTCTTCAAATTTTCAAAGTGAAAGTAAAAAAAATCATCTTCTGAAAATAAATGCATATTTACAAAAACTTTAGTTTCAGCATGTATCTCACAAGCATGACAAGAGAAAATCAAATAGTTGCATCTACCAATGATGTAAGTATAGGTACATTTGTATTCAAATCAAATTGAAGAAAACAAATCTAACATTTGCAGTAGATTTATTTTAACACTAATTTAGTTCAAACTAAAGTGCAATTTTTGAAATAGGTTATAGAAGAAATACAACTATATATGCACCATCAAGTTAACCATTCAAAATGGTACAATTGTGTCAACAGTGAGGAATTTCAATCATTATAAGATGTAAATGTCAAGATTAATCCAGAAACAAAATAACTTTCAAATCACGGTGAACATATGTTTCTTACACACTCTCATATTTCAACAAAAAAATATGCCATCAAAAGTGCAGAGCATCCAATGGTGCATAGTTTTCAAAGGAGGTGCATGTAAAAGTATAAAATATTTAAGCAAATCCTGGGTACAAAGAGCTAAGTACATAAGGAATCCATTATAAGATCTAAAGTGAAGAATAGAAAGTTACAAGCCATATGTGCACTTGAATTGTAAGTGCCTCAGTTTGAAAAGAAGAATTAAAGGTTCATCAAATACTACTCATATATAAAGGACAAAATTCACATTTCCAGGTAGTCTCCAAATTGAAAGAAGGATCACTAAATATTTACACCACAAGGATCACTAAAAGTCCAAAGTTTTCGAGGAAAAGTTACAAAATTCAAAGTGCAAAGTCATTACTCAACATTTAAGTTATTAGAGTATGGAGTAATCAAGCATGGATAGAGTGGTTTTTGACATTGTCTTGTGAGCACTGTATCTATCAAAGTAGGCTAGAGACAATAGCAATTTAAAGCAAAAATTGAAATGAAATATCCAACAAGAAACTCATTATATAAGCTATCTGAATATTTTATGATTCATTAGTAAAAGAATAGGTCATTCAAAAGTTGCAACTTTTGAAATGCTGCAAAAGTGTTTGAGCCATCATGATCTACCAGCATAATCTGAACATAAACAAGAGGTGCAAATAATAATAGAAATAAAATATTTAAAGAAATCATTGTTTTTCCAAAACCAAAAGAACTGAAGGATAATGTTACAAAGGTTATAACTTCATTTCCAGAATAATAAACAAAAAGGTTCACTACTAATAAAGGAATGCATGTTACCATTCATCAAGTGAAGATTTAAAATCATAGGTTATGTAAGCTTCATAGTCAGATAAAGATGGTACAACAAAAGAAGAATGAAGTATCAAAGAAACAAAGTGTTTTCACAGAGTAAACAAAGTTAATTCTACAAGATTTCTTGTCAAGGAACCAAAAATTACAAAGACAAATAATTTAGAAAATGACAAGCTTTCAACTGTTATTATTGATACAGAGTTACAAATCAAGATTATGCAAAACCATCAAGGTAAACTTCATCTTCTACATTTTTTCGTGGTTTTATCAACTTTACATAATCTCATATAGGACCAAGCTAGCAAAATGAGACAAACCCAGATTTAGGTATAAATATATATTGACGAAATATAGTCAACCCATCAAAGAGATGCAGAGATCAATACGAAATCATGTAAAAATTGAGATATTTAAAGAAGATTTGATGAAAATAAAAATAAATTTGGGGATTAAGAACTTGAAATCCCAGACTCGGGACATAATAGTCGAACCTATGGAGAGCACTATATAAAATTGAATGGTGAACAGGTCTCATAGCCAAACATAGAGCTCAAAATGGTATTCAAATGATAGACAATATATGTGAAAAAACAAAGTTATATAAATAACAACAAATCCCTCAAAGTTTCAATACAAATCCAATATTATTGACAATGGCGAGTGTATAAAAGAAACAACGAACTTACCTCTTGACAGGTCTGTTGTGAGTAAGTAAGTTCCTCAAGATCCTTTTTAATGGCAAGCATCTAATATAGTACCTAAAATCCAGAATGGCGGCAGGGAACCCAGAAGGGAAACTGGACAAAGAGAAAAAAATATTGATGAAAATTTCCATGGCTTCTGATAGAGACCCACAATTTTTCTAAGAAGAATGAGCTTACAGAAAATTGCAAAAATACGGCCATGCATAGCTCAGGTTCGTATATGGAGTCGAGTAAAATTACATTGAAATCATAGTTGACTTTTCAAACAAAAAATTCCCAGAAGAAAATCCGAATGGAAGAACAGTGATCTCAATAATAGCGTCCACATTCGAAAGGCAAAGACTTAAAGAAAATCCAAATGGAAGAAAACCCTCGAAGGAGATCGAAATGTAAATAAAGTAAGTAACCCAAAAGGAGTTCTCAATCATTATAAAATACAGAAACCGATATGCAAGTTCCAAAGCTTGAGAATGGATCAGTAATGGTGCCAACAACTTAATAAGAGAGCTCGAAGAATATAAAAATAGAAGAGATATGTAATTATTTAAAGTCATAGAGCCTCACAGAGATTAGAAATGCATAGTTAAAGAGCATTCAGAACTTCAAATACAAATAAAAGGGAGGAATATTTTGTAGGAAGAAAATAGATGAGAATAATGTGGAGTGAATAACTCTCAACACATTATTTTATTATGAAGAAGCATGTACATTTTATAGGAGAAACAATAAACAATATTCCCCTAAACTAAAGGAGGAAGATATGGATGTAGGTGAGAGAATAATGGAATACAACAAGGAAGAGAGAAATAAGGGATAATATAAAAACAAACACACCTAAAATATAAGCTATGCTACGTATGCTAACATATTTATGAAATTATGAATACCCATTGACATTAGAGCCAAAAGCATTAGATTTCCGGACTTGCAAGAGAAACTTTGTTCTTTTAAGAACCATTTCGGTGGTTATTCACAAAATTTTCAATGATTTTCATTCAATAGAGAAACAATAACTCACCATTTAGGATCAAAGTTTTTAAACCCTTAAAATATCTTTAGTTACAAAATAACATAGAATGCCCATGACAAGGTCCAAGCTTGAAATTCTAGGATACAAGAAAACGTGGAAAAAATAAAATATTCCAAGGTATTAGTGCATTTCAAAACCAAATGAACTGAAGTGAGAAGTTGCATAGTTCTTAGAGACAAGTAATAACTTACTTTTCTTCATCAAACGGTGTCAATAAAATCACATATGGTGGAGAATCTAGAAAATTCATTCTTAGAGTTCACAAAAAGCTTTCATGCAAAGCTAGAACAAGAAAAAATGGCTGCACAAAAATGATTTCTAGGGCTTTGCTGCCCATGAGAGAAAGTACGAATGACTGAAATGATTTGGTTTGATTCATTCTAGCTCACCAAATTAACAACAATTGGATCTAACCCATTCAAAGTGAGTTCAAATCGATGATCAAGATCAAGAGGGTACTAAACTATGTGATTACAAATCAGTCACCAAAATCAATAAAACCAACACTTTACCTCAATCACCTGCGAGTTATCATCCACGGATGAGATGCAATAGTATGAAGATCAGATGCTGAGGAGTAATCTTGAAATCAATGCAAACCCCAACCTAACTCATTTAGAGTTAACTATTGATAATCAATATAAGAAGTAAAAAATCCAATGGTGGAGATCACAAAGTAACAATCAACGATGCACAGTGAAATATCCCAACTCAACTACGGTTTGCAAAACTCAACCATATGTTGAAAATAGTGCCTGTCTCAGAGGATGGTGAAACCCTAACTCAACCACGGTTAAGCACAACCAATGACAAAGTTACAATGGGTCGAGTCATCGTGGGAGAGGGGCCACTTTAAAATAAACAATGATTTTCATATTAGACCTTATCCAAGGTCAAAACAACATGATAACATTTGAGAAAACCGACAACCAAGTAGTAATGCCATGATTATCCAAAAAGGGATCAAACTATATTATCCAAATAAAAGTGGTCCACACTATATGTTAAAGTATGATCCATGTGTTTTGCAAATGGAAGTGACCAAATAATATATGGCCAAGATAGATGCTAGATGCCAAAGTTGGGAATGATTACCTTAAATTCCTCAAAGATACCTTAAAATTTGCAAGGAAACTTCATACAAGGAGGAAAGGGAAGTATTTATGCATGAAATTACAAAGAGATAAAGGAGTATTATTCTTGCATATCTAAACATGGCCCCATAGACTGCAGAAGCCAAAATAGGACATATACATATCAAGGGTAGTCCCCACATTAAGAAGATGAATATTGTACCAAGTAAGAATACAAGGTTATTATTTTTCTTGCACAAGGATAATTAATTACATATGATCAGAAAGGTGACAAAGAGGATTATTTCACCATGCAAATAAATACAAACAAATGTCAACATCAGAGCTTGCAGGTGGTCCCCACAGTGGATGAAATACATGGGTGAATATTTTGCAAAGTAATTAAAGGAAAAGGAATTATTTTTCTCAAAGAGGGATTTAATTTTTGCATATGCATCCAAAGGTAGAATTAAAGAATGCCTAAAATATCATTACAAGTGGATCAAGTTACAAGTGTCACATCAAGAAGAAGATGAAAAAGATTACATGAAGATTCAATAAGACTTACGTAACAGAAAATGATATTATTAGCCAAATTATTCATCCAATTTTATTAAAAATAGACCAATCAACTGCACTTGGACTGAAATTTATTTTTGTAACTAAGGCTATTAATGCCTCTTTTTAATCAACATGTCTATTTTTATTCCTTTATTTATTCATGATAAATTCATAAAAATAGCATGCATTGGCTAGTACAAATTTTAGTCTATTTTTAGGATAGGTTGGTTGAATAATCTCTTTATCTATTGTGTGTAATGGCAAGGCACAAGGAGGATTTTATACATAGGAGTGTTGAAGAAAATATTGCCAGTTTTACCCCTTGAATGAGAATTGATTTTCTACCTTTCTAATTATTTGCAGTTGTGTGTATATATCATTAATTCTTGTGAATGTCAAATTCATGATTTATCATCTTACCTTGCTGAAAATTTAGTAATTTTTGCATAATATTAGTGTGTGTGTTTATCTTATTGTGTTGTTAAGACTCATTCCCTTAGTATGCATAGTGTTTTGCCTTGATATTCTGCTGAAAACTATTGGTTTGTGCATCAAAAATTTATTCTCAATTTGATTGTGCATGTACTCAGTCAAATCCCTCAACAATTTTGGTGTATCACCCCATTTTAAATCCATTTACAGTCATCTTTTTACCCTCAAAAACCCAAAAATTAGCTTAGGATACATCAAAAAAAGAATCGGCCTTGATACTGGAGACTCACCTTAACAATAGGTATACCGATAGACCTGAGGTGTTTCCATTGTATCTACGAAAGTCATAGATTTAGAGAAAGCTTAGAACCCCTATAGTCATCTCTCAACAAGGGCACACTTTCAAGAGATAACAGAGCAGAGATGGGGGTAACAACTAATTAGTGTGTTATGACTTGACCTTTTACTACTCATCATGTTATGATACAAAGGTCAAATTCTAGAATGAGGGCTATTAATTTTCCAATGCGATCGAGGGGTAGGATGACATATGATAATAAGTAACATAGAGGATTCATATTCATAATGACGTATGTATTTTGATATAACATGTAGTGATATAACTTTGTAGCTACGTAGTATATTGACAAGTAGGTTGCTCAATGAATATGTATCATGATTCATATTATAGCAAGGCTTGACTAATATAATAGAAGTAATCCTTTCCATTTTATTCTTCTTGTGATATAATTTCCCTAGGAAACACTAGATTGGAAGAGGTATATAACAACAGAGGTTGATCTGGTGAAGGATTCTATAATTCTTGTAACAAGGAGAAAGATTGCTTCATGTTGTTTAATGCAAATTGATCTAGTATTTGTTCCATTCTAGCTAGTAGGTTTTAGAAGGAGGTTATTTATAGTGTGAGTATAATAGGTAAACTCAAGGAAAAATTATCATATTGCACCAATTTTTCTAAGAAAAGTGTGTATGTATACCATGGAGGATAGTCGTGGCATGTGTAGAATATATTTAATATTTGTTTGGTCAACATCGATACCCACACTCGGATACTAAAAATCCTAGGATTTTTTCTCATGTCACCCCAAATATGAACTTTTTGGGATTGAGGTGAGCATTCTATTTAGACATGCATCCTAGGGAAATGTCCATTTAATGATGTGATCATTGGTATGTCAAGATTTTACAAGTAGATCATTGACATAGACTTTAATGATTTTTGTATGAGGTAGTGAAATATTTGTGTCATGGCACATTGATATATTTCATTAGCATTTTGATTCCAAACAAAATATTTATGTAATAATAAGTTCCTCATTCCATACTTAAGGTGGTCATCTTCCGATCTTCATAAGAAATCTAGATTTGATTATACCCGAGAACCCATCCATAAGTGATATAATTTGGTACCATGTTGTGGCAGCGATGATGGCATAGATGGAGGGTAAAGGAAATTTATCCTTAGGACAAGTGATGTTAAACCATTAAGGTTTCTAAAAATGTAAATGTCAATGGCTAAAATAGCCTTCTTTTGAACTAAGATGATATTGGAAACCCATTCAGAATAGTCCATTGTATGAATGAATTTCACATCTAAGAGCTTGATGATTTCTTTGTGACATAGATCGTTGATCTTGGGAGGGAATTTCATTATATTTTTCCGAATGGGTGTGGCATCTAGATAAGTGATGATGTTATGGGAAAGGATTTCAAGATTAATGTTAGGCATATTGTCATATCCCATGTGAATACCTCTTTATGTTTTTGTAATATTTCTATGTGATGTTCACGTAAGTGAGGAAAAAAATCACCAAGCATGACTAAATGTGTGTGATCATCATCAAGTTATACATTAATGGTTGATTCAGCTACTTGTTATCCAAAATAAGCCCATGCTTATTTTTGGCTAACTCCTCCTCCTTTTCCTTTGCTAGTACTTAAAATGAATTTTTGCATGCTTCAGGACTCAAAATTTTCTGGGTATGTTTTCATCAGATAGAGGATTTTCTCACCTTTCTAGAAAGGTAAAAAATTCATCCTAACTCCTTGTATTTTTTGATTTATGGCTTGGTGGAGGTAACAGTTAAAATTTTTCCCTAGGCAGGTCCACGGAGCTAGGTTGGAAAATTTGCCAAGGAAATTGGAGTCAAGACGGGGAGAAAATTTGGGCACTTAGACCTTTTTGCAAAAAAAAGGGTGCAAAGGAAATATTTGCCCCATGGGCTCGACAAAGGGAAGAAACAGACTCGTGGGGCCAGGGAGGAAATTGTGACACTTAGCCTTTTTGGCTAAAAACTCAAAGTCAAAAATCAAAAGCCTCGCGAGCCGCAAGGAGAAGAGAAAAATTTGGGCCACACCTCCGTGCCGAATCAGAAGGTGCCACATGTCATCGGGAGAGCGGTGCATGGATATTTTTGGGAAATTTTCCCAATTTGAAATAGAGGGAAAAAGGTAGGTTTTCAGCCCGCAGATCATCCAGAAGGTGCCACGTGTCATCGAGAGAGTGGGGCGTGGATATTTTTGGGAAATTTTCCCAATTTAAAACAAAGGGAAAAAGGCAAGTTTTGCCCACGGATCATCCAGAGAGTGCCACATGTCATCGGGAGAGTGGGCGTGGAGGTAAATTTGGAAATTTTCCCAATTTAAAATTTAAAAAGAGAAAGGGTAAATATCGGCCCGAAAACGTGATTTTTGGCCTAATTTTATCTATTTTTGCCCAAATCTTCAGAGGGGCATATTTCGTACTAGAGCTTAGATTTTCATGATTTTGGCATCATTAGAAAGATGTTAAAATTATATACATGATGGACTCCTCAATTTTTATTTTTGGTAAAAATTTTGGGAGAAAATCAAGAAAACATCTCGGCATATAAAAATGCAAAAATGGTTCCCAACCACCAAAATCAATGAAGTATGGGTCATTTTTTGGATCTGCAGAGCAATGTACTTTGGCGTATGGGTTTGTCCATGAATCCCATCACTTTGTAGGTGAGATTGAAGGGATTTTATTGGTGGTTGAGCTCATAAATCTTTGGCACGCATTTTTTTCTTTTTTCTATGTTCTGTGTTTTGATAAAAGCTAGATTTGGCTCATTTTTGAAAAAGGTTGGACCCCCTTGCTTCTGCAAGCTCTCTTTTCTTCCTTAGTAGGTAGATTTGTAGAATTTTAGACCTCCCATGGAGATTGTAACTCATTTTTTTGGCCTCTATGTCAATGGAACGTATTGTATCAAACTTTGAAATGATAATGTATGTTTTGTGATCGATTTTCAATCCTCTCATGCATTTATTATTATCTTCTGATATTTCATTGCATTATAGTAATTTGTGCATGTTTTGGTGTTGAATTTCATGATCTCGTGTCAAATTTGTGAAGTAAGAAGTCCAACACTCCTTTAGTGTATCACCGTTATTCTTAGTTTTTTATGTTTTCTCTCAACCCTGTCTCCTTGGTAGTTTTAGAGTAGGAATTTTGAATCAGAACCTCTACAAAAATTGCATGCATACACCTAAATAGAGGAGTAAGAACCAACTTCAATCTGGAGAGTTTTCCCCAATTGCAAAGGTCCCACACTTTGGGAAAACTCCATGTTGTGCATTCACACCGAATTGGCCATTTGTCTACAACATTTGAGGGTCAATTTGGGGGTGCTGTGATTCTGCACTAACATTTTTGGCACACCCGGTGGGACCAAGAGGTCTTCCACTTCATTTTTGTAGGTTGATGTGTTCCTGTTTAAAATTTCAGCCTTTGGAGGCACTTGCAAACACATCTAGCGACTCCATCTGATCAACAACCCATCTCTGAAGTTGTAGACCTTCTTTCCATTCATTTTATTTCATTTTTCCTTCCATCTCTTCATTCTTCTTTCATCCCATGAAGTTGTGCAATCATGACTTCATTTTCCCCATGGAATTTGCATTTGTTACAACAACAGCAATGTTTCCCACCTCCAACACATTCTCCAAATCCTCCAAATCAGCATTTTGATCAAATTCAAAACTAGTATGCATATCCATATGAGAAATGCCAAAATCAGTTTGGCTATGAAGCATATCAAGCACAAGAATACGCATATGATGAGGGCAGTCAAGAAGAAAATGTGGATTTGTTGGAGAAAATCCAAAAGATGGAGGCAAACATGGTGCAATCAAGGGCTCAAGCATAGAGGAAAGCATTTGGAATCAGTTGTGGAGCACCCTGTCCATGGGTGGGACCTTTTCCAAGGCATTATAGCCCGCAAGAGAAACTTGACTTCATTGTTGCAGCAAGCAATGCCATTGTTGGCAAAGTGGACTGAAGGAATAAAGGTGTGTGAGAGGAATATTCAACAACTTTGTCAATGGGTAAGTACACCATTTCATGTGTTTTCTTTTCCTCGTTCCCAATCTATTTTATCTCAAAGAGTGTCAAGTTTTAAACTCTCCATCTATTGTCCCAAAAGTTAATTCCATTTCTTCACCTCCTAGTCTCCCATCCCACCTCAATTTATTCTACTCTTTTCCATTCCAAACAGCCATTCCCTCCAAAGAAAAATGAATTTTTACCTCCTCCAAAACCACAAATAATTGAAAAATCAATTGAACCACAACCCACCCCTCCTCTTGCATTCCCGAATCCATGTTGGGAAAGAAAAAATCAGAATGCTAGTCAAGGAAAACAACAAAAAAAGAAGAGCTAAACAAGGATGAAAAAATTCAAAGTTTGTTGAGTTTGGCTCTCAAATTTGGGATCACAAAAATCCCCTTGATGGTGAAGCCAAAAGAGGAAGTTGGAGTTGGGGAACAAGTGGTAAACAAGGCTGATTTTATAGTAGTAGTGAAGCAAGAAAAATAGTAGTTTGTTTGTGATGAGTTGGGTGTCCATGTTGGCACTTTTCCCAAAGAAAATGCTGATCCAATTTGCACTAAAAATCAGTCATTATGGAGGAAGAAAAACCAGCTCAAAATCCCATTTTTGAGGAGCAAATGGATGAGATCAAGTCAGATTTTTGCAACAGCAGAATAAGGAAGCATTATTTATAATTTTTCTTTCGTTTGAAGGGGCTGATTTGATCGATGAAGCCATTATGGAGGTGAACAAAACAGGTCCAAATTGTGAGAAAAAGGCACAAGAAATTCCATGTTTCTCTCCCACTTCATCTCTCCAAAAATCTGATTTCTTGGATGAGTTTGAATTGGCAAGTTGCATGTTTGAAAATGAAGTTGCACATGGTGAAGAAAATGTAGATTTGGAGGTCACCATGCAAGAGGGAAAAGCTTTGTTGCAGTGGGACAGCGAAGAGTTTGATTGTTTATCAGACTTAGAGGAATGTCTTGAGGAGGAGCCAACTGAAATTGCAACATTTTCTTCTCTACCATTCATTCTTCAACATCAAGAGCCTGCTGCCATAAGGGAAAACATTCCAAAACAGCAGCTTGCATTTTGTGATAGCTCATTGGAACCAAGATTGGAATATTTTAATCTTCCGTGTGCTTCACAGAAAGAAGAAGGGAAAGAGTACGAGGTTTCTACCATTTCTTCCACGCCATTCATTCAAGAAGGTCTACGAGATGAATCCATTTGTGGAGTAGAAAATTAGAGTTATGGGCACATTCAATGGATCAGACCTTGCCCAATTAGGTATTTGGCTTCATTGGAGCCAAAGGAGGAGTTTCCAACAGTCATGCTTACTTCTAAGCATGAGTATGAGCATCAAAGCACCAAGGATCAACTACAATGCCTCTTCAATCCAAATGCAGAGCAACTAAAAGAGGTATCTAATTTTCTTTCAGCTGACACCTTGCTAATTTGGGTAGAAGACCAGCTTATTGTTGATTTTCCACTCATCCAACCAACCATGATCAGCTCCAAATCAATTGCATGGTTTCCCATTTTGAAGAAAGGAAGCTATTTTGCACAACCAGTTGTAGGTTTTATTTAGCTCACATTTGCTTCCAGTTAGAGTAGTGTAGGTAGGTTTGTTTTTTTGCAAAATAAGTTCTTGTGCACACTCTGCATATCCCACTTGGGGTATGTATGATTTTCATGTTTGTACATAGTTTTTGTGGTGCCGGTTTTTCTCTTGCACAGTGCATTGTTTTGGCTTTTGGTCACAACCGGTTTCAATTTTCAGTGGTTTCCAAGAGGCTTAAAAGGGAAGTTTTCAAGTAGAGGATTAGTTTACAGGCTATCTATCATGACTCCATGCCCAATGGATGCTTCAAGGAAGCTAATATTTTCATATATTAGGCAAATGACCCCTCCAAGTTTCCAAAAGTGTTATCCAAAATAAGCCCATGCTTATTTTTGGCTAACTCCTCCTCCTTTTCCTTTGCTAGTACTTAAAATGAATTTTTACATGCTTCAGGGACTCAAATTTTTTTGGGTATGTTTTCATCAGATAGAGAATTTTCTCACCTTTCCAGAAAGGTAAAAAATTCATCCTAACTCCTTGTATTTTTTGAGTTATGGCTCGGTGGAGGTAATAGTTAAAATTTTGCCCTGGCAGTCCACGGAGCTAAGTTGGAAAATTTTCCAAGGAAATTGGCGGGTTGGCAGAGACAGGGAGAAAATTTGGGCACTTATCCCTTTTACGGAAAAAGGGTGCAAAGGAAATATTTGGCCCATGCGGCCCGACAAAGGGAAGAAATGGACTCATGGGGCTAGGGAGGAAATTGTGACACTTAGCCTTTTTGGCTAAAAACTCAAAGTCA
The DNA here is from genome assembly GCA_018340775.1 of Taxus wallichiana var. yunnanensis. Lineage (NCBI taxonomy): Eukaryota > Viridiplantae > Streptophyta > Pinopsida > Cupressales > Taxaceae > Taxus > Taxus wallichiana. The sequence continues at coordinate 1,037,959,891 of CM031239.1, forward strand.
AAAATCAGCCCACGAGCCCGTGAAGGAGAAGAGAAAATTTGGGCCGCACCGAATCAAAAGGTACCACATGTCATCGGGAGAGCGGGTGTGAGATATTTTTTGGGAAATTTTCCCAATTTGAAAACATGGGGAAAAAGGTAGGTTTTCGCCCGTGGATCATCCGAAGGTGCCACGTGTCATGGGGAGATCGGGATGCTGGATTTTTTTGGGAAATTTTCCCAATTTGAAAACAAATGGAAAAAGGTAGGTTTTCAGCCCATGGATCATCCAGAGGGCACCACGTGTCATCGGAGAGTGGGGCACAGAGGTAAATTGGGAAATTTTCCCAATTTAAAATTTAAAAGGAAAAAAGGTAAATATCGGCTCGAAAACGTGATTTTTCCCTAATTTTATCTATTTTCACCCAAATCTTTAGAGGGGCATATCTTTTGCACCAGATCTCAGATTTTCGTAATTTTGGCATCATTGGAAAGATGTTAAAATTATCTACACGATGGACTCCTCAATTTTTATTTTTGTTCATGTTTTGTTGGAGAAAATGGAGAAAACATATCTAGCATGCAAAAACATAGAAATTGTTCCTAACCACCAAAATCAATGAAGTATGGGTCATTTTTGGATCTACAGAGCAATCTACTTTGGCGTATGGGTTTGTCCATGAAGCCCATCACTTTGTAGGTGAGATTGAAGGGATTTGATTGGTGGTTGAGCTCATAAATCTCTGGCAAGCATGTTTTTTTTTTTTTATCTTGTTCCGTGTTTTGATAAAACCTAGATTTGGCTCATTTTTGTATTAGTTTGGACCCCTTGCTTTTGCAAGCTCTCTTTTCTTCCTTAGCAGGTAGATTTGTAGAATTTCAGACCTCCCATGGAGATTGTAACTCATTTTTTGCCTCTTTTCCAATGGAACGTATTGTATCAAACTTGGAAATGATAATGTATGTTCTGTGATCGATTTTCAATCCTCTCATGCATTTATTATTGTCTTCTGATCTTTCATTGCATTCTGGTAATCTGTGCATGTTTTGGTGTTGAATCTCCATGATTAGTGTCAAATTTGTAAATCAAGAAGTCCAACACTCCGTTGGTGTATCATCATTCTATTTTTTATGTTTTTTCTCTCAACCCCTGTCTCCTTGGTAATTTTAGAGTAGGAATTTTGAATCGAACCTCTATAAAAATGAATGCATACACCTAAATAGAGGATTAAAACCACCTTAAATATGGAGATTTTTCCCCAATTCCAAAGGTCCCACACTTTGGGAAAACTCCATGTTGTGCATTCACATCAAATTGTCCATTTGTCTACAAAGCAGATCGAGGGTCTATTTGGGGGTTGTGAATATGTACTAACACTACCATAACATTTATGTCCTTAAAATGATATGGGAATTGGGTAATTTTCCTACTCATCCTTGATAGGATTTATAGTAACAACATAATTGTCAAAGCGCATAGGTTTCTTAGATAATTTTCCAAACGTGTGATGACACCGAGGGATCTTATCTTCTTGGGCATGCAAGAGTTCGATAATGGTCTTGTCAAGATCTAAAGTAGGGAGAGGCCCATGATATTGTACATTGATTTATAGACCTACATATCACTTAATGTCTTTATCTTTCTTAGAGAAGGTCTCGACATACATCTTACACCATAACATCTAAGGTGACCTCTTTAGGTGTATAATCAAAATTTTCCATGCTAGGAGCAGAGAGACAAGTGTTGAGTGAGGAGGCTAGCTCAAAATATTAATGCAGGTAGAAAACATTTTATGGGAGTATGGCGCGAAGCGTAGTTATTATATTTTCTCGATGACCAAAGGGGTACAGAGGATTAGTGGATTAGTGAGAGGAATATAAGAAATTATTTCTTCCTCATCCATACTATTTCTATTATCATATATAGGGGTTCATAAAATGTATTTATGTTATTATATTTGATTCGTGAAGACTATAATTGGGCTAAGGCATGTTGAAATTGACATACTTCTAGGTTCCTGGAATCATCTTATGACACAATGTAATCTTTGTCAAGTAAAATCATTTTCCTTCAAGATCGGGAACCTCTTACTTATCCAAAACACCGATCTTGGTAAAATATCTGGGTGAAAGTGGAGGGTTATCATAGTAGATTTGCGTAATTCCTAATTTTTGCATTCTAAAATATCGAGGTGATGCATCACTCGTTAACTCTTCTATATCATTTTGATATGGAAATCGCTCACAATGTAATAGAACAAGAGGTAACCAATGCATGATATCACAGGGAACCTATTTTTAGACTACATTTTTAATGTCATTAATATCTTAATCATCTAAATATGATAATGTTATTTATATTTCAAACCTAAGATTAAATAATTCATGGTATTGAATTCTTTGGATCTCAAGAGATTTTATCATTAGAATAGGTTTATTAGGAAATCGTACTAGGCTATTCCAAGTATTAGGATTAACATCATCTCTAAATCATTGGTTGTTATGGATTAATTTAAATACATTGGTATTTGAAATATGTGAATGTGCGCATGCAACGTGTCTACGGTTGGAAAATAAGTGGTTGTAGGAGAGAGAGAAAGATCGAGAGCCATAACCTTGGTACATACCATTTTGGGTCAAATTGTGATGAGAAACTAGATACATCTTATACGATTTTGTTTGGTTTTTTCAAATCAATCACAAGTCGAGAGAGTATTCTTGAGGTATCCAATGGAATAGCCAATATTCTTGATAAGGGAGAAATATACTAAGTTAATCATAGATCCCTTATCCAAAAATAACATATTCATTTCGCGCATCATGAATGATAAAATAAAGGAGTAAGGTTAGGTCATCTCGCACGAACATAAGACTTCATTAGTAATCATGTCATCCTCTACAAACTCCATGGTTAGGAAACCGAGAGATGAGTGTTATAATAATGGTCTTGTACTACTCTATGTGGTGGATATCTTGACTTGGGGATGTGGTAGTAATCTTGCGAGATACACAAAAATTATCCTCAAAGATTTACAATTTTTGGAGAAGAAATATCCTGTGCAAATACGAGGTAGACATGAGTTCCATGAAAGATATTTTCATGTATGGAAATTTATCTCATCTAAGAAGTTCCAAATAGGCTTGGAATAGCTTCCATAGTGATACCGAGGTGATGGGACAATGGAAGTTGGATCTAGATGTGATGGTGATTTAGTTGGATCTATCTTTTCGGAAGAAGGTGGGATATGGTCTTTACTTAGTACTTTTTTGACACCGAGGCTTGACTATAGGAGCAGGCCCCGCCATTAATGGATCCTTGGAAGTATCAAGCACATATGGATTACCAAAGGATTTATTTGGTTTGATAACTGGATTTTTATGGGAAAGTTTACGTTTTTATCTTACCTTATTCACATTGATATATTGAAAGTCTAAGAGGATTTAATCATATGAAGTATCTATAGTTCCCATGTTATTGTTCATGATGCTTTTATGATGCTTGTTTTTAATATTAGAATGGGAGATCTCTAAGGATTGATACTCAACATAACACTCTTTAATAATAGGTGATCAATCAAGAGAAGAGAGAAGGAAGAAATCAAGGTATGATTTCCTAATTTCCTTACAATCATTGTAAGAATGTTCTATAGTGGCATGAAACCAACAAAACATATTACCTATAAACTAAGGAAAGGGTTTTTGAAGGGGAAAGTGAGTGGAGTGGGAAGAATTTGGAGAATTTTTTCATGAGATAAAGGAGTATGAGGGGAGGCGCAAGGATATTCTTCATGTTCTCCCACTCCTTTCTCTCTAGAAGGATTTGAGGGGATGACTACACATGTTTTTATTTTGAGTTTAGACGATGAATTATAATTGCATCGAAACTCACACATGGGATCATCTTGTCTTTTGTATTTCCCAAGGGATTGATCTAATTTTCTAGGAGATAAAGACCTAACTTTATATTAGAGAGTGGGCATCAGAGTCTTGAGGAAGATTTTACAAAGATTTCATTATCAAGATTTTGATTATCTTGTATGGAAAACATTTTCCATTTCTTAATAAAACCTTGGGAAGATTCATGAGCCCCTTGCTTCAGGTTTATAAACCTTTGTAAGGTATTTTTGGGAAGGTCTTGGTGTGGAATCTCAAAGATGATACCTTTAATGAAGCTTTCTAAGTCAACTATTGATTTAGATGGAATTTGGTTATACTATTCTAATGTCTCGCCTACGAAAGTCTTTGCTAGAATCTTAACAATAGAGTATATATTTGTTCGAATCCATTCTTTGTAAAAACTTCAAAGTTCTTACAAAAGAGGGTTAGATACAAATAACCATCATAGAGATGGTCGATAGTCTCTCCTAACTCATGGAAATAATACATGGAGCTAAAGGATCATTCTAGATAGTTTACAACATCTTTCTCTGGATTGGTGGAGGAGGAATAGGATTTATTTTTAAATCCATCAATGGAGGTCCTGTAAGAAGGTAGGCTAGGAACCAACTTTTTATATGCTATCTAAAACATTTGACTTTGCATCTAGAACATGCACTTGTTATGGTGCTAGCTTAGGATAAGGTAATTTGATCTAAGAGCTTAAATGTTGTCATGTAATGATCCATAGAGGAAGAATGGCCTTTGTTTTTGGTTTATATTAATTATTGTCATATTCATTGGTCATAATTTTCAAATATTCATTATGTTTATTCTTATAGGGATGATTTTTATCATGGTATGGAAATCCCTAGTTAAGAAGGGGCATGGTCATTTACATGGAATCGATAGATATCTTTCTAAAACATCAGTCCTTATTAGGGGTAAATAATTCATTATTATTTAGGATCTTAATGATGTATCAGTGATATATAGTCTCAATCTCAACCACATTACATTCTTGAGAGTGACACTACTTTGGCTGATCATAAGGACAAGTGTGGGACACCGAGTTTCATGGGTGAGATTGAGATGAATAGGATGATTAGTTCTTGAAGTATGAGAGATATAACACTTAGGATCATGAAGAGGGAATGTAGGTACAAGGAAATATCCCATATATAATTTTAGGGGGTTCATTTATGCTAACTATATCCTAAGAGGTGAAATTTTTATAAGTTGGAAACTTAAAATAAGCCTCTCTGGAAATATGTGCTTTAGACATAATTGGCCCTTAAAATTGCTTACATAGGGGCCAATGGCATAAAGATATAGATTTAGATAAGAACATGCAACAACAACCCTACCCAAAATCTTGAAAAGGGGCTGATGGTGTTTAGGAAGTGTAAAAATAGAAATCAATAGGATTAGCCATGAATTAGAGAGTTTAAAGGGGACAAAAGTGTCTCAGAAGAAGATGTGACAGAAATAGAAATAATGAACTCTCGAAGATGGTGTATGTAAACATATTATTAGGGATTTTAGGATTTTTAGATACTTAGGTGAAGTAGAATTAAAAGATATTTTCTTTTATAAAGTTGTTCATGATCAAAAGGTTTGTAAGATTCATCCTAGGATCAATAGAGAATGTATACGAGTCAAATATGTTCTTCAATAACTTGCACTCCTCGGTCATCCCTTCAAAAAGGGTAGCAAGGAAATAATTAGGAAACACACATGTATCAAAGATACAAATGGTAGACTTAAAGGGGCTAATTGAACATTAGTGTCATATATATAGAGGGTAGTAATCCCTACATTAGGTCAACCTAGGTTTCTAAGGCTCGTGGTCAAGATAGAGGAAGGAATCCTACTTGAGATATTGGTATTTAGGTGTAGAGAGGTATGAATCAACAATAAATGAAACTAATATTAAAGTAATCAAAGCTAAAGATCTTGTAATGGATATGGGTACTATGTTAACTAATATCTAAAGATGTGTAGTGCTAGGCTAACATAGAAAAATGAAGAAGGAAATCAACTTACCTATACAAAATGACAAGAAATGGGTAGATCACTCAAATTTAACTTGTAGCTTGGTTATTGATGCATATATCTCAAGAGAGAAGTATCACACTGAGATATTCACTAATAGGTGGAGAAGGGTAACCCCATTCATGTACTAGCCTCACTATAGATGACCTAATAGTGAACGAATTCATCCAAGAAGAAGACTATCCAATCCAATTGAAATAAGATACAAGACGAACTAAGATTGAGGCCATAAAATGTAAAGATGGCTTAAAATATCATAGATAATGGTAGTTTGAATGATTCAAGCTTCCTTCTCCTTTGAGTTTCAAATGAGGTATGGGTATATATAGGATTCCATCACATATGGGTGATATCATCTTCCATAGGAAATATATCACAAAAATCATCATCCAAGGGTGATGGTGTTATCCATAGATGCTAGAAAGAGGTAAGGTGTCATCAAAATTTAAAATAATGTGTCATAGGTCATGAATGTGGATAAACTAGGTTCTAAGTGATGATATGTGATAAAGAAACTAATTATGTAATGTGCATGAGACCTAGGAAGATAACGATACCTAGTGTAAGGAAAGCTAAGGAAAAAAAAAAATAACATCACTCCCTCCATTAAATTTATATAACCCATAATGGTTAAGTGAATAACAATTCCCCATTCCTGGAAAGCCCTTTAAGGAACTTTCTCTAGAAATAGATGCATCGTTGACCCTTATCTACACAAAGTAAATTATTAGTAACGTATGAAAGATCAAAAGTGAAAAATTAGTTGTATACACACACTATTCCCTTTACCAAAGTACAAGGGCAAGGTACACCTTTGGTCTAAAATACCACCATTCACTTAATTTGTGTGCTAATGTCATCATGTGAACGTGAAAGTAGAACATGGGAAGTCCTTTTCTACCCAAAGAGTAAAAATTAAACTCTATGGTTAAGCTTTATAATATTTTAATTCCAAAAAAGATAATAAATCAACTTGTGCCATTATTAGGACCTCGATTCTTCTTGAATTTTGAGTTTTAGTCCTAGTCACCCTTTTGGTACAAACAAACATCAACAATGACCTAGACTACCATGGAGAGCATTGATTTTTGGATCAAACCTACAGTAATTAACATGTAGAGGAATAAGATAGATTTATCTAGAATATTGTTTTATCTCCTAACTCCTCCCATAACTCTTGGAACCTTTGGAACAAGATGACTTTCTTAGTTGAAGCTTAAATTCCACGCATCCATCATGACCCGATATTGCTTAGATATATCCTAAAACCACATACATCTATATATTTCCTTGAAAATGCAATGGATCTCTTAATTTATCCCCTGCAAAACCTCCAGATGAGTTTAAATCTTACAAGTAGTTTCTCGAGGATGTTTTCTTTCTTCAATATGACTTAAATTATGTATTTTACTACTTCCGAGAGAACTTTTCCACCTCAGATATTAGTGGCTTCATGAAATTAAATTGGATCCATATCTATAAACATAAAACATACTTGAAATCTATTTTATCATGTTCTTATCAGCTAGAATGAGGATTAAATAGTTTCAAAGGTGATGTAAGAGTTGATCGGATAGTTACGGTTTACCAAAATAAGCTCACACTTATTTTTGGTCAACTAACATAATTTTTTCCCTCTTTGTGCTTAAATCTGAATTTTTACATATTTCAAGAACTTAAGGTCCCCTAAAATCACTTCCATTAGATAGGAAATTTTTTTCCCTTTCCATAGATATAAAGAAGTCCTTCTAACTCTTCATATTTTGCAAGTTATGGGCCGACGGGCCTTGGAAGGAGTTTTTGCCAAAAGAGGGCCTGGGGAAATTTTTTTGCCAAAAAGGGAAGATTGTGAATGGTGAAAGCCTCCACGTGTCCAATTGGAGCACCTCCAGAGGTCAGGTCCAAATAGGGTCCCAAATGTGCGTTGATCCTCCACGTGTCTAAGGTTAGAAATATGGCCCCATTAAAAAAAAAGGACTTAGCCAAAACACAAAGAAATAGAGTAAAACCGTGGAAGGAGCCACGTGTCTCTTCGGCACAAATTTAAAGGAAAAAATAATATTAGTCCCCAAAAACAACTCTGCAAAGTGGTAGGAGATACTTTGGCATTTTGCACTTTTCTCAAAAAGCACAAGTTACAATTGTGAGTCCAAAAGCCCGGGGATGATTTCTTTTGCTAAGTAAAAATGCGGGGCCATGGAGGAAATTTTTCCCAAGTGTAAATTCAAGCCAGCGGAGTCGTGGGGTATTTTAGAACTTTTGTAACTTTTCATAAAAGGGCGTAGTTTATAATTGTGGGCTCACGAACCCACGAGGAAATTAAATAAAAATGCCTAAGACCCACAAAGGGACACGTGGCAATGTTTCAATTCAAAGAAGGAAGGCGGGTCATCGGAGGAACTTTGGAATTTTTTAATTTTGTATTAAAAATGTGTAAAGTATAAAATTAAGCTTCACCTCCATTGACGCCAAGAGAAGCAACATGTCGAGGCCTTTATTAGTCATGGGGAAGTGGCCATCAAGGGAAATTTGGATTTTTTGCCACTTTCTCAAAAAAGCAAAATTTCAATTTTGGGCCCACGGAGGCTTTTTGCCTAAAGTGATTTTTAGGCTGTGAGGCTGCGGGATGTTTATTATAATTTTTCTTTTTTATGCAAAAGGCGCTAAAGTGAATTTCGGGCCCACGGATCAGTTTTGTAAAACCTAGTTTTTGCCATTTTTGTATGGATTTAATTCAAAATTTCAAATGGGCATATCTTTCAATCTAGAGCTCAAATTTTGACAAATTTGGTACCATTGGAAATATCTTGACCTCCTCTATGCCATGGAAGCATAAAATATTATTTTCAGTAGGCTTTGGTGGGTGAAAATTAGGAAAACATCTTTCAAGCCATCAATATAGGGTCTCGATTGCTTAAACTACGTAGATTTGATTTTATCTTCCATTCTTCTAACACGTAAAAAAAGGTATGGGGAACCATAATTGACAGATTGGTGGTGGATTTACAGGGCATTGATGGTTGGTGGTTGAGCTTTAAGAGTAGAGTCAATTTTCTCTTCTTTCTCTCTGGTTTTCATCGTCTATATATTGAAAACACTTCTCATTTTGAGGAGATACATTCTAGGTGTAGGGAAACCTTTTTAAAAAAATTCCTAACTCCATTTGAGTTGTAAGCCTTCTCCTACACTGGCAAGTGGATTTGTGCCTCTGAGCAAAAATGTAATGGTTTGTGCACCTTCTAGAGCAATAAAATCATGTTTTTGTGGTGTTCTTCAACCCTTTCTCATGTTTTGTTGTTTCTCCATGCCTCTCCCTTTCAAATCTATTTTTTGTGCATGTATTTCACATTTGCAGGTGTAGGGTGTTGTGTTTCATGGAGTTTTGATGGTGGATTAGGATATGGGGTTTGTGTCACTTCTGTCTGCCTCATCTCCTCTTTCCCCTATTTCATCCTCCCTCAGCAGAGTATCTCACCTCTTTCCTTCTCTAGTGTATCACCACTTTAGTGTAGGATCTCTTTCACTCTCTCTTTCTCTGGTTCCTTGGAATGGTTAGATTAGGATAGCTTAGATTTTTCCTGCATTAGAGTAGCTTTCTGGCAAGTAGTTTAGGAACAAGAACCAACTTTCTCTAGAGGTCCATCTCAGGTTTGCAAGTCCCACAGCTTGAGAGATGGCCCAATGTTATACGAGATCACACCAAATTCCCATTTCAAACTTAGGTCATTTGTGGGTGTTGTGGTTTTGAACTAACAGTTATGGCACACCCAGTGGGACAGGTGCGAAGCACCTTACCACTTCATTTCATCAAGTTGATGTGTTCTTGGTGAGATTCAGCCTTTGGAGGCACATGCAAAGCACATCTGGTGACTCCATCTGGTCAACAACCCAATCTCTAAAGTTGCAAACCTTTTCCATCCATTTCCACCCATCTTCATTCATCTTTCTTTCCACATCTCCCATTTTCTACCATTCATGAAGTTGTGCAATCATGACTTCATTTCCATCTTGGAATTCACACTTGTAGCAGCAATAGTGTAGTCCACCTCCAATGTATTTCACAACTCCTCCAGATCAGCATTATGATCAGATTCAGAATCATCATGCTTACCCATATGAGCAATGTCAAAATTAGTTTGGCTATGGAGCTTATCAAGAACAAGGGTATGCATGTAATGATAATAGTTACATGGAGAACATTGATCTACTGGAGAAGATTCAAAAATGGACGTTGACATGGTTTAGTCAAGGGCTATAATACAAATGAAGGCATTCAAGATTGGTTACAGGGAACCTTGTCCATGGGAAGGCCCTTTTCCAAGACATTACAGCCCCTCGGAAAAGCTTGACTTCACGGTTGGAATGCTACCTCAACTTACATAGTGGACTGAGGAGATTGAGGCTTATGAGTTGGATACAAGACAAGCTTGTCAATGGGTAAGTCCACCACCTCATAGATTTTATTTTCCTCTTTCTCAAACAATATCATTTCAGCATGGTCAAGAGTCAAGCCCCTCATTTTCTGCCCCAAATGTTGATTTCCCTTCTCCATCTCCTAATCTTCCATCTCATCTTAATTCTTCTACCCTTTTCCCTTCCAAGCAGTCATTCCCTCCAAAGAAACAAGAAGTTCCACTTCCCTCTCCACCACAAACAACAACAAAACTAGTTGAATCCCAACCTACCCCTCCTCTTGCATCCCCAAATCCATGTTGGGAAGATGAAAATCAGACAACCAGCCAAGGGCAGCAAGAAGAAGAGCCAAAAAAGAAGAAAAGATCAAAAGCTTGGTAAGCTTGGCTCTCAAATTTGGGATTACAAAGATCCCCTTGATGGTTAAGCCAACAGAGGAGGTCAAGGTTGAAGAGCCAGTGGTGGCTAAGGCTGAGTTTGTAGTAGAAGAAGAACAAGAACAAGAAGGAGAAGATCAGCAATCTGTTTTCTCTGAATGCAGTGTCCATATTGGCACTTTATTTGAAGAAAATGCTGATCCAATTCAAGCTGCACAATCAGTCATCAAGGAAGAAGAACAATCAGCTCCAAGTCCTATTGAAGAGGAGCAACTGGAAGAGATCAAATCAGAGTTGAAGCCACTTGATGAAGAAAGCATTGTTGAATATTTTTTGCTTTCATTTGAAGGGCCTGATTTGATTGATGAATCCATAATGGAGGAGAACCATATAGTTCAAGAGGCTTCAAGTATAGAGCAGACATAGAAGAACCTTTAGTTCTTCCTCCCACTTCATCCCCTTCAAAATCTAATGTTGAAGAAGATTTTGAGCTTTCAAACTTCATGTTTGAAGATGAGGGGAACCATGGTGAGAAAGTTTCAGATCAGGAGGACACCATGGAGGAGGTTGAGCACATGCAGCAGGACAACAAGGAGGTAGATTATCTGTTTGACTTGGAGGATTGATTTGATGGAGAGGAGCCCATGGAGATCATATCATTTTCTCCTCCATCATCCACCTTCCAAGAACATGAGTCTGCTGCCATGAAGGAGAGCACTCAAGGACAACAACCCACACTTTATACATCATCCCTCTAGAACCAAGTTTGGAAGATATGAATCTTTTATGTTCTTCATAGGAGAAGGAAGGAAAAGAGAAATAGGATGGCATCATCTCTTCCACACCATCCATCCAGGAAGATATGCAAGAAGACTCCATTTTTGGATTTAAATATCATAGTAGTGGAAAAATTCTAAGGACTAGACCTTTCCCAATCAGATACTTGGCTTCATTGGAGCCAAGGGAGAAGCCAACACAAGTCATGCTTTCTTTTAAGCATGAGGGAGATCTTTAAAGTGCCAAGGATAAAAAACAATACCTCTTGGAATCAAGTGAGAAACATATTGAAGAGGTATTTATTTTGTTTCAATTGATACCTTGAGGGAGGGAGCAGAGAAACAAATTTTAGTTAGCCTTCCACTCCTAATCTCAGTTATATTTAATTCCAAATCAATTTCATGGCTGCCAATTGTAAGGAAGGGAAGTTATTTCTCATCACTAGTAGCAGGTTTTGTTTGAAATTTCCCATCTCTCTAGTTAGAGTAGAGTAGGTAGGTTTGTTTTCAGTAGAATAAGTTCTTGTGCACACTCTGCATATCCCACTTGGGGTGTGTATGATTTCAAATTTTGTACATAGTGTGTTGTGGTGTTTTTTTGCTCATGCACAATGCATTGGAAATGGCATTTGGTGAGATCAGCTCCAATTCCAATGGTTTCCAAGTGGCTCAAGGATCAAATTTTCAAAGTTTAGATCAGATTTGTGTTTACCAGGTAAAATCCATTCCCAATGGATGCTTCAAGGCCACTGATCATCTCATCTAGCAGGCAGATATCCCCATGAGTCACCAAATTGTTGACCAAAATAAGCTCACACTTATTTTTGGTCAACTAACATCATTTTTTCCCTCTTTTTGCTTCAATCTGAATTTTTACATATTTCAAGCACTTAAGGTGCCCTGAAAGCACTTCCATTAGATAGGAAATTTCTTCCTCTTTCTAGAGATATAAAGAAGTCCTTCTAACTCTCCATGATTTGCATGTTACGGGCCGACATGCCTTGGAAGGATTTTTTGCCAAAAGCGGGCCTAGGAAGATTTTTTACCAACAAGGGAGGATGCAGACCGGTGGAAGCCTCCACATTTCCAATCAGCACACCTCGTGAGGTCAGCTCCAAACAAGGACCCAAATGTGTGTTTGAGCCACCACATGTCCAGTGGTTAGACATATGGCCCCACCAAACAAAAAGGAATCAGCCAAAACACAAAGAAATAGACAAAAGATGCGGAAGGAGCCACGTGTCTCTTCGGCGCAACTTCAAAGGAAAAATCCAAAAGTTGTCCCTAAACGTGTGCCAACTCTACATGTGGACATGTTTTAGGTCAAAGAAGACCGACGGGTTTGGGGAATGCTTTTCGCAAGGAAAGATTGCAGAGACTGCAAAGCGGAAGGAGATACTTTGACATTTTGCACTTTCCAAAAAAGCACAAGTTACAATTCAGGTCCACAAGGCCAAGGATGATTTATTTTGCTAAGTAAAAATACGGGGCCATAGAGGAAATTTTTCCCAAGTGTAAATTTGGGCCGGCGGGTCTATGGAGCATTTTAGAACTTTTGCAACTTTTCACAAAAGGGCACAGTTTACAATTGTAGGCCCACAAGCCCATGAGGAAATAAAATAAAAATGCCTAAGACCCGCAAAGGGACACGTGGCGGTGTTTCAAGTCAAAGTGGGAAGGCAGGTCATTGGAGGAACATTGGAATTTTCAGCTTCTATTTTAAAAAAGCATAAAGTATAAAATTAAGCTGCACCTTCATCGATGCCCAGAGAAGCCACTTGTCGGGCTTTATTAGTTGCAGGAAGTGGGATCATCTGGGGAAATTTGAATTTTTGCCACTTTCTAAAAAATGCACAATTTCAATTTTGGGCCCGCGGAGGCTTTTCGCCTAAAGTGATTTTCAAGACTACGGGACTGCAGGAGGTTTTTTTATGATTTTTCATTTTTCTGCGAAAGTCGCCAAAGTGAATTCCAAGCCGCATGGATCAGTTTTGCAAAAATTGGTTTTTGTCATTTTTGTACGTATTCGATTCAAAATTCAAATTGACATATCTTTTGATACAGAGCTCAGATTTAAACAAATTTGGTACCATTGGAAAGATATCAACCTCCTCTACACCATGGAAGCATAAAATATTATTTTTAGTAGAATTTGGTGGGTGAAAAATAGGAAAATGTCTTTCAAGCCATCAATACAGGCTCTGATTGATTCAACTACCCAGATTTGATTTGATCCACCATTCTTCCTTCTCCAAGACATAAAAATAGGTATGGGGAACCAAAATTGACAAATTGGAGATAGATTTGTAGGGTATTGATGGTTGGTGTTTAATCTTTAAGAGAAGAATCAAGTTTCTCTTCTTTCTCTCTGGTTTTCATCATCGATATATTGAAAACACTCCTCATTTTGAGGAGAGACATTCTAGGTGTAGGGAAACTCTGTCAAATTTATTTCCCAACTCCATTTAAGTAGTAAGCCTTCTCTTACTTTTAGCAAGCATATTTGTACCTCTCGACGAGAAGAAATGCAATGGTCTATGCACCTTCTAGAGAAATAAACTCATGTTTTGTGGTGTTCTTAAACCCTTTTTCATGTTTTGTTGTTTCTTTGTGCCTCTCCCTTTCAAATCTATTTTTTGTGCATGTATTTCACATTTGCAGGTGAAGGGTGTTGTGTTTCATGGATTTTTCATGGTGGACTAGGATATGGGGTGTTTGTCACTTACCGTATGGCCTCCCGATCTCCTCTTTCCCCTGTTTCATCCTCCCTCAGTAGAGTCTCTCGCTCTTTCCTTCTTTGGTGTATCACCACTTTAGTGTAGGCTCTCTTTCACTCTCTCTTTCTCTCTGGTTCCTTGGAATGGTTAGATTAGGATAGGTTATCTTTTCCTACATTAGAGTAGCTTGTGGCAGGTAGTTTAGGAACAAGAACCAGCTTTCTCTGGAGGTCCATCTCAGGTTTACAAGTCCCACATCTTGAGAGATGGTCCAATGTTATGCAGATCACACCGAATACCCCAAATTTCAAACTCACATCATTTGGGGGTGCTATTATTTTTCACTACAAGTTACATGAAGGGTTTACACCGATCAAAAAATAGGATTTTAAGTGGCGGGCTTGGTTTTCATGACATTTTTAAATTATGCATGAAAAATCTTATTATGGAAGCAAATGCATTTAACTAGGAAACATAATCACAGGGGTAAGGAATAAATTCATATATATCATTATGGAGGAACATACTAGTGTCTTAACCATTAGGTAATGGAGTCACCATATTCAACAACTAGTAAAAGAAATAAATAGAGCCAACGAAAACCAAAATAAACACATGAAAAAAAAAGGGAAACAAACCAAAGGGAAAGGAAAATATGCAAATCGAAAGGGAAACTATGATACATTGTTTGGGACAAACAACCTTATTCCCTGGTAGAGTTTCAAATCTTTCCCACCATAAAGAAACTTTAAGAAAATTCCATCAAGATACGCAAGGTAGTACATGTTTTCTCCACAAAAGTGCCTAATATTGAATGGAAAAAAATAGATAGAGGAAAATTTCCCTAAATTCCTTTAAGTTTTTATCTCTTATTCCATAGTAAAACAATATGTCTAATCCTAATGTTTCTTTAATGTTCATTTTGATCAAACAACTAATTCACTTTTGATTGGTGCCTCCTTAGAATGTCCACTACTACTACTCTATATTCATTCAATGTTTTAAGTAGCATATTGTTTTATTAAGTTCATTAGTATACTCTCCATCATCTACAACCTTCATTAGTTTTAAGATAGGAAAATTCTAGTGAAATAGGAATTTTGGTCTTAATTTAATATAATAGATGAAAGGCGGAAGCATTATTATCCTTCTTAGGAATTATTTGATCATCGCTAAGGGCATCATATAACTATTCATTCCAATTCCTTTTATTATCATCTAACATTTTTTTAATAATAGTAACAACATTATTATTAATTTATTTCACCTTACCATTTCCTTTGAGGGTGGTATTCAGAAAAAATGATAGTGAAATTCTATGATTGTAGAAAAATATAATTAGCTCAATAGATGAGAGAAATTTAGCATTATCGATACCATCTTGCTTGAAACTTCAAACTGGATGATGATATTCTCTTTCAAGAAGTTTCACAACGTCACCGAATCAACTCGCTCGACTAGAATGGCATCCACCCACTTTATAATAAATTTTATGATAGTAAGAACATACATATGAACAACACTGGAATGAGGATTCAATATACCAACTATTTCCAAACACAACTTTTGGAATGGTTATTCTATGAGCACATGCTAAAGTGGACATAACATCTAGTCTTGTATTTCCAACAAACTCCTGGCATAGTTCACATTTCCATACTAATTTTTAAGGGAATCCATTCAAAGAGTGGGCCGATAATATACACCTCTCAAGATCTTATGTGTGTTTACTAGTGCTTTGATAAGTTCCCTTCACATGCCTGATCATGGTATTCTTTCAAAATTGTTCATGTTGTTCCTCTTCAATGCACCTTAAGAAATTTCCATCAAATCCTCTCTTGTATAACACACTCTCAAATATGACATACTTTTCTTCCTTTCTTCAGAGAGTACATATCTACTTATAATAAATACTTGTGTCAAATCACCATAACTTAGGAAGTACACAATATCTAAATACCATGGATTAGTAGTACTTAGGATGAGTACAAGAGGTAGGTATTTTTCAAATATCTATAACACTTAGAATAGTCTTTCCACTCCTCATTAGCAATAAGTTCACATAAACCATTACCTCACACTAATTTGGAGGGCCTAATATCAATGTCATATTCTTGAATATTTGACACCCAATTACCTCTTCTTACACTAGGATCATGTTATATTAGAATATAGTTGATACTTTGCTAGGAACTATCACGATGGTGTGTGAGTTCAAGAGATAGAATATGAGTTTTTCAAATCCCGAACTACCAAATATGCATGATTCTCATGTTGTGAATAATTGAGTTCATGTGATTTTAATGGTGTACTCATGTTCATGTAATATGTGATTGAGCCTTTTCATCATTCTCTTAAACTATGACAGCCGAGATGTTATGCTTGGAAGCATCACAATAAACAATGCAATCTTTTTGAATTCCACATGAACCAAGATTGGTGCCTTTATGATAGAACCATTGATTGATTTGAAATATTTTTTCCATCTTTTCTCCACTTGAAGGAATCCTTAGGATACATCATGTTAAAATTTGATTAGTAATCTCAACAAAATCAAGAACAAACCTTCTTAATAAATTTACTTGGCCGAAAAAAATGCACACTGGTTTGCTTGTGGGAAGAGGTAACCATTGAATGGATTCAACTCTTATATCATCAATTTTTGTACCTTCATTTCTCACAATATTTCTAAGGGATTTCATTTTGTCACTCCCAAAATTTATTTATTCAGATAGAGAGAGATATGTTATTTCCTATTTGGAATCAGTACCTTCTCTAGATGATCCAAATTTTCTTTTTGGGTCAAAGCATATAAGTATGTCCAATTATTTCCTAAATCCAAAACATGACCAAACATATATAAAATGATAAAACACATTTTTAAGAGTTTGAATATACCAAAGCACATGGCATACATAGTTTAACTAATTTTGATGAAATTTTTAGAGTATTGTTAAAGATTTATTTATATGTCATATTCTAAATTTTTTTTTGCCACTATGTGGGACACACTTATATACTGTTACCCATATCTTAATTTAGTACATGCTAAGGTTTTTGAAAGTACACCACTATACATTTTACCTTCAAAAATTTGAAGATTAAAATCATTGATCTCTGGATAGTGGCACCTGCATTAATTAATCAAAAGGGAATTTAATTATATGTAAAAGTAATCCCAATAGGTGGAGAAATAAATTTTGAATTGATCTCCTTTGGAAACAAAAATTTTGTTATAACCAAAGAATCTGGCAAGCATGGAAATAATTTCCAACCCATTGACAGCTTGGAAAATGTGTTCCATGACTCGTAATAAGTATGTTTTAGTGAAGACTGATTAAAATTTTGGAAATAAGCAAAATGCAGATCTCACCATTCTTATTTCTCACTCACAAAATATTTTATATCTATGTGGAGTGATGGATAGGGAAGATGATGTGATCATTGAATAATTTTTGAACTTTTTCTCTAATGGTTGCGATGATCTTACGATAAAAATGCCTTTGTGTTTTCCATAATCCCCTTGCATCGAGTTTTAAATGGATGGAATTTTACATAGATTGTTGTTATAAATACTTGGTATCTTCGTATGAATAATCTATCACATAAAAACTTATTTAAAAAAGTGGAAATGTTTTTTCATTCCTCGGGAGAAAACAATTACCAATGTTCACTATCCTTTTTGCATACTTGTTCCAATATTTACTTTTTCATATTAAGAGAAATATTTGGGTTAATCATTAGCTTTTCTATGAATGAACATGTTTTGTTTATTAAATAGTTCCTCAGTGAAACTAATACTTAAGTGATTTTATTTCCTTCAAATGAATCACTCCATCATCTTTAATTTTATCACCTCTTATACCATTACTATCATCAGTTGTAAACTCTCGTTGGAGGGCATAACTTACTAATATAAAGTCCTCAAATTACCTATATAATACAAGAATGGAAAGATATGACCAAAATATTGAATTCTTTCTATCTCTCTAAGTTATCAGGACTGCTGGGATGAAAACTATCTCCACTCAATACTTACGCTCACAAAAATCGGAATGGATAAGCATTAGATTGACAAACATTGTGATCGAATCATCTCTACTATTTTGATCATCAAGGATTACCTTTATATCAAACACATCAAAATAATCTATATATTCCCCCACTCTATTTCTATAATCATGGAGATGATAGATTTTGAATTTGAACAAGTCTCCAGCCTATATTACAAAAAGTTCTGCATCTCCTTCAACTACGATGTTTTTAATCTCGTATCTTCAAATATATTCAATCAAAACAACAAGGCATTATATTATACTATGTTGATAGTATTAGATAACTATAATTTAAATGAAAATGGAAATCCATCTCCTTGTGGAGAAGACAAAACAAATCTGACACCTTAACTAGTTGATGAGTAACTTATCAAATTACATATACCAAATCTCATCAACAATTTTAGTTTGGCTTTCTTCAAGGATGAGAAACTATTAACTCAAAAATCATAAAATAATTCATCCACTCTCCTAATTTATTTATTTTCTCTTGGGTCATCTAATTTTTGAACCATATATTTCATTTTCTTTTCGGGGAGAAGCTTTTCATTTCATTATAGACTGGTTTTGTTGAAGAGGAGCATTATATTTTTATTCCTCCTCCAGAATCCTTAAATAAACCTATACAAAGAAGGATACGTTAGATAGGAAGAATTTCCAACACTAAATGTTTTGCCTCTACTAGATTCTTTGGTAAATATATAAAAGAAATTTGTGCATCTTTAATTTTACTAACAAGAGGGACTTATTTTGTTTCCATTGATTATCAATGACCAAATTATTGAATGAGACTCAAATTATGATCTTGATAAACTTTTACAGGAATGAAATTGTCAGATGCACCAGAGTGATTAATGCAATTATTTAATCAGTATCCATTAATCAATAAGGAAACATAAAAAGGTTCAATATTTCTAGTGGATGAAGGGGAAGAAGCTAAGAGAACCTGAGTTCTATTTTTCACAGGAGTAAGAAGTAACACTTTAGAATTAGGTAACACATTTGATGTTGAGTTACTACCTCTGAGAAAATTTTCCAACTTATCAAATTGTTCTAGATTGGTTTGTAAATATTCTAAGTTAGAAATTGAACCTTAGTGCTCTTTACGTGATCAATGATATCAAAGGTAGAAGTGAAACTTCGGGGATAATTGAAGACAATAATGGTAGCCTAGATATTTATAGCATTGGAAGGAAAAGGAGATTTACGTACTCTAGGAATAGTGAAGGATGATTTTTATCATCATTTTTACATTCAAGAGAATAATTATTTTTTAGAATGAGTAAGACTATTTGACTTATTTGGAATAAGATATGTCCTTAGAGGGCATTTTGATTCGCGCCTCCTCTTAGCTGACTCCATGGATGCCAAAATTATAGAACCTCTCTTGATTATTGTTTTTTTTGGTTGTAGAGTCACCTTTTAGAGGCCCTCTTTCTTCTTATATACATGCCAAAATGATTTCCATTTATCAAGATATTTAGATCATGTGAAAATTGCACAAGAATGAATGTTTATGTGAGCTACAGTTTCTTCATAATCATCCTCATATTAAGATGCATATTCAAAGAATCCAACTTCTATGGATCCTATCTCTTCAATGATAAATCCACCTTCTTCCTCTTCTTCCTCTAAAACAACCTCTTCCTCATTTTCCTCATTTGAATGTGTCTCACAAGTGGAATTCATAGGTAGAGGTTCAAGTGTAAGGCTTTCAGGTCTACCAATATTTTTTTTTCAATAAATCCTTTATCGGTGTATCCTTATAAGGGGTTATCTAAGAAATATGTTTTTTAAGAGTAAGGAATTAATTGGAAATTTTTGCACTAAAGGAACCATAGTTATAGAAGTAAAACTTTGGACCTTATCTAAGTTGTTTTACTCTTTCCTTATTTTACAAAATATGATGATGCTATCCTCTACATAATTTATAGGTTCTTGAGCATTTTCTAAGGTTTCGGTTTGATACCTCCTTAGAATAAATCCAAATCACTGAAATTAAGTGTTCGTGAAGAACTTCAAGTGGTTGTTTGTAGTAGGCCTTATAGTTTTAGGAATTTTATAATGCAGATGTTTAATTTGGAAACAAAATTTCTCATAGCCTCATTTGGTTCATTATTTAACTAAGAATTGTTTTTGAGAAATTTGAAATCATATTCATCTCATTTAAATCTATCCTTCAATTTATTTTTCATCACTTCTCATTTAGTAATTGATATTCTTGGTAGATGATATAACCAATCTGCAATGGCATCTTGTAATAATTTTGTGAACGATTGGGTTGACACATCCATATGTTCAACTCCCAACAAGCCACACGATTTGATAAATACACATATTTGTTCATCTCGATGTTGTTTTATATCCCCTCTAAATGTGGGGAATATCTTTCGTGATCCTTTAGGTAACTTGTGAAGTGGAGGAGTTAAAGCCAATAGGCATGTGTTGTTTTCCCATTTTACTGGGTGTAACCATTTCCTCTTCTTTTTCTTATTCTATATGAATATTCAAAAAGGAAAGTTAGGTTTAAATTCAGTGAATGATTCCTACCCAACATTTATTGATGTCCAAACAAAAGAGATTCTGAAATATTCTTGATGTTTTTCTTCAAATTTCAAAGCCGAGAAGGACACTTTATTGATCATATATTTTGTGTATATTATTTCCCCATCTTTTAAATTATTTTTCAATGAAGGATATGAAAATTTATACCTAGGAATATGAAAATACATTGTGGAATATGAAGGGTTTCTCACAAAAATCACTAGTCGCTTTTAGAAGAAATGAATTTCATGTTCATGAATTTTGTATTTTGTGAATTTTTATGTATTTTGTGTATTGTTATAGGGCACGAGAATAAAAAAATCTTCACAATAGTTAACACAAAATCTTGTTAATGAAATAATTTGTTGCAAGACAAATTAGTACTTGGTTTTCATCATGGCGCATGACTAGGTCCAAGGGAGCTCAAATTTATTTAATGGAGGAAACAAAAAAATCTATGCGTGACTATTAGGTAGGTTATCACACAAGAGTAATCCACAAAACACGTGGAAAATTTCTTGTATGGAATACAAGAGAGGAATTTTCTTGAAAAGAGATAAAGGGGAGATAGGAAAATAGGGAGAGGGTTAAGTTTGTAAGTAGGAACTTGAAAATTTAAAAAAAAAACAAATTAGGTCCACTTTAAATAGGAAAAGAAAAAATGTTTAAGCAACAACAAAATTATCAAATCAAAGACACAAAGTTCTATTGATTTATTCCTTAAAGATACAAATTTCTTATAACTTGGTTATCCAAGATTACAAAGCTTGCATAGTTGTAAAGAAGTAGAAGAACATAGACAAGGAGATGGAAGAAAATATCTTCTTACTTGTAGTGGTAGGGAAAAAAAGATAACCATTTGGAATGGAGATTCTATTCCAATATATAATCTTACAAAGTGTCTCATCATCTCTCCCAAGTGACTTTTCCCATTCTTACCACTTGTGACCTTTGATATTCCAATATGAATAAAACTAAGTTCTTTTCTTATTTATGAAAAAGAACTTATACACTTCAAAGTTAAAAGGTCACTTAAATGAATAAGGTAAAACATCCAAAAGCTAAATTCCCAATGAATAATTAGAATGTAGAGAGAAAAGGAATGAGAGAGAGAACTAGAGATATGTGATCAATTATAAGATGAAGAAGCTTCTAATGATGAAGAGATGGCTCTTAATGGACCTTTTTGGAATGATCAAAGGATGAAATACTTTTCATCAACCACCTTTTGAATCGAGCCATCTTTGCGAGTAAAATTTATTTTGCTTGTGGGACAAAACATACTCTAAAGCACTAATCCAATTATTTGAGAAATCTATATGGGATTTTCACTATGTTAGCCATACTTTATGATGTCCTATGGTATTACATATAGATCCTATAATATCTGTAAAGGTTTACAATATATCTTGATTTGAGGAGAAAGGGTCTCCGTCTATTTTGGACCGATTCTAGGAAGGAATTTAGAAGTCACTCCATGAATAAATGTTCATTTAGTCAAGGGGATCTAATATTTTGCATAATTTTACAAATTTCTTCCAAAATGTTAGATGTTTTTTCCTCACAACACTCAAGATCTAAAATTACAAAATTCATCATTTCACACCTTACATTCATTGTGAGTAAATAGAAAGGAGACACATTACTATCAACATGTGTGAACATGTTCATTCTCATAAAGGAATGAGAATCAAGACTACTAATCTAATATATCAATGGGAAACACTATCCCAAAGGTCCCTTTATTTCTCCATCTCAACCTTTTTCATCTTCACATTGGAAATAATGATGAATGAAGAATTGTATAGAGAGAGGATCTCATGCGATAGTTTATCCCCTTTTTTATGATCTTTTACACCCATATATCATTATCTCTCCCTTACATAGTGTGGTATTGATTTCTCTTAATCACTTTGGGATCAAAGCTAATTATAGGAGAAATAGTATTTCTAGAGGAAATAATGTTGCATTGGGATCTAAAATTTACTATGCATAATATCTAAGGGTTCTCATATGTTGTTGAATTCTTTCCAAAGTATTCTTAATATCTTAATTTCTCATGAAAAATAAAGCTATAGACTTTTTAAATAAATGAACATCTCCATTATGTGTGGCCTACCCCAAATAAATCATATCCATTTCATAATAAATGGGTGTAATCTCTCCCATGGATTTAATAACTTTAGATGTGTAACTTCCACATGAGATACATAAGGCTCAATAATGAATCGAGTTTTTGATCTTTCTTTGTGCTCCATGTATTTAAATACTTTTGAGATGCCCTAAAAATTAGGTTTCATTGTTGCATCATTCTTGATTCTTCCAAGTAGCTATTACCCCCATGAAAATTCTCTACTAGTGTAAGCACACTATTGGACAGGAGGAGGAACTCTTGGATTCGTGATATGAAACTAAATTTTCACCAACATGGGATGACAAAGCTACCTCCAAGAAAACACCTATATCTCAAGGATGATTCAAATATTGAGATAGATGAGTTTATGTCATTTCAAGTGCTTCTCTAGGATTCCTTTTAAATTTTTACTTTTATGAGTAACCTTATATCACTCTATCTCCAAAAACATCCTTTTAGAACACCGTTATGAATGAGAATACTCTATGACCCTATCTGGTGTCCTGTGAGGAGATATGAGATACACTTGTTTTGATGGAGCCAATATACCACTTGATTCAATGAAGGAGGCCATCTTCTACTTGAACCATACATTTAATATTTAAATAACTTCCATAGTTATTTCTTTGATATCTCTATCCTAGATCATATGTTCTATGGAGTGAGATTAAGGGAAGATGATTGAACTTATATATAATCTAGATGAAATATATCATATATGTCATCATTCATTCCTAGTAAAAATTATTAAAACTCGAAATCCCTCATTTGATTTATAGTCATCTTAATTTATTATAACCTTTTGACCACAAAATAATTGATGCAATTGCACAATAGTCTTCAATCTATGGAATGTGTTATAAACCCAAAAATGGAAAGTATAAGGGTTATTCCTAGTATCAAATTCTATCTAGGATACACAAGAATATATATATTTAAGGTTGTGAAGGATACTTCATTATTCATTGCATCCACTATAGTCTTGCATGAATAGATCCCCAGGGAGATATGGAAAGATACACCCTTCTTATCAAACTTTATCACTTGGTATGAATGTGATACAATTTTCTACACAACTCAATTATTATGTTCTTGTAACATGGGTCCCTTTGTAACTTGTGATGTGTGAGATCAAATCATACGACCATGATATAGGTGAATGTGGGGAAATAAATGATGTAACTTCCATATCTTTCAATCAACCCATTTTCTTCAAGTTAAATTATCTACTCAATATTACCTTTTAGTAATCTTATACCATAAATGGTGAACGCATCATTATTCCTTCACAAGTGAGAGTTCCTCTCCCAAAATGTAAGATGTAAATATTTATTATATAGTGGAGAATTTTGTGGCACATTTGGTCTAGAAGATATAACTCGAAATGCCTCATAAACATGAGAGTATACACTACATAATAATTCATTTTAAACTTCTTGGAGGTAGAAAAATACAACAACTACCAATGAATTTTGTTACTTATAATATTCCCTCAATTAATCAAATAATTTACTTTTGTGGCCACTAAGATTAATTGAGCCATCTAGGCATGGAAATCTTGTGTATTCTCTTCTCCCGTCATCCTAATCAAGTAAGGATATTTAATCGATCATGCCTCATGGAATTCACCTCATGATAAATTTTTAGGAATTTGTGAATGATTCCTTCCCTTTTCTATCCATGATATAACTTCCAAATCTTACAAACATGAATCCATTCTTTCCCATTCTTAAGAGGAAAATTAGAACATAATTATCACCGTATTGTTATAGGTGGGAATTTTTAGGCATTGAGGGATACCATTTGGAGTGAAAACTACTAGCATTAATTTATCATCTTCCTAAATTGTCCTCAAATTTGGGTCATAATGTTGTGCACAAGATAGGACAAGCTTTGTTATTTGATGTCCTCTAGATCCAAATATCCTACTTAAGAATATATTTTCCTCTACATATTCACTAGGTTCTTTCATCATCCTTATTTTTAGGTCCTCCAAATCCATTGTTATCACATCATTGTCACCTACATTGGGATAATCAATGTTTAATGTAGAAATTGGATTTAAACCTAAGTATTTGATCTTCATGGTGATGAAATTTTATGAAATGGAAGGGAGATGGATCGATATAAACAATTCGACCAAAATACCAACACTTACTATTTTTCGTAGGTCCCACCTCGGATGCCTATTTTATAATGTTTCCTAAATTGAAACTTTTGAGTGGTCTTTACATGAAAGGGGTGATTGTGACTCAAAATTTGACTAGTTTCAAACACTTACTATTATTATTATGTGAAGACATGGTAATGTTTATAGTAATTGGTCTTCTGGATGTTGGAATTATATGGGAGTAGACTAAGAATTTTAATATTCACTTTGGGATGCTTTTCTCCAAACTTCATCATTTTTAATTGTCGGATTTTATACATTTGAAAAGGCAATTTATAAGGCTATTTGTTTTGTTTTTGAAATTAAATATTATTCTTAGCATCATTGAAGGTAATATTCATAACAAAATTAGGGTTTTTTTATGAAAGGTTCCATGAAAATTTCATGAGATTCTGATGTGAGATTTATAAGTTATGAACAAACCTTCATTTTCAAGCATGGTGGTTTCTAGAAAAAATGTAGCATAAAAAATGTATTTAGTGTCTATGTGAGAAAAACATCACATTCAAATCTGTAAAATAGCTAAGTGTTGGAGCTTTAACCCTTTCTTTCATTTAGCACTTTAACGTGCAATTAACCCAACATGGCTTAACATGGGTCATTTGGGGGTTAGAGGGTGAGTTACATCCAATAACATAGGGTAATATTAAGGTGAGTGTATAATATGGACACTAAATTAAAATTTTAATGAGATTGTGATAAGTGTCACCATGTGGCTGCAATGAAGATAGATGCGGGGATGGAAACAGGCTCTTGGGAGCTTAGATGGGGTTCTTCATGTGACCGGGAATATATGGATGAGGTTGGGTGCAATTTTATGTCCTAATTATCCACATGGACGAAGGGAAAAGGGACAAGGGCTAAACAATGTTGTAAAATGCTCCATGGGCAGAGATGGTCATGTTTGCATCTTGATAACACTTTAAGGACACAAGTGATGCACTCCAAGTGACGTGAGAAAAATCATCAATAAGGGGGCACACTTTTATGTCCCCATTGTCCCCTTACACCAAGGGACAAGGGAAATTGGTATATAGGGTCAAAAATCCCACCACTCACTTAATTTGTGTGTTTATGGGTCAAAAATCCCACCACTCACTTAATTTGTGTGTTTATGTCATCATGTTTCATCAAATTAGAACATGTGAATGCCTTTTCCACTGCTATAACAAAATTGATAGGGGATCACTTAGTAAAATTATGGTATAGAACATTCACTCGAAAGGTGTTAAAGAGTAACCTTAATGCATGTTCTAACCTATAATTATTCAACCGGTAATACCCCACCTTATATTATTAGAATGAAAATAACCCCTCTTTTTCCATGTACCTTACATATTCATTTTTCCATTAAAATTTTATTTACCCATTTTTATTTCTACCCTAATATATCGAAAAGAAAATATATCATGTTTCTCACTCAACTATTATTTTCTAAATACACATTTTATCTCGCAAGAGAGTTTGAACATTTACGATCTATTTCAAAATACATTTTGAATTTTAGGATTTAATAATTTATCAATAGTTCTTCAAATAATTGAGATCGTGAAATAATATCACTTGTGTTGAAAAACATACTCAATCCTAGTTTTCTACTATCTTATTATTTCTTGGTTAAGAAGCTCTTAATTGAGATTTTCTTATTCAAAAAGAGATTTTAATTTACATTTTTAACCACACTCCTTTTGTAAGTTTAAGGTATTTAGTGTTAATAACTTGGGCTCAAATGTGTTATTTTAACGTTTAAACTACACCTCCATATCCTTGGCCCACCTCTCTAACCTACCCCCAATACTCCGATACAAAATATTAATAAATTAAACCCTTTCACCCCCTCATGTCTACCATTATATTGAATTTGCTTTTATCAATTTTAATTACCTCAATATGAATGAACATGCTAGGATATTGCCTAGCCAATGAACCCCCCGTGGTAAGACTTGGAGCTCAATGGTCAAAACATATTTGTTTTTTACTCCAAAATAGCAACAAATTCATCTCCACCATGTTTAGGATCTTATTTTACATGAATGTTGACTTTTAGGCCCAATAATCTTTTTGGTTGAATGGAGTAACAACATTGACCCCAACTACCATATGGAATAGTAAGGCTTAGGGTCAAAATGATCTATATTTAGCATGTAGAAGACTCCTATGTATTTCTGTTGACTATATGTTTAGCTCCTAAGTCCTCCTGAAACTCCTGAAACCTTTAGAACAATATGATTGACTTTGTTGAAGCTTACATTTCATGCACTCATAGTGACCCAACCTTTCTCACATGGATCGTAATACCACATGCCTCTACATATTTCCATGTAAGCTGCAATGAATCTATTCATTTTTACCCTACACTACCTCTAAATGAGTTGAACCCTTGTAGATAGCCTCCAAAGGATGTTTTATTGCTGCAATATGACTTAAAATAACAATTGTAGTGTTTCTCTGACTACTTTTCCCCCTCATAGCTCAGTAGCTTCATGAAATTCAGTTTCATCTAACTCCCTCCACATTAGAAACACTTGAAGTCCATGTTATCATGTTATTATCATATAGAATTATAATGACATAGAATCAAAGGCTCTATATGAGTTGATAGGCTAACTAGAGTAAGCACTCACAATAACCAGGAAAGGGGATTCCAAGTGGTGGGCTTGGTTGTCATGACCACAATTTAAAATTTTAATGCTAAAAATGTAGCATGAAAACAAGAACATACTAGTGTCCTTCCTTATATGGAAAATGACATTAACATTGACACGAGATGGTGAGATGGTGTAGGATTAGATGCTAACATAGTTTGAAGATCGATTGGATGAATCATTAGAAGCTACACCAAGGTCGTTGAAGGATCCAAGAAATAGTGGTGGATGATATTTTTATATCTTGAATTTTCCAATTTAGTTTCACTCATAAAGATCCTCCTCAATCATTTAAGAATCAGTATTATCATTGCATGAAGTGTATTTTTGAATTTCGAGTTCAGTAATAGTGTGATATTGATGTCAAGGTAAGACAATTAAAAAATATGCATGATCCATGTTTTTGTTACATGTATTTTGGATTTCATTAGGATCATAAACATCTTATTATAAAATAGAAATGTTAATATTGATTTTAGAATCATTAGATTTTGTATACGTGATCTTATTATGCATAACTGATTTAGTAGGATTGTGAAATGATTTATTAGGGTGAGTTATTGGGATGTCCCTTTGGGTAGGATCGATACCAGGTTTGTATTATTTGTTTTTTGTTGACGAATTACAGGAATTGGATTACAGATATGAAACCACTCTCATCTATTGTGTGTATGGATAGAATGAGAGAATATTATATGATAAGAGTTTAGTTGAGGACCAGGACCTCATTGCATATACATGTTTTGTGTTACTATGACGGGAAGCTATGCGAATCCATGGAAAATTCAAAGGGTTTTATCAAGTCCACAGTACACCATTCCTATTTTCTTAACACATTCTAAATTGTAAATTTGAATCTATTCGTAAAAGAAAAGGATTTGCCATTGATTTTACCTTCATACATAGCGACTTTCCCTATTAGTTTCCCTTGTAGAGATTACTGAAAATGGGAGATGGATCATTAGATCTTAATACAATTTCATCCTTGACCGTATCGTCGTAAAGAAACTCTATCTAGAGATTCTTTTTAGGTAGAGTAGTTATGGTGTTGATAGTATTAATTGTAGTAGGAAGATATTGAAGAGTAAAATCTTCTTTGGTGTTTGCTGATTTTTTTATAAATATTGAATTTCCATCCTATGTAACTTGTTATAATGATGTAAGAAGTCAGCCTGAGGTATAGTAATTTATCTTATCTTGTCAGGATTAGAATTGAGTTCGTTAAGAATGATTCATGGTGGATTATGATAAGATCCATAATGGTACTTAGGTTGAGAACAATCATAGGTGTATTGATATTTGATATTTGGTGGTGGTAGGAATTTGTTTAGAAAAGTGCGGTAACGTTTTACAAGGTGAAGGAAGAGGTTCCATATGCTAAGGCTCCAATGGTGGTGGGTTCTCATAACTTGTAGGTTAGTTATTGAAAATATTCTTAAAGTGGCATCTCACATTATGACAATTGTTTTGGGTTTTGGGAAGGATATTTGTGTGCAATATTTTGTAAATAGTTCCCCTTATCTACATTTATGCATTGAGAATAACTAAGATTATGGTAATAATATCCTTCAATGGTTTCCATTTTTCTTTATTATAGGGGAATTTAAAAGATTATGTACCATATTATTATTTAGATATCTGATTTTTGTTATGAGTTTTAATAAGAGAATTGTATTTATCACAAATCTCTTGAAAACAATCTTAAATTTTAGAGTCATGATACGATAAGAATTAAATCATATGTTTTTAAAATTGTGGTGGTATTCATGAGAATTCTCCACATTGACATGCCACCAATAAAAATTTAGGGTTATACAAAGTGGGTAACGTTTTAGAAGAATTAATGTAAGTGATCTTAGCTATAGGTATGAGTAGATGTATTTATAGATAACATAAGAGTGAATAACGAGAATTATTTTGAGAGGTTGATGATTTTTAACATAAAAAGAAAAAGAAAGAAAAGAAATGGATTCACCCTTATAATTTTTTTTTTTTTTTTTAAAGGATTGATAACCTAATAGTTGAATAAAGTGGGTTTTTAGATAATTTTGAGGAATCTGAATGTTCTATTAAGGTAGTCTTGGCTATTATCATGCTCGAAGGAATTTCAAAAAGTTTCGGAGGAGAATGATTGAATCTTATATTTCATAGTATGATTTAAGGCCTAAAGAAAGAGGTATTAAAGTGATATGTCATAGATAATGTCTTTGATTTATTTCCCATAAACTACCATCTTTGTATGAAGTACTAAAAGGAACATTAGGATATAACTTCATGTCGAAATTATTTTTAAGGAAATTTTAGGGATATTATTTTTTAATTTAATTTTTTAGAGGGTTAACTAAAGTTTCCAATTTAGTGAATGATATAAAAATTTATTATACCATTCTAAGGCATCTATCATTTTAGTGAATAGTATGGTAGTTTTGTATATCCGGGTTTATAACAAATCTTTGTAGAGGTTTATGAAATATTTAAGATATAATGAATGTCTAAGTTTCCCTATCATAAGAGGGGTTAAGAAGTCACCCTATATCCATAAAAGTGATGTAAATATATAGGAGTTCATTCTGTATTTTGAAGATTCATGTTGTGAGTGGGTGAGTGGGTATCGGGGTTCTCAAGGAATCGAAAGGCTACGGAGGTGTAAAAGTAGGATTAGTAAGTCCTAGAATTACTTGAGAATATCGACACTTTAATTGTGAGATTTAATGTTGTATTTGGACAATAAGTTAATTTGTTAATAATTACAACTAATCTAAATATCAATTTAGAGTGGATAAAAGATGCAAGAAAGCATATATTATGATTTATTGGATTTGATGATGGATTCATTATATATGAAAATTACAAGAAGGGTTAATAATACGGGACATTTATGAATATCCGAAAGATCCCTAATAAAGTTCTTAGAAATCAATTATTGTGAGATTAAATTAAAGGATTTAAATTCATTTTTGGACATTATTTAAGTGGGCATTATGGTTCGAGTTTCTTAAACTCGGGATTTTTTAGCGGTGTTATTACATCCCAATATCCAAATTATGAAAGAGAATCGAGGATCTATTTCTCTTAATTGGACCATATTGCAGTCAATGGTCAACATTAGTTGTGATTGAAATTAAGTGCATCACAAATTATTATAATTATCGGTGGACATGATGATATCTTCCTAAGGAGATTTAGAAATATTAACAAATATTTATGAAAGATTTAGGAATACATAGGAAATGTGAAGATGATTCAATTAGAATAAAATGTAAGATTCAAATTGGATTCATCATAGTTTATTATTTAACAAACAATGGCCTAACGAAATATCTTTTGTCTATCAGATATAGGTGGAATCCTTGATTTTCGAAAGTATAATGATGTATACGTGTTCAAATTCATGCGTGGAATTATAATTTACATGAGAAAAAGGAAGGGAAGTGTTGTGATATCCACAAAAATGGCTAAATATATGATTATTACTTAAATATTGTAATGCCCTTTGGTGTGGCGTCAATTAAAGGGGACTGTTTTTATTTTATTTTATTGAGGACTGTGATATTTTTTGGCAATTTATTGAAGCCGCTAGCTCCCTCATCCTCCCTGACAGCGACTGTCCCAAGCACATGGCTTCACCAAATTAAATTCTCGCTGGCACTGATTTGAGCTGCTTAAACAATGGTTTTGAACTAGAAAAGGTGGGTGGAGTTTGGTGGTCACCTGACATCCTTCAATTCCCTTTGTGGATTCACGCCTGGGCATACGTTTTACCTTCTTTTTCCCATATGGAGGCTGGCCGCTTGTTTTGTTTTCTCTATTTTATGTAAGTTTGGTTCTTGTTTTGTGTGATGATTGGAAACGCCCAGAAGGGAGGCCGCAAGGACTGTATGAGGAGTGTTTCCCGGATCGTGGGTATTGTCAAGGGAGAACTGTGTAAGCCATGTTGAAGTCTACTTTTCTGCTTTTCCTACAACCGTGGCTATTTTTCCTTGAAGACCACATCTCTTGAATCTTGATGTCAGGCAGTTTCAGGGCCTTGTTTATTTCCTCCACGCATTGCATACAGGTTTCTAAAGCTCCTACGACTTCATCTTCTAAAGTCTCCTTCCATTGTGCTCTGATGGATGTCCTTTCCTGTTTCAAAACTGCGCTGCGTGAAGTTTTCAATTTGGAGCTGAGCATGTTGGACACCTGTTGGTTGATTATGGTGAATCAAAGCTGAGTTGCTGACTTTTTTGTCCAGACGTTGCTACCGTGGTATTCCCTTGAGACCACATCTCCTTGAGGCATTTTTTCAAGCAGTTACTTGCCTTGTATATACCTCCACGTTTCAATCTCTGCTCCTGAGCCTCCTGCGACTGCTTCTGTTTAGAGAAAACAGTTTTCATTGTGCTTTGATGGATGTTCTTACCCTGTTCCTAAGCTATTTTGCATATTCTTTTGTGCTTTCCCTATATCCATGGCTTTCCATGAGACCCCCTTCGCTTTGTGGCATTTTGTCAACGGTTTGCATGCTTCGTGGATGCTCCCACACTTTGCATACATTGTTTTGGAGACATCTTCTTCTTCAGCTAACAAATATCCATGTTCTTTTGTGCACGTTGGATGTCCCTGCCTTGCTCTGGTGCCCCTTATTGACGCAGGATGGGAGGATGTTTGAAAGGTTGTGGAGTCTGACTTTTCCCTGGCCATCACATGTTTTCCTGGGCCCTTTCTTTAAACCCATTTTGTGTATACCGCAATCATGGCAGTCCATAACGGAGCTCTATAACGGAGCTCTCTGCCCATGCTAATCATGGACGGGAATGGAGTTTGGAGCGCCCAACCAGTAGAAGAGAGGAGATATGACCTGAAGATTATTGTTGTTGGTCCGTGCGGTGTCCATGCGACTTGTTGAAGCTAGAGAAATAAGAAAGATAATCCTACCTTTGTTACAATTGCTAAAATTTAAAAATATCATGAAATAGAACTTTCTTTTTCCCGAATTTGGTTTTCCTTGCTTCCTTTGTTGTGGGTTTGTTCGCCTTGCGAAATCTCCCCTTTCCCCTTGTAATTTTCTTGTTTTGGCTGTAATCATTGTCAGTGTTAAAGTGAATAGCATAGATCTATTTTCTTTCTTCCTCCTACATTGGCTATTGTGTTTTCATGCTGAAGTAAACGACCTCCTACCATCATTAACGCATTTCTGTTTGAGTAACAAGGTTATTAAGCTGGTTATAGCTAGTAAATGTTGTGGTGAAAGCAAACCTGATGTATCCTTAAACCTCTTGCTCTTCATATGAGCTTACTATCTAGATTTAGTTTTTCTTCGAGTATGTTGAGCACAGTTCCGTGGGTTATGACAACCTGGCTTTAACGAACAACCACTAGATTGAACCTGATCCGGTCGATTATTTTTATGGGCACTTAGTCACCCTTTCGAGTTATGGCAACAAATTTTGTAATGTTAGTTGTTTCCTTTGGTGTTTCCCAACCACAATGAGGTGTGGTTGTCGAGGTCTGTTGCACCTCCATGTTCTCCTTTCTTGGACTAGGTAGGTGGCCCCTTTGATATCCAATCAATCCCACAGGTTTACAAAACTTTACATGTGGTTGACTGTAGTGGTTACAATTATGTATGAAGGGGGGTATCGTGGCTAAGGTACCCGATTGCTTAGTCATTTTGCACCTTGGTTATTCCTTTAGAATTGATTAGAATACTAGACATTTACCCAACTACTTGATGATCATCGGTGTAGGTCCAGATGTTTAAGTTTTTCCTTAAGGGGCACTTTGACCGTGCCTTATGAAGTTTGTACCGCAACTTAATTCTTGGCACTGAGATTTGAAGTTACATATGAGCAATTATAGATAGTACTCTTTTATTATTAAAATACCTTGGCCTAGTTTTATTGCGTGATGACTATTGGTGGTGTACATAATTGTTCATCTCACTGATTTTGTTGGAAATTGATAATAAATTTTATTGACAATTGGATGATTCATGTATAGTGAAATCGGTTGACTTATGATAGAACTGTTAAGATTATTAGGGACATTTGGGGGTAATTATATTTATAGATGTGTTGTTGATGTTATGATGGAAACTGTTGTTGAGATAATGTATTTGGTGATTCATGAAACATGTTTTCTTTTATTAAAAGAGTGGTATGATTATGGTAACGAGGGTTGTTTTAAAAAAGAACTTGTGATGGGAATGAGTAATCCACTTGTTTTTAAACCGAAACTATAGGCTTATAGGGAAGGTTTGGAAATCCCTAGTGTGGTAAAACTTGGGTTGATGTTTTAAATGTTAGCTTGTATGTCGGAACTCTCTTTTACTCTCGCTTGTCATTACGTTCCTATAAGGGCAAAGTGGCCTCTTCTTGAATGATTGTGAAATTCCTCGAGTCAATGGCCGAAACTAGTATTATTTTCCTTCCCTTGTTAAAAATGTTGAGTGGTGGTCGTGTATTAGATTTCCATCATATAACCTATATGATTACATGATTAAAATTTTAATACACTTGACCTTTCATGTTAACCTGTGAAGCCCATGTTTCCTCCTGGTTTCATTGTTCAATTATGGTCATTTCGAATTGAGTATCGTAGCTTGTGATTTTGGTACCTTTTTTATGAATGTAGATTTTTGGTTTGAATATCAGTTCTCAATCTTTTAACCTAATTGTTTATTCGATGGAAATCTCGTTACACTAGACTGTTGTTTCTAACTTATCAAGCCAATGGCCCCTTCTCAAATGATTGTTTAATTTTCATTGCTTTTGAGACAATGTTCAAAATTGAAGTATAAGACTTTCTTCTTAGATTGGCATGGTGGAAATTTTAACATAACTTAAGGAGTTAGTTTTAGAGCTTCGATCCAATTCTTGGAATATAATGTTTCCTTTCTTGATATTGTTAGATAGTAGCTTATTGTTGCTTTGTGTAGTCTTATCTTGCTCAGTTCTCATGAACTGACTCAGGTTATTAATTGTTGTAGATGGCTTATGCGAGTAGATGAGGGAAATACTTGTAGAATATTGCATCAAACATGGTTGTGAAGTCCTTTTGTATGAATACTTTTATGTTGTAAAACTGGAATGGGTTATGTGGGGAATTTAGAAGAAAACCAGTGCCTTAGTATTATGTGTTGTGGAATATTATTGTCATGACTATTGGAACTTTGGCTTGTTTTGTTTCATGGAAAATATAAAATTTGATTACCGCATGGTTATGGGTGATTCTAATGTATTATAGAAATTCTAAGAATAGTATAGTATGGCGTGACCTATGTTATTACTCTCTTGTTCCCTAGTCATGGTTCCATAGAGTTGGTTTGTCCCTTTGGGTTGTGCATCATGTTGGAAAGAATTGATGTAACCATGTATAGTTTTCACAAATGAGTAATGGTAAACTTTTCTCTTGAGATAAAATGTTGTGTGGTAAACCCTTCTAAGACATAGTAACAATGTAATTCTAAGCATAATAAAATGGTTGGATGATCCTTATAAAAGTTATAAAAGTTAAAATAAAATATATACATACAAATAAATTAATGTAGATGTGATCTACTTGATAACATTTGAGCCCTTAAGCGATCAAAGAGGAAACTATCTTTTGTAATAAAAATATATATACCTTGTTTTTCCCCAAACTAAACAAATCAACATTATCCTTTTATGGTGAATTATTAAATGATCTTAAGGTGAAATCAATGACTAGATTTTGGAAGATAATAGGAGGGAAATTGAATAAGAACCCTTCAATCTCTCTCAATCGTTGAAATGTATATTGTTTTTCCCGTGTCAAACTTAATCAAGCAAAGTATAAATAAATTTTTAACTAATCTTGATAAATTATTAGCCTCAATAAAAGACTGGTTAATAACCAATGAGACCTTGAAGCTGAATTCTTTTGACATGTTTCCCTTAACCCTTGCCTTGGTTCATTGTAATCTTTCTTAAGTAATGTCAAACTTTTGATCCTTGCACAAAGAAGATTATTGTTCTGAACCTAAATGGAACTTTCCCTCAATCGGAGCTTGTGCTTATCACCTGTGCAATAGAGGTGTGGAACAAGTTTCAATGGCTTGAGCAAGTGTAATTAACCATGTGAGAAATGGAAAATGTTCTTAAATCAACAAATTAAACAAGTTATTGGCATATTATAGAATGATTCTCCTTCAGAAAACTTGATCTTAAGCTAATTAGTCAATAGTAAACAAGAAAGAAGTTCACCTTTGTAAGAAGAATTGCACGAATGAAAACATGAATCTTCTAGATCAGAGTCAAATTTTCAAATACATTTTTAGTAGTTAAATAACCTTTAAAGATTTTACTTTGTGGGATGTCCTTAATTGTAACTATGTATTTTGGTTGGTCTATTATGTTGTGCCTTGTCGAAGAGTAAAGTGAATTGTTCATGATGGGTGTTGTATGATTCCTTGTTGCCTATATGATCTATGTTGTGTCTAACTTGTTGAGAGTTGGCAGTAGCCCTTTCTGGTCACCTGTGTCATCGTGTAAACTCCAAGTAAGCCAAACAAAAATTATCCGAGTTTTCGGTGTTGTATTTGTATTTGTGTGTATTTTAAGTGGGCGTTACAAATACAAGAGAGTATTTAGAATTTGGTATCAAATGCTATGTTCCATCGTTGGGTTCATGGACAGGATATATGCAAATATTCTTATAATAAAAGTGAGTTTTTGCAGACAATAAATCCCAAGTATCATTTTGACTAAACAACATGAACATACAATGCAATAATGTAAGTAAAATGTTGTTGGAGATTAAAATTCTATTGGAGTTGGTGGATGCTAATGAAAAAAATTTGAATTTACTAACAAAAGGAGTGAGAATTAGAAGTTTTTGTTCATTAAATAAATTAAAGGCATGACTACTCACACTTGTTGAAGTATGGATTCATATTTCCTTTGTTCAACAAGTAAGAGAATGTGGGGAATGTTTCATATTTTAGTTGTTTTAGTGGAATGTTTATGCACATATATTGTGATGTGCATTCTTACACAACATTGTTTTGAAATAATATGTGATTAGGGAATATTTGCATAGTGGAAATTTCATAGGTCATTTGCAATGCGGTGGTATAATTGTGCATATTGAAGTTTATTCATAAATATCATACAAGAAGTCTATCACAGAAACTACGGTTGTAGAGTCATACATAATCAAATTTTTACAACACTATAACGCATTGAAAGTTTATTATTAATGCGTTACAATAAAATTTTCATATTTTTATTTCATCTCAAGGTGTAACATAACATTTTGATAATGATTTGACATCATATATGCGAAGGAACTTTATACAATAATCATTTTTTTACTTGGTTGGTGAGAGTTTTTAGAGTTTTTAGATTTTCGTGTTGCATGAAGATTACAATGTCTCTGTTCCAAAAATAATGATATAAGGATCGTATATCATGTACAATCTATTGATTCTTGGTAGGTTAGGTGATAAACTATAGTTGTTTGCATTTGATTGAGAATGTTATAATTACTTTTATAATAGGTAAATGTGGTTTTTGGATGGGATCCTACCCAAGTACAAGGAAGTCCTCAAATCCCAAACAAATCCTTAAGACACAACAAGAAGCAAAAGAGGAGTATTTTCCCATTAGTGAAAATAGAGTACTATGAAGGGGAAAATGTTTTCTCGAAGTGATATTTTTCTTTCTATGCACAATTTTCTAACTCTCTGAGACTTCCTCAACAAGAAGAATGACTTCAAGAGCTTCAATCACATGATATTTACTAAGCATTTAAAGGAACATTTTCCTTCACCACATCACTGAAATTTGGTTTATCAATTCTGCTCATCTTATTCTCAACAATTACATTTTCCTTGATTCCTTCAAATAAGATTTCTCTAAGTGGAGTTTCAAAGACTAAGTCCACAAAGTCATCCAAATTAACATTTTAATTTACATCTTCTTTAGGATCAAGATAAAAATTACCTAGGAGATCATATTTCCACCAAAGGCTTTCTCATTCTTATGCTTTTCCATCTCACACTTGGCTACTATATGTCCCAAAGAAAACATGTTCTACATTTGAAACGTATACCTTCATAATCTAGAGGTTTGGTTCAAGTTATGTTTTGAACTTTTAATTCAATGCTAACATAAAGGTTCTTTGAGGTATCAATCTCAACCAAAATTCAAGAGTAGGTTGTATGGGTAAAATCAATGGTGTGTGAGTCAATATTTACATTTTTTTGTAAAACAAGTTTCCAATGGAAATAAGACAAGAATGATACCAAAATTGCAAAGTATTACGTTCGCAATATAATCCAAACTGGTTTTTGCAAAAACGATTTGGTGGTTGGATTAAAGGAGGGGAACAATAGTTTCATGACAAAATAAAGAGATTGACATGCCCAAGAATTGAAAATATAATTATAGTTGTTATACATTGTTACACCGTATATCATATGGACATTATATTATCTAAAAAAGCATTGGAACTATTTTTTTGTATTGTAAATGTTTTCAATTAATAGAGAAGATAGAAGCTTGTTGCACTAGGTTTTTCATTTGTAAGGGTTTTCCTCAATCAAATGTTGTCTACATTTTTGTATTGTATTCTTGTAGCTAATTAGATTCCCTATATAGCATATAGTTAATCTTTGTTTGGCTTATTCCAAAAGGTATGAATCCATATGAGATATGTGGTAATAAAGTTAACTTTTGGATCTCTTTGTGTCGTGGTTTGTAGCTCACTTCTGAAGGGGGTGCGGGGGGGGGAAGCATAGGGGTCTACAGGGGGAGGCGCCATGTTATGGAAGGAGTTAATCCCTTGTTTCTATAAACACGAATTCAACATCATTCTATTTTTAGGAAGGAAAATCTTAATGGTGTTTTCCACTTTATTTTTTTGAGGTGGAATCCTAGCGTACTTCACCAATTATGTATATTTTTGTGGAGATCCAAAGTATCTCATAACAAGTTTGCATGTGATATATTCATCGTGAGTTAATAAAACCTAATTATCTTGCATCATGGATGTTTCCCTAGGGATCTAGCTTAGGTTTTACCAGTATATTTGGTGTTCATCTCTTGCATATTTGGTATTTTGTATGATTTTTATCTCTATCTCCGTAACCTTTTTTTTTTGTCATTCAACTTTCTACTTATTCATTGCCGCAAAGTCTATGCTTTCCTAACAATCCCAGCAATAAACTACTCAGTACAATTTCAGTATACTTTAATAGTTCAAGGCTTATTCCAAAATTGAACCCCTAGCAAAGCAAGATGGGAGCTTTAAAATGTAAGAAAACAGATTATGTATAATACATTTATATTTGGCAATTGGTATTATCTATATAATATAAAGGGTTCTGGAAGCAATGTTTTTATTTGTCAAAGATAATTCTATGAATCCAATTGAGGACGAGTTTACTTGAAATGATTGATTTTATTCTCTCTATCATAAGAGAGAAAATTATGCTTGCTAGGCGTTAAAACTTAGAATATACTGCTATTTAAGGTCAATAAAATATTACTCATTTCACATTCAGTAGAAGTCTCATAAAATATAATTTCAGGACAATTTCTTATGCTCACTTATGAATGATTTGAGTATCTGATAATTTTTTTGACTGTTGCAGCAACAGTCTTTACAAGTTCTATTAGTAAAATTGATAAAGCGAATTAACCAACCAAAAATTTCAACGCAGGTCTCTTTGATACAACTGCATCTAAAGAATTTATTGAGAAAGAAGTTGTGAAGTGTATCAACCTTTCGATGAATGGGGTGCATGCGGTTCTTTTGGTACTTTCTACAAACCAATTTACTGAAGAAGAAACAAAAGTTTTGGATAACCTGCAAATGTTGTTTGGGCCGAGAATCGTAAACTACATGGTGGTTGTTTTTACGGGTGGTGACCTGTTGGAGAAGCATGGATTTACATTAGAAAAGTTTTTGGATGTCTGTCCACAACATATAAAGGTTAGATTTTCTCTTGGTTAACTCTCCTATATTGCATGCTTCTTATAATTTTCTATAATAATTTTGCTCAAAAGAAAGTATGTGTATATTTAGCCTCGATAGGTTAATTTTTAGTATGGTAATGCCTTCCATACTCTAGTATTGAATGGTAATCATCTATCATCAATGACATCATCCTTGAAATTGAGTGGGAAAATTTATCACAAACAAGCAGCTCTTTTTAATCGTAAACATAACCTATCCATCGCACAAAATTGAATATGACCAAAACAAAAGTGAAATACAATTGATGTCAAAGATTTGGTTTGTTTTTAGATTAGATTCATATATGTAAATGTCATTGAAATGACATAAGGAAGATAGCAAATTTAAACCTAAGTTGTAGACAGTTTTACTTATTTTTTCTATTTTGATCAAACTTTTACAACGAATGGAAGTATAGCATATGAATTAGATTTTGTTCGGTAAATAAAAATACCTCTATTTTTCATCTTTCATTTATTCTTTCATCTTTTTTGTCCGGAAAAAGTGATTGTAAATAAGTTTTGAAAGCAGATAAATTTAATAAATTTTAATTAATTAATACTTATAAATAAAATAATAAAAGCAAACATGATATTTTAAGTATATGAACAGACATTTCTGTTGATCTTAAACATATAGTTTTTGTAAGTACAGAAGATTAAAAACAACAAATGGGACAAACTGATGTGTTGTACAACAATCTGATATGTTTTTACAATTTTGAAAAATGAAAAGTAAACACAAAAGTTGGACAGAGGTTCATGATTGACTAATTAATTAGTAATGCATGTTTTCTCTCTTTAGAAATACGTTTGGGATAGATTTCTACACACTTCTATTTGGTTATATCATTAATAAGATATTTTATTATTTTCATGGTCAAAAATGACCAACTTAGTTTCGTAAATGAAACAAATTCAAACTCTATGAAGATGTATTACACTATTATAATCAACCTATAATTTTTGGTGCACTTTCTCCTTTTTATATTTATCTTATAGATTTTAGATTTATGATTGTGTATTGTGACGCAATGGTATTGAATTGGACTCTTCTTTATTGTGAACCCTACAAAGTTAGTCAACTATAAACATAAAATGTACTACATGAAATATTGGGATGGAGTGATTCTAATATGACCCCAATGTATGTCAGCATAGTATTTTGTTAAGAATTCGAAGGGGAATCAATTATCAAGTAGTTCAACCATAATCCTATAAAATATGCAACTATGAAGTTGACAATGTGATTTAGAATGTTTCTTAACTTGTCATGAGACACTTGAAAACATGGTACATTGAATATTTGACTTTAGAATCGGTTCATGGACTAATCTAAGGAAACTCTTGGAGGATTTAAAATAAGTGTGAATGATTTGAATAATGTTTTCCTAGATAATTTCTGATGCATAGACATTTTAGGTTTTTATTTATTTATGATTACTTTCACCGATTTCTCACTCAACATACGTCCCAAAGGGCACTCTTATGATGACCAATGAACAAAGATGTCGATTTGCAAAAATGAAATTCAGAATAGAAGAGATCAATTTGGAGAAAATAATTGATTTTTGTAAATCAAACTTTTAAGGTGCTCTATCTTGAATATTAAAATTACCATGTGCTCGAAACATTTGGAAACGAAACTATCTATGTGGGCATAAAGCAATCCTAGAAGTCAAATACTTTGCAACGAAAAAGAAAGATATGTTTGTGTAGATGATATAAAGTTTATTTAAACATTGCAAGTGATGATGAATGTAAAAACATAGAAAATGAGGTTGGCCTAGTGAACTTTAGAGTGATTGGTATGGAAGAAATGTATTGAAAGCTAGTCAAATATATAATAAATTGACATTTCTTAATGTGTATCCCAAATTTATGAAATTAATTACTTGTTCCAATTAGTCTAGTATTTGAAATGTAATACAAAATGTTTCGGTAAAGTAATAAAATAAAACATGTACCTTCATGGTATAAATATAGGATTATTTATATTAGAATAACATGTCGGGTAAACCATGTTATCTAATAAATCTATTTGATAGTGTCATGGGACAAACATGCCTCAAATTATATGATAGAGGAACTAGAGATTAGCAATTACCTAAATGGTGAAGTAGAAAAAATCATTATATATTAGTAAATTAAATATTTTGTAAACTACATTAGAGCACTATATTGAACTGTAACAAATATTTGCTTTTTTATTTTTTAAATCAGGTAATTATTTTGTTTTGAGGGGACCAAAAACCCACCAATACAGAAGGAAAAATATATAACAAAGAGGCAAAGCACAACAATGCCTCTACCAGTAGCGGAAGAAATACTAAAGCAAAGAAAACCAACGAAAAAAGAAAAACAAGACCAGACCCATAGATGTCATAAAGAAATCTGGGTAAAAAGGCTTGACCCAACAAACTTTATGAACCAACGTTAACAGCCCCCTAGAACAGCTCTGCGTAACACGAGAGGATCTCACAATATTTTTGGATGGACTGTAGTCCACCCTTCCCCAACGCGTGCAACATCCTCTGACTGCTTCACCATCACTCCATCTATCTTGAGATCAATCTCCAGCTTTCCCTCCCCATCCTTCATTATTCATGGTCCCCTTATGAATCCAATTATATCCAAACTAAAACCCCAACCGACCTAACAAATATTTTTATTAGTTTTGACATTAATATATTATTGTGTGAATGATATAATATTGATTATGCGTGAATTTTGAGAACAACTCACTTTTACATAGAGATGTGAGATATTTTAAAAATCATAAAAAATATTGAAATATTAAGAAAAAAGTGAGAGATATTATGGATATTTGGTGATAAGACTACACTAAATAAAGGTACTACTTGAGCCCATATAATTGTAATCCCAAATTGAAGTTAATTGAGAGTTTTTTAATCAAATTAAAA
Source organism: Taxus wallichiana var. yunnanensis (assembly GCA_018340775.1). NCBI lineage: Eukaryota > Viridiplantae > Streptophyta > Pinopsida > Cupressales > Taxaceae > Taxus > Taxus wallichiana. The sequence goes on from CM031239.1 coordinate 1,038,002,518, forward strand.
GTAAATCTACTCTTTCTTTTTTGACATTTTCCTTTTCATTTGATATCAAAGTGAGTTGAATCAATAGATATTTTGAGTGTGTAATATTATTATAGGGGAAATTTTTTATGTATCATCATCCATATTGATGAGGGACTCATATTATAATGTTGGTTTTATAAATTATTCTACTTCTCCATAACATTCAAGATCCAAATTATTTTATGAATGCATGGTATTTCCTCCTTACCAGTTTTGGTTTTCGATCACCGCTCATCCTATTTGTCTCTAGGTTAACGAATATGGTGAAGCCAATGAAGGAGAATGAAAAGAATATTACTCATTTAAAAATAAAAATAGAGCTTCAACTCTTTGTCATACAAATAAAATTTTTGAACAAAACAAATTTAGAAATAATGAAAACATAGGGGACCATTAAATTAGATGCAATTATACATTAAAACTTCATTTTGATATCTCATTGAGAGAATTCTAGTGTGTGTGTGTGTGTGTGTGTGTGTGTGTGTGTGTGTGTGTGTGTGTGTGTATTTAAAATAGAGTTGTTCCTCTTACATTCACATAAACATTAAAACACGAGATTTTTCTTTCTTCTACCTTTCATACCACACGCAAATCTAGTTTCTTATTTTTATATATTAATTTTTTTTTCTACTTCCACACATAAAAATCCATGTCCAAAAGGAGTCAATAATGAAATTATTTTATCATACAAAATTCTACCTTGAGCCATAATTAGAAAATTTTAGACCATACCACCAATCCGACAATACTTCCTGCAGAGATTTAATGAAAGAAAGGGAGGCCATGTTATGAAATGAAGAGTCTGCAGGATGAACAAGATAACCATTTAATATGTTAGTTGGGATTACTTTCCAACACTCTTCCTTATTCACAATTATTGCCTTCTACAAAGCCAAATGATCTCTTTGGTAGACAAAACATTATTTTCCTAATGGATTGTGAAGATGTCTGCACATTGATCTTAAGACCTATTAAATTCCAAAAATATTTCTCCATTATTGAATAGTTCTCTAATAATTTGATATCTTGTGTCTATATGTTTGCTTATCTTGTGAAAAACTAGATTCTTAGACAATGTTATTGCTAATTTTTGTAACAATAGATCTTTGTTACATCTTCTTTTCCCATTTTGAACACTTTTAACTCTCTTCTCATCCATATATACTACTTGGCATGATGCCCTTGTTGCTGCTACATACTCTACTTTAGTTGATGAAAGAGTGACAATTGGTTGTTTTTTTGAAGCCTGTGATACTACTCCTATTCAAAATTGAAAAACATAACCGTATGAACTCCTCCTATCATAAATTCTCCCTGCACAATCACTATTTGTGCATCCTATAAGTTTGAACTCATTTTACCTTGAATATTGAATTTCATAGTTCCTTATTCTACTGACATATCGAGAATCCTTTTTCATGATTACCAATGAGAAAATTTTAGAGACTTCATGAACCTTAAAGTGAGACTAACAACATACTTTACTTTAGGCCTTGAGGTTTTTGAATACATGAGACCACCAACAAGTATTTTATACAAATTTGGATCAATGTTGGCTCCATCATAATCCTTAGTTTGTTTCAATCCTATGAAAATTGGTGTTGGAGCTAATTTGCAATTTTTCATATTAAACCATTTCAAAATTCCATTTACATACTTGGTTTGAGATATGAATATAACATTATCACTTTGATTAATTTCAATGCCAAGAAAATACTTCATGAGTTCAAAATAAGTCATTTAAAATTCTATTTTCATAGTTCATTTAAACAAATCAATTGATAAGTAACTCATGAATATCAAATCATCAACATACGTGCACAAACAAATATGATTTCACCTTACTCATTTATTTTGGTGTATAGTGTAGTCTCATTGATGGAACTATTGAAGCCATTTTGTAGAAGATATGGATCATTCATGTTGTACCAAGATCTCGAGGCTTTCTTGAGACCATAAAGTGCTTTCTTGATTTTGTAGACCTTGTTTTTGTGCCCTAAAATTTTAAAACCAGCTATAGACACAAAATTATTCACTTTAGAAATTATTTAGTCGTAGTCTCATACAACTATTTACAAGGATTTTGAGTGCAGAAAGTACTATTTAACCCCATATTTTGACCATCTTACTTTATTTTCTATCGCCACTCCCGACCTCTTACACCCACATGCCCAAAGAATAATATTTTGGTGTTTTACATTATTTTAGATTTGACTGGTGCACCCGGGCTAGTATTAGGATGCCTATAGGTGTCCTAGTCTCAAAAGGGGTGCCATGATTCATTTTGAAATTTCCCGCCACTTTTTGGACACTTTCTAGCCATTTCATATTCTTATCTTTTTGGGGGTCAGCCATCTTGGGGTTATTTACAAAATTAGATCAAGAGAACCCTATAAATATAAAGTTATGAGATAATAATAAGGGACCAAGCACTAGTCACTAATATCATCCACCTAGGGTTGCATTCATATAAGGCATTTACAAATCATTTGCATACAATTAGTTCCATCATAAAGGATAAGGTTTGTTCATCTGCATCACACAAGCATAGGAGGGGATTCTATTCTATTCCATTCACTATTTTACTACATTTTTACATCTAGTTATTTCTCACTACTTCAAAAATATGAATGAAACAAGAGCTCTGGGAACATGACACACACGCACACGTGTGCGCGCACACACACACACACACACACACACCAAAACTACATTTGGGTCTGAATTATAGTGCAACACTAGGTAGTAAGTCCACTATTTGGGTAGCTGAGGTCATTCTGATCCATTCATTTGGATTCTTCTTTTTTAGGGTTTTGATACTTCTTATTGTCTCTTGTAGGATTTTCTTTCATCTTGGATGATTAGTGACACCTGAGAAGTAAAAAATATTATGCGACACACAACGGGGTTTGGGCCACCTACCCAACCTATGTAACTTAGCTCCAGATATTTTTCATAGACCAAGGTGCTTATTTTGTAGACCACAACATGCACATACACCCGAGTACCTCTCCAAGCGCTCCACTCCACCCAAATATCTTTGATCTATCATTTTTAGGGCCTCTACACATAGTCGTTTCTACTTCCTATTTCTCCAGGTCATTTCGTGACATAATGCAACAAGTTCCTTTAATCATATGAGTTCATTCTAAATCTCCTTACACTCTAGGGTTTAGCATTTTCATATTCATAGTTGTTTGGGTTGTTTTATATAGTCATTTACTGTATTTCTTTATTATATTTACATATCATTCTAGATTAGATTAACTATTATTATTCCACACTTTATTTAATATTAGTTAAGCATTTTGGTGAACATGAATTCATCGTACACACTTATAAGATACTTCTTTATCCATTATCCTAGAGTCTTCTCATCATGAACATATTTAATGACATTATCTATAAAATCAACCTGATTTTATCAATAAGCTTAGGAAGTACTTGGCTACCAATTACATCCCTCCTCATACTTCACCCAACTATGTATACCATAAGTTCACTTCAGCTTTATCCCTTAATGAGGATAAAATAAATTTCTTAATAGATGATCTACTTTTTCAATAAATATTAAGGCATGATCCTCCCTTGTATATTAAAGTTTGTGTTAATAAATTTGGAGTCAAATGCACTTTAGTTGACAATGGATCTGGCCTTAACATTTGTAACATCAATTTCCTTCATCATTTAGACATGTCGAAATCATATTTAGTTCCTTCTTTCATCTATATTCATGGATTTGATAACATCCCCAAGCATGTATTAGGTATTGTACACTTACCTGTCACTATTGGTCCATGTACAATTGATATTTCGTGTCATGTCATGCCTAATAACCTTAATTATAATATTATTCTTGGGATACCTTAGATCCATGTGATTAATTATGCCCTCTATACTACATACATGAATTAAATTCTTACATTAAGGAATTATATATGATGTGCCAACTAATCCATTACCTTTTAATTATTTTAACTCTATTGAACAAAATCTTCCTCTTATATTACTCAAGTTTAGGTTATGAATACTTGCACCACTTTGGATTCTCTAATAAAAATGTAGATCAACAAGAATATAAAGTCACAGAGCTTTGGGATCTCCCTACGCATTCACACAAGTTTGGGCTAGGGTATCAACCTCCTTCTACACCTCCTACGGATACTTATACCACTTTTCATGTTACTTCACTTCCCTTCGTATATCCGTAAGTCATTACACGATGATTCATTTACTATTTGGGATACCCTCGATAATTTTTCTACCGATTATGAGCTTCTTGATTATGTGGGTGCTTACAATCATCTTCCCTCTTTTCACCATAAGATGCATCATCTTTCATCTATCACTACTACGACATATCTTGGAGAATCTAAAGTCACCACCGACAAGGCCAATACGCTTGATACCATTGCTACTAATCCATATATTGAAGATCATTCAACCCTTCTCAAAAAATAAATAATACAATACAACCTCGACACATCTCGAAAACCCATGCATAGTTTTTCTAGTCACTTCCCTTACCCCTTCTTAACAAAAAGGTATCAAGAAATTCCTTCATGATTTCTATGATATTTTGGTATGGGACTATATTGATATGTTGGGAATTGATCAATCCATAACAATGCATAATATTGTCCTCAATCCAAGTGCTAATCCTATCCATAAAAAAATCTATAACATGCACCACAAGGGAACCCTCTTAGTAAAAGAAGAAAATCATAAGCCTAAAGATGTAGGATTTATCAATGTTGTCGAATACCATGAATGTGTATCTAAATTCATCTCAATAATGAAACCATATGTTCAGGTTCTTTATGGCATTGATTTCTTCGATTTAACCAAATTTTTCCCTAAATATAGTTTTCCTCTACCACACATTAATTTTATTGTCGATTTTATATCTGGATATGAAGTTATTTCTTTCATGGATGGCTTTACGGGTTACAATAAAATTAATATCAACCCGGATGACCAAGAAAAAAAGTCATTCACCATTCCATGGGGTACATTTTGTGACACACACATGCCCTTCATCCTTAAAAATGTCAGGGTTACTTATCAATGGGAAATGCCACATATATTCCACAACTACATTCACAAGACTAATAAGAAATTTACATATAATAAATCAATAAATTGAGAAGATAACACAACAAAGATATATGGGGATCAAGATGCCATAATATGCAATATATTCATAATACTACCCTTAAGGTAGGGGAAAACCATACAATGCTCTTTAAGGAAGGAGTAGCTCCACAATCTCCCATGATGGGAATCCACTTTGAGGGGGACACCTCAATATACCTCTACCAAGTACAAGACTCAACTCATACATACATGACCTCCTCATAATGATGCTCACATCTTTTAAATAGGATGGGTAACACCTAATCCCAATTTAGGCCAACTCATTACCCAATATAATTAATTCCTATGTGAGCCCATATAACTAATTAAGGGGATGTGTGCCACATGTCAGCATCTCTCGTCAACCCATATTTATCATATTATCATATCCCAAGGTACATAGCATTTCCTCCTCTTTGACATGTTTCATCCCGAAACATAAGAAGAATCCATATAATGAGTGTGCTTTAAATTATTGCACACTTGTCACCATGCTCGATCATCCAACCACCCATATGAAATCCTAGTGGGTGATGTTGCTCCAAACTTGATTCCATATTCCATTGTGCTCATCTGATTCCATCCTGGTCCATATGTGTTCCTCCTCGACATCCATGTGTATCCATAATAATTATTCCTATGATTCCATTTCATATAATTATTTCTCCATTGATTCTGTTTATAGCCTTGATAATTGCTCCTCCAATTCTCTGTATATCTATATAGATTGCTGCCCTTATGTGCCCTAACATGATAAGAACTTGTATAGCCAAAATTATTACTCCTCCAATTCCCTGTATATCCATATAGATTGTTTCCCTTGTGTGTCCTAGCATGTCTCCATGATTTTTTCCTCTCATGATGATGTGGGTGTCTATATGGTGCAACCTTAGTATGCTCAACCTTATCAATATTTTCCTCCACTTTATTGTCCTCTTACAACTTGTTTTGCTATTTCTTTTTTCTCTTGAGTAGAGAAACTTTTTTTATAGTTTTTCATCATGTTCTTCATCCTCTCTGCTTCGATTCATCCTTATTCCCTTCTTCACCATCTTCAAATTCATCTTCATGATCCAATTTTACATTACTTTTTTCCTTTTTAAGTGTGATATCTTGCAATGTAATTTTTTCTCTTATACCATAATTTCATGAATTTCTTTTTACGCATTAATATTAATTTTTCTTAATGTCTCTAACCAAGGATATCCGATAACAATATCCATACCATCCATATCTAAATTATAAAAATTTGAATGTAAAACATATTTATCCATGAAAGCTTTAAATCTTTAAATATTCAAAAACTTGAATCGCATGTAGATTGTTACCATCCATATTGATGAAGTTATATTTTCTCCTAGGGTTTATGGAAACAATTACCTTTTTTCTTTTAATGCACCCTTCAAACTGAAATATTGAAGCTTCCTTCCTTAGAGATGCACTATCTCGCATGTAGCTTCAGCTTCATCAACATTTTTTCTTCATCATCGTCAACATTTTCTTCTTATTCTTCTTCTTCTTCTTCTTCTTCTTCTTCTTCTTATGTTGCTTCTTCTTCTTCTTCTTCTTCTTCTTCTTCTTCTTCTTCTACTTCTTCTTTTTAACAAAATTGTGTTTCTTTTTTGTTTCCCATCTAGCTAAGAAAATATCCTCCATTTCCTCCCAATCCCAATCCAATAGATCTATATCCAAATAAGAATACTAATGTCATGCTTTCCCACCAAGATGAAGATAAAAACTAACCCATACTAAATATTCTTCAAAATAAATTTTTAAAAATATATCCACCATTTTTTTCATTAATTTCCCCATTGCCATAGAAAATTGGTATATCCATGATGCATAAAAATTAGGGTTTCACAAACTTACTCCTTTGAACAATATTTGACTTGATGATTTCATCAATCATTCATCCTCAAATCTAAAACCACAAAGAAGTAACACATGCTAAAATTTTGAGAGATTTCCGAATATGTAAAATAATCAAAGAAAGATAGAAAATTGCAACTTGTAGGTTGGTTTTATGTAAAACCCTAAAACTCTCAATATCTTCTTCAAAATAGATCCAAAAATTATGAAATTTTTACCATAGATTTATAAAGAGAATTTTAAATGGTTGAAAAAATTAGAAAATTAATTCCAAAAAATACAGCCTATGAAGCAAATTTAGGTGAAACCCTAAAAATGCAATAACTTCCACAAAACACCTCAAAATTTCTGAAATTTGGATTATAGCTTTATGAAACTCTTTCACAACCGTGGTAAAAAAATTGAGAAAATATTCATAGAAGTTTCCAAAATATATCCAAATCACTAAAATTAGGGTTTGAACCGAAGTGTTTTTACCGAGATAGATGCTTTGATACCACTTGATAAGAAATTTGCATATAATAAATCAATAAATTGTAGAAGATAACACAACACAAGAGATATGGGGGGCCAAGATGCCCAAATATTTAATATATGTAGAATAATACCCTTAAGGTAGGGCAACAACATACAATGCTCCTTAAGGAAGGAGTAACTCCACAATCTCCCAAGATGCGAATCCACTTCGAGGGGGACACTCCCAATATACCCCTAGCATGTAGAAGACTCAAATCATACATACATGACCTCCTCAAAATGATACTCACATCCTTTAAATAGGATGGGTAACACCTAATCCCAATGTAGGCCGACTCATTACCCAATATAAGTAATTCCTACGTGAGCCCATATAACTAACTAAGGGGATGTGCGCCACATGTCGAGATCTCCATCAACCCATATACATTGTAATATTATATCCCATGTGAACCCCTACATATAACTAAAGGATTTGTGCCACATGTCGGTATCTCCATCAACCCATATATATCATATTATCATATCCCAAGGTACATATCAGGGGTATAGGTATATATCATATTATCATATCCTAAGGTATCATCATATAATTCATTCACCATTCCATGGGGTAAATTTTCAATAGACACACACATGCCCTTAATCCTTTAAAACATCATGGTTACTTATCAATGGGAAATGACACATATATTCCATGACTACATTCACAAGATCATTGAATATTATGTAGATGACATCTTGAAAAATTTCAGCGATGGTCCTCTCAAAGGCGAAGGATCTACGAATACTATTTGAGCGATTATGACAATATCAAGGAGTGCATCTAAATCCCAAAAAGTGTGTTTTTGGGGTCACAATCATCAAGATTATGTAGGATACATCTTGGAAAAAATTGCTTATAAGTAAGCTCTTCAGATATATTATCTCCCAATATGGCATTGAGATTGATCCTAAAAAAATTAAATCCATTATCGATATGCCTCAACCAAAAATCATGAGTTAGTTATGATCATTACAAGGAAAAATTAGGCTATTCAGAGATTTATTGCACAAATTGTTGATAAGACTCAACCATTTACATGGATCATGAATAAAGATAATAAATTTGTTTAGGATGAACAATGTCGAATAGGATTTTTTGATATCAAAACCTACTTATTACATCTGCCTATTCTAGTTCCTTCCTTGGCCGATCGACCTTTTTGTTATATCTCTTTTACATTTCATGCATTTGGTGCTTTATTGGTGTAACATTATGATTCTCAATGAAAAATAGCCATATATTACATCATTTGTACCCTACCTTCTTATGAATGTAACTATAGCTACATTGAAAAACTATGTCTAGGTCTAGTTTTTGTTGTGGATAAATTGTGACATTATCTCCTAAATAATGAAGTACATATTATCACTAAATTTGATCCTTTGCGGTACTTATTATCTCACACACATCTGTCAGGAAACTTGACACAATGGTTTATGCTTCTCACTAAGTTTGATTTCAATTTTATACCACAAAAATACATCACCCATTTCTTATTCTTTTTGTGATGATTTTCACTACCTATACTATTGAGCCACACACATGGAAAATGTATTTTGATGGCTCTCATTGTTGATCTAGTGTTGGAGCTAGGATAGTCTTCATTACCCCATGGTGACCCACTCCTCTTCACATATTGATTAGGGTTTTCTTGTACAAATAACATCACATAGTATGAAGCTCTCATTTTAGGCCTACTTACCTTCCAAAAATCTCATTCATAACTTATGCATACACACAGCTCTCAATTCTCAATTATTCAATGATATATATATATATATATATATATATATATAATATATATATATAAAAAGGAGTATATAATCTCATACAACACAATTGTTAAAGATATCCTAGCTACATTCGAGTCTTATTCCTTTACTACCATTCCTTATAAGGATAATCACCATGTAAATGTTATGGATAGTGTTACATCACTCATCCTACAAGACATCATAGATGAGTAAGACACATTCATAATTACACACTTACGAAATCCTTTTATATCTGCATTACCTCTTGTAGCTTGTGCCATAATGCACACTCAAGACAACTCTACATGGTTACGAATACTAACCCTAACAATCTGCAACCTCATAAGGCTAGAAGGTTACAACGTGAGGATATTCGCTATGTCATTGGTGGTAAAAAATTATTTAATTGTGTAATTGAGGGTCACCTCTTATGTTTGCCTCACACTTGCAAATATACCACTTCCATCTCACAGATACATGATAACATGTGTGGTGGCCATTTTTGGCCAAGGAAATGTCACAAAAGCTTTTATGACAAGGGTATTATTTTCCTATAATAGAACAATATCACCTTGAATATGCCACTCGTTACAAAAATTTCCAAAAGCATGGTAATCTCCATCATACACCGTCATATGACTCCATCCCATTGTGCCTACTTGGCCTTTCTCCTTTTCACGACTTTATCTTATCAGTATGATCAATCTTGAAACAACCAACGGACATAAATACATCATTACGGATACCAAATACTTCACCATGTGGATTAAGGTGGGTCCTCTATGCTCAACGATTGGCACAAACATTTTTACTTTTCTCACCACCCATATCACCACCCACTTATGTGTACCTTCTGCAATAATCAATAATAATGGAACTTCCTCCAAAAATAAGGATCAAAAGTTTTCTGCCAAGTTCAAAATAAAAAAATCATTCTCCACACATCATATGATGCAAGGAAATAGTCAAGATGATGCCACTAAAAAAATATTGTCAAAATCTTATATAAAACCATTAAATATAGTGGTACCGATTGGCATAACCAACTATTCTATGCTCTATGGGCTTATTGTACTAGCATTCATACACCTACTAACACCTACCATTTTCCCTTGGTTTATGGTGTTGAGGTTGTTATCCCGCCTGATCTCGAGATACCATCCGTGTGAATCTCTCTTAAAGGTATCCTTAAATACAATTAATATCGTGAAATCCAATTACATGAACTATAAATGTTAGACTCATGTCATGTCCAAAACTCGAACACCATCACGCATATCAATCTTGCATCACTCATCCCTATAATATCAAAACTCTACTTGAGTGTTTAGCATTGGTGACCTTGTCTTGAAAGAAAAACCAAAGAATAAAAAGGATGAGAGACCTCTCAAAGGAAAATTTAAGCCCAAATGGCTTAGGAGACCGTAGATTATAACCAATATAATTGGTGGTGGAGTTTATCGCCTCATCACTCTTTTAGTTAATGTTGACAATTTTTGCACTTGTGTAAAAAATGGGAAACTCAAAACTTTGTTAAGATGGATAACATTTGTGAAGTATACCTAAGATAAGGGAGATTAAATCAGATTATTTTGGTTCTTGTTGATTTTTTAAAAGATTACATGAAATCTACAGCTATGTGTGCTGTTACAAAACATAACAGATCACATAGTCTGTAATTTCATGACCATCCTCAAGAAAAGAACACAAGCCCCAAAGGATAGTTGTGTTGTCTTGATGAGGACATCCAATTGTAGAGTAGGTGAAGTGTAAAGTTTTGGAACAACAAACATAAGTGCAGATCCCAAAAAATCGAGTTCATTACTAAATGTTACAAGTTCTATTAAATGTTCTTTCCTTTATGATTAAGACATTCAATTATGTTACTTAGTTTAGTTCATTATACAATCCATACAGAAAGTAGAAATGTAGAAAGAGATATACAACTCATTTACAAAATTCAATGTTTTATTCACAAGGAGAGTCAAATGTTTCCCACACAAGCTGTGGGATGTAACTGAAAAGTAAAGTACAACTACTGAAAATAAAGATACACATGCGTGAAGGAGAAATCAAAGGAGTATGAGGGTGAACCCATCATTTCCTTGTATATTCTTTGTTGTGCAAAGCATCTCCTTGCCAACTCCTTCATCCTCAAGTCATAGTACTTGAAAATAAAAATAAGTCAACCATCAATTATGAGCTCAGGGATGAAACCATATTCCTATACTATCCTACTTTTTCATATGAATCTTCCCCTAAATAGGAGATGTATTCTACTTGAAGGAAAAACTACATGCATGCTTTAATCACTCAGAAAGAAGAAAGTGAAAAGAAAGAAGAAAACATGGACATAAGAGAGGCCAAAAGCCTAAATATTTCCTAACTATTTTCCTAAGTGTGCAGGTATAGGTTGCAACCAAAGAGAGAAATAAATAAGTCATAAGTACATGCTAAGAAGAAGGAAAAGTGTAACTCAAAATTCATTAAACATTCTGCAAATGGAAGAGGTTAGAGCTCAGAAGAGAGAATGGAAGACAAAAGTAATTTTTTCAGTTTGCAAAGAAGAGGGAGAATCAGATTTCAACAAGCTGAAGCTAAAAGCAAAAAGGATTACAGCTAAAATAGGATGAGAGAGAAGATTTGAAAATTTTTGACAGGGCTTCGCCTTATAAAATCAACATTTCAAATTTTTAGCATACATATCAAAGTTGTAATGAAAGGAAATACAGTATATAATGCAGAAAAAATAATTCTTTATAACTTAAACAACTGAAGTGAATTGAAATTCCAAGATAATCTTACAAATTTCAGCTTTTCTAAGTTGTAGTTTTCAAAATAAAGTAGATATGAGAGCACAAAATTACTACAATATCAATGAAGTACATTCATTCAAGAAAGGTAGTACTCATCTACAACATAAGCAGAAGCCATTACAGGTGAACAAAAGAATCTATCTCATGATGCCATTAAAAGTAGATACAAGAACAGTTTAAAGTAAGCTACAGAAGACACAAAGTGCATGAATGATCATCATATAGTAGCCATACAAGCAAAGACCAGATTAAGCTACAGGTCTTCATGAGCTCAATTTTTTAGAATAGAGGGGAAACTTAGGAAAGGAACATGTCCATGCTGGAAATGGATGGAAGATAGAATTCTAGAAAAAAATTGCCAGGGCTTCACCATGAAAAATCAACATTTTACATTTTTCGAATGCCAGAAATGTTACTATAAAAGAAATAAAGCCTCTATCTGAGAGAAACAAGCTTCAGAGATCAAAATTGAATGCAAGATTTACAACTACAAAGATAAAAGTTATCTATAGTTTCATGGTAATTTTAGAAAGCACATATGAGATTCATGGTTAAACAGAACTAGGGAAATACATAAAGAATTAAAGAGATCTTCTTGATCATGGAAGACACCAAAAGCTCAAACAGAGTGCAAAACCCAAGGTGCTAAACATTGAGGTAAAGGAATCTACACAAGGATGAAATGCTAAAAGTACAAAGTCTGGTCAGAAGCAGGGAACTCAGTGTTTAAGTAACAAGAAGTAAATCTCAATAGAAGGCCTTTCTATTTTTGAAAACTAATGACAGAATCAAGAAAGAAAATGAAAAATATGAATACCCATATCAGAAGGAGGCCTTTTCCTGCAAACGAAAAGTTCCATAGCCTACATTCCAGGGATAATTTTATAAGGAGTGGATCCAAGTAGCAAGTAAAAGAGCTTGACACATTATTCAGGACACAAACTTAGGTGGGGAAATTTGAATCAGAAAACTCACACATATACAAATCAAAGAAACATTACTGTATTTTAGAGCTTGTTATTCCCATTAAAATCAGATTCAAGTTACGTTATAAGAGTGTGTACAGATCCTGACAATTGATTAAAACATTAATTGGAATCATTAAAGTTAGATAAAGGAGAGAAAGCTCAAAACAAGGTTCAACTTGAGATGACCAAGGCCGAGCCATAGATATTCAGTAAACCCTCAAGGAAAAGTCTAGAATCGGGCTGACATGAAGTTCAAATACCCAAAATCAAGAAACGTTCAGACCTGGAGTTAAGGGAGGAGAAATACTGTAATGAAATAATGGAGACCCAAATGAATGTTGAGCTCAAAAATGCAAAGCTTCCAAAGGCAGAGAGGTTCAGATATCATTAATGGTAGTGGAAGTCACATGACACAACAAAGTTGAAGAAACCATCACAAGTGCAATTGTAAAGAAAATGTACCCAACGTTTGAGCTCTCTTAGCAACACAAAAACTTTAGAACTAGTTAAAATTTGGATAATCAGAAAGTGTTGACCATCAAAACTCATATAGAAATAAAGGCAATTATTTAAAGGCCATTATTTTGTGACAGGAGCCATCACATTTCTACCTCAAAAGAAATAAGCTACAAATCTAGTTTAGTAAAGGATTTCTTTTCATTTTACCAAATACCCATGAAGGGAATGGACTTACTAGTCACAAAGATCAAAATCCGAAAGTAAATCATGAACTCAAGTGCCAGTGATGTTGCTTACCCAGAAGCTCACACAACTCTGTAGAAGGTGAAGACACAGGAAACCCGAAAAGCACTAATAGTGGTGGCCATCCAACGAAGTAAAACAGAGACTAAAAATAATGCAGTGCCGAGCTCACAGATCAAATACTTCTACTCACAAAGCTTCACAAACTCAGAGAACTAGTGTGTAGAGGGTCCAAGCTCGGGAAGATGGAAATGGCATCGAAGGAAAAAAATTCCGTGGTTCACCCACTTCACAAAAATCCGAATGAAATGATCATCGGGTTCAAGTTTTCTTTTACTATGCCAACTCGAGGGGATAATTAATGAAACCTAACCGAGGGTCAAACATCGATGATAAAATTCAGATGGGTACAAAGATCAAATGTCGGTGATCATTCACCAAATTCAAACCAACCAACCAAAGTTAGTTCCCACAAACCGTTTAAATCCAAATCCCTTGAACCCTAATCATGGGTAATAGATCGATGACATCAAATTCACAAGTATAGAGAACAACCCGTTTCCATCATCAAAATCAAAGAAAACTCAACACAGGTTAAGTTTCCACCGACAAATGCATGGAGGGGTGAGTCACCGTGGGGAGGGGTCATCCCACGTCACCCAAAAATATCATTGCATTGAACTTTATCAACTATAGTGCATGCTCAGAAATTCAAAAGGCCAACCAAATCATACACAATGATCACTGAAAAGGTGAAGTATAACCTTATTCCAATCAAATGTAAAAGTGGGGTGGCATACCTTATAATATGCCTAAGTCCACAAAGGTGGCCGAATGTAACATGGTGCCCCTTGTATTATTTCAAAACACAAAAATTTGCTAAGACCACAAAAGTGGCCAAACCCAATGAAGACAAGAGTTCACAACCACAAGTGGTCCCCACTCCAAGGAGCTAGGGTTGATTTACAAAGTGTCACTCATGTGACCATTTTTAAAGGAGATGTCAATATCAGAACATGTGCACATAGCAGGTGGTCCCCACAGGAGGAATTATTTTTCAAATATTGCTAAGTATTGTAATTATTTTTCTCACATATAGGGAGTTGTTTTTGCATGCCTTCACAACAAGACAAAATAGAGAAGAAGAAAAATTTGCATGCTCAAAGGAGGGAGACTTTCCTAGCAAGTAATTTTATTATTAGCAAATTATTCACCCATTCTTTTCTTAAAAATAGAATAGTCAACTTCAGTTTGACTGCATTGTAAACAAGGCTATTAATGCCTATTTTTAATTGCATACTCTAGTTTGTATTATTTTATCCCTTTATTTATTATTAAATAAAGGATAAAATTAGGATGCATGGGCGAGTACAACCTTAGTCTATTTTTAGGAAGGGTGGGAAAATTTATTTTTCTATATATTGTGTGCCTTTGCAAAGCACAAGGGATTCTTCTGGAGGACTTTTTGATATATGAGTACTGAAGCAGATTTTTCCAGTTTTTCCCTCTGAGTGTGAAGTATTTTCTACCTTTCCAAGTAATTTTACAGTCTTGTGTATGTTACATTAATCTTGTGAATGCAAATTCCCTGATCAACCATCTTACCCTGCTGCAAATTTCAGTCTTTTCTGCTTAGTTTTTGATGTGCATGTTAACTTATTAGTACTGTTGTGATCCTCCCTCAGTACAATCAAGTGTTTTGCCCTTAGATATTATGCAGAAAAACTATTGGTTCATGCATCAAGAATCCTTCACAAATTAGTTGTGCATACACTCAGTCAAAGCCCTCATACAAATTTGGTGTATCACCTTATTTTTAATCATTTTTACAATCATCTTTTACCCTAAAACTCCCAGAAAGTAGTTAAGTATACACCAACAATGAACCGGCCTTGATATTGGAGACTCGCCTCAAAATAGGTATACCCACAGACCTGAGGTGTTTCCATTGTATCTACGAAAAGAGAGAGACAATTTTTGCAAGCTTAGAAAACCTACAGCCCATCTCTCTACAGGTGAAATTTCAAGAGATAACTTGATTTTGGAAAGCTCGGTGGGAGCATGAATTAGATCTCGCATGCAAGTTTCAGATCTACTGCATATTTACAACAAATTAAAAGTCACTTTCAGGAGCAAACTACAGCTATGACATTCTAAAGATTTTATGATGTTTTGGTGAGTCCATAAAGTTGATCTCAGACTAGTATTACAATATGTTCCATGCCTAAAGTGACTACAAGATCATCGGTAAGAGGGATTCCTTTTGATTTTGTTTCTTTACCTTTGAATTTTGCTAGAAGGAGAAGAGTTGGTAATACTTTTCCTTATAATAGACTTGGTTTTGGTAACCCTCCTCCTAATATTCCTTCACCACGTGTCAATTTTTCTATCAATATCCCAGTTTTTCCAATGGCCCAACAACCACCTAGGAATTTTGTGCCCTTTACTAATGGCAGCCCATTAGTAATTCTAGTTTATCATGATATTCCCAACACTGCCATGAAAATTTTGCCATCATTTACGGGTGAAAATCAAGTTACACCAGTTGAACATATCAAATATGTTATAGCCCTATGTGCAGTCCATAATATCACTCATGAAGATGTAGCCCTAAGACTTTTAGTTACATATTTTAAAGGGAAAGCCTTGCAATGGTATAGAAACTTAGAAATTGGAAGCATAAGAACTTGGGATATTTTAGGTGAAAAATTGCTGAAACAGTTCCAAGACAACTCAGATCATTTGTCTCTCATTGAATAGTTATCTACTATTAAAAGAGCTCCCAACGAATTTATGTCTAGTTTCAATATCCATTTTTCCAGAACTTGGGAGAGAATTCCAGCAAGTGTCAAGCCTCAAGCTGATCATGCTTTCCTTTATTATCTTAGAGCATTAAACAATGATATCTCAACTATGATTCAGTCAATGGGTGGAGAGACACTCCCAACAGCTTATGATATTGCTATCCGAGCTGAAAATAGCCTTATTCAAGATAGAAAGTTAGCACCAAGGCCATCAATGCCATTTTTGGTAGATTTAGCGCCTATTCCTTAGCCTATTACAATCATAGAACCCATTATTGTAGCTCCATTAGATGATGTATTCAAAGCTTTGTAGACTATGGGAATAAGATGACTTCAATTGAGAACAAAATTGCATTACCTAATGAGACCCTACCAAGCTCCTTAACACCCTATCAATAGAATCAACAAAATAGGTAGCCCTATCAACAAAATCAGAATTATAGGCAGCCTTACCAACAAAGGTAGTTTGACCCAAAGGCTCCTAGTTCTTCTAATGCTTTAGTTCCAGTTAATATGGCCACAAAAGAGTGGTGTCAACCTTGTAATCAACCTCATTCAGTTGTAACTTACCCAAATACTTTTCTGAATCTAAATCTTATTGTGCAACCTCAATCTGAAACATTGTTTATGCCTCAAATGGAGGGTGGGCAGCAAGAAACTCATGTTCAGAAAGCACCTGAATAGAATTTACTTAGTTTTAATGAGGAGGATTTTTTGTAGTCACTACTAGGGCTTAGGGGAGGGCTGCTGAAAATCAAAAGCAACAAAATAGGCCTATCCTACCTATCACTGATAAGACAACATCTACAATTCCAAAGTCAACTAGCAACCCTGTTATTCCTCAAAAATCAGCAATTTTCCCAGTTTATAAAATTCATCAAACAAAACTACAACTTGATCCAAGAGGATTGTTTATACCTCAGATATCCAAGGTAGCTGAAGCAGAATAAGTTTTCGCTAAAACCTACTCCAAGACAATTGATTTTATCTCTAAGATAGTTGCTTCTTTTAACATTGTTGATGTAATGAAAAAGCATAATGTTAATATCTCAATTTGGGATGCTCTAAGTATTCATGGACAACAAGATTTACTTTCTCATGAACTAGCTAAGCTACAAATTTCTTCAAATACAATAGAGAAGGAAGTTCAGAAAATAGACATGGTCCTTGGAACATTTGAGCAAGACCGTATTAAAGAAGTTAAGTGGATGGTTCAAAAGTTTTGAATGCTCTTGACATTAAGAAACCACCACCATTTTATTTATCACTAATCATTGGAGAACATTTAGTTCATAATTACATGATGGATAGTGGTGCAAGTACCACAGTTATGCCAAAAGCAATTGCAAAAATATTAGGCTTCAAAAGTATAAGCCTACGTAAAGAAAGTGTCTTACATCTTGATGGATGTACAAATAACATGGTTGGTATAATCAAAAATTTGGAGGTAACATTACATGCTTTCCCAAATTTTTCTATTCTCGTAAGATGTTACTATTGTGGATCTACCTCCATACTTTTCCTTGTGCTTATCTAGATATTTTACAATAAAATAGGAGGTTATCTCTCTTCGGATTGGTCCTTCTTATTTTTTACTACACGTTATGGAACTAAGGTTACTATCAATTCAGAACCATTGGCTAGATTCCATATTGAGCCTCATTCTTCAAATGTAGTAGCTAATTACTCAGCTTTAGAGAAATCTGATTTTGATGATGTAGCTCAGGTTTCAACATTAGATGGTGTTTCTAACCTATTTATGGATGAAAAGACAGTTGAATAACATGCTCATGATCCTTTTAAGGAGGTTGAAGAACATATTTTTGGTGTGTATTGTATGCATGAAGAAAATACACCACTTCCCTTGTTGTCCAAAATAGATGATTCAAGTAGAAGGGATTTGGAAGCTTCATTTTGATGGAGCTAAGAACAAGAAAGGACAGGGAGCAGGTTTGATGCTCACTTCCCCAACAAACGAAAGGTATTTCTCATCTTTGAGTCTCCAATTTACATGCACTTGTAATATGGCTGAATACAAAGCATTAATTCATGGCTTACTTTGGGCCAGAAAGAGAGGTATCAACACATTACAAATATTTGGTGATTCTGAGTTGGTTATCAATCAAGTAAAAAACTTCAATGTTTGTAAGAATCCACTAATGAAGTCTTATAGACATAGAGTTTTAGACTTAATGGAGGATTTTGAAGCTATTAATATTCAGTCTATTCCTAGAGCTGAAAACAAGCATGCAAATAGACTTGCAGCAGTTGGTGCTAGTTTTGAAGTGCTGGAATAGATGGAAAACAATAAAATTTAGCCTCATATTAAGCTAATTTTCAGGCCTTCTATACCTAATAATGAATCAAATTGGCAAGTTTTTGAAAGTGATGATCAAATCTGCAGGTTTTTGCAACAAGAAGCTGAGTTCTCTGCAGTTAATTAGGATAAGTTACAACATTTATATGGTGATCAGATTGTTTAGTTAAAGAAAAATAAATTGCCTCAAGGTCTAGTTACATTGGAAGACATCTTCAAAGACTGACGATCAGTTAAGAAAGGTGAAGACTAAAATGTCAACCCCCTCTGATAATTACGAAGAGATCTTGGTTGATGAAGGGAAAAAGTTATTTCTTGGAAAGGTATGTTCCTCAGCTGAAAAATAGTCATTTATTAATCTTTGCAAAGAGTTTAAGGATGTATTTTCTTGGAAATACCAAGATCTAAAAGGATTTGATCCCAGTCTAGCACAACATACAATCGAGTTACATCCAAATGCTAAGCCTGTAAGACAGAAACAAAGGCCTATAAATCCAAAAATAGAACCTCTGATGAGGAAAGAGTTATCCAAGTTGATCGAATCAGGTATTATTTTTCCAGTTAAGCATTCAAGTTGGGTACCAATCTTGTTCTGTTAGGAAGAAGAACAGTGAAATCAGACTATGTGTAGATTTCAGAGATCTTAATAAAGCTTCATTAAAAGATCATTACCCACTTCCGAATATGGATCAGATTTTGAGAACAGTCTTAGGTTCAAATAGACTATCTCTTCTGGATGGTTACAGTGGCTATAATCAGATTTTAGTCCGAGAAGAAGATAGATACAAAATAGCTTTCACTAGCAAGTGGGGTACCTATGCTTACAAAAGAATGCCTTTTGGTTTTCCAAATGCCGAGCAATGTTTCAACATGCAATGGACATGGATTTTCATAACTTGTTAAATAAATGTATTTTTGTCTATTTGGATGATATTACAAGGTGTTCTCAAATAATTGAAGGACATCTCATGCATTTAAGGCAGACTTTTCATCTATTTAGGCAATTTGGAATATCTTTGAATCCATGAAGTCTATCTTTTTAGTACATCAAGGTAAATTACTTGGTCATATTGTTTCGAAGTAAGGTTTAGCAATTGATCCTTTCAAAATCGAAGCTATATCATAGCTATCATTGCCTCATCATAAGAAGGCATTGCAAAGTTTTCTTGGAAAAATCAACTTTGTTAGAAGATTTGTTCTAGATTTCACAGCATTGGTCAAACCGTTAACAACTATGTTAAAGAAAGAGAAAAATTCTCTTGGACCAGCGAAGGAAAGGAAGGTTTTGAAGCAATAAAATCAGCTATCTCTTAGGCTCCTACTCTTGCAAACCCAAATTTCGATAAAGATTTTACAATGTATGCACTTGCAGGAGATGAAAAAATCTCAGCTATTTTGACTCAAGTTAATGATGAAAATATTGAGTAGCTAATTGCTTTCTTTGGATAGAGTTTACATGATTACGAAACAAGGTACACATTTCTTGAAAAACAAGTACTTTCAAGTAGTCAGAGGACTAAAGAATTTTAAGTATATGCTTTCAAACAATAAAATTCACGTTCTTGTTTCTCATCCAAGTGTGAAAGATTTCCTTTTAAATAAAGAATTGAATGAGAAAAGAGTAGGCTAGATAACAAAATTTATGGAATATGATTTCGATATCCGGGTTGCTAAGATAATTGAGGTAAAGATTTATGTAAACATCTAGTTGCTGATATGGAAAAACAAGCAAGCTGTAGAACCCAAAGATTCAGAACAAAGCATGTTGAAATTACATATCAGCAATCAAATATCATGGTCCAACCAGGAAATCAGCAACCTAAACTTGCTCAAGAGATCCAAGAATCAAGGTGGATGACTAATTTGGTTAACTACTTATAGCATGACACCTATCCAAAAGGTATGGATAAGAATAAATGAAGATATTTTAGATTACAAGCTATTCCTTATCTTTTCATTGATGGTGTGTTGTTCAAAAGGGATATAAATGAGATCTTGTTGTGATGTGTTGATTACGATAAAATTCAGAAAATATTATTAGAATTCCATGAAGGACTTGTAGGAGGTCACTTCTCAGCATGTACTATAGCTTTAAAAATTATGAAAGTAGGTTACTATTGGCCTAGTATATTCAAAGACTATTTTGAATGGATTAAAAATTGTAAGAAATGTGCTTTCTTTGTTGGAAAAGAATGTCTTGCTTCATTGCCTTTACAACCTATTTCATCTGATCAACCTTTTATGTAGTGGGGTCTTGATTTTATTGGAATGATAAACCCACCTTCATCACAAGGACATAAGTGGATCTTAACTGCTACAGATTATTTTACACGATGGACTGAAGCAATAGCCTTGAAAGATGCTAACAAAGCTTCGATACTATCCTTTTATGAAGGCATAGTTTACAGATTTGGTGTTCCAACAATGATCATATCAGATAATGCTTTAGCATTCCTCGGTGCAAAGGTAATAGATTGGGCTGTCAAACATGGAATATATCTGAGTTCTTCATCTAATTATTACCCACAAGGTAATGGCTTAGCTAAAAGTACTAACAAGAATCTGTTAAGAATCATCAGAAGAACACTCAAGGATAATCAAAGAGCTTGGCATTTGATGTTGAATTCCACACTTTGGGCTGACAGAGTGACTCCTAAAAGATCAATTGGCAATTCACCATACAAGCTTGTGTATGGAAAAGAAGCAAGAATGCCTATTTCAGTTGAGTTACCCGCATTAGATTTACTGCATCAAATGGAGCTACTTGAGAATGAACCATTGCAGGTTCATTATGCAGATTTAATGGAATTACAAGAGCTAAGAAATCAAGCTCAATTAAATATGGAAAAGAATCAGAACAAATCAAGAAGATTTTTACAAGAAAGCCAAATTCAGAGTCTTCAATGAAGGAGATATTGTGTTAAAGTGGGATGCTGATCGTGCAAAGCTAGGAAGACACTCAAAGTTTGATACACTCTGGAGTGGTCCTTACATGATTTCAGCTTATAAGGAACACAACACTTTTCATCTTTCAAAGCTGAATGGAGAGGAACTTCCCATTCCTATGAATGGTATGTTTCTCAAACACTGTTATTGAAAATCTTATAGTGATTGTTAAAGTAGGATTTCCCTTCAATAAGTGTAGTTTCTGCACATTGCATTATTTTTCAATTCAATAAGTGCATTCATGCATGTGATCTAATTTACTGATCCTTTCCCACTTTAGTTTGTTTTGGAAGGGTTGGACCTTTCAGAAAGGTAGATTTTGGTTGTATGCTTCGGACTCCATGCCCAATGGACATGAGCAAGGAACTAGTATATAAGCTAGTAGGCTTTCCTCGCGGGATCTCTAGAAATGTTGACAATTTTGTACTTGTGCAAAAATGGGCAATTCAAAATTTGTTAAGATGGATATCATTGGTGAAGTATACCTAAGCTAGGGAGATCAAATCAGATTATGTCGTTCTTTATTGATTTTTTAAATATTACATGAAATTTGTAGCTATGTGTATTGTTACAAAACGTAACATATCACATAGTCTACAATTTTGTGACCATCCTCAAAGCAAAAGAACACAAGCCCCAAAGGACAAGGTTGTGTTTTCTTGATGAGGAAATCCATTCTGAGTAGGTGAAGTGTAAAGTTTTAGAACAAGTAAACATAAGTGCAGATCCTAAAAATCGAGTTCATTACCGAATGTTACAAGTTCTATTAAATGTTCTTTCCTTTATGATTAAGACATCAATTATGATATTGAGTAGTTTAGTTCATTATACAATCCATACATAAAGTAGAAATGCAGAAAGAGATATACAACTCATTTAAAGAATTCAATGTTTTAATCATAAGGAGAGTCAAATGTTTCCCACACAAGCCATGGGATGTAACTGAAAAGTAAAGTATAGCTATTGAAAATAAAGATACACATGCATGAAGGAGAAAGCAAAGGAGTATGAGGGTGAACCCATCATTGCCTTGTATATTCTTTGTTGTGCAAAGCATCTCCTTGTCAACTCCTTCATCCTCAAGTCATGGTACCTGAAAAGCAAAAATAAGTCAACCATCAGTTACGAGCTCAGGGATCAAACCATATTCCTACACTATCCTACTTCATGCATATGAATCTTCCCTAAAATAGAAATGTATTCTACTTGAAAGAAAACTGCATGCATGTTTTAATCACTTAGAAAGAAGAAAGTGAAAAGAAAGAAGAAAACATGGACATAAGAGAGGCCAAAAAGCCTAAATATTTCCTAACTATTTTCCTAAGTGTGCAGGTACAGGTTGTAGCCAAAGAGAGAAATAAATAAGTCATAAGTACATGCTAAGAAGAAGGAAAAGTGCAACTCAAAATTCATTAAACATTCTGCAAATGGAAGAGGTTAGAGCTCAGAAGAGAGAATGGAAGATAGAAGTACTTTTTCAGTTTGCAAAGAAGAGGGAGAATCAAATTTCAACAAGCTAAAGCTAAAAGCAAAAAGGATTACAGCTGAAATAGGATGAGAGAGAAGATTTTGAAAAAATTTGACAAGGCTTCACCTTATAAAATCAACATTTCATATTTTTCAGCATACATATCAAAGTTGTAATGAAAGGAAATACAATATATAATGCAAAAAAGAATTCTTTATAACTTAAATAGCTGAAGTGAATTGAAATTCCAAGATAATCTTACAAATTTCAGCTTTTCTAAGTTGCAGTTTTCAAAATAAAGCAAATATGAGAGCACATAATTACTACAATATCAATGAAGTACATTCATTCAAGCAAGGTAGTACTCATCTACAACATAAGAAAAATCCATTATAGGTGAACAAAATAATCTATCTCATGATGACATTAAAAGTAGATATAAGAACAGTTTAAAGTAAGCTACAGAAGACACAAAGTGCATGAATGATCATCATATAGTAGCCATACAAGCAAAGACCAGATTAAGCTACAGGTCTTCATGAGCTCAACTTTCAGAATAGAGGGGATACTTGCAGGAAAAGAACATGTCCATGCTGGAAATGGATGGAAGATAGAATTCTAGAAAAAAATTCCAAGGCTTCGCCATGAAAAATCAACATTTTACATTTTTAGAATGCCATAAATGTTACTATAAAAGAAATAAAGCTCTATCTGAGAGAAACAAGCTTTAGAGATCAAAATTGAATGCAAGATTTACAACTACAAAGATAAAAGTTATCTATAGTTTCAGAATAGATGAATTGCTTGTAATTTCAGAAAGCACATACAAGATTCATGGTTAAATAGAACCAAGGAAATACACAAAGAATTAAAGAGATCTTCTTGATCATGGAAGACACCAAAAGCTCAAACAAAGTGCAAAACCCAATGTGTTAAACATTGAGGTAAAGGAATCTGCACAAGGATGAAATGCTAAAATTACAAAGTCTAGTCAGAAGCAAGGAACTCAGTGTTTAAGTAACAAGAAGTAAATCTCAATCCTTCAGAAGGCCTTTCTATTTTTCAAAAACTAACGATAGAATCAAGAAAGAAATTAAAAAATGAATACCCATATCGAAGAGGCCTTTTCCGTAAAATGAAAATTACGTTATAAGAGTGTGTACAAATCCTGACAATTGATTAAAACATTAATTGGAATCATTAAAGTTCAAATAAAGGAGAGAAAGCTCAAAACAAGGTTCAAACTCGAAATGACCAAGGCCGAGCCATAGATATTCAGTAAACCCTCAAGGAAAAGTCCATAATCGGTGACATGAAGTTTGAATACCCAAAATCAAGAAACGTTCAGACCTGGAGTTAAGGGAGGAGCAATATTGTTATGAAATAATGGAGACCCAAATGAATGTTGAGCTCAAAAATTCAAATATTCTAAAGGTAGAGAGGTTCACATATCATTAATGGTGGTGGAAGTCACATGACACAACAAGTTGAAGAAACCGTCACAAGTGCAATTGTAAAGAAAATTTACCCAACGTTTGAGCTCTCTTAGCAACACAAAAATTTAGAACCAGTTAAAATTTGGATAATCAGAAAGTTTCAACCATCAAAACTCATATAGAAATAAAGGCCATTATTTTGCGATAGGAGCCATCATGTTTCTACCTCAAAAGAAATAAGCTACAGATCCATTTCAGTAAAGGATTTCTTTTCATTTTACCAAATACCCATGAAGGGAAATGGACTTAATAGTCACAAAGATCAAAATCTAAAAGTAAATCATGAACTCAAGTGCCAGTGACATTGCTTACCCAAAAGCTCGCACAACTCTGCAGAAGGTGAAGACATAGGAAACCCGAAAAGCACTAACATAGTGGCGGCCATCCAACGAAGTAAAAAAAGACTAAAAATAATGCAAAGTGCCGAGCTCACGGATCAAATACTTCTATTCTCAAAGCTTCACAAACTCATAGAACTACTATGTGTAGGGTCAAGCTTAGGAAAATGGAAATAGTGTCAAAGGAAAAAAATTTACTAGGGCTTCACCCGCTTCACAAAAATCGAATGAAATGATCATCGGGTTCAAGTTTTCTTTTACCATACCAACTCGAGGGGAGAATTAATGAAACCTAACCGAGGGTCAAGCATCGACGATCAAATTTAGATGGGTACAAAGATTAATGGCCGGTGATCATTCACCAAATTCAAAGCAACCAACCACAGTTAGTCCCCACCAACTTTTTAAATGCAAATCCTGAACCCTAGTCTCGGGTAATAGATCGACGACATCGAATTCACAGTGCAGAGATCAATGGCCCGGTTTCCATCATCAAAATCAAAGCATACTAAACATAGGTTAAGTTGCCATGAAAAATGCATGGAGGGGTGAGTCAGTGGGGAGGGGGCCAGCCCATGTCACCAAAAATATCATTGCATTGAACTTTATCAACTATAGTGCATGCTCAAAAATTCAAAAAAAGCCTACCAAATCATACACAATGATCACTAAAAAGGTGAAGTATAACCTTATTCCAATCAAATGTGAAAGTGGGGTGGCATACCTTATAATATGCCTAAGTCCACAAAGGTGGCCGAATGTAACATGGTGCCCCTTGTATTATTTTAAAACACAAAAATTTTCTAAGACCAAAAAGTGGCAAAAACCCAATGAAGACAAGAGTTCACAACCACAGGTGGTCCCCACTCCAAGGAGCTAGGGTTGATTTGCAAAGTGTCACTCATGTGACCATTTTTAAAGGAGATGTCAATATCAAAAACTATGCACATAGCAGTGGTCCCCACGGGAGGAATTATTTTACAAATATTGCTAAGTATTGTACTTATTTTTCTCACATACAAGGAGTTATTTTTTGCATGCCCTCACAACAGGACAAAATAGAGAAGAAGACAGAGTTACATGCTCAAAGGAGGGAGACTTGCCTAGCAATAAATTTTATTATTAGCAAATTATTCACCCATTCTTTTCTTAAAAATAGAAAAGTCAACTTAAATTTGACTGCATTGTAAACAAGGCTATTAATGCCTATTTTTAATTACATACTCTAGTTTGTATTATTTTATCCCTTTATTTATTATTAAATAAAGGATAAAATTAGGATGCATGGGTGAGTACAGCCTTAGTCTATTTTTAGGAAGGGTGGGAAAATTTATTTTGCTATATATCGTGCCTTTGCAAAGCACAAGGGATTCTTCTTGGAGGAATTTATGATATATGAGTACTGAAGTAGATTTTTCCAGTTCTTCCCTTTGAGTGTGAAGTATTTTCTACCATTCCAAGTAATTTTAAATTCTTGTGTATGTTACATTAATCTTGTAAATGCAAATTCCTTGATCAACCATATAACCCGCTACAAATTTCAGTCTTTTCTCGCTTTGTTTTTGATGTGCATGTTAACTTATTAGTACTATTGTGATCCTCCTCACTACAATCAAGTGGTTTACCCTTAAATATTCTATAGAAAAACTATTGGTTCGTGGATCAAGAATCCTTCACAAATCAGTTGTGTATACTGATCACCAAAGCCCCCATACAAATTTGGTGTATCATCTTAGTTTTAATCATGTTTACGGTCATCTTTTACCGTAAAACTCCCAAAAAGTAGTTTAGTATATATGAACAAGGAACCGGCCTTGATACCCGAGACTCACCTCAAAATAGGTATATACCCACATTGCACGAGGTGTTTCCATTGTATCTACGAAAGAGAGAGATCATTTGTGCAAGCTTAGAAAACCCGCACCATCTCTCTCTACAGGTGCACTTTTGAGAGATAACAATTAAACCTCTCAAAACCTACTCAACATAATACATTTAAGAATTACTATGCTTAGTTCAACACACTATACGACCACTATCCGATGACACACTCTCATGCTTCGGTTCACCCTTGACCGTTGAGGGATTCCTACATATGAGCGTCGCACACTACATTATTCTACATACTATACTAGTCTTTATCACATAGGACTGTAGCATTACATCATCCTACATACTACATTACTAGTCTATCTACATACATTACATGCCACTCTATACATTACACTTTACACATTCTACACATCTTGCATTGCATTCTACACATCACGTCTTTACACATTATATCTATCATATGGTTGTCTATCATCATGTATATTACATACTATTCTACACACTATACTCACTACCCAATGAAGCACTTTAGTTCCTGGGTCCATACTCAATTGCCCATGGTTTACAAATCAAATGGATATTTCATCATGTGACATTTCAAGGATAGTTACACTTGTTATAGGCTAAATCATCTCTTAATTTAGTCACTTTGTAGTGGCATACTCTTAAGGATAAATCACTACTCCCTACTATCCATCTTGTAGTGGTGTATGATTTAGGCTACATCACGACTCCATATTATCCATATTGTAGTGGTATACGCTTTAGGCTACATAACCACTACCTAATATTAATATTGTAGTGATACATGCTTTTTAGGCCAAATCATCACTCATACATTCATTTGGTTGTGATATACGCTTAGGCTATAAGTTTCACACACATCTCTTCTATATGTTTCATATCATAATCACTACACATATACAAATTCATCACAACATGCTAGAAAAACTCACATTATTTGATCAATTCTCAATGAAGCTCTCTCATTTACGGTTCATTCTCGACTGCTTAGGGGGAAATCCCAATGAACCGAACTTCATAAATTTCTATTCATTCAAGGGAGGGGGCACATGGCTCCTACCATCCATTTTTCATTTCATTCCATCCATAAACAACATGTTGTATATTATGATTGCTTTTCTCTTGCTTATTTTTGCTTGTTCATTGTCACTTTATTAAACAATCTAATTAGATTACTTATATGATATTTATCTATATCATCTACACATGTCTTTTCATGTCTTGTTTTATTTATGATCACAAATATAGGCATCTTACATGTAACATGGATTCTTGCCCTTTACCCTTCCTACATTGGTCGTTGGGGGTATCCACATTTTTCTCTCACATGTGATATTGTTTCATTTGTTACTTCACACTTTATATTACTTTGTTAGACATGTTGTTATCAGTAAATCACAACACCCTTATTTTTACGCAAGTGCATATACTTGAGCTAACGGTGTGATTGGATAACATGGGTACTATCTCCAAGTTGTGGGACTTTCTAATTGAGATAGACCTCCAAAGAAAGTTGGTTCTCACTCCTAAACTACCTTCCACAATCTACTCTAATGTAGGAAAACTATCTTTCCTAATCTAACTTTCCAAGGGACCAAGGAGAGATAAATGCATAAAACATGAAATCCTACATACGGTGGTGATACATTAAAAGGGGGGTGTGAGAGTAGTCTTCAATGTGTGAAAAAAAAAGTAAAATGCATACTAGAAGGGGTGATAAAAGTTCTCCACAATTTGGCAAATGCATTCACAACAATATTTCATACATGCACAAAAATAATGATTCCTTGCAAGAGCATAAAATTAGACACAATATTGTTGTAATGAATTTTGAAAGGGCAAGAAGAGAAAAAAAAACACAACAGGGGAAGATGCATCCACAAACTTGTATTTTATTGCTTCATGATATGCACAGTTCAATCTATTACAATATAAGGGCTTGGATCACCATGCAAGGAGTCCACTAAAAGTTCCTGCAACACATTGGTTTCACAAGGAGATTTTTATAGAGCTTTTCTATAGAAAAACTACCTCCCCCATTTTACAATGAGCGCAACACTCCAATTTATAGAAAAATAAAAAGAGAGAGAGAGAGAGAGAGAGTGGAAATCCCGAAATATGTCCTTCAACCACTTGTAAGAGGTATTAAATGGAGTGAAATGATGTTATTTTTCTTGCAAAAGGCTCCCCATACTATCTCATGACTTGCAGCAGTGAAATATGTCAGCCCATGCTTCATTGAATGCGTCCAACTACCAAATAAAACACTATTATGAACTTGGCCGTGTTTTCAAGAAAATATCCATCAATCCTCAACTAAACTAAAATTTCTTGAATTTTTAAGTCGGTCTTAGAAACATGATTTCAACGGTACAAATTTCATGTGATTTCATTGAAAAATGCAAAAGTTATGGCCTTCTGAGTGCGAGCAGCTATTTTGGGTCTGCCAAGCATTTTTGTCATTTGACAGGAATGAGTATTAATTGACTAGAGCTGAATATGTTTCTTTTATTTTAATATATATACCCTCATAAAAATTAATAAAGTCCAATCTTATGAAAATTGGAGCTCGGAGTCAAAAGTTATGGCTATTTGAAGTTCAGGAGGTCAAACATTGACTTTTCTCTTCATTGCGAATATTTCGGCAAAATCAAGTCTACGTGTCCCGGCTGTTCGATACACATTCTTCCACATCACCCGATTCGGGCTTCCTTTTCCTTATGCATCCGCCATTGACCAAGCCATGAGGGCCATTGACCTCCGCATTCTCTGTAACACTCCTTTTGCGGCCTTTTCACCTTTGCGCATCCTGCGTATACTTTTGTCCCAACTGTCCGTAGACCGTGTGGGCCAAAAATTTCTGACTTCACCAATTTCCCTTTGACTTTGGCATTTTCGGCAATGCGCACCCCACGCATCCCTGTTGAACTTGTGTGGTCTAGGACACAGAAAGCTGATTTAGCTGATTCCTTTGTATTTCGGCTCCAAACCTAGTTCGACGAACCTTGGTACGATCCGCACTAGTACGACCCGCAACCTCCAGACCTACAATGCATTAAAACAAGCCCGCGACTTCATTTTTGGATTTTTTCAATTTTTTCTAACTTGTTGGATTTTTTCCTTGGATGGGGAAGTTAGAGAGAAACCAAAGGGACCCCAAAACATGATTTTGGGCCTTGAATAAATTCTACTTGCTCGAGACTAAAGAATCTGATGCGTGTTATCAAAATTACCTTAAGGGGTGAATTTTGGATAACACATGTTTTTTACATACAAGTTATCTTTATAATATGTTAATGGGTGGTTCATGTGCAAAATTTCTATGCATGGATATTTTCTTCTATACTTGTTTGTTATATTGCTTGCATATTTACCGCACTTGTTTGTTGTGGGCATTGCCATTTGTTTGGTGTGAACACTTGTTTATAGCTATATGGCCATGATGGGTTTATGTGTCTTGTGAAATCATGAGTGATGTCCCATGTTTGTATCCCTCTTTGTGTGGCTTACTTTTCCTTCTTGCATGTTTACATTACTACATGGTTTGGTAGCTTACATATGTTTTCTTCATGCATGATTGTTTATACTAAGACTTATTTTTAGCTAGCCACTTGTTTGAAGATTCCTTGGTTTCTACCAAGGAATTTCCAGTTCATGTGGTTAGTCATCCATTTACATTTTCATTTGTGTATTTTACATTTAGTTTCTTTTATATACATGTGTCTTTTATACTACGTCTTTACACATACATACATACATATTTAAATACTTGATCATTTTCTCCTTGGAGGTCCGGTCGTATGAGAAACAAGCATTCAAATGGGGGTAACAACAATAACAACGTCCACAACAAAATCTTGCACTAGCACACACCATACTAACCATGCTGCTAAATCACACACATCATCCACTATACACACGTTTCCTCCCTAGGTTCACTCACATCACTTTTTTTTCACTTTTACATCTTTATTTTCCATACTCCATATTTTTTTCATTCCATGCTTTGTTTAGTTCTTCAAAGCACATTTTCTACTACAATCTTCATGGACATCAAGTACGCATCTCTATCTACTTTATGTTATCGAGGTATTCACTCATCAACATAAAGTGGGGAAAATGTAGACACAAAATCATACATTGTAGAAATTATTTAGTATTGGTCTCATACTATTATTTAGAAGGTTTTTGAGTGAATAAATTACTAATTAACCCCCAATTTTTGGCCATCTTACTTTATTTTCTATGTTTATTCCCGACCTCTCGCACCCGCATCGAGTCATATTTTTTGTTTTTGTTATTTTAGATTTAATTGGATATGAAGGCTAGTACTGGGCTCCCATGGGTGCCTTAGTCCCACGAAGGGTGCCCCGATCCTTTTAAACTTTCCCACCACTTTTTGGTCACTTTCTATCCATTTAAGCTTCTCATCTTTTTGTGGTCGGACATCTCGGGGTTAATTATGAAATTAGATAAATAGAACCCTATAAATATAAATTTTGAGATCATAATGAGGGACCAAGCACTAGTCACTACTATCATCCACCTAGGGTTGCATTCATCTAAGGTATTTGGAGATGATTTGCATACATTTATGTCCATCAAAAAGGAAAAAGGTTGGTTCATCTACATCACACGAGAATAGGAGGGTATTTTATTCTATTCCATTCACCATTCTACTACTTTTTTACATCTAGTTATTTATCTCTACTTCTCAAAGTATGACTAGCACAAGATCACATAGGGAACATGATGCATACACACACAGTAACTACATTTGGGTCTAAAATGTAGTGCAACACTTATTTAGTAATCCCACTATTATAAGAAATGAGATCACCCAAACCTTTCATTTACATTATTCTTTTTGTAGTGTTTTGATACTTCTTGTGGTCTCGCAAGACTTTCTTTCATCTTGGATTATAGTGACACTTAGAGAAGTGCACCAATTCTAAAGCAACACATAACAAGGGTTTTAAACAATGTGGTGAACCTATGAAACTCAGCTTTAGACCTTTCACATAGACCAAAGTGCCCATTTTCCAAACCATAATGTCTGTTGGTGCTCTAGTCCACCTAGATATCTCTCGATCTATCCCTGTTTAGGAGCTCTACATAGTAATTCCTACATCGTATTTCTCCAATCAATTCTATGACACATTCTAGTGAGTTCTTTTCATCGATGAGTTCATTCTAACTATCTTTGCACTCTATAGTTTAGCATTTTCATCTTCGTAGTTTCTTGTGTTCTTTTACATAGTCATTTACTACATTTTTTACTGTATTTACATGTCGTTCTAGGTTAAATTAACTACTATTATTATACATTTAAGTTAATTTTAGTTAGTCATCAAGTAGTTGTTCCACATATACTTTTTCCTCAAGATAGCCATTTAAGAATTTTGATTTTACATCCATTTGATAAACATGCCACTTGTTTTGAGCTGTTATGGAAAATATCATTCTTATGGTGTCTAAATACAGGAGAAAATGTCTCATTGTAATCAACTCCAGGTTGTTGTGAATATCACTTTGCCACTAGTCTTTCTTTATGCTTTTACACATCACCTTTTTCATTTAATTTAGATTTGTAAACCCGTGTGACTCTTATGACATATTTTCCTTTTAGAAGGCTCACTAACTCCCATGTATGATTATTTTCAATGGCATCTATTTCTTCATCCATTCACATATACCCATTTTTCATCTTTAATTACATATTCAAAATGAATTGGATCATCTATTTGTGAATATAAAGCATAAAGATAAATCAGACCTGCATTTTTTTCACCTTCATTTTTCTCATAAATGTCTCTAATACTTCTGATTTTTTTGTCCTCAAGCTTGCCAATGTAGGATTTGACATATCACTTGAACTAGAACTTGTGGAATGTGGACTTGTTGATCCTACACTAAAAATCCCTGTTGTAGATGGTGTTTTTGTCCACTTGTTGGAGTGATTACTTGTATCCATGAGGTTTCCCATACACTTGATTATGTTGTCACTTATGAAACAATTTGTTGAGCTTGAATGGATGTGGAAGGAGTCGATTTGGAGGAATATTTTGTGGTATAAAAACTTCATTTTCCTCTTCTGGTATAGTTACTAATATATTGACTTTGTTTTCTACACTTCCATCCCATGTTTCCTCTTCTATGAACTACACATCCTCGCTGATTATAACCTTTATTTGTTATTGGATTATAGAAGTTGTAATCCTTTTATTCAACATTATAGCCAAAAACTTTGCATTTTTCTTCTCTATTGTCTAATTTTCTTCTTAATTCATCTCGACACATGTGCATATACAACACATCCAAAACTCTCATATGAGCAACACTTAATTTTCTTCTACTCCAAGATTCTTCCGGAATCATTTTCTTGAAAATTTTGTTGGACATCTATTCATTATATAAGTTACACAAGAAACAACTTCAGCCCAAGATTCATTTTATAGATGTTTTTCTTTCAACATAATCTTATCCATTTCCATTATTGTTATGTTTTTCCTATCAACCACACACATTTTTTTGAGGTGTGTATCTAGTTTTTAATTGTTTGTGAATTCCATGGTCTTTGCAAAATCTTATAAAATCATTTGAGATGTATTCACCACCTCTATATGTTCTCAATGCTTTGATATAATGACCACTTTGCTTCTCAACAAGAGCCTTGAATTGGTAAAAATATTCAAACACTTCACTCTTATGCTTTAAAAAGTAAACCCATGTTTTTCTTGAGTAGTCATCAATGAATGTCAAAAAGTAGAATCTTCCACCAATTGAAGGTGTATACAAATTCAATTTCAATAAGATGTCGAATTCAATATCATTTAACATATTTATTCAACTTTTACAATACAAAATTTGGGATCAAATAACATCTATCTTTAGATGAACATTTCTCTTAAGCGCTAATATCTTTGAAATGTTGCAAAACCTCATTAATAAACCTTTCAATACTTCACAAATTGTTGAATTATCCTCTACAACTTCATTTAACATATATATCTAACTTCCCCTTTTATTAACCATGCATACATATGAATCAAAACACATTTATAATTAAATGTACATTTCCGAAAGTGCCCCTAAAACTAGCATCTCATATATATTACAAAATATCAATAATTATTTTGTATTGTAGCATAAAATTACATAAATTGCAATAATACACAATGAATCACAACCACGTCGTTGCGCACCATCTTACTTGCATCCTGCAAAACCACATGAACATGAAATCAATGATAAATTGTTGGCATGCATCCACATAAGTCTATTATAATTAATGTTATTTGTTTCACATTTACATATAAATGATAATATTTTTCATTCGAAAGGAGAGGGTTAGATACATACATTAATTTCACTTCATTTCTTAACTAAGGAGAGAGAGAATAGGGAATAAAGAGAAACATTAACTTTCCGAAAGTCCAATTTCACACACAAGTCACAAGATAGAGTTCCAAATAGTTATTTACAAGTGTTAAGGAGTTTCCACGATGGTTTGCTAACTCGAAAAGGGTCCTACAACTTCCTTTTACATTTTGTGCTAGTTGCAAAAATACTCAATTTAGGATCGAGACTAAGAAACCACCTTCAAATTTTATCTTTCAATGAGAAAAAACACCACGGGTAAATTTTTACTTGTCCACATATTTACCAAGAATTCACTTTGGAACTAACGGAATTCAAAATGGTAAATGAGTTACGATTGGTGGCTAGTATTTTAGGGCCACCGGTAGTAATTGTTCGATCTGACCTAGTCAAACTATGACTGGAGGCCTAAAAAAACCATTGCCAAACTATATAGAAATGCATTTTTTTACCAAAAAAAAATTTGTAAGAATTTTTTAAGGAAAAATACTAGAGGTTTGAGAAGGAAGATAAACATTTCATTGCTGCTCGAGATTC
The DNA here is from genome assembly GCA_018340775.1 of Taxus wallichiana var. yunnanensis. Classification (NCBI taxonomy): domain Eukaryota; kingdom Viridiplantae; phylum Streptophyta; class Pinopsida; order Cupressales; family Taxaceae; genus Taxus; species Taxus wallichiana. The sequence goes on from CM031239.1 coordinate 1,038,037,450, forward strand.
AAACAACGGGTCAAAATGAAAGCCAACTTTTCAATTTTAACAACTTCCTATAAGTGCAAAACAGAGCAATAAGGCATCTAGAGGAGTGGAAAAGAAACTACAAACAGTTGATTGGGTCAATCTAAAGCTTGATGTGACTCTCTTCATAACAAGGAGCACATACAATATTTGAAACCTCTTTTCTAGGGTTTCAAAGGTGGTTTTGTGAGTCTCAAAAATCATGGTTTACTGGTTTTACAAGGAAATGATCGACATCATTAAAGGAACTCAACCTCAACTTGTCAATAAAAAGGGTGTTGTAGTAATCTAGTTTGGTTATGAAGTTTGTTAGATCATCTCAAAATGAGGGTTTAAGTCCATGGTTGACTACCAAGGGATTATTTGGATTGTGCAAGTTATAATATGACGTTTTATTGTTTTGCAAACAAGTTTATTTAAAAAAATCAAATGTATGATAATCCTAGGGTTTAAAATTTTATTTCGTTGCAAATGGAAAACTAAAATATGAGAATTGTGAAATATGAGGATAAATGAACTAAGCTTGAGTGAAAACGAATCATCCCAAGATTTGGAGCACGATTCGCATCTGCACCAAATGATTTGCCAATAACATGAAGCCTACTCTTGGCTCCCCTCCATTCGATGGTCCAACAAGAGATAATAAACCACGTACATGCCTCTCCTTTGCCTATTTATGAAGATGTTTATACTATGATATGTTTGAGCGGATGAAATACGTTTTGGGTGACATCTTCTATCCAGAATCTAGATACTTTTTGCACCCATGATGTGATCCAATAAACCCATTTTTGCAGCCATTGCTATTAACATTATCCACCACATCAAGCAATTAAAAATCCATTAAATATGTTGCACCAATAAGAATCACCTTGGTTGTAAACCCACCAAGAGTTTTGCCTAACTACACCATAACCCATTGATACAATCAAAATGAGAAGACGGGCTATGATTTTCCTCACTTCCCCAAATGTAACCACCTATAATTTGATTCCCATTGGTCTAATTCCATTAGCATTACAGGTTTGCATAATCAAAGTAACAAAATGTCATTTCAAACATGCCCAACACAATAGCAAGAGTAATGGAATTATTTAATTAACACATTCCAATGATACCACATCTCTTAGGTGTCTTTTATTAAACACTCTACAACTTGCATACCTACCTACTTGAGAATTTATAACTACAACATGTGACATATTCCCCCATTCTTCGTGCTTTATTGGATGTGTATTCCCTATTTTCAAATCTCAATGTATAAGCCCTTACTCTCCATGCATGTGCATCAAATTGAAACATTTTGAAAAATAATTCACTTTATTTTTCTTTCCTCTCGTGTCTCAAGAAAAATAGTTTTAAGTTTTCTTAAAAGATCGTCCAAATTTGTATCAAAACAATACAAACATATCCTTTCTTATGTACTTGGGGTTATGGTTAGCATGATCCAAAGCTTTCATTTTTTACGTAGGGAGGAAGTTACTAGGAATGGTTCTAGAGCTTGGCTATGCTCCCGAGTTTCCAAAGTCATATCATAAATACATCTTCTACATATCCTATGATTAGAGCTGCCTACAAAACCACACTTTCATTTATTTTTTATTTTAAAGACATTCTATCAAGAAGTCCACCCGCCTTGAGTAAGGTTCCACATTTTGCATACACATCTACCCTCCGAGCATCCGCAACTACAACATCTCTGAAATAACTCTTCTATCTTTTATAATTTGATGGATGTCCATACCCTTTTCATGAGCTCATATTTTGAAAAGGATGGGAGTACACAATGTGATCGCCTCATGCAATGTAAACTTCGATCATGTTGGAGACATTTTTGTTGGATTGATGACACAATGTGACTTGCCTCATGAGCAAACACATGCCTTCTAAATCTTTGAAAGAATTTTTTTTTTGCTCTTACTATCCAAATAATGCTAAATTTGCAATGTTAACTTGGGTTACATCTTGTTAATTCTCTCACGGATCTCAAATAAATTACATACACATTGCATACGAGAAATCATGGCTTCTCGAATGATCCTCTGTGGAAGCACAAATGCTTTACTTCGTTTCAGATCCCATAAAGAATGTCAAGTGGATTTTCCTGCTACCGAGGCACTTGAAAATACATTATCTAATAAAATATACTTTCCATCATGCCTTGATGGATTACCATACCTATTTCATGGCTCCCAATTAGTGTGACATAGGATAGGAGGATGTTGGGGCAAGAATTGAATGATTTGTTGAATTTCTCAACACATTAGCTGAATCGTGTGAGTGCCCATACCTATTTTAAAGCTCGTTATTCGACACAAGGTAGGAGGATGAATGTTGAAAAGGGAGATAATACCTTCATAGTGAAAGGTGGACAAAAATATTTTCTACGTAGCTACCCTGCTACAATCCAACCACACTAACTTCACTAACTCTCCCATCTCCATGCCACCATCACTTCCAAAACCAACCTGCATTTAACCACACTAACTATTATATATTTAAATATTACTATTATTTTATTTTATTTTAATTTGGTTAGACACTAAATATCCCTCCCCTTATAAGAGCATTTTCCTCGATGCACCACAAAAGTGAGGCTACAAGTCACAATGACAAATATTTTTAGTGAAAAGAATTATGTCGTTAAAACATGACCACAAGATTTAAGGAAAGTCTTGATGATTTCTTAATGTTTTGTGAATATTGGTAGTTCTATTTTACATTATTACTTAGTTAATCATTTTCCTTAACAATATTTATTAATCTCAAGATCTTAATATTTCAATTCTTAAGATTTTAGTTTATCCATTTTTCGTGGGTGCCCTTCTGATATCGACATCATGATACTACGTTAGGCCTTAACAAAACACTAATGGTCCACAAGACATATTGCTACATACTTTCATGACTATATCACATCACAAGAACTCAACCAACCCATGGAAGGAACATACATGATCCACACACATAGTACTTGTCATATACATGTCCTTGACACAAATTTAATCGTAACAATGACATACTATAACAACATGAAATTCCCAATAGTGCACATACAGGGGTTTCACGAAACTCAAAACCATAACTCTAGCTATATATGTTCAAGAATGAAACAACATCACAAAACATAAAACAGACTCACAAGAGTACACATAAATCATAATACCACACCATACACCTCCCAAACAAAGACAAAACAACTTCATATACCTCCCGTGAAAACATCACAAAAACCTCCATGTACCCTCTAATTGCTATATCCATGCATATCCTTGTTGTGCACACAAATCTCTTATCCCTCCCTCAAATATCTTATCACTCCCCTCAATTAGTATATACAAAGATAAAGTAAAAATATTCTCTTATCCCTCCATTTAAGTCTCTTATCACTCCCTCAAATCTCTTATCACTCCCTCATGTAGAATATACAAAGATAAAGCAAGAAATTTATCTTATCCCTCCCTCAAGTCTCTTATCACTCCCTCAAATATCTTATCACTCCCTCATATAGAATATAAAAAGATAAAGCAAGAAATTTCTCTTATCCCTCCTCAACTGTCTTATACCTCCCTCAAGTCTCGTATCTTTCAATTACCAAAGAGGTGGTCACCCTATGTCCCTAGGCACAGAGTCTAGCCACCACTAACCGAAGTGACATAATAACTCATGGATCAACAACCTGCTATTTATCTCGTAACTCCTTAGGGTGTACCCCATATAATGAAGTGGTACATAGGTTTAACCACTCCATGGTGAATCCCATGACCATATTGTAACACATTATGACATTACCTCAGAAACCAGCATACAAATTTTTTCAAATGCCACCTTTAAAAAATGCGGGTGAAAATCCCAAGCCTTGGGCTAGGCTATACAAAAATTAAACTTGAAACACAAATTTAAAACTAATCAAAAGAAATGGTCAACTAGTCATGGTTAGTGCAAAAATCTGCATGTTAGTGCAATAACCAAATAAATGGCCAAAATATAAGAATGTGTCAATAAAGAAAACTATTGGTTCTAACAACAAAAGAGATCATGATTAATTTATAAATAAAATGTGTATAGATAAATAACACATTATAGTCACTACATGTCCTCATACTGACCACCAAAGGCATACTCATCGAGTCTTCAACAGAACTTAGACATCAAGCCTTGGCTCATAAAATAACATATCAAATAATACAACTGTCATTATCATTTCCTGAATCATCCCTCCATACTCCCACAAGGCTCAACATAGTCAAAATCACATAGGATTGTTCGCTATTATTTAGACAAACCAATATGAGAGAGTAGGGGATGCTAGTATACATAAGTTGAGCCTAAGGTGGTGCACATCCACAATATACTGAGAAAACTTAAATTATAATAAATGATAGAAGCGGGTTTTCAATCTACATAAGACTCCACTTCCTCGCTCGTATTCGGCTCAAAATTATGAAAACCTGGTCCACACATACAATCTTAACTATTAATCCCCTTAGGGTCATCTAGTGTAAGGTTCACAACATGACAAATAAATATATCACTAACACAAGGGTGATTCACACATATTAACCATAGATTCTTACGAATGGTATATATACAAGGTATAACACACAATCATTAATTTTCAAACGTAATCACTCTACATATACATCACGTTTCCACATAATGCACCCAAAGTGCAAGTAGTATACAATAGGGTCATACTTTCACCGTATGCCCTAAATCATGACACGAACCATCACATATTATGCAAATTATACGTAAGATGAACACATGAATCCCATGACCTAACATTACAACATATGGTCAATTACAATATAACATGGTAACACACATGATTCATCACAATATTATGGCGACATCACGATAAAATCTAATTTACTATACACCAATCTTGTCATACAACAAATCAGCACACATACATATCATAGAATAACAAGTTACTTAAATACTTCGTAATCCACCATAACATTCTTTTCACACACACCAAGGGGCACATCACATGTTAACTCCTCATTTAATCCATGAAAAGGAGAGTGAATACTCTAATCAAAAAAAAGTACATAAACAAGATACATGCGTAGTGTAAATTTATAATATCATAAAATCAACATTTGTCACATAACACCATATATCACATTACTCTCTCCCAATCTCAACCACCACCATGCAAAACCATCAAAATCCAATCTTTACCAGAGGTTTGAGAGAATGAACCTCTGCTTTGATACCAAGTGTAACGCCAACATTTTACACACACAAAAACAAAAGTAGAAACCAATGGGGCACATCACAAATAAATTTTTTTGACTTACATTTCTTGATATATGACAAATCTTTACTCATTAGGTTTGAGAGAATGAACCTCTCGCTTTGATACCAAGTGTAACGCCAACATTTTACACACACAAAGGGGTTTCTTAAGACAATGCATAACACATGATACTCTTGCACAAACATTAACCCATATAGATAACATGAACCACATGATGCAAAACAAGGTCACTTTTATTTTTGACAAGGCACAACATAACGATTCAACTACATGACACACTTATAGATAAGGTCCTCCCATGGCACGATATTTTAGGATAACTTATTTATTACAATCATGTTTCAATATTTAACTTCAGTCCTAGAAAGGTTCATAATATGTGAATCATACATTCCCTTTTCCTTTTTTTGCTAGATTTCCTCTATATTGATTAACATTTAACTTTCAAAGTATTTCATTGAATAAATGTCATCTACATTATTGCAATTACTTGTTTAATTCACTCATTTGTTATTATGGTATTTATTTACACACAAGGATACTAGGTAATATCCCTAGGATTCACTCCTAAGGGAATGCATCTTGATCTAGTATCATACCTTCAATTACACAACAAAACAAGTGTGAGCCTAAGGAGGGAAGGATTGCATCTTTTCTTAAGGATTTAGGGTCAAGTTTATTTTATTAATTTCTAAATTGGTAATTGATCTAATACACAATAAGGATTACATACAAGGTAGGTTCTTCATTCACAACAAGATAATTTAATCACATTTAAAGGAAGATCACATTTCACTTTTATGTGGAGTAACATCCCATGATTACGCTTCCCAAGGTCAAGTGCCAATTATAGTTTTATTATAGTTATGCTCCAATAATATGTTAAGGGTTCAAAGGCACTTAACATGGCAGCATGCTTCCTTATTTTTGTATCTATATTCAATTTCCTGTGTATCATTTTACATCTGAATTAAGAGGGTTTTCCCTAACTAGGTTCATAGGCTATTTGTAATGAATTATGTAACCTATTTGTTAATAGGGACATTTGTATCCTCATGAGACTATTGGTCCCTAAGTTTGTGGATTTATCTCTCGAGAACATGATCACATAGCTTCACATCATACATCCATTACATACTAGGATAAGTGGGAGAGCAAGATAGAGTTGTCCATCATTTAAAAGGGTTAAGGTTTGTATTAGAGTTTACACAACATGGATTCCTTTTCTCACCACAAGATAGTTTAGACATGTTATAAGAATGATCTAAATTTCACCTTTCTCCAAGCACATCCTTTTACGGTTACATTTTCACAACTAATCATAAATTTAAATGTTGTTAAGTGTCACAATTAACTCTTAGTATTTCCCATAGAACCCAAATGACAATTGAGATTGGGAATCAGGTTCATTTATGATCCCAACTCCTAAAGGTGACTTATAAGGTTTGTTGGTGATATTCGCCACTCAACACATGTGTCGCTCCAAGAGGGTTTTACACTATGTTGGAGTTTGGTTACCCATAGAGAACTACTTTAAGAAAATCACATTCCCCTTACTACACACACCACTATCAAACCTAGGAGGGGACCACATACCCAAGATGAAGTTTTACCATGTAATTACTAAATGTTGGGTTCACGTCAAGGTCACTAAGCATACAAGCTATGATGATAAACTCAAAATTTTGATCTTATTTACTTAAGATAGAAGGTGTTATCAAGCGTAAAGATTTAAGTTCATTCTAAGGTTTTAATTTCTTTTGTGCTAAGCAAGATCATACGAGAAGGGTAGGTATGCACAAGTTTTAAACTAAGGTTGACTAATATATTTAGGTTATTTTTCCATATTTGTTAGTTAAATAACACAATAATCTATAGATTTCATCAAAAATTTCATAACGAGAAAACACTATAAGATGTCTGATTCAATTTCATTTAACATATTTATCCAACTTTTACAATACAAAATTTCGGATCAAATAACACCCGTGTTTGGATGAACATTTCCTTTAAGCACTAACATCTTAAAATTATCAAAAACTTCATTAATAAACCTTTAAATACTTAAATTTTTTAATTATCCTCTACAACTTCATTTAACATATATTTCGACCCCCTTTTTTTTAACCATACGTAAATCTAAATAAAAAGATGGCTATAGTTAAATGCACATTTCCCAAAGCACCCCTACAACTTGCATCTCAGACATATTACCAAATCTCAATAATAAGTCTTTACTATAACATAGTAATAAATAAATTACAATAATACATAATGAATCACAACCATGCCATTTTGTCATCTTCTCTTGCATTCTGTAAAACCATGTGAGCGTGAAATCAATGATAAATAATTGGTATAACATCTAGCATAATTAAGGTTATTGGTTTCTCATTTACATAGAAATGATAATTTTTGCATTTGAAAGGAGAGGGTTAGAGACATACATTCATTTCACTTCATTTCTTAACTAAGGAGAGAGAAAGAGTAGGGAAGAGAGAGAACCACTATTTTGTTAAAAGTCCAATTTCACACAAGTCACAAGAGCTCCAAACAGTTATTTACAAGTGTTAAATAGTTTCCATGATGGTTTTCTAACACCACAAGGGTTGTACAACTTCCTTTTACATTTTCTTGCTAGTTGCAAAAATGTTCAATTTAGGCTTGGAGGCTAAATAACCACGTTCAAAAGTTGTCTTCGATGAGAAAAACACACCATGGGTAAATTTTTACGTGTCCATCTATAAACCAATAATTCACGAGAACCTGACGGAATTCTGAGAGATGGCGAACAATTTATGATTGCCGGATAATTTTCCGAGGCCACCGATTGTAATTGGTCCAGTTTGACCTAGTCAAACTAAGACTAGAGACCTACAAAACCCCGTTGCCAAACTATCTAGAAATGAATTTTTTTCCCAAATTGAAAGTTTTAAAAAATTGTTTAGTAAAAATAATAGAGGTTTGTGAAGGCGGATAAACATTTCCTTGCTCGGGGTTCAAATAGTGGGTCAAAATGAAAGCCAAATTTTAAGTTTTAATGGCTTCCCAAAATTGCAAAAAACGGACCAATGGGGCTCTAGAGGAGTGGAGAAGAGAGTAAAAATGGTTGATTGGGGTCAATCTAAAGCTTTATGTGACTCTCCTCATAACAAGGAGCACATACGACGCTCTTAACACCTTTTTCCGAGGTTCCAAAGGTGGTTTTGTGAGTCTCCAAAAATCATGGTTTATTGATTTTTACAAGGAAACGATCGACATCTTTACAAGGAACTCAACCTCAACTTGTCAATAAAAAAGGGTGTTGTAGTAATCTAGTTTGGTTATGAATTTTGTTAGATCATCTCAAAATGAGGGTTTAAGTCCATGGTTGACTACCAAGGGATTATTTGGATTGTGTAAGTTATGATATGAAGTTTTATTGTTTCACAAGCAAGTTTATTTAAAACAATCAAAACCGTGACAATGTTAGGGTTTAAAATTTTATTTCATTGCAAATGAAAAATTAAAATATGAGAATTATTATAGACGAGGAGAGATGAACCATGCTTGAGTGAAAATGAATCATCCCAAGCTATGGAGCTCGATTTTGCATCCACACCAAAATTTTTGCCAACAGTCCGGGAGCCTACTCTTGGCTCCCCTCCATTCGACTGTCCAACAAGAGATAATAAACCATGTACATGCCTCTCACTACTAGCCTATTTGTGAAGATGTTTGTACCAAGAGATGGTTGAGAAGATGTGAGATGTTTTGGGAAACATCTTCTCTCTGAATATGGAGACTTGTTTCCACCCATGGTCCTATCTAATAAACCCATTTTTGCAGACATTGCAATTAACATTCTCCACCACATCAAGCAATTCAGAATCCATGAAATATGTTTCACCAAGAAGAATCACCTTAGTGGTAAGCCCACCAAGAGTAGGCCTAACTACACCATAACCCATTGATACAATCAAAATGAGAAGACGGGATATGGTTTTCCTCACTGCCCCAAATGTAACTGCCTAGAATGTGATTTCCATGGGCCTAATTCCAGTTGCATTAAAGTTTGCATACTAAAAGTACCACAATGTCATTTCAAACATGCCCATAGCAATAACAAGACTAATGGAATTCTGCAATAAACACACTCCAATGATACCACATCTGTTCGGTGCCTTTTATTAAACACTCTACAGCTTGCATACTTTACCTGCCTACCTGAGAATTTATAGCTACAACAGTTGGCATATTCCCCAATTCTTCATGATTTGTTGGATGTGCTTTCCCTGTTTTCAAATCTGAAGGCATAGGCCCTTAATCTCCATGCATGTGCATCAGATTGAAACATTTTGAAAAATGGTTCACTTTATTTGTCTTTCCTCTCGTGTCTCCATAAAAATGGTTTTACTTTTTCTTAAAAGGTCAGCCAAATCTGTTTCAAAACAAGGAAAACATATCCTTTAGTATGCGCTTGGGGTTATGGCCAACCTGATCAAAAACATTAATCATTTTTGCGCAGGGAGGAAGTTGCTGGCAATGGTTCTGGAGCTTGGCTATGCTCTCAAGTTTCCAAAGTCGTATCGTCAAATCCATCTTGTGCATATCCTACCGTCAGAGCTGCCTACAAAACCACGCTTTTATTTATTTATTATTTTTAAAGATATTTTGTCAAACAGTCCACCTGCCGTGAGTAAGGTTCCACATTCTGCATACACGTCTACACTACGAGCATTTGCAACTACAATATCTGACAAAACTCCTCTATCTTTTATACTTTGATGGATGTCCACACCCTGTTCCAGAGCTCGTATTTTGGCACAGGCAGGGAGTACGCGGAAATGTAAATGGATCAGGTTCGAGACCTATTTGTTGCATAAATGAAACAATTTGACTTCCTCGGGAGGAAACCCATGCCTTCTAAACTGTCGTCGCTGCAATTCTCCAAATACTGCTAAATTTGCAATATTAACTTGGGTTTCAGCTGGTTAATTCCTCTGGATCTCAGATAAATTACATACACGTTGCATACATGTCTACCGAGGCACTTGAAACTACATTATCTGATAAAATCTACTTTCCATCATGCCTTGGTGGATGACCATACCTATTTCAGAACTCCCAATTAGTGCAACACAGGCTCGGAGGATGTTGGTACAAGAATTGACTGATTTGTGGAATTTCTCAATGCATTAGGTGAATCTGTGTGAGTACCCATACTTGTTTTAAAGCTTGTAATTTGACACAAGCTAGGAGGATGCGTGGTGAAAAAGGAGTACTGAAAGGTGGACAAATACTTTTCCTGCGTAGCTTCCTGCCACAATCCATCCACACTAGTTTCACCAACTCTCATGCCTCCACGCCACCATCAATCCAAAACCAACTGCATTTAACCACACCAACTATTATATATAAATATTACTTTTTCTCGATCAGGAACTATACGCTACACCTTCTGTTAAAGCCAGTTGAACATTTTTTATTCTTTACTTGTGTCATATTTTTAGGATAATTTTTTTGTTAAGATATTCATTTAACTCCTATTTTCAAAATATGATTTTTAGAAGATTTCATATGTTGTCATTCGACATCAAATTTAATCACTCACAGTTGCTACAAGCTGACAATATTGTCAAATAATTCACCAGCGGCATGAAACCTATTTTCTTCCAATTCACCATGACTTTTAATGAAATTTTCGCACATTCTCCAAGTAATGTATGTAGTTTTTTTATAGGGGTCTTAAAATTTTCCCTTTTTCTAAATACAAATTTTAATATAGAAATAAACAAATAACATACAGATATACAGATCTCTATATATGCATATTTACAAATTCATTATTGTACATTTAAAAGTTTCCAAATAATAGAAATTATTTCTTTTTTACAAGAAGGATGGAGAATATTGTAGACCAAATTTATCTATCTTTTAGTTTTCATTTGCAATTAAAAACAAATTTGTACGAAGACCCCATAGAAGGAAAAGGAGATATTTTCATGATATTTAGTTTCATCTCTCCATTTGTATAAAAATGTTTACAAGAAAATTTTGCACTATAGGAGTAATAAAAGTAATTTTATCTTTTTATTTTCCATAAAACAAACCGTACCACATATTGTTATAGGTTTACATAAATACTTAATTTCCTTCATGCAAACATGCAACCAAACACTCTTACTCCTATAGAACTATTTCCATCCAACACATATGTTCTTTAGAATTTTAGATTGTTACAGTCTACATTCATACCTTATTTAATTCATAAAAACATGGAACCACACACCATTACTCCTGCAGAAACATCTACTATCTAACACAAGTTCTTTCAAATTTCACAATGTTATAGGTGTTGGTATCCAAATTGATTCTCCCTTAGAAACCGAGAAGCATCACAAGATTTATCAAGACACTAAGAGATAGACAAATCATATTATGAGTCGTTTTGTAGCCGGGGAGGGGATTCGTCTGACTCTTTGTCACTCGGGCATCGGAGAAATGGATAGCACATTCATTAAGGATTTGATCTATCCTCACTACTTTAGGTTGTTCTGTCAACCAGGGTGAGAGGACCCATTTTGTAACCTCTGTTGGTGAAGGAGAATGAAGATATCCTTCTTTGCACAAATCTAAAAGGAAACCTTGAGAAAATATGATCAATGCACCACAATTTAACTCTCATGAGTTGTCACTTCTAAAGAATGGTGATATTTTCTAAACAGGGTTAAGGTTACTAAAGACATTACGGAATCCCGATTGCTTACGCATACTTTGGCGGTATAATTTATTCATTTGTGGACATACATGGCAAAAAAGGGGTTCAAGTAGGATTCACTGTTTTTGAATAATTGTTTGGTGGGAGATTAAGCAAGATAAACTTGATTTTGCCAGATCTTTGAGAAACTTCAGAAAATTTGGAAAAATAAATGACAGAATGCTTTAGAAAGCTAAAATATTTCTTCAAGAGAAGGTGTGCATAAATAGAGGCCTATATTTGCACGGTTTCAGACAATTTTGAGGATTCAACACGAAGGCTTGATCTAAAGACTCAATTAAACATCAAAGACCCCTAGTTCACCACACCTAAGATACACTCAAAGGCATACAAAAATCTTTATCAACAAAATGATAGTAAAGTGATTTTAAATTGTTTATCTCATTACATTATGAAGGCTCTTCTCGTAATGAAATTGCAAATTCCACTAAACTATCACAAGGACGAGATCTTGTGTGATTCGGAGTGATTTTAACACAAGATTGCAATAGGAACAAGAAAAACTACTTGTAGACATTCTGAAATAAAGAAGACACAAATTTTCCCAAGATTAACACAGATTAATTCGAAGTTGATTAGATTCATCAGTAGGGGAAAGTTTCGTTGAGCGATCTTAGCGCTTGTTAACGGTTGTACACTTGCAACCAACTTGATATGATCAAATCTAAAACATAAGAGATTAATAGGTTTCTCATATGGTCTCTCAAGAAGATGGGCTTTCTCAAATTTTCTCGTAAGAATTCAACCCCCAACCTTTTGCAAGAGTATCCTCATTACATTTATACAATTTACTCACTCACTCATCCCAAATTTCACCCCCCAAAAAAGAAAAATATTTGAGGAATCCTTTTCTTGTAACCAATTTGTCTCAGAAAGTGACGTTTAACAAATTTACACCTGTAGCTTCCGGTGGACAAATCATGAACTGATCACATTTCTCAGACCCTCAACTAATGACTGGGATGCCATGCCACAACTTTTTGATAGTCCTTCTAATCATTCTTTTATTCTGTCATGTGAGAAATTCCCATTTTAATAATTTTCAGGTGGCTCTATATATCTGGATCTAACAGAAATCCTTTTCACCCTCGAGGTAACACCTTTTTCATCCTTTGCATTCTACAACCTCCATAATTTCATCATTTTCCCATTCCTTCTCTCTTAACTTTGCTCTGCATCCAACTTCTCTGGTAATTCACATTTTTACAAGTTCCTGAGAAATTCCAACTTCAAAATATCAACCTTTACAATCCTTGCACTCAAAAATTAAACTCTAAATCCATTCAATTGCACTTTGTAGACAAAAGGACAAGGAATTTCATCAAAAATGATGAAAAATGATGCGTATATCTCTAGGACTCTTTCGAAAAAATGGCAGCAAAATCAGATGCAATGCATAATAACCATTGATTCTCCCTTTCTCAACTTTAGATTAGAGCCATCCATGTGTTTCCTTAGCGCAATTGCAAAGGTGAAGTACAAAGGCAAATTTCCAAACAAGCGCGGGCCTTCCATGTGCCCTGGGCCCAAGAAAATTGCCTTTTGGCCTTTGAAAAGTCTCAGTATAAAAGGAGCTAGCAGAAGCCTCCACATGTCTCAATGGTGCACTTTTGATATGGTGCTCAAAAGCAAAGACCCCAAAAAAGTGCGGGATCACCACGTGTCTCAGTCCAACAAAGTTGTTCAAAAATTTTAAGGATCAGCAGAAGGTGTCATGTGTCTAGGGTCTGAGAAATTTTCTTTAGCATTGATTGAAAAGTATAAGTATGGTAAAACCCAAAGTATAAACCTCCATGTGTCCTCCTAGCTCTTCAAAAGTAAAGTATAGGGGCAGGTCTCAAATAGGCACATGCCCTCCACATGTCCTAGGCCTTAGAATGTTTCTTGAAAAATTTAGTATAGAGAGGAGCCAGCGGAAGCCTCCACATGTCTCCTTGGCGCAACTTTGATATGGTGCCCAAAAGTGAAGACTTTAAACAAGCATGGGCTCACCACGTGTCTCCTTGGCGCAACTGCTAAGGTAGGACCAAGAGGTGGATCCTCAAATGAGCGTTGGCCCTCCACGTGTCCATGGTCCGAAAAAGCTACACCGGTTGCATGAAAAAATGTCTAAGTCTGGGCAAGGCCAGCGGAAACCTCCATGTGTCTCCTTGGCGCAATTCCAAAGGTCAAACCAAGAGGCAAATATTCAGATAAGTGTAGGCCCTCCACATGAACAAGACATGATTTGAAGCGAGTGTTAGTGTTTAAAAATGCCTCACCCAACCACATCCAATCAGAAAGGACCACATTTCCATAGATGCTGAGATATAAATTGACGGGGAAAACACACCCGTCAAACTGTAAAATGTAGGGAAATCACCATTTGCACCCAGAAATGAATATTTTTGTAAGGAAAGAGAATTTTGAAATGATATAAGGCCAAAATGTGATCCACGGCCATGGAGAAGGATCTTTGAGCAGCATAAAAATGAAGAAAATTTTTGACGCATCCATTTGCGGAAATAGAAAATATGAGAGAGCCCACAGATTGAAGAATTTTTAGAACAAACGGGTTGAGATCAAATTGAGCACCAAAATTGGCTCGAATCGGGGATGGGCACTCCCTATGAGTTCTGCAAGAACAATAGAGTAGACCATGTGCCAAAAATCCATTGGGCAATAGAGTCAAGAACAAGCTTCTAGGAACAAATTGAGAAATTAACAAAACAACCACCAAGTGCTGGGACGAACCAAAATAGAAAAACATGAAAGTAGAACGAAACCAAAATACTATACACTGTACAATGGTGAGCACCCTAATTTGGAGAAAACAATCAAGGAAATTTTTCAAGTTCCTGCCATTCTAGATATGACCATGCTAAGAAGTTCTGATATGTCTTTAACAACTGGTCATATGGTTGTTTTTCTTTTCCATCCAAGTTGTTATCTGACCATATTTTTTCAGGCTTATCCTTTGTGCCTGTGTCAATTTTTTCAACATCTCTCAAGGCTGCATCAAACATCAAAGTCCCAGGAAAAATAATCTACTCAAGATATCTACATTGATCAATTTCATACTCCTTGAAAATAACATAGCTCACAGAGTTATCAATATCAATGTCTGCATGTAATACTTCATAAGAAGCATTGTTGGGGTCCTCAATGAGATATAAAATTTTCTTTTCACCAGGTAACTTCACAAGGCTTCCCTCAATTGGTATGGTGGCATAATACATGTCCATTTGCACACTTCCACCCACACTAGTAGCCCATTTTCTTGATAACAACATTCCCCATTTGGCAGGGAAATCAACAATAACAACATCTAGCTTTAAGTTCTTTCCTGGGTAGGCTACAAGTTGCACTATCAAACCCTTGACACATCTAACCACTGGAACCTCTCTGGAATCCATGGTAGTGCACTTCCCATAAGTTGTTGTTACTTTGAGATCCAACTCATTCATGACCTCAAGAGGCATAACATTGCATGATGCTCCATAATCAAACATACAATTGTGAAATAGCTTATCCTTTATAATCGAGTAGTGAAAATGGATCCACCTTTATTTGAAACTCAAACAAGGATGTTCCAAAATATACTTCAGGTGGCTCACCTGGTTATTCCAAAGACTTGGGGTTTTTCCAACTATGCAATGGTAGGAGGAGTCTCAACATTGTTTACATTTATGCCCTGGGTGACCTCTTCTTCTTTAAATCCCAAATATTCGAATGCTATGTTTTTATGCTTAGATTCAATAATAGGAACAAAAATCTTGATCGACTCAAGATTTGGGCTGTTTCACAAGGAACATATTTGGGTAAGGCAGTGTTAGGAGGAAGGCTTACAAATTCATCTAATGGCACAAGATTTCTCACAGATCGAGCATGGGGAAGAACACAAGTTTTATTTGGGGTGACAAAGCCTTTTCCAGATGCATCTTTTTAGGGGCTTCTTTAGGGATATTGGTAAGCACTAGAATTTTTGGTTTGGCTTGAGGCCCTGCCCCTTTGACAACTTTTCTCCTGGTATTATACTTTGTTTCATGGCCAACTACTGCACTCATTAACAACTTTTTGTCCTATTCTAAAGGAATTCCTCCATCACACTTATTAATCATTAATTCCCTTAAGTACTCAAAATCATTATTAGGAAACTCAAAAGCTTGTACCATATCAATTTAAGAAGTATGATTGGGAGGAAGAGGTAATACCGGTAAATGCAATCCTATAATTTTTCAACAGTTTTGGCACTCATCAGCTCAGTTGAGGTTGCTCCCTGTTGTAAACTTGTAGAGAAATCCATCATGCATCATCATCAGTGTCATCATCTTCATCTTCCTCAAATTATTTTTAATCATCACATGAGGCATGTGGCAAGAAACATCTGTCACACCACTCAATTTCATTGGCTTCTTCCACAACAACAACTTTGGCAGCTAAAGGATCTAGACACCAATTTGTTTTCCTAGGGTTAGGGCTGTCTATTTCCTGATCCGACATGCCCTTTGCCTATGCCATCAGATCTCTGATCACCTCTAGTATGATTTTTAAATCTTTCTTTACCTTGTGCTTTATGCTAATCTTGGGAAATTTGTCCAATCCCCTTCTCTACTCTGGAAAGTTTATAGGATATTTCCTTAAAAACTCCGAGCAAAAATTTTACAACCTCCTCCAAATCCACAACTTTACTTGATTGAGGCTTCTCTGGATTGATCAGCTTGATACCTTCCCTCTTAGGATGTTTACCAACTACTTTGATATTGTTTTCAATATGCAAAGCCATGGTGAAGGCCTGCCTCAATGTTGTTGGGTTCTTATCCCTCAAATAATAGGCATCCTTCTTATCAAAAGCATCAGAGTATTTTATCAAACAAGAAACATCACTTGGCCTCAAGATTATAGGTAGCCTATTCAGGGTCTTATTGAACTGAGTATTGAAGTCATGAACAGATTCATTAGGATTCTTCTTAATATTTTCAAATTTTGATAAAAGAAACCTAGGGTCTATTTTTATCTCCATACTACAATCTAAAATAATTCTTCATTTATGTCCATGAATCAATGGAGTTGTTTGGAAAATATTTATACCAGTCCCGTGCATCCTCCTCTAGAGTATGAATAAACAACTTTATGTACACATCCTCAAATTTAATCTCAAATTATTCCATCATATTGACAAAAATCTTTAAGTGTTGATCACCAGTAATAGCATTATTTCCTTGAAATTTAGGCAATCTATTTCTAACATCTTGGGGCACAACATTTGGATATCCATCCATACCTCTGAAATCTATAGGACCAAAAGTGTTCACAACAAATGGAGGTCTGGGTGGGGGCTGGGCCATATTGTTTTGGGGAGGTGATCTTACAAGAGAAACATAATGATGGGGAGTGAGGGGTTTATGGGGCACAGGAATGCAATTATCAGATTGATGTTCTCTAAAAACTCTATTTCTTAGAAGATCCTATCAGCTTTGGAGAACATAGGGACAAAATGAGACACAAATTTTTCAAATACAAAAGAAGGCCCCTCTCTAGATGGAGAATTCAGATCTACAAAAAGACTACCTGATCCAGAAGCACTTGAGGAAGTATGGAAATATTTTAATGATAGGCTAATCAGTTTCCATAATTGATAACTCCTTTCTTGATTTCTGATCTCCAATAACTTTCTAGATTCTTCTTCCTTCAGAATTTGTCTTTCCCAATTCTGGAAACAACCTTCTAGTAGGGTATTCAATGAAGAGAGATCTTCTTCCTTCCATATTTGTAGAGATTAGTGATAAATTTCAATTGACAAAGGTTAAGACACTGGCATTTATCAAAAATTAATTCAACACGGAGTCGCCACTAAGGATTTTCACCTTAGTTGTGAAAATGCACTAAAAATTGTCTCGCCAAATCTTTTTATCAACACTAAATTCATGTAAAGCTTCGCAGATCGACCTTACTTTATGAGTATTTAAGATTGGTGATGTAAACTTAGTGCAAAAACCAATGTAAACCTGGAAATATTGCACACATAACTTGTAACTTACACAAATATTAAAGATCTGGACACAGGATGACATTTCAAGAACGTATTAGCACTTATATCATGTAAGAAACATTACCACTGGTCTCGATATAAGAATTCCTTGTAATATCCTGGAAAAGGTGCCATTCGGTGTTGTTTCCACCAAATAAATCTCGAAACTGAAATAATCCCTGACAATGACACCATTCGGGTGTTGTTATCCAAATTGATTCTCCCTTGGAAACTAAGCGGCATCAAATGATTTAACAAGACAGCGATAGATAGATAGATCATATTATGAGTCATTTTTTATCCAAGGAGAGGATTCGTCTCGACTCTTTGTCACTTAGGAATTAGTGAAATGGATAGCACCTTCATTAAGGATTTCATATATCCTCACTAATTTAAGTTGTACCAACCAGGGGTGAGAGGACCCATTTTCTAACCTTTGTTGAAAAGGTCAAAATGACTTGTGCATGGTCTGTGTGTTCATTAGGACATGCATCATCACCCCATTGGTGAAGGAGAATGAAGATATCCTTCTTTACATGGTGAAGGAGAATGAAGATATCCTTCTTTACATAGATCTAAAAGGAAACCTTGAGAAAATATGATCAATGCACCACAATTTAATTCTCACGAGTTGTCACTTCTAAAGAATGGTGATATTTTCTAAATATGGTTAAGGTTACTAAATACATCATGGAATCTTGATTGCTTCTACATATTTTGGCAAAGTAGAATTTATTCATTTGTTGACATATAGTGAAAATAGGGGTAGTTCAAGTAGGATTCATTATTTTTAATAAATTTTTGGTGGGAGATTAAGCAAGATAAACTTGATTTTGTAGATCTTTGAGAACCTTCACAACATTTGGAAAACTAAATGAAAAAATGCTTCAAAATAGCTAAAATATTCCTTCAACTGAAGGTATGCATCAAAGAAGGCCCAGATTTACACGGTTTCACACAATCTTGAGGAGTCAACATGGAGGCTTGATCTAAAGACTCAATTAAACATCAAAGACCCTTGGTTCCTCATGCCTAAGATACAATCAAAGGTTTACATATAATATTAATCAACAAAATGACAAAGTAAAGTTATTATAAATTATTTATCTCATTACAAGATGAAGGATCTTATCGTAGTGAAATTGCAAATGCCACTAAAATATCATAGGGATGAGATCCTGTGTGATTGAGAGATTTTATTACAATATTGCAATGGGAACAAGAAAAACTACTTGCAGACATTCTAAAATAAATCAGACACAAATTTTCCCAAGATTAACACAAATTAATTCGAAGTTGATTAGATTCATCAGTAGGGGAAAGTTTCTTTGAACAGTCTTAGAGCTTGTCAATGGTTGTACACTTGCAACCAACTTGACATGATCAAATCTAAAACATAAGAGATTAATAGGTTTCTCGGATGGTCTCTCAAGAATATGGGATTTCTCAAATTTTCTCGTAAGAATTCAACCCCCAACCTTTAGCACGAGTATCCTCATTACATTTATATAATTTACTCACTCACTCATCCCAAATTTTCCCCCAAAAAGAATAATATTCAAGGAATCCTTTACTTGTTACCAATTTGTCTCAAGTGACATTTAAATTATTTAAACCCACAAATCCGGATGGACAAATCATGAACTAATCACGTTTCTCATACCCTCGACTAATGGTAGGATTCCATGACATAACTTTTGACAATCCTTCAAATCATTTTTTTATTATGTCATGCGAGAAATCCTCGTTTTAATCATTTTCTGGTGGCTCTATATAATGGATCTAACATACAATCCTTTTCACCCTCGAGGAAACACCTTTTTCATCCTTTGCACCTGTAACCTCCATCATTTCATCCTTTTCCCATTCTTTCCTCTGCAACTCTGCTCTACATCCAGCTTCTCTGGTAATTCACATTTTGCAAGTGCCCGAGCAATTCCAACTTCAAAATATCAACCTTTACAATCCTTGGACTCACAAATTAAGCTCTAAATCCATTCAATTGCACTTTGTAGACAAAAACGACAAGGAATTTCATCAAAAAATGATGAAAAACAATGCGTATTCACATCTCTAGGAGTCTTGGAGCAAAAAAGGCAGCAAAATCAGATGCAATGCACAACAACCATCGATTCTCCCCTTTCTCAACTTTAGATTAGATTTGTCCACATGTTTCCTTGCGCAACTGCAAAGGTGAAAGGTGAACTACGGATGAAAATTTCCAAACAAGCGCAACCCTTCCACGTGCCTGGGCCCAAAAACTTACCTTCGGCCTTTGAAAAATCTTAGTATAAAAGGAGCAGTGGATGTCTACACATGTCTCAATGGTGCACTTTTGATATGGTGTGCAAAAGAAGAGACCATAAACAAGTGCGGGCTCACCACGTGTCTCGGTCTAGTAGATTTTTTTGAAAATGTTTATGAATCGAGTGGAAGGCACAATGTTTCTAGGGTCCGAGAAATTTTCTTCAGTCATTGAAAATCTAAGTATGGGAAACTTCCCATCAAAAACCTCCACGTGTCCTCCTAGCACTTCATCAAAAGTAAAGTACAACGGTAGGTCCCAAACAGGCATGAACCCTCCACATGTCCCATAACTTAGAAAGTTGATTGAAAAGTTTAAGTATAGGAGGATCCAAGGGAATCCGCCACGTGTCTCCTTGGTGCAACTTTGATATTGTGCCCAAAAGTGGACACTCTAAACAAGTGTGGGCTCATCATGTGTCTCCTTGGCGCAACTACTAGCGGTAGGGCCTAGAAGCAGATCCTCAAAGGAGCGTCGGCCGTCCACGTGTCTATGGTTCGAAAAAGTTGCACCGTCCGCATGATAAAAATGTCTAAGTCTGGGCAGGGCCAGCAGAAACCTCCACGTGTCTCCTTGGTGCACTTCCAAAGGTCAAACCAAGAGGCAAATTTTCAAATGATCATAGGCCCTCCACGTGGACAAGACTTGAGTTAAAGCGGGCCTTAGAGTTTCAAAATTCCCACTGAACCACATCCAATCAGAAAGGACCATGTTTCCACATATGTTGAGATATAAATTGATGGGGAAAACACACCTGTCAAATCGTAAAATGCAAGGAAATCACCATTTGCGCTCGAAAATGAATCTTTCTTTAAGGAAAAAGAATTTGGAAATGATATAAGGCCCAAATGTGATCCACGACCATGGAGAAGGATCTTTCAACAACATACAAATGAAGAAAACTTTTCATGCATCCATTCGGGAAATAGAAAATACGATAGAGCCCGCAGATTGAAGAATTTTTTAGAGCAAACGGGGTGAGATCAAATTGAACACAAACAATAGGTTTACAATCATACTTTTATTTCTTTATACAAATATGTAAACACATAATTTTACTCCTATAATAACAATTGCTTTATAACACATGTTGTATCAATTTTAACATTTTGGCATATTACATTCATACTTCATTTCCTTCATAGAAACATGAAACCACACACTTACTCTTACAGCAAATGTTTCCATCAAAACAAATATGTACTTCTAATTTACACATTGTTATAGGTATATGCAATGCTAATAATACAGACACAAAGTTGGTATAACCACAATAAGCCTATAAATATAACAATTCCACCATTTAGACATATATATATATATATATATATATATATATATATATATATATATATATAAATAAAACTAGACATTCATAAATAGGAAAACAATATTCGCTTCCCAACCATACAATATAAGGAAAAATACATCTATTATAATCCATAGAATCCCCGACCTACGAGAATAATCACTCACATTCTTAGCACATTGAAAAGGGGTAAATTACAATTTTAAGAACTCCACATTAAAAAAGAAATTAAACATCATAAATTTTTTGAATAGCAGATAATAAAAGGATAAGTTTCATTTTTTTAGTATTACTTTTCAACGAAACAAATAAAATAGATCTAGAACAATTTACATAAGTGGCTGAACACCTAGTCCTTGTAAAACCTTGGGTTCCTATAGCAATACCATTAACGGAATACCATAAGTTGAATTTTTTAAATTCTTTCGACATGAGTCCTTACATCCACTCCTCTTGTGAGGTAGTGGAATACTCATTGGTGTACATTATATTGTTATTATATATAAATTTCATTGTAAAAAATTAATATTTTATTCTTCATATCCACCTTTAATAAAACCACGGGTCCCTTGATTATTGAACCGCAAATACATACATGTCACAATCATAAATTCATTTGCAACACTTCCATTTTATTTATGAAACCTAACACAGCTAAATAGATAATCTAAATTACAATAATTTTATTATTCAAAAGGAGAAAGATTCAACAAAGCAATAGGAACAAATAAAAACAATACCTACCTCTTGTTTCCCATATTCAAGACTTGAATTTCAATTTGAAAACAACATCCAATTCTTGGTCCTAAATTTAGCTTCCTTCCTTCCCAAAAGAAATTTGAATTCTCCAAAACCCTTCACCCAAAATCCACACTATCAAATTTCAAAGACCCTAATTTTAGTTTCATACATATATCTTAAAAGAGAAAAAAAGAACGCTTCTATTAGGTAGGAGTTCTACACGGGGTTTTTAAATCTATAAATATATTTTTAGATAGGAAATGTATAGTCACTTCAACCCAAAACACTAACCACTTTAATGGGACCTTCAACAATCTAGAAGTTTATGAAAGGGGGAATAATTTTAAAAACTTGCACACATATTCCAAATCTAGGATCACATTTGGAGACACATATTCAAAGATCACAAGAACACATCTTCTAGATCTAGGATCATGCTTAGAGCCACATATTCGGTAGTCGGAAGAGGCCACATAGTCACATAACCAATTTTTAGATCAAGAAACAACTATCGAGTTAAGTATAACATTGATTGCCAAGTTTGTCCGTAGTTGCGATTTTTTCCCAAGGAAGATAGATTTACTAATCCATAGATGAACCAAATATATCGGTATTTTTTCATGTTTCCCAGGTTTCAAACTTAAATCAGTCGTCAAAATATAGAAAAAATAAGTGCACTATCTTCTTGTGATTTGTTATGCTTAGTATTTACCTTAATAAATCAAACATCTTACTATTTATTATTGTATCAGTTTTATAACTTAATGTCTAATTTATCAATTTGAATATACATCCATTCCAAATTTCAATGTAAAAGTTAGAGTGTTACATTATCTTAAAGTCTCGTATAATGGTAAAATAAACTTGAAAATGTTAAATATTTAAAATATGCAATAACTTCATATTTGTGCTTCTATTTTCTATATTTACCTAGAAGGAACATAGAAAGAAGCTTTTTGGAAAAAATAAGTAGGCAAATTTATCTTGAGACTCTATACAAAGTGCACTACATTTATTCATTAAGCTACAACTAATCTATTGATAACACCACCGACCAAATATTCTGATCTGTTGTTAATAATTCAAAATAGATAGCCCTAAATGCAATATACTAAATACCTAATATATATGGCTAATACTGCTTCATATCTAACAACCCCTATTCCTTGTTTTATTACATGCACATGCCATTATACATGGTGTATAAGCTACTAAAATTTAACAAAAAAATTGTACGTACAAGAAATGGTAACATCTTTAAGCTTCATGCAGGAACTTGTACGTCGGTGCAATTCAAGAACGGTGCTTTTGATAATAAAACTACATCGGAAATAAAGAAGGAAAAACAAATAAGTAAATTGCTGGAGCATGTAGACTCTATAATTGCTGAAAACGAAAACCATCCTTATTCCAATGAGCTGTTCAAAAAATCTCAGGTGTGTTGAAATTTTATTATTTGACATAAAATTTCATACTGGACATCAATATATTAATACGTAAAGTTTTCATGGGCTTTCATTTCATTTGTTTAATTTCTACAGGAAATGGGATCCGAGTTGTTTTACATACGAGACATGGAAAACGCTTATGCTGAACAAGTCAAACGATTAAATGAAATGGTAATATGATCCACTCAAACCTTGGAATTATGTTCAAGTGATCAAAGTATTTATCGTAGAGAGTATAGTTTCTGAATTTATATTTGAATGTTATTCAGTTTGAGTGAGCACATAATTTATAAGGAAAATTAATTTAAAGAATCCTGTATTCTTTTTGTCAAGTTTAATATAACGTGTTATTTTTGTTATTGTACTATTTTCTTACCCTAAAATCTTGTAAAAATGAGACCTCTCTTTGTTTATGGTATTAATGTTTTATACGGTTTATTTAATCATGTGCAACTTTACCATTTCTCGAGCGATCATTATCAAAGCAGTTATCGAGCACAATAATCATAATAAATGATTGATGGAGGACTGTTAGCGCTCTAAGAAAATAAAGTGGGCCAATCCTTCCAGGTGGAAGGATTCGCTCCTTCCTCACTTTACCATTGATTCCTCTTTTAATCTTGTTCCTACCTCCTCTTGTGAATCCAGTCCTTCTCTGGTGATCTCTTCCCTTGTTGGGATCTCCTCTCAGGTGCCTCTTAATGTTTTGATGACTCATATTTCCGGGGCTCTTCTAAGGCGGTGAAGGAGAGAATAAACCCCTCTTTTCCTACTAGGTATATTTTCGAACCTATTTCATATTTTGACATTCTTCTCATGTGTGATCCCATCGCTGCTGTCGAGCTTAACAAGGAGGAGTAGACGGGAGTCTAGAACAAGAAAAAGTCTCATCAAAACTGCAGTCAGTGCCATCTCATATGACTCTCAGATCTCATTCTTTGGCATTGGATTGCATGTAGTTCTTTGATGTTTGTGCTGAGTAGGTGTTGGATTTTTCCTGGACGCTTGTTTTTGTCTTCTTTCTTTATGTATTCATCATTGTATCTGGACTTCAGAACTTTTTAATGTTGTTGGATAGGGCCCAGTCAAAAAAACTTTTATCCTTAATAAAAAATAGATGCTTGATAACAAATTTACCAAGTATTTAATGGATAGTCTCTTAAGAACTCAAGTTTTTTTAAATAAGCATGGGTTGGTGTTATTTAATTTTAATATATATGTAGTCTCTATTAATGAACCTAGCTCTTCATATAAGACTGAAGGCAGAGGGTTTTTTTTGTCTCTCCTTTGAGTTTGTATGATCCTTAGCGCTTTCGTTACCCATTGTCTACTTCATGATACTACATATGGCAATGACTAAGTTGTAGTATTCCTAAAAAAATCAATGGTGATTTATTTTATTAGTTTGTTCGATATGTTAAGTTCACACAGTCATTTTTCCTAGAATTCTTCATCTACCTTGTATTAAATTAATTTTAAGGAGTGGATTATATTTGGAGAAGGTGGGATGAAGTGTTTCTAATAATTTGACACATCTACTCGCAGAGATCATTATTTTTGGAATCCAAAACACTTAAATGAACAACATAAGATATGCTCCTTAGGCTTATGTGACTATACGTAAAGACACAACTCCATGAATTGATTGGAGTGAGAGAAGAAGAAAAAAATTAGAAAAGGTAGATAAAGACATTTGAAGAGGTAGAGCAGGCTTAAAACATGAAAAATAAAAACAAACACATAACTCTTTCAAGTGTCAATACAAATATTGGTAACACTCATAATTTACATTAATCTTTAAAAATATTATAATTACAACATTTATATCATATTTTATAAAGATCTAGAGAATTCTAGCCTTCCCAACAAGCTATTAGAAATTAGTTTGAAATATTACATTTTAGGCACCTAGGGAATTTGGTGGTATTTTCAAATATTCCTTTCGGTAGAAGATGTTACACAATACATACAATAATCTTTCTTTCTTTCAAGTGTAATTTACGATTTTTGTAGAAAAATAAAATAGATGGGTGGGTGGAATCAAACACAGTTTCCAACATTACCGAGTTAAATTTAACTACTTACATCTACAATGACTAAACAATATATAAAATAATCAAAATAAATATAGTGAAAATACCTTAGTAATAATATTTGCAAACTAATCTTCAAATCTACAAAAATCAAGACATATTTGACCATGGTTCACAATCTCTCTACTAAAGTGACACATTATTTCGTGGTGTTACATGAATTGATAACACAATTACAAGTGCGTTCTTTAATAGAAGGCTTTCAATTTAATAAAATATCATGCTAAAATAGGACATGCATAAAAGTAGAGCATGTTGCATGCAAAAACAAAGCTTTTTATTTATTTGTGTTTTCCTAAATTTTGGAACCTGAAATTGAATGAGATAATTAAAAACAACTACTAAAGCACTTCGGACATCATGCAAAACAATGAACTATTGTTTTCCAAATAATAGTGTTATGGTGAAATCACAACACCCTTGATTTCTGCAAGTGAATGGTTGAGGTAGTCAGTGTGATTCATTAAACATAGAGTTATCCCAAAGTGTGGGACTTTGCAATCGGGATAACCCTCCGAAGAAGGTCGGCTTCTATCCTAACCTAGTGCCAACTACTCCAAAGTGCAGAGAGTTGCAGATCTAACACTAATCTAATGTTTTCCCAAGGAGACAGAGTTAGAGAAAATGCATGAAAATTAAAACCTAATCTAAGGGAAGGTGATGCACCAAGAAGGATGTTAGACAACCTGCACAATAAACACAACATAACTAGAATCTTGCAATGAAAACACACAATGCACAATAATTTTCATGTGATGAAATATTAGAAGAGTTGCAACAAAAACAAAAAAGGGTATTTGGAACATCCACAAATCTATTTATCTTTCTCCTGAAATTGATACAATACACCACACTCAACCTCAAAGGCACATATTTTGCATTATAATGTCTAATAGGGAGGTTTGGAATGTCCAAAAGTATCTTATAGAGAAGAAATAAGGGAGGGGCCTATACAAGTTTTCCAACCTTTTAAAATGAGCCCCTCTCAGTACAATATATAGGGAAAATGAGAGAAGGGGGAAGGAAATTTTAAATCTTTCTTCAACCATCAAATAATGCATTAAAATCTCCTGCAACAATGATGGGTGCCACTACAAAACCCATACCTCCATGTAATTTTCCTTGTTGGGGAAGAAAGGAAGCCCATACCTTCATCATTTTGGTAGGTGAGAAATCTGGGAACATTCCTCTAAAATGGTGAACTATATTTTATCATTTTAAAATATAATGAGAGCTTTCCAAAAATTCCTATTTTGTAAAAATCTGAGTGCCCAGTCAAAAGTTATGGCCATCTGAAGATGAGGGTGCCATTCGCAACAAATGCAAGTTTTGATCGCCCTTTCGGACTCCAACCTTGCATCACATCCTCCAAAATCTACAATTTTGGAATTCAAGAATTCAAAACTTCGGGCTTGAGAGATCATTATCACTATTCATCTGCTGAGTTTGTGAAACCTCTCGAAATGTCGAAACCTCAAAGTATGAAATTTGAACTTCAACTTTTAGACCTCAAGTTATGATTTGTGTCTTTGTAGAGGGCTTGATGTTTCGAAATGCCAAAATCCCAATTTTGAAATTTAGACTTGAGTTTCGAGACCTTTCGATTTTGGGGTTTGAGTTTCAAGGTTTTGGGTTTTGGGGAATCGAGTTTCGGGGTTTCGTGGGTTCGGGCGGTTCATGTTTGGGGATTTTGGGGTCTGGTTTTGGGGTTTTGGGGTTTTGGGGTTGGGGTTTGGGGTTTTAGGGGTTCAAGTTTCGGGGTTTTGAGGGTTGGGGTTCGGGTTTTGGGGCTGTTCATCCGCTAGACCACCGCCAACTTTTTTCTCTTGAAAGCCCGAAGTCGAATTTTGAACTTTAGGTTTTAGAATTTTCCCCTCCCCACATGGAACTATTCACCATGAGCTCCCAAGACTTTGAATCCTTGAAATTGACTTGCTTCTTATGCATTACAACTAGGTCCCAAGAAAAGGATCAACAGAGAGAAAAAACAAAAACAGAGACCCGTTTTGCCCTGATCCACACCGAGAAAACAACAACCGCAGGTCAAATAACAACTAACGGTTCTACTTTTCCTCAAAAAATAGGAAGTAGTTCAGCTCGAAAAGACCAACAAAAACAATTGCGGCTTGATCCGAGAAGACTCTTTAAACTTTAGAATTCAAAATCTTACGAAGTAGAGTCATTTTTTGTTAAAGCTTATTGTAAAATGGTAGAAGTTGTTTCAAAAACGGTTGCTTCTTTTAACATTTTTATGTAATGAAGAAGCATAATATTAATATTTCACTATGGGATGCTCTAAGTATTCCAAGACAACAAGATTTACTTTCTCATGAGCTTGCTAAGCTGCAGATTCCATTAAAAACAACAGAAAAGGAAGCCTAGAAAGTAGACATGGTCCTTGGAACAATAAAGAAAGGCCACATTAAAAATGGATGGTTCAAAAGGTCTTAAACTCTCATGATATCAAGAAGTCACCACAATTTTATCTATATCTAATTATTGTAGACCATTTACTTCATAACTGCATGGTGTACAGTGGTGCAAGTAGCACAATTATGCCAAAAGCGAGGTGCGAGAAAAATTGGGCCTGCGGTAGGAGCCTATAGAGAAAAGCGTGTTATAGATTGATGGAACAAAAACCAACCCAATTGACATTATTAGAAATCTAGAGGTAACCTTACATGTTTGTCGCAATGTCGTTGTTTTACAAGATGTGACTGTTGTAGATTTACCTCCCTATTCTTCCTTATGTTTATCACGAGATTTTACAACAAAAATAGGAGGTTAACTCTCTTCAGATTAGTAATTTTGTTCTTTACTACAAGGTATGGAACCAAAGTTACCATAAATTTAGAGCCTCTGGCTAGATTTCATATTGAGCCTCATGCTTCAAACGTTGTAGCAAATTATGCAGCTTTAGATCAATCTGATTTTGATGTTACAACACATGTTTCTGCACTAGACAATGTTTCTAATATGTTTATGGATGAAAAGACTCAAGAAGAACATGTTTATGACCCTTTCAAAGAAGCATAAAAAAAAAAAGTTTTTTTGTGTTTATTTTTTGCATGAAGAAAATGCACCAATTCCCTTGCTATCCAAAACAAAACAAAAACAACATAAGGGCTATGGAAGCTTCACTTCAATGGAGCTAAAAATAATAAAGGACAAGGTGCAGGTTTAATGCTTACTTCCCCTTCAAATGAAAGGTAATTTTCATCTTTAAGTCTGCAGTTTTCTTGTACTTGTAATGTAGCTGAATACAAAGCATCAATTCATGGCTTTGCAATGGGACAATAAGAGAGGTATTAGTACTTTACAAGTTTTGGTGATTCGAGTCATTTATTAATCAAGTGAAAAAAATTTAATGTGTATAAGAATTCATTTTTGAAATCCTATAAACATAGAGTTTTAGAATTAATGGATGATTTTGATGCGATTAACATTCAATTCGTCCCCAAGTGTTGAAAATAGAAATACGGATAGATGTTAGTGCAAAATCACAACACCCCTGAATGTCTGCAACTAGATGGGTTGAGACTCTCAGTGTGATTGCACAACATGGAGCATCTCTCAAAGTGTGGGACTTTTAAATTGAGAGAGCTCTCCGGATGAAGGTTGGTTCATATTCCTCTGTTCAAGTGCACACATAAAATTCACAGAGGATCTATTCTAAGATCTATTCTAACTTGCCAGGAGACAAGGTTAAGAAGATGTAAGAAATTAAACCTAAACTAATGGAGGTGATGCACCAAAGGAATGTTGGACACCGAATTTTCTATCAAACAAAGACCATTAAAATTTAATAAATCACCTTGTCTGAGATAACCAATATTGAAATGAAATATCGAGATAAAGGCAATAAATACAAGAGGAGATGGAAATCAGCCACAAACATGTATTATTGCTTCAAAATTGATACTGAGAACATTACAATGTCCAAGAGGCGAAAATTGCATTACAGTCTTAGTAGAAGGTTGAGAATGCATGAATTCATCAACAGACGGGAGAAGGAGGGAGGGCACAAAAGTAAAATGTCCAACCCTTTACAATTAGCTAAGCTCTTTCCTTTATAGATGAAGCGGCGAGAGGAGAAGAAAAGAAGTGGGAAATCTTATTTGGAGCTCAGCTACCACCATCAATGCCCCTATAAATCCACCCACAATCTTTCAAGTCCGCGCTCTATGTTTGTTTGGTGTGTTGAAGAAGGAAGAATGGTGGATCAAATCAAATCTGATCTAGTTATTTAAGCAATCAGATCGTATATTAATAGCATGAGCAAATTTTTCTATTTTTACCCACCTAACCTTCTCAAAATTAGGGTTTCAGTCCTCCATGGCATAGAGGGGGTCATGATCTTTCCAATAGTGCCAAATTTGTTATGTTTTGAGCTTGGATTGAAAGTTATGTTCATTTGAATATTTAAATCAGATCCAGTGCAAAAATGGCGGAAAACCAATTTTGTAAAACATGTCTGCGAGCCCAAAATTCACTTTGTACATTTTGCACAAAAAAATAAAAAAATGCAAAAAAAAACTCCGCAGACCTGCAAACCCACAATTTACTATTGTGAAAAACCATCTTTGGGCCCGCCGATCTGCACTTTCTATTTGGATGAAAAAGTCTCCCCAGGGCCCATCAGGCCACTTTTGGAAAAGAATCCCTCCAAGGCCCACCAACTGCATGTAATTTAGGCACGACACGTGGATTCTCGAGCATTGACGAAGGTGCAGCTTACTTTTAAACTTAACACACCCTTCGAAACAAGAGCCAAAAGGTTAAAACTACCTCGGAGACCCACCTTCTGCATGACTTGAAACATGGCCATGTATAGAGTTGGCACGCATTTGGGGACTTCTTTTGGATTTTTCTTTTGAAGTTGTGCCGAAGAGACACATGGATCCTTTCACAACTTTTCTCTATTTCTATGTGTTTTGGTTAAGTCCTTTTGTTTGGTGGGGTCATATGTCCGACCTGGGAAACGTGGAGGGCCAGCGCGCATTTAGGACCTACTTTCGATTTTACCTTTTGAATTTTCATGGAAATGACACGTGGAGGCCTCTGCCATCCCTTCCATACTTATTCAATTTAAGTGGTTGGCTCTGTCTCCCTTTGGAATTTCGAGACACGTGGAAGCTCCGCACATGTTTGAGACCGACTCATGGGCCGCCCCTTTTGAATTTCCATCGTTAAGGCGCGTGGCACCCTTCGCGAGTCTGTGACACTTAACCGATTTGGGTAGATGCCTTTCTCAAACCCTGACATGTGGAAGCCTCGCACTCATTTGAGTCTCCGCTTTGGGCCGTGCCTTTGAATTTACGCCGATGAGACATGTGGAGACTTCCGTTGGTTCTTTATACTTAAATGATTTGGGCCCACTACCATTTGACTTTTGTTGGACCTTGACCACATGGAGATCTAGTGCTAGTTTGAGTCTCCGCCTTGGGCTCTTACTTTTGAAATTATGTCGAGCTAACACGTGGTTCTTTCCACTCATTTGGAATTTTCAATGGCCGACTTTGTCCCTTTTCGGGCCTAGGACACATGGAAGCTCTGCGCATGTTTGGGGTCTCCATTTTGAAGTGCCCTTTTGGAATTGATCCAAGTTCATACATGGAGGATTCCTCCGGCTCTATCCCTATTAAGACTTTGACCACGTGGAGGGATGGAACTTCTTTGGATACTTCCTTTTCAATCGCGCCCTTGAAATTGTGTCGTTGAGACATGTGGGGATTTTCATTGTTCCTTCTTTCCTTAGCCGATTCAATGTTGTATTTTCCCGTTTGGACCCCTTGTCATTGGATTTGAGGTCTCCATTTTGGATTCAATCCTTGGAGTTGCACCAATGAGGCACGTGGAGCCATCCGCCGATTGTTCCACACCTAGCCGATGTAATTTGGATTGAACACTACCTTCCACCGACATTGCCAAGCCTCCATTTTTCTCCCATGCACTCTAATATCCTTTGACGACATTTGCTACTTTTCAGCTCCAATATCCTTGAGTTATTATTTGGCTCCATTTTGCAACCTTGCTTCTCCATTATCGAGTCTTCTGTAACCTAATCTGTTGGATTAGAAACATGAGCTCTGCATTTGATGGAATCATCCCCTCATTTTTCTCTTTTGAAGGGTCGTGTTTGACCAATTTTACCTCAGGGGGTAAAATTGGATAACAATTTGGCAACTCATGGGGACATCTGCGTGCTAGATGAAGAGACCAAGAACCTTGGAAATATCCATTGGGGATGGAGTCTACAGTATTTTGAATCTGGTCTAGAACTACTTTCCACTACATGAACACCTATCTTTGCAAGAAAATCTTGGATTCAAAATTTGTGAGAGTAGAGAGTTGTTTGTGATTGGAACTCCTCGCTCATTTGATTTCTCTGCAAACCTAATTTGTTGGAGTGCAATGAAAATGTCCAAACCTATTCTAATATGGACACTCTACATATTTAATTTCTTGTGGTCATAAGTATTTTTCCATGAGTGAGATGAACTATATACAAGCATACACCAGAAGTAATAAAACATGTGCACCAGTACTTAGGAAATGAAACCTAAACTATAACAAGACAATGTGCATATGCACTTGGAGAAATTTAAAACCTAGGCTAATATTTATAGGATTGATAAATTTTCCTTTTAGTATCGAGTGTTTTAGGTAGATCCCATTGACTAGAATCTGTAATTCTTCATCGTCCAACTTAGCTAGCTGCAAGGCATTGTTGTTTTTACATTTTTTGACCATGTAGGGGCCACTCCAAATGGTATCAAACTTGGAATGACTTCCTGGTTTTCTTGATATACATCCCACTTTAAAACTAATTCCCCCTCTTGAAATGTCCTTGTTCTTTCTTTCTTATCAAAAATATTCTTGATCGATGCTTGATCTTTCTCCATGATTTGCATTGCATGTTCTCTAGCCTCTCCTAATTCCATAGGTTCAAACTTAGCTAGTTCCAACTATTTCATGAGCTCCAAAGTGGGCAGCTCCAATGATATGGGCAATACTACCTCTTTTCCATATACAAGCTTGTATGGGGAGCTACTGTAGACCTTTTGGATGTGATCCTATCAACCCATAGAGCTGATTTGAGCTTTATGCGCCAAATTCTCTAGTTTTCATCAAGATTCCTTCTGATACTTCTTAGTAGGTTCTCGTTTGTGGACTCTTCTTGGTCATTACCTTGAGGGTAATAGTTTGATGAAGTGCTAAGGTATACACCATTCTTGACAGCCCATTCAATGATCCTTGTACTAAGGAATGCCAATGCATTATCTGATATGATAGTGGAAGGGGCTCAAAACCTAGTGACTATCCCTTCATAGAATTCCAAGATATTAGATTCATTTTCCTCTTTAAGTGCCACTGCTTCAGTGTACTTGGTGAAATAGTTTGTTGTTGTAAATATCCACTTGTGGCCTTGACTTGAATTTGGGTTAATCACTCCAATGAAGTCTAATCCCCATTGCATGAATGGCTGATCCACTAAAATTGGACGAAGGGGTAGGGATGCTAACTTTTCCTTCCCTGTGAAGAATGCACACTTCTTGCATTTCTTGATCGATGAGTAGCAATCCTTAAACACCATAGACCAATAGTAACCATCTTTCATGATCTTGAGAGTTGTTACTCGAGGAGAAAAATGCCCCACTACTTTTCCATCATGGAACTCATGCAACACCTTCTTGACTTGAACTATCCCAATGCATCTTAATAGAACACCATTGATTTCCCTCTTGAACAGAACACCATCAACAAGTACATACAAAATGTCTTGTAACCTAAAGTATCTACTATTTTCTTTGTTCCATTCTAGGGGGCAAAAACTTGTTTGGAGATAATGCACCGAGGCTTGAGTCCAACATGGAATTGGTGCATTGTTAGCTAGTTGTCTTTCGTCATTATGTAGTAGAAAAACAACCTCTTCTTCTCTTTTTGACTCATCATATTTTTTAGAAGTGAGATGCTCACACAAACCCTTGCCACGAACCAACTTGGTAACTTTTATTTCGTTCTCATACTCCATTACATGGGTGATCTAACCTACTCTCTTCTCATTCAAGTCCTTATTTAGGAGGGGGTCCTTGACACCAGCATGTGACACTAGCAGATGAATCTTATTATTCGAGACCAAGTGTTAGAACTTATTCAAACTCTTAATGACACTAAGGACATGCTTTTCAATGAAAGAATAATTTACCTAATAATCTTCCAAGATCTGACTGAAGAAGGCTATGGGATGTTCCCAACCTTCCTTGTTCAGTTGAACCAGGATAGCTGAGATTATGTCTGACCCTCCAAAATCATATACCATGAAGTCCTTTGAAAAGTCTGGGTTAATGAGAGTTGGGGCCTATGATATGGCAAGCTTGATGGCCTCAAAACTTTATTTGCCTTCTGCTGTCCACTTGAATGCAAGATTCTTCTTTAACATCATCGTTAAAAGATTTACAAGAGTGGCAAAATCAGGCACAAATCTGCAGACAAAGTTTATCCTTCCTAAGAAGCTTTGGAGGGATTTCTTGTGATGTGGCAGTGGTAGTGTTCTGATGGCTTCAACTCTTATAGGGTCAATTATCGACCCTTCTCTTAAGACAATGTGGCCCAACAATTTCCCCTCATGTGCCAAGAATACAAACTTCTTTGGATTCAGTGATACTTTGAATCTCTTAAATCTTTGAAATACTTGCCTGAGGTGGAAGAGATGGTATGTAGCATTCTTTGAGAAGACGGTGATATCATCTAGATACAAAAACTATCCGTTGATTAAGCCTTCAAAATCCATGTCCATAGCTCGCTAGAATGTTGCTCCAGCATTTGACAGTCCAAATGGCATCTTCTTATAAACATATGTACCCCATTTGGTGGTGAAGGTTGTCTTGAATTGATCTTCCTCTTTCACCATTATCTAGTTATAGCCCGAGTAGCTATCTAGCAATGAAAACCTCTCAGATCCAGCTACAACATGCAAAATTTTCTCCATCGATGGAAGGGGGTAGTGATATTTATGTGATGCTTTGTTTAGATCATGGAATTCCACACACAATCTGATTTCCCCATTTCTTTTCCTCACAGGCACCGAATTTGCAACCCAACTTGAATGCTTGATGGGGAAGATAATGCTAGCATCAATTAGCTTGTCCAACTATTTTCTCATGAGAGGTTCAATGTGAGGGTTTCTTGGCCTTTTCTTCATGCGAAAGGCTTAGATCCTGGATCCGGCTCGATAGTGTGTTGTGTCAACCTTGGGTTGAAAAATCTCAAATCCTTATAAATACAAGCAAATACATCTCGGAACAAAGTTGAATGAACTCATATTTTTCTTGTTGGGTACTTACCTTGCCAATTCACAATGTTTTTCCTTCATCTATGGAACAGGGCTCTGAATCTTCACCCTTTACCCGAATATTTTCTTTCTCCTTCCGGAATTGATCATTTGGGTTGAAGATTGACTCCAAAGTTACAAGACCCTTTGGTAGTTTTTATTCCTCACCGCACCACTTGGTTGCCATCTTTCTTTGTTCCAACTTGTCTTGGTTTTAGCGGACAACTCAGCTTATTCTTGTAAAAATTAACAATTTTCTGGTCATTCTTGAAGACCTACCAACTTGTGCTATTTTTTTCGGAACAGATGGTCTTACAAATACCTTGATATGTGGCTAGGACTTATCA
Organism: Taxus wallichiana var. yunnanensis; assembly: GCA_018340775.1. Classification (NCBI taxonomy): domain Eukaryota; kingdom Viridiplantae; phylum Streptophyta; class Pinopsida; order Cupressales; family Taxaceae; genus Taxus; species Taxus wallichiana. The sequence continues at coordinate 1,038,073,084 of CM031239.1, forward strand.
CTTTTTTTACTTTCCATAATATCAAACGCTGCCCCAATTGCTACCAGTCTGTCTACATTGCATTATTATTTTTCTTGGTATGGACACAATGTTGAAAGCTTCAAAGTCCTCGATGAGGTCCCATACCCAATTTTTATAGCTCTGAGTAGGTCATTCCTTGCAGCATGTTGTCCTCTGACTTGGTTCACAATCAGCTCACTATCACCAAATATTTACATATTCTTGATCCCTCTCTTTCTTTCCCAATGCAGTCCATGGATCAAGGCTTCATACTCAGCCATGTTATTTGAGAAAGAAAATTGGAAATGGAAAGTTGAGTAGTATTTCATACCTTGTGGTGAAACAAGCATAGCTCCTCCTCCTACACCTTGTCTACTTCTTGAGCCATCAAAGAATAACTACCATACCTCATTATCATCCTTGTGGTCTGGCTTAGTGATGTTAGGAAGAGGATGATTCTCTTCATGCAAGAAATAGAATCCTAATTTAGATTCTTCCATTTCTTTGTAAGGGTCAAAAACATGCCTCTTGGTCGCCCATTCATCAAGATTCAAATCTAGAATTCATCTAAACTTGATATCTGCCTCATAAGTGCTTGGGTAGTCTTCTTGATCAAATCTTTGAGAAATTTATATCAATTGGACTCAGTACATGAGGATCTATGTGGAAGTTTACAATGGGCTCAGATCTGATTGTAGTCTTAGCCTCATAACTCATTCTGAATAACATGTGTGACCAATCAGAAGATAAATAGACACCAATTTTGGCAATGAAGTCTCTTGACAAGCACACTGTAAAGAGAGGTGGCAAGTCTATGACTGATACATCTTGCAAGATGGTCACATTGGGAAATGCATGTAATGTGAGGCTCAATTATTTGATTACTCTAACCATGGTAACCGTTGTCCCATCCAATTGCACCACACCTTTGGAGATGACCTCGTATTGGAGGCCTAGTTAATCATCTATTTTTTTCAGTATGAGTGAGCTACTTGCCCCCGAATTAATCATGCAATTATGCACTAGCTTGTCTCCAATGATCAATGAGACATAGAAAGGAGGGGGTTTCAAATTCTTACCCTAGTGGCCTCCTTGATATAATGCTCCTTACTAAGATGCATTGGTAAGTACCTTGTCTTATTGATTGGGTGTCTGATTTGATGTTGACCAATTTTCCATAACAACTTGCGGTAAGTCTCTCTCGCCTCGGATAGTTAATGAGTCCCACATCAAGATGTATACATTTGTTTTCTTCATTTTCTCAATGATGTTGAATCGGGATGAGCTATCCCTCTATTGCCCCTTTCCTTTCATATTTTTCTCTTGCATATGGGTTGTTATAAGCGGCACTTGAGTTGCTTTATAGGGGTGGCTTGGGTATACCTTTCACATTGGCGGTTGTACTTTGATTGCCAATACCTTGTGGAGTGATAGAGGGTTGTGGATTACCTGGATTTGATGATTGTTCCTCTCTAATATTCCTCTTCTTGGACAGTGTGTTGGTAGCTATACTTTGAGAAGGAGCTTGGTTAACTCCACGAGAATTGTTTTATCTTTCAATTAATCGGCATGGTCTTATTTGGAGGTGTCTCTTCTTTGAGATTCTTGCTACTTTGGTTTTCCCCTTGACTAGAATCTTGTTCCACACGATTTGTTGTTGCCATGAGATCTTAGCTCAAAGCACCATTGAAACACATTGACTAGTTATGGGTCTGACTGTATGGGAAACACCAATCATATTCCTGAGCCATGTTATTTTGTACTGGTACCAAGGCTCTAGATGTAGATGCAACATTAGGATTGTAAGGATAGAATGGTCTATTAGCAGGAGGTTTGGCTTGATTATGATTTGTATCTTGAATGGGTGGCCTATTAGCCTGATATTGAGGCATGTTGGGTTGAGTTTGAGAATGATCTGATCAAAAATTTTGAGCTTGTTGCCTCTTAAGTTTCACCAACTCATTACCCAAGTTTTTTAGTTGCTTCATGACTTCTTGGAGCTCATTTGAGGAGCTAGAAGATGAGTTGGAAGCTTCAGCTGAATTCTAATTCCTTGGAGCAGGTGTTGGAGCTAATGTGGGTGTTTGAATAGTGCTTAGACTTCCGAATTCTGGATATAGAGGCATAGGTGGCATGGGTGCAAGTTTACCAGCCTGAATTAAGCAATTTTTGGCTCTAATGGCAATGTTATAGGATGCTGGTAAGGTTACACCTCCCATGGATTGAATCATTATAGAAATATCAAAATTTAAATCTCTAAGGAAGTATAGAAAATCACCTTCATTTGTTAGTCTCATAGAAACAAGAATCCTATCCCACATCCACTGGAATATAAAGTTGAATTCCGTCAACTACTCATTAGGATCCGTTTTGATGGTTTTAAACTGTTCCAAGAAGGACATGTTATCTCCCTTCTCTCCAAACTGATTATGGAGAGCCATGCACAAATGGTCCCAATTATGGATAGACCCTGATGTTAGACTCCTAAACCACTATAAGGCTTTACCCTTAAAATATGAAGCCAACAACTTAACCGTAACATCCATTTCAATGATCTCATTAATCACACAGACATTTGCAATGTCTTGAATGTGGTCATTAGGAGTAGTCTAGTTCTCTCTAGTGAAATAAGGAATTCTCTTCAATACTACAAGTGAACTGGGTTTTGTGCATTGAGATCTAGTGGGCTGCTACTAGTGAAGATGACGTAGGAGTTGGGTTATGCCATCCTTATTAGTCGAAGGACTCTAGTTGATTAGAAGAAAGGCCTATTAGGTGGAGACGTTGACAATGTTCTGCTTGGTGGAGATGGAGACCTTTGGGCTCTTCTCCCCCTCCCTTCTCTATCTAGGGATAAATGTAGATAGAAAAATATCCCTTCTTCTCTAGTTCTTGACCTTGTTTGTATTCTTCTCATGAATCATGCCAATAATGGGCTATTGATACAAGTGGGCTCTACCTCTTTTGGAGTCGCCAGATGTGCAATTTCAAATCTCCTTACGAGCCGAAAACTTACAACAAGTGCACATCAATATTGTTGCAATAAAAATGGAGACCTCTTAGTCCCATAAAGTGTGCCAAAACTATTAGTGCATAATCAAAACACCCCTGAATGTCTGAAAATAGATGGGTTGAGAATCTCGATGTGATTGCACAACATGGATTATCTCTCAAAGTGTGGGACTTTGAAATCGAGAGAGCTCTCCGGATGAAGGCCAATTCCTATTCCTCTGTTCAGGTGCACACATAAAATTCATAGAAGATCTATTCTAACTTGCCAAGGAGATAGGGTTAAGAAGATGCAAGAAATTAAACCTATTCTAATGGAGGTGATGCACCAAACAAATGTTGGACACTGATTTTTCTATCAAACATAGACCATTAAAATGTAATACAACCACCATGCACAAATAACCAATATTGCAATGAAAGATCATATAAAGGCAATAAATACAAGAGGGGTTGAAATCATCCACAGACATGTATTATTTCTTCACAAATTGATATAGAACATTACAATGGCCAAGAGGCAGAAAATCACATTATAGTCTTAGTAGAAGGTTCGGACTTCACAAATTCATCTACGAGATCGTAGAAGAAGGGAGGCGCAAAACCGAATGTCCAACCCTTTACAATGAGCCAAGCTCTTTCCTTTATAGATGAAGCAAAGAGAGGATAAGAAAATAGGTGGGAAACCTGATTTGGAGCTCAGCTACTAGCCATCAATGCCCCTGTAAATCCGCCCATAATCTGTAAAGTTTGTCACTCTATGTCTGTTTGGCATGTTAAAGAAGGAAGAATGGCAAATCAAATCAAATCTGATCTGGTTGTTGAAGTAATCGGATCGTATATTAATGGAATGAAGACGTTTTGCTATTTTTTACCCACCTAACCTTCTCAAAATTAGGTTTTGGCCTCCATAGCGTAGAGGAGGTTGAGATCTTTCCAACGGTGCCAAATTTGTTGAATTTTGAGAACCAATCGAAAGTTATGTTCATTTGAATATTTAAATCAGATCCGTACAAAAATGGTGGAAAACCAGTTTTGCAAAACGGGTCCGTGGGCCCAAAATTCACTTTGTGCCTTTTGCAGAAAGAATAAAAAAATTCAAAAACCACATCCCCGTAAGCCCGAAATTTACTTTTGGCAAAAATCATCTTCGGGCCCACCGGTCTGCATTTTCTATTGGGGAAAAAAGTCTCCCCCAGGCCCGCTGGCCCACTTTTGGCAAAGAATCCCTCCAAGGCCCGCCTTCCCACATGTAATTTAGGCTTGACACATGGCTTCTTTGGGCATCGTCAAGGTGCGGCTTACTTTTAAACTTTACGCCTTTTCGAAACAAAATCCAAAAGGTTCAAACTACCTCTGGAGACCTTCCTCTCGACATGAATTGAAACATGGCCACGTGTAGAGCTAGCGCGCATTTGGGGACCACTTTTGGATTTTACTTTTGAAGTTGTACCGAAGAGACATGTGGCTCCTTCCATGGATTTTCTCTGTTTCTTTGTGTTTTGGTTAAGTCCTTTTGTTTGGTGGGGCTATATGTCTGACCTGAGACACGTGGAGGGCTGGTGCGCATTTGGGACCTGCTTCCTGATTTTACCTTTTGAATTTGCATGGAGATGACACATGGAGGCCTTTGTCGTCCCTTCCATACTTAGTTTATTTAAGTGGTCGATTTGTCTCCCTTTAGAATTTTAGGCAAGTGGAAGTTGTGCACATGTTTAAGACTCGCCCCTTGGCCTCCCCTTTTGAATTTGCATCGTTGAGGCATGTGGCACCCTCCAAGAGTCTGTGGCACTTAACTAATTCAGGTCGATGCCTTTCTCGAACCCTAGACACGTGGAATCCTTGCACTCATTTGAGTCTCTTCTTTGGGCCATGCCTTTGAATTTACACTGACGAGACACGTGGAGACTTTGGTTCTTTATACTTAAAATATTTGGACCTATTGCTATTTGAATTCTATTAGACCCTAACCACGTGGAGAGTTGGTGCTAGTTTGAGTCTCCACCTTGGGCTCTTACTTTTGAAATTGCGTTGAGCTGACACATGGTTCTTTCCACTCATTTGCACTTTTCAACGGCTGATGAGGGCCTGGGACACGTGGAAGCTCTGCGCATGTTTGAGGTCTCCATTTTGAAGTGCCCTTTTGGAATTGTGCCAAGCTGACATGTGGAGGATTCTACCGGCTATATCCCTATTAATACTTTGACCACGTGGAGGGTTGTTGGTTCTTTGGATCCTACCTTTTGGGTCGCGCCCTTGTAATTAAGTCATTGAGACACATGGGGATTTCCGTTGTTCCTTCTTTCCTTAGCTGATTCGACGACTATCTTTGCCCCCATTTGGACCCTTGGCTACGTGGTAAGCCCCCACACATTTGAGGTCTCCATTTTGGATTCAATCCTTGGAGTTGTGCCAATGAGGCATGTGAAGCCATTTTTCGACTCTTCCATATTTAGCCAATTTTGGCTAGATCGAACACCGCCTTCCAATGCCATTCCGAGCCTCCATTTTCTCTCGTGCAATATGATCTCCTTTGACGTCGTTTTCTCCTTTTGAGCTCCAATCTCCTTGGGTTATTATTTGGCTCCCTTTTGCGACCTTACTTCTCCATTGTCAAGTCCACATGTAACCTAACCGTTGGATTCGAAGTGTGAGATCGTTGACTTAATCGTCCCCTCATTTTTTCTCTTGTGTAGGGCCATGTTTGATCAATTTTTCCCGAGGGGATAAAATTGGATAACAATAGACTTGCAGTAGTTGGTGTTACCTTTGATGTACAAGAATGAATCGAAAATAGCAAATTATAGCCACATATAAAGCTTATTATCAAACCTTGATGCACGATAACGAAGAAAATTGGTAAGTTTTGAAAGATGTTGAATAGATGCAGATCGTTGTAGCAATAAGCTGAATTTTTGTAGCAATTTAGGAAAAATTACAGCACTTCTATGGTGACCAGATTGTTCAGTCGAAGAAAAACAAGTTGCCTCAAGGATTGGTTACACTAGAAGACATTTTTCGATTCGATGATCGATTACGAAAATACAAAGGCAAGATTTCAACTCATTCAGATAACTATGAAGAAATCTTAGTGGATGATGAAAGAAATAAAAATTTTATTAGAAAGGATTGTTCCTCACCTGAAAAACAATCATTTATTAGATTATGTAAATAATTCAGAGATGTTTTTGCTTGGAAATACCAGGATCTGAATAGATTTGATCCAATTTTAGCTCAACATACAATAGAGTTACAGCCAAATTCCAAGCCAATTAGGAAGAAGCAAAGGCCTGTAAATCTAAAGATTGAGCCATTGATGAGAAAAGAGTTATCTAAGCTGATCGAATTAGGTATTATCTTTCCAGTTAAGCATTCAAGTTGGGTAGCTAATCTTGTTCATGTTCGGAAAAATAATGGAGAAATTAGGTTGTGTGTGGATTTTAGAGACCTTAATAAAGCTTCATTAAAATATCATTATCTGTTAGGTCCAAGTATGGATTAGATTTTGAGAATAGTTTCTTGTTCGATAGATTATCTCCTTTTAATGGTCAGTAATGGATATACTAAGATCCTTGTGTGTGAAGGAAGATAAAAATAGCTTTTACCACAAAGTGGGGTACTTATGCTTACAAAATAGTTATTTTTGGCTCTCAAATGTTGGTGCAATGTTTCAATGAGAAATGGACATGGCTTTTCACAACTTATTAAATAAATGCATATTGGTTTACTTAGATGATGTCACCGTATTTTCAAAATATTCGATGAACATCTAATGCATTTAAGGAATACTTTTCATCTTTGCAGATAGTTTGGAATATCTTTGAATCCCAAAAAGTCCATTTTTTCAGTGCATCAAGGTAAATTGCTTGGTCATATTGTTTCTAAATAAGGTTTAGCTATTGATCCTTTCATAATCGAAGCTATTTCACAACTTTCCTTGCCTCATCATAAGAAAGCACTACAAATTTTTCTCAGAAAAATCAACTTTGTTAGAATATTTGTTCCATATTTTGCAATGTTATTCAAGCCATTAACAACCATGTTAAAGAAATATAAGACTTTCTCTTAGACCAGTGAAGGGAGAAAATGATTTGAAGCCATTAAGTCAGCCATTTCACAAGCTCCTACTCTTGCAAATCCAAATTTTGATAAATATTTTACAATGTATGCACTTGTAGGAGCTGAGACTATTTTAGCTATTTTAACTTAGGTTAATGATGAAAACACTGAGCAACCAATTGTTTTCTTTGGAAAAATCTTGCATGGTTACGAGAAAATTTATACCTTTCTCAAAAACATGTACTTTCAAAGTAGTTAGAGGATTGAATAACATTAAGTATATGCTTTCAAATAATAAGATATATGTCTTAGTCACTCATCCAAGTGTTAAAGAATTCTTTTTAAACAAAGAGTTGAATGAGAAGAGAGAAGGATGGATTATGAAAGTTATGGAATAAGATCTTGACATCTGTCTTGTGAAAATAGTTCAAGGAAAAGGTTTGTGTGAGCATCTAATTACTGATATGGAAAAACAACTGGCTGAAGAATTAGAAGATTCAAAACAACAAGTTGAAGTTACGTATCAGCAGTCAGATACCATGGTACAACAAAAAATCAGCAACCCGAACTTATTCAAGAAGTTCAGGAATCAAGATGGATGACTAATTTGGTTAACTACTTACAACACGGTACTTATTCGAAAGGTATGGACAAGAATAAATGAATATAATTCATGTTACAAGTTGTACCTTATGTTTTCATTAATGGTGTGTTATTTAAAAGATATATAAATGGAATTTTTCTACAATGTATTGATTATGATAGAATTCAGCAACTATTATCGAATTTCATGAAGGACCTATAAGAGGTCACTTTTCAGCACGTACTACAACCTTAAAAATTATGAAAGTTGGTTACTATTGGCCCAACATATTCAAGGACTGCTTTGAATGGATCAGAAAGTGTAAGAAATGTGTTTTTTTCGGAAAATAACATTTATCTTCACTTCCCTTGGAGCCTATTTCAGTGGATCAGTTATTCATGTAGTGGGGTCTTAACTTTATTGGCATGATAAACTCACATTCGTCATAAGGAAACAAGTGGATCTTAATCGCTACTGATTATTTTACATGTTGCATCAAGCAATAACCTTAAAAGAAGCTAACGAAACTTCAATACTATCCTTTTACAAAGGTATAGTTTGCATATTTGATATTCTAGAAACTATCATTTCAGATAATTCCTTAGTGTTTCTTGGTGCAAAGGTAATAGATTGGGCTATCAAGCACATAATTTATTTAAGTACATCATCTAATTATTACCCAAAAGGTAATGGGTTAGTTGAAATTACTAATAAGAATCTTTTAAGGATCATCAGAAGAACACTCAAAGATAACCAAAGAGCTTGGCATCTAATGTTGAATTCAGCACTTTGGGATGACATAGTGACTCTTAAAATATTAGTTGGTAATTCACCGTACAAGCTTGTTTATGGAAGAGAGGCAAGAATTCCCATCTTAGTTGAGTTTCTGCATTGGATTTGCTGCATCAGATGGAATTACTTGAGAATGAACCATTGCAAGTTCGTTATGTAGAGTTAATGGAGTTACAGGAGCTAAGAGATCAAGCTCATCTGAACATGGAAAAGAATCAAAAAACAGATAAAGAAAACTTTTGATAAGAAGGATAAGTTTAGAGTATTCAATGAAGGAGACATTGTGTTAAAATGGGATGTTGATCATGCAAAGACAGGAAACCACACAAAGTTCGATAGAATCTGGAGTGGTCCTTACATGATTTCAGCTTGCAAAGAACACAATGCATTTCAGATTTCAAGGATGAATGGAGAGGAACTTCCCATTCCTGTGAATGGTATGTTTCTTAAACATTGTTATTGAAAATCCTACAATGTCTGGTTAGAGTAGGATTTCCCTTTCAATAAATGCTTTCATGCACATTGCAACATTTTTCAATTCAATAAGTGCATTTCTACACTTGATCTGGTTTCCAGATTCTTTCCTAGCTTTAGTTTGTTTTTTTGAAAAGGAAATTTTGGTTATATTCTTTAACTCCATGCCCAATGGACAAGAGCAAGGCATTGGTCTACAAGCTAGTAGGAAGCTTTCCCCACAGGATCACTGAGAAATGTTGACAATTTTTGCACTTGTGCAAAAATGGGCAACTTGAAACTTCATTACGATGGATGGTATTGATGAATTGGACCTAACTAGGGAATGCATTACCGTTTTATTTTTTTTCAGTTGCATCAATAAATTAACTACATGTAATCTGCAGCCATGTGTGTTTCTACAAAATGTAACACCTCACATAGACGGCCATTCCATGTTCGTCTTCAGCAAGGAAATACAAAATCCTGAAGGAATAACGCATTGCCTTGAAGGTGGGAGTCACAATATAGGTGAAATGCTAAATTTGGGAACAACAAACAAAGTTGTAGTTTACAAGAAAGAGAGTTCATTATTTAAGTTACATGTATTTCAAAACTCATTATTTCTACATGTAAATACATTTAATTATGTGTTTGAGTTGTTTATTTTGTTATACAATCAATATACATTCCATAAAATTGAAAGAAGAAATAAATATACAACTCAAGTACAAAAATTAAATGTTATTTATTCATGAAGAAGTATAATATTTCCCACACAAGTGTGGGATGTAACTCATAACTATTGAAGAAAGAAATACATATGCATGAAGTTAAAAGTAAAAGAGTATAGAAGAAACCCATCATTTCATGGGTTCTCTTCTGGTCTTCTTCACTTCAACTCCAGCTCCATCTTTTACCCAACTCTCCGATCAGTCATAATGTACGTGAAAAATTAAAAAGGAAAGGAACCAATAGTTTGAGCTCAAGGTTTAGTCGTACCCATGTACTATCTAACTACATACAAATGTATTTCTAAAAATTAGAAGTATAAGGTATATCATATACAAATACACAATTGATAAGAGCAATACTCTACACCAACACATATTCTTCTCACAATCATTTCAAGAAAGAAAGAGAGAAACAAAAGTATGGAACATAAGAGAGTCCAAAAGCCTAAATATTTTCTAACAATTTTCTTTAAGTGTGCAAGTACATGTAAGATGAAAAGCAAAAATATTTTGCAAAATGATTATTGTATAGAAAGGAAATACTTGTTGAAGGAATCTACATGGTACAAATTTATGAGTTGTTCTAGAAAAAGGAAAATGCAGATAAAAGATGTATAAAACAAACACATTAGGACATTGAAAAGAAGTGAGGAAGCAAGATACAAGTAACAATTCTTTTAGAGAAAAATTTCATCAAAACACAAAAATAAGCAAGGTATCTTCCATATTTTGTTAACAAACCTCTACAAGAACCCATGAAGAGGATAGTTACAGGAGATACCACAAATGAAAAACTCTAAAGGTGTGAATGAAAGATATAAGCTCAAAAGAATAGTTAAAAAGTGATCAAGATAAGTGCAAAAAATAAAGGATATATCAGTCAAGTACAAATTCATGAGAACAAAATCTATTATGAAGGGACATGATGGCATTTATAGCTTATAATCAAAGCTAAAAGATCAAAGTATAGCTATAAAGAAACCTTCAAAAGCCTGTTTAGAATTCATAAAACAAGGAAAGTACACTCTTCAAAAGTTACAAGTGCAAGTATAGAATATTCAGTTATTAAAGATAAGTGCACATAAAAATCCAGTTTCAGCATGTATATCAAAAGGATTAAAGTGACAAACACTCAAGGAAGATAGTAGGCTAATCATCACAAAGCTATACAAGGAAGAGATATTACAACTCAGAGAACAACGTTTTCTCAGTGTTACAACAACACTGTATTGGATTATTATTCAAGAACAGGGGAATCAAATTGAGATGCCTTGCATAATGCAAATTAAGATCATAGGACTGCAGGAACTCATTAACAATCCCAAGGTTTTTCTATGACTAAAAAACACCGTAAATTTATCATTACATTTTGAAGGTACATATTTCAAAAGAAATATACTTTATTGCATGGCTTGGAGAACTACAGGGTACAGTTTCTAATCAAATACAGTTGGAAAGAGATGCATGTTCAGAGATTCAAGCTTCAAATGGATTAGTTTATACTGGTTTATGTAGGACAACATAGGGAAGGGATGCATTTCTTAAATAATATGTGGTGTTGATATAACTAAACATAATTCACAGACTTCGAGCTCAAAGAATGAGATCAATGGCCACCGAAGAATGAAAAATTCTATAGAGCTTCATTTAGCTCAAAGGAGCTCATTAAAAATGACTGAAATGATTAGGGTTTGCATGTTTTCTTTCCTCAAACTCTAATGGTTACAAAACTCAATCGTGGTTCGAAAGTACACATGTGCCAGTGCATCTCAAAACCCTAACCACAACTAGGTTACTCTCAAAATAAGAGCCACCGACAAAGCTCGAGGGGTATGTCATCATGGAGGAGGGGACAAAATTATCATTTAAATGATTATGTTTTCAAACTATAGTCTGCGATATGTTGTGGATCACCATGTGTTAATACAAAAGGGGCCAACCCAAGTATCCAAAAATTATCTTTTGCATTGACTTATTAAAGCTCCAATACATACCTTAAAATGTCAACAACAATGATTACCAAAAAGGTAAGGTTTACTTTATAATCATAAATTATTATTCAAAGACCAAATGTCACCATAGGTTAATAACCATAGCATGGAGGTGGCAAGTGATATATATTCAAGATAGATGTAATGCCAAGGTTGGAGATATATACCTTAAAATTTCCAAAGTATACCTCAAACTTTGCTAAGGTAATTTGTATAAAAGGGAGAATCTCTATTACTACATGTGCACAAGTGGTACCAAAATCAAGAAGAAATATTGGGACATGTGCACATCAAAGGTGGTCCTCACATGGGAGTTGAAGACAAAGGCATTATTTTCATTTGCACAGGAGTCAATTTTACATATGACCACAAGAGGATAGAACATATGTCAACATCAAAGCTTGCAAGTAGATGAAATACATAGGTGAATATTTTGCAAGGTATTACAAATAAAATAAATTTTTTTCTCACACATGGAGGTTAAAATTTGCATGTGCATCCAAGGGGCAGAATTAAAAAGTGTTAAATTTATCATTGCAAGTGGATCAAATTATAAGTGTCACATCAAGCACTAGAAGACAGAGATTGCATGCACATTGGAGGAGACTTACACAACAAGCAAGGGCTATTATTAGCCAAATTATTCATCTTACTTTATTAAAAATAGATCAATCACCACAATTTGACTGAATGTATATTTTGTAATCAAGGCTATTAATACCTCATTGTATTAAAATGTTTATTTTTATTCCTTTATTTATTCATGATAAAGGGTAAAATTAGCATGCATGGGTGAGTACAAATTTTAGTCTATTTTTAGGATGGGATGGGTGAATAATCTTGCTATATATTGTGTGTAATTGCAAGGCACAAGGAGGACTTTTGGACATAGGAGTGCTGAAGAAAATTTTGTCATTTTTGCCCCTTGAATGAGAACTGATTTTGCCTTTCCAATTATTTGCAGTGGTGTGTATATCTCATTAATTCTTGTGAATGTCAAATTCCCTGATTAATCATCTTACCTTGCTGCAAATTTAGTAATTTCTGCATAATATTAGTGTGCATGTTTATCTTATTGTATTGTTGTGACTCATTCCCTCAATACACCAAGTGTTTTGCTTAATATTTTGTTGAAAACTATTGGTTTGTGCATCCAAAATTCATTCTCAAATTGATTTTGCATGTACTCATTTAAATCCTCAACAAGTTTGGTGTATCACCCAATTTTCAATTCAGTTACAATTATCTTTTACCCTCAAAACCCCTAAAAATTAGTTTAGGATACATTAAAAAGGAACCGACTTGATATCGAGACTCACCTCAACAATAGGTATACCCACATACCTGATGTGTTTCCATTGTATCTGTGAAAGTGAGAGATCCAGAGAAAGCTTAGAGAACTTGTAGCCATCTCTCAACAAGGTGCACTTTCGAGAGATGACACTTCCTCCTATCTATCATGTAGCATATCCTTCAAATTTAAAATACCCAAAATGATTGTGAGAAAGGTTTTCTAGTCTCAAGTAAGTGGCCCGTCAAAGTTAGGATGATGCTTAGGCCTGTTCGGTCTAATGTTTCCCATAGAGTCCCTAGAAGGACTCTACGAGCGATGTTGTGAAGATGACAAAATTGTTGACTTCCCATCTTTTTGTTGAACTGCAGTAGATTGAACAAACGTGGCGAGGACAAGCGAAGAAGGTTGTGAACCCGAGGGTTGCTTACGAGGAGACAGATTAGTTTATGAGGTAGGCTTTCTCACCACCTTCTTATTAGCAACTTGGGTCCAACATTTAGTGTTGTCTTCTGCGAGACAAAGGATGTATTCACATTGGAGGGATTGGTGCGTTGAGTCGTGCACAATCGCGAATACGTTGGTCGACGCTTGAAAATTAAAGTAGGTGTTATGAAGGTTGAAATACACAACCTTCTCGCGAGATAAGCATGGACCCAACTTGGATGTCAACATGGTACTGCAGATGGGAGGCTAAATACACCTCGACACAGCACCCATTTTTTTGGACGAGCATAAAAGAAAGCGGCTAGGCTCATGAAAATCCAAGCGCCAAGTGGTCGACAATATCATTGAGAAAAGGATAGGGCTGGAATGTAAGACCGAAAGTTCAACCAAAACAGAACTTGCAGAGATACTTGTTTGCGGGGTTTAAATCAGGGCTCCATGGTGACATAACAAGTAATGTATTTCAAAGATACCAACAAGCAGAATGCTCAAGAAGCAGCAGAACATGAGAATGCTCACGAAAGGTAAAAAAAAAAAACCCCTTGGTGAGGTTCCAGACACAAGTAACTTGGATGTTGGTGGACTCCCAATGGGACTTAATCTAGTTTTGAGGGTAGGACTCAAACGGAATAAGGACAATAATACTCAACTAAATAGTTGTTATGATAAAACGCACAACATGATCAACAAAAGAAAGCTCAATAGTAACATCTAGGGGAGAATTAGAGACATTACCGTGTCGTACAATTTCGAGAAGAATTTCCTCGCGCGCTTGGGAGCCATCTTCACCATCGTGTGCAATTGATGTTGCAACGAATTGGTTTGCATCCATTTTAAAGGGTTTGCGCTTGCCCAAAATGGGCGATTAAATGCCCAAAGCCCTGTGAAAACTGGTAATAATAATAGGATAAAGCATGAAAAGACCAAGGCAAAAAGGTTAACACGAGCGTAATCATGCAAAAAAACCCTAACAAACCAAATCCTTAAAGTCCATAAGACTTTTTCATATATTCTAATGTAAAAATAATCCCTAATCCAATCACATATTCTACTCTTTACACTTTTAAAAAATAATAAAACAAGGGAAGTGATTTGTTGAAGAGTCAATTAATTATCAACTAAGGAAACCTACCCAGTTTGCTCTCTCGATATAAACGTGGTTTTGACTTGTATCTAACATGTTTTGGGAAGCTCCATACACATGTGCATCTGTCGAGTCACATTAGGCAGCGTGTTAACCCTTGGTCAAGAAGGATTCTTATTAACAGTGTATTTAACATGCAAATATGTATGATCTTTAGATTAAGCATATGTTTTAGTTGCTACGACTTATTTTGTTTCAATATACTTCGCAAAGTTACAGCTTCAATGTATTTTATATGAGAACGAAATGTGTTTGATGTTGCAATGTTTTTGTGAGTCTAGTGAACAAATATGTTCTATTAAAAAATTACTTTTCTTCTTTGGTCTGGAGTTTTCATCTGTGCACGACCATACTAATCTTAATATAAACATTTTTGTAAAATTCGGATCACATGACGATGATAAACCCTGAAATTGGTATTCTCGAAAGGCCCTTTTGACATAAATCTCTTCATGCACGTAATATTCACTACTTGTAAGTAGATTTTCTTCTTACAATATGTTCATTGAATATTGTTATTTCAGATGGATCGGAACAGGCGTGGTATGGAAGATAAGGTGCGGGAAATAACAAAAAAATTAGAAGAGCAGATTTCTGCTCGGATACAAGCTGAAAACAAGGCTACGTTAATACAGCAGAATTCAGATGAAACAATTCTTAACCTTGAACGGCAATTAAGAGATGTTAAGAATCAGCTGGCTTTCAGATCATATCCGAGATCTAGATGGGGCTAAATCATTATTGTTCGAAATCAGATCAACTTTGCGTTAATCATTACTCCTACTATAGCTTTTTTGAATAAGTAAGATACATAGATTTTTAGGAATTTTGCGATAAAATTAAAGTATATCTAATTATTTTAAATTGTAAACTTGTAACGAATTCTTCCATGCAGTAAATGTATAAAGTTCAGCCGTGATGGTAGTAGTAGCAATATCTTCCCGTCGCTGAATTTTGTTATGCACAATGTATTTGTGCATTCTGTAACATCCATATGTTTGTATAGAGTTGCATAAATTTATTGTGTATATAGTCAATATAGAATTATAACGAGTACTTATTGCATATGTCAAATGTGATATCATTATAAAAAGATATTGAAATAAAAATTTCTGAAAGGTGTAAAAGTAGTTTCAAAATAGTTCAAACTTATTTGAACACAAATTATGTTTCTGGCAGTTTTCTCCATTTGCTTGCATATAAACCTGAGTCATTGATTGGTGAAGGAACAAATAATATAACTCATCAAAAACCATTTAAGATATGACAAATCTTTTAGATTGTCAACTTTTTTGGACTTGTTTAAGGATTTTTTTAGAGCTATGTATTTATTTTAACCTTCGTAATTGTGTTTATATGTTGGGCATTAACCAAGAGCCTCTATTTGTGCATTTAATTATTAAACTTGTACATACCTTCTCCTTTTTCACATTTAAGAAGACAATAAAATTTTAAAAAATCAAAGCCAAACCTGTAACACCGCCCTGGTCTATTTATTGAAAATACACCAAATACCTTTCATCACCCAAAAAATCACATCAATTCCGAAAACACTGATCTGACACAGTGTGTCATGTTATAGAAAGTCAGCCAACTATTTTTTCTTTCACTTTGGAAATTCTCACTTCATGATCCAATTCACAAATGAGCTCGTTCCTACCCTAAAACTCACTTCATTTCTGAAAATGTTCATTTGACACCATGTGACAATCATTTATTGTTTCAGAGGTCAAAACAGTCAGATTAAATGTGTCAGAAAAGCTAGTCCCAAAATTGAATGGTTAACTCCAGGGTTGAGATTTGTTCAACTGTACTCACTAATGGATACATTGTATAGTTTTACAATAAATTTAAAACATAAACCATATCAATATCTGATGGGTATGTATTTTTACATAAATCATCAAATACCTTTAAAACACTTAATAACGGGTGGTTAACACATTAAATGTCAGCCACAATTAACCCTATTTACAAATCAAGTCATTAATTTTCACTTCAACCAACAAATTGGCAATGGGCTACATGGTGGTTGTTGCTATTTCACTTATCACCCTCCCAAGCCTCACTTTGATTCCTAAAAACAATTTAATGAAACAATGTTCAACTCATTAATTTGTTTAGAGGTCATATGCACAATGAATATAAAGTCCATGTTTTACTACTCACTACTCCAAAACTCATTTCAATTTTAATAATCACACTATGTGCCACTCACTTGTTGTTTTGGATGATAACATCAAATTAAAGTTTCTTAACTCACTAAAATTGAAGTCAATAGAGGTATTTATGAAGAGATATAAGTGAATATTATTGTGAAGATGTGTTTAATATAAAATAAGTTTTTAAAGTCAAATTCTCTATATTATATACAAGTTTCTTCTTTCATTAAAATTAAATTTCTAAATATATAACAAAGATGTTTCCATCACGAGCAACAATCCATTTAATCTAGTATCACATTCATTTTATCAACTCTTGATTGACTCGATCACATCCTTCTAAAGAATATCCATATATATCAATTATGTTTTCTAGACACTGAAAATGGAGGATTTTATATTTAAATTTCCTCTCTACTATGAAATTTGTGGAAGATTTCATTTTTTATTTACATTTTTAGAGATTAATTTGATATGAGGTCCAAAATATTTATTGTTGTTTGTATGTGAGATACTTCACGTGTGAAAAAGAAATATAAAGATCTAGAAAATGAAAAATATATAATTGTAAGAAAATCAGTTTTACTTCCAATTAATGGAACTTTAGGAACCTCAAAAGAACACATACCTAGACAACATGGTCCATATCTATAAAAATACATACATTTTATTGATTTCAATATTTAAGTACTCAATACTAAAATTAATATTCCATATTAATTTATTTTCTTTTTGTGATATTTGAAGATGTATTTAATACTCCATTTATACATTAATTTAGAAAAGTGGTTAATAAGAATGAAGACAACATTATATTAATACAATAAAAATCACTTTATTCACTTCTCATTACCACAAAAGTCATGACACAAAACATGTATTTCTCATTCATTGTTTGAGAGATTATATGTGTTATTAAAAACATCAGTTTTCATTGTTAAGTTGTTGGCTACCACAAACCCCCAAAACAGGTGGTTTGACACAATGTGCGAGGTCCATTCCTCAACCCAAAATTTTAATAAAAGAAACCCCTTATTGAAAGTTTATAACCTTTTTTAGTATTTTAGGAAGTATTTTACAAGGAAATATAATGATAAAATCTAAAAGTAAACCAAGTCTATTTTATCTTAGACGTACATATGCAAACCGAAGTAAGGCATATAAAAGCGTATATTTTAATGAAGTATAAATAAATTAAAATAATTTAATTATATTGTATGATAATTTTTCTTTTTCATTCACTTTACAACTTCTTACTTTATGTTCTAAATTACCAATATTTATATATGTGGTATGTTGTATCTGTTTCATATTTCCTACTAATCTTAAAATTCACATTAATTTTGATAATGTTTATCTTCTTTTCATTTTTTCTTATTAATGGTAAAAAAATTTTACTAGGATCCTACTCAAGAGATACAAAAAGGGTCAACACCGGATAAGACGCTAAAAATAGAAGAAACAAAAGCAGAGAACAACTCAAAACATAACAAGAATCAACACAATCATCTAACAAGAAAGACTTAGTTGGACTATATCAATCATCTCCAAGAAAGAGGAGACCATTTAGATTTCAGGGATAACACTATGTCCCATCCCTCTTATCAACTATTTTTCACCTCTAATGGACAATTATATCTAAATTAAATTAAATTAAATATCAAATAGCTTATTCAACTCTCACTAACACAACATTAACAACTAATAAAACACATTACTCATTCATTTATTCAAATATTATATATATGGTTGACAAAAAGATATTTTTAACTCATGGTTTGTAGACGGCACACACACACAGACCTCACTATAACTCCCAAAATATTGGAGTAACAAAATGAGCCAATCTCATCCCTTTGTGGTTGTAATCCTTCCACATGACCCGATATTCTAATAAAAATAACCCCTCATGTAAAAGATATGTCTAGACTAGATTTCAAATGTATGTGTCCTACAATGATAAAATTTGAAGGCATCTCTATATTTTAATTTTAAGGGCTAGATTAATATTGACCTTCCTTAAGTGAAAGATTCAATAACATGTTATTATTCTATCGAAAATGAAAAATGTTAATTACTTTTATGTGTATACGTATATAAAATCTCAATATTATTAAATATATAACATAAGGAAAATATCTTTAAATAAATTTAATTAAATAATGAAAATTCCGCAAACTATAACTATATGTTCTGTTGGTGCTCAAAATAGTCTCGCCCAATTTATGTCTTTGAAAATCTATTGATTCATGGCCTCTGTCATTTTCTCCTTCCCCATATTGTGCTTGATCGGTCTTTGTTGCCATTTTTAATCGGTTCTGGGTCAAAATCATATATGGGTCTCGTATTTGTCTCCTTGATTCTTTGTTCTTCTTGAAAAGCTCGTATTTTGTGTCTCCCTTGCTCTATTCCTTCAAAAACTCATTTTCTCTTGTTCCTTCTATTTTCCATAGTCACGATCTCGATGTCCTTGTCATTCTTTCACTTAATGCTCAAAGAGAAATGAATTGATGTGTCCCTAAGGATTGTGTTTGAGCCTTGCAACATTTCTAAACTCTCTTTCCTTCAAGAAAATTTCATTTTGCAGGCTCAAATGGTCATTTTTTTATATTTTATGGTTTGACGAGCGTTTCTCCTGGTCAAATTTTCATCCTTACATCAAAAGGGAAATGTGGCATCCTTTGGTTGGACGCGGCTTGGCCGGACACTTCAAAAATTCTGTGAAAAGCTTCAACTTTAAAATGTGTCCACGTGGAGGAACGATGCTTGTTTGAGAATCAACTTTGTGGTTTGACTTAGAAATAGTGTCGAGAGGAAACTTGGACGGTTGATGAGATAAAGACATGTGGAAGCTTTCGTTAGGTTTCCCATACTTAAACAAATTCAAAAAAAAATTGGGATGTCCAAGACATGTGGAGGAACGACGCTCATTTGAAGATCTACTTTTGGGTTTTGCCTTGGAGTAGCGCCAAGAGGACACGTGGAGGCTTCCACTACCTTTCCCAGACTTAGACAGATTTTTATGCAGTTGGAGCAGTTTGGCAGAACAGGGACATGTGGTGAGCTCGCGCTCATTCAGGGTCTCCGCTTTGGGCACCATGTTGAATTTGCGCCATGGGCACATGTGGAGGCCTCCGCTTACTTTGAATTTTACGTAGACTTTTCAACAGCCAAGGAGTCTCGCCTCGAAGCTCGAAAAGTGGTGCCTTCCACCGAGCTTCAATCCTTCAAACAATTTTGCCAGAGCATGACACGTGGCAAGCCCATGCTCGTTTGAGCTATCAAATTTTTTTGACCGCCTCAAAGAGCACTGTTATGACACGTGGTAGTTTGGATAGTCATAAGGGGTGGGGTAGCGGATCATTGGAGGAAACTTAAAACTTTTTCCTCTTTGTCTCAAAGGGGTAAAATATCAAAAATGGCCCACGAGCGACAAAGTAAAATGTCAAAATATGTTTTTGGTCAAAGGGGCGGGAAGGCGGATCATCGGGGGCAACTTGGAAATTTTTCCTCTTATATTTGAATGACTCAAAGTATCCAAAAATCCCGAGGGCCCGAGGAAAATAGTCAATGTTTTGCCCCAGTCAACGATGGAGGTGCAGGCTTTCGGAGGAAAAGTGAAAAAGTTTCCCTGTGAGGGAAAAGGAGCTAAAGGCATAAAAAGCCATGGGGTCCCACTGGGACCCACATCATAAAATTGAAGCGGAAGGGTGGAGCTGTGGGGAAAACTTGGAAAAATTTCCTTTTTTCCAAAAGGGGGTCAAATGATAGAATTTTTCCATGGTTCCTTTAAGACCCACCTCAGGACACGTGTCAGGCCCATTTTCAAAAGTGGAGGTGCAGAGCAAAATGTAATTTTTTTACATTTTTCAAAGGGTCAAAAGGGAGCCCGAAACCTATTTGTGCATCTTCCACATGGACGACCCATATTCAAATCAAAGATCAATGGCTGTTGAGTGTCAAAATCTGATTTTCCCCCCATTTTCTCTGTAAAACACCTAGAAGTGTGAGTCTTCATCATTTCTTGCTATTTTTTACATGCCAAATAGAGGGGCAAGTTAATGTTGATATATGAAGTTTGGTGGGAAGATCTGGAGGACATCTTTCACCATTAAAATGGTCTGACTCTCGAGCCGATATGGTTTTCCATTTTTCTTCTCCTAAGCATGCAAAAAGCTAGATTTGACAAATTAGGGGCAGAGGTGGTTGGTGAATGGATGGAGGCATGTTTTTCCCAAGAGAGGAGTTGAAAGACGGAAGAAATCGAAGAGATTTTCCTTTGGGCACTGGAGACTTTTGCATATCGATTCTCGTAAATTACGAAAGAATCATGGCAAGCACTAGTGCAATTAAAGTTTTTGTCTTTTTGGTGGAAGGGGGCTTTGTTATGAAGGTTATAAATGGCACAAATTCTTTTGTGCAAAAGGTTGGGAGATTTTGGAAAGGTCAGGACTGATTCTCTCTAGTAGAAAAATCTTGACAGAGTCCATCCATTTTGAGAAGCCATCTATGAAGTGTGTATATCTCTCTTTGGGTCAAATTTAATCGTGTCAAGGTGGTTGCAAGTGTACAACCATTGACAAGATTTGAGATTGTTCTGGAAACTTTCCCTTGCTGATAAATTTGATCAAACTTTGAGTTATTATGTGTCAATCTTGAGTAAAGTGTATTTATTTCATTTTTGAATGCATATAAATAGTTTTTCTTATTTCTGTTGCAATCTTGTACCAAAATATGGTCCAATCACATAGGTATTAGTTCTTGTGATAGTTTAGTGGCATCTAAAATTTCATTTCTCAGAAGAGCCTTCATCTGGGAGTGGGATAAACAGTTTAAAATCACTTTTCTTTCATTTTGTTGATAGAGATTCTCTGTAAGCCTCTAGGTGTACCTCAGGTGTGACTTGGTTTAAATCTTGGTGCTTTATTGGGTTCTCTAACTTGAGCCTTCATGATAGAATCCCACAAGTTGTGTGAAAGAGTGCTAATTTGGGCCTCCATTGAAGCACATATTCTAGTTGAGGAAACAATTTAACTTTTGTGGCATTTTGTTGATTGAATCTTTCCATTTTGCATAAGCTCTCAAGGATCTGGTGAGTCAAGTTCATCATGTCTCCCCTCCCACCAAAAAATCTATTTAAAATAACTAATCCTACCCATACTACCCCTATTTTTGCTTTGTATACCCACACAAGACCAAAATCCTTTTACTAAAGTATGCAGAACAGATCAGGTTTCCAAATGTCTTTAGTAACCTTTGCCTTGTTGTGAAGATATCCCCATAATCTGGAAGTGACAACTCATGAGAGTCGATTTGGTGTGTTGATCATATTTTCCCAAGGCCTTATCTATAAAACTCATGCAAAAGAAAGGTATTTGTATCTCCTTTCAAATAATAGAGGTTACAAAATAGGTTCTCTTACCTTGGTTGAAAGGCACAACCTAAAATAGTTAGGATAAGATCACATCCTTTTAAGGTACTATCCATCTCTCCACAAACCCAAGTAATAAAGGGACAGTTAGATTTTCTCCCCGGCTACAAAACGACATATATTTATGATCTATCTGCCTCTAAGCTCCCTGTTGAATCTTTTTGTTGCTTGGCTTGGAAAGGAGAACAAATTTAGATACCAACATCAGTGGCATTACTACCGAGGACCTGAAGAATGCAATATTAAGACTAATTTAGCTATCCACTACTAGTTCATATCTATTTGACCCGTCAACAACACCAACACTTCGGAAACTCTATGCGGACTACAATTTTCTTCCTGGCCCCTGGTAAAACACTTCTTATATGCTCTAACTACTATGTGCAATTCTTTTAGTGTTCACACCTAGTGCACTAGTCTCCATTCGATAAATCCAGGTAAAGAAAGGTCAGAATATTTCTATTTCCAGTTTCTGACATTGATAGACATTTGATAGATCATATTTAGTGAATTTTCACAACTAAGGTGGAAATCATTAGTGGAAACTCCATTTTGATTTGATTATGATAAGGACCAGTGTCATAGAACTCTATCAAGGTCAGATTTGTTACTAATATTTGCAAATCTTGAAGGAAGAGGATCTTTCTTTGCTAGGGATCCTGCTAGGTACATTGTTTCCTGAGTTACGAAAAGAAAAGTTAGAGGGAAGAAAATCGTGGAGAGTTGTGGGAGATCAGCAGACAAGAAGGGGGATCTTTATTGATGAAAGTGATCGGCCTATCATTGAAGACTGCCATTCAAGTGACTTTGAATCAAGTAGCCTCTTTGTGGAAATAAATTCTACAACTCGAGAGGGGCCTTCTTTTGATTTTGAAATTTTTAATCACATTCTGCACCTATCTTTTCTTAAGTTGGTAGGGATTTCCAAGAAGCAAGGCCTTTAGAGGGTGTCCATTTTGAAAACTAAACTCATGTGTTCCAAGGACCCTCTGCCACTCATCAATTTTTCACCCCTCCAGGATCACCTCCTCAAAGGAACATGGTTCACCACCACCAGACCCCCTTTTGTTGTAAAAACTTTTGGACCTATAAATTTTGTGTGAATGGTTGGTTATCCAAATGTAGTACATCAAGATGTAAGGAACAAACTTCCAAAGTTCTAGGGAAACAATGCTATTACTCGTGATCAAAGCATCTAAAGCTTTTTCTCAATATGATGGAAGACTTTGAGATTGAACATGAAGATGTATACATCAATTTTTTTCACACTCTAGAGGAGGATGCAAGGGACCTGGTATAAAGCATTACCAGATAACTCTATTGATTCATGGAATGAGATGAACAATGCATTGATTGCAATATGGTGATAGGATTGACCCTAGGTTTATTCTATCGAGTTTGAAAACATCAAGAAGAATCCCAATGTGTCGGTGCATGATTTCAACACAAGGTTTAATAAGAGGTTGAGGATATTTCATGTCGAGGATAAGGCCTTGTGATGAATCATGCTTAATCAAATATACTTGATGCATTTGATAAAAAGGCTGCATATTACTTAAGAGACAAGAACCCCACAAATTTAAGGCGAGGCCTTCACCATGGCTCGCAAATAGAGAACAACATCAAGGTAATTGGAAAACCTCCAAAGAGGGATGGTGTGAAGCTAATTAATCGAGAAAATTCCCAGTGCAACAAAATCTTTTGATTTAGAAAAAGTTGTGAAGACTTTGGGGTGTCAAGGATATCTCCTACAAACTAGCCTAGGCCGAGAAGGGGTGGGCAGAGTTCACAAGGGCAACACAAGAAACAAGGCCAAGATAGATTTACAAATCATCAAAGAACCGATGTGAGAGGAAAGGACTGTGGGATTAGAAAGTAGCCCCAAGGAAGAGAAAATAGAATGGTCCCTAATCATTTGGCTGCTATAGTTGTTATTGTGGAAGAAACAAAAGTCATTGATTGGTGTGACAAGTGTTTCATGCCCATGTTCCTTGTGAAGAAGACTAGAAAAAAGAAGAGCAAGCTGATGATGACAATGATGATGATGTTTGCATGATGGGTTGCTCCACTAGCTCACAACAAGGGGCAACCTCAACTGAGGTGATAAGTGCTAGAACTACTGCCACTTTTTGGGACTACATTCATAGGGTACCTATTCTTCCTCTCTCTCATACTTTAGAAGTAGATAATGCACAAGATTTTGAATTGCCCAAAGTAATGATTTTGAAAATCTAAGGGCTTTAATGATAAAAAAGTAGATAATGTACTAGATGAGGTGGTCATTTTATCCCGATAAAAACATTGATTGAAGAGTTGCCTCCATGTCTAGCTTGAAGACGCATTTTTCTATGATACAATCTCCTTAAACACTTCTCTTACATTAAAAATTTTAATAGAGAAGGAATTTGGGTAAGTGCAAAGCAAGTTGGGGGATGAAAAAGGGGTCATAAGTGGACGCCATATTGAAAAAAAAAAAAATCTCAACTTGTATGGATTATTATTAATGCATGCACTCAAAATTAGAAAAAGTTATAAAAATATAAATCGTAGCATCTGGAATCTAGTTTTTAGACTACAACTTTTTTAAAAAATGGAAAAGTTTAGTTATATTAAACATAGAAAATTCAATGACTTGGTTTATTTTTAAATGTCTATAAGATTGTGGTCTGTTTGCCCATGATTTGGATGACCAAAACATGATTTTTTTCCTTTGGTGAAAAGTTAGATGTTGTTGTCTATCTTGGGATAGATTTTATTTTGTTTTTTTGAGAAATATTTTTTTAATGATTTTTTCTGTGAAAGTGGTCTGAAAACATAAAGAAAATGGAGCACTTTCTGTTTTCCCACCATAACTTTATAAAAATATCGAAAACAAATACTTTTTTAGTGTGAATAGAATTTCGCCATGGTTGGGAAATATAGTTTTCATCACATTATGAAAAGTGAAACAAAAGTTGTAGTGTTAAACGTAGACATGAACATTCATATGAAAAAGTGTCTTAAAGACATACTATTAGTAAAAAAATATAAAATTATATTTATCATATTATATTCACTTTAAAATCAATATTTCTATGAAGCTAACAGTCTCCCCTACGTGATGGTACCAATTTTGTGACATGTTTTCAATTTTTTGGCATGGTTCAATTCGCGGAAGAGAAAAATTTATGTTTTTGGCCTTTCACATGCCATAATGACCTCCCAAAGCTCAGGTTCGGGAAAAATAGAGATTTTCCAAGCCTTAAGGGTCAGATTTGATGATACATGTAGTATCGTGATAAAATTGACCTATATCAAAAGAACCATGATCACGATTATTAAAATCATATTTACATGAATCCCAACATCCAATTCACCATGTGATTTTATTCTTTGACCTGATTGTATAAATTTCTATGAAATTCTACCACCTTCTGCACTTTTTCTTATCATCAGAAGCTATTTTTTTACTATTTTTAAGGTTCCCTGCATCATTTGGAGTTTTCCTACATTGATTGAAACATCATGGGAGACAAGAAATGAAGTCAAAAAGGAAATTAATAAGTAAAAATACACCGAAGGAATTAGAGGAAAAAAGACTGCAATATTTAAGAGTGAATGTGGAAACTTTGTGAATCAATAAGAAGTTCATCTTCAACCCCTACTATTTTAAGTAATGAAGAACTAGGTAATACTCGTGATGTATTTGATGTTGAAATTGAAGGAGACAATGAAAATGTGAATCAGAAATTCATTTTGAAACTATAGAAAACCAAAATTTGGCAAAAACACCTCCTAGGATTTTACGAAAGAGACTTAATTATTTTATTGAAATTGATGAGAACATTTTGAAACCAATGTCTGACAAAATTTCTGAATGGAAAATTAGAAGAAAAGTGACTGAAATTTGGGATAATCATTTTGAAATTTTAAATGATTCCCAAAGATGTCAATTGTTGGTTAGTTTGATGAAATTGAATAAAATGAGACCTATATTAAACACCTTAGGATTGACAACATCTAATATATGTGGTCAAACCTCTGCAATTGTTGATAACCTACATGATGCATATCACACTATTACCATAAAGAGACGCAAAAGGGATCTTGTAATGTCGTGTGTCATGCACTTGCTACTAGTGTTGTAAGTGAATCAACAAAATAATAGTGTTTGATTAGGAAAAAAGATGAATGTTGAAATTTAATCGAAAAACTCTAATGAAAGCAATTAAAAGGTGTAATATCCTTCAATCACCCAATAACACTAATTTTTGGGAATTTTCTACTAGAGCACCACGTAAAGACAAATATATATGATGCTATAAGAAAATATGTTGTTCAATTTTGGCATGGTAACACTAGAGTTTCACCTAATATAAGAGATGTTGTAAAATAGAGAGTTGGTTCTACTAATCATGAACCACATCCAAATAATTTCTTAGATATGACTCAAACTCAATTTTTTCGTAAGTTTGAATAGGAGCATCCATAAATTAAAATTAGTCAACATTTTTTTGAAATGTTGAAACCATTCTATGTGAAAATCAACCACGCTTGCACCACTTGTTGTTGTAGGAAACATGTTGAATTTGTGATGCATTATGATAATTTTTAATGTATTCATTCTTATTTGCATTTTGAAACTATGTTACCGGAATGTGGTGTTCAAGTTCCACCAATATCTTCTAGGGATTTTATTCCTACGATATTTTTGAAAGAGAAGTTGGACAATTTTTTATAGTAAGGATTGTTTAGATGAAAGTTGTGGTACGTGCACCGGATTACCTAAATTGGAAATTTGTATCCATGAGAAAATTAGAGGTGCAATAGGACATAATTTAGTTGGGTTTAATAAATATAAATCAGTACCATACCAATTGAAAGATGGAAATGATTCTAAACGGTCTAAGCTAGTTACAAAACATATACCTATATTTTTTAATTTATGAGAGAATTCAAAGATGAATTTTTTTATGAGTATGATAGGCATCCTGTAATGCCCTGCCTCAGGACACCAACAAAAACACACCAAGAATGACTACAAGTTTTGGGTATTTTTTTTTAAAATGAAACAAAAATAATACTAATTTCTACTCCATTGTTTCCCATTAATAATTTAATTTATACAGCCTTACTTTTCTCAGCCTTAATAATAGCCCAAACACAAATTAATTGTTTATACTATTTGGCTTACTATGGCCTCCAAAATAAATACACTCATCCTTTTAAGTTTTTTATTTTTCCCCTTTATTTATTAATTTTCCACACCCGTTTATAATTTTCCCTTCCATAACCATAAAGTGGCCATGACTTAAAATGTGTAGGGTTGACTATGGGCCCTTGGATCAAATCTAATCTAGGCCCTTGATTTCGAATCCACCCTAAAGTTTCCCTAAATTTCTCTATGTTTTCCTTTCTCTCCTTTTGGTTTTCATTTTGTTTCTTCATGCAGGTGGAGGAGGATCTATGGAGCTTGTTTCTTCCTTATTGAATTTGTGGGAGAGATTCACTCAACAAAACACACTAAATATTTAATACATATGTTTTTTTTTGTGGTGTGCGGCCACGGAGTTGGAGAGGATGCATGGTAAGTATGTGGCGCGCTATTGGAAGAAGTGGTGGGGTGAAAATGTGGGGGCGACGTGGAAGGGGAAAAATGGGGATTGCGTGGGAGAGGGGAGGGAGAATACGCGGGGTTGTGAGGGGAAGGGGATCCATGTGAGGACATGGGGTCTCTGCGTGGGAAGGAGGAAGGGGGAGGTCGAGGGGGAGTAGCGATGGTGTGGGGTCGGTGGAGGCGCACAACATCGAGAGGTGGGTGGCGGTGTGACAGTGGGGTGGCCATGCGGGATGGTGTGCGAGTGGGGAGCGGGGAGGGGTTCGGCCCTCCCAATCCTATTTTTATCTTTAAATTTAATTTTTTTTAAACTAGAATTTATGTTTTTTTTTTTATATTTTATTTATATATATATATATATATTTGATATATATATATATATTTGATATATATATATTTGATATATATATATATTTATTATATATATATATATATATATATATATATATATATATAACCTCATTTGAACAAAAATCTCACCATGAAATATATCTGATATGATATATATACTAATTTAGATTATAATGTTATGGGTAATTTATTAATATGTATGATTTAACCGATAACTATGTAAATGTAACATAGTTGTGTTGTTTAATATATATTAAAAGGTATTTCATATTTTTGAATATTACAATAGGGTATTTTAGATGTTCATTAAAAGCAACTACTATGTAAGAACATAAAGTAGTGTTTTCTGAAATATGAATAAAAGGCATGTAGTGTTGTATTTCATTCAAGAGAAGAAACTAGAACATGTCAAAAGAGTTTGCTAAAAAGACTTCACATTTTAAAAATAAAATTTCAAATGCAAGCACTTATTAAGATTTTCACTTGGAAAAAGAGAGTATAAGCCCATTTCATCTCTTTGTATAAAGCCACCAAATTTTGTGAGGAAGTAAACATTACAAAACTAACCTTATTTTCACAAAGCAAATTTTCTTTCAAAGATAAGAGTTACTTCAAGTTAACATTAAAGGAGATATTTGTTACAATATTTCATTTCCAAGAATCTTCCACTCAATATGCAACATTTTCCCAAAATACATAACCTCTCAATACACAAGATTCTTTCTTAAAGAGATGATCAAATACACAACAAAGCCACTATCATGTAAAAACAATACCAACAAAGATTCAACTCAATAAGGAGTAAGTACACAAAACTAATACAACACTAGTTATTCAAAAACCATCCATATCCCAACATAGGGATATTACAAGAATAGGTCTCTTGACATAGCCATATTTACATGATAACAAGTAGTTGAACACTCCCAAAATTTGGGGAAGAAAATGTCATAAACACCAAGATAAGATCCAACCATCTTCAAGCTTTTGGCTCCAAGTCTTGTTCTTCACATAGCCATCAACACAAGGAGAAAGAGCTTGTTTAACCACCCAACCTTTAGGCATCATTACATGCCTTTCCAAGGTTGGAAGGCATGCTAGCCTCCCCCAAGCCCATGGGAAAGAGGACTACTATCCACAACTTTGCACAAGAGTAAGGAGACAACAAACATTACATTCACATAAAGACAAGACAAATATTAAAACAAAACACCAATTTTGCAAAGATGAAAAAGAGGAGAAACCATGTTCTACCTCTAAAATGGGGAAGAGAAGAAAGAGTTCTCCAAATGCCAAAAGTGTAACCAACATTGGTTGCACAAAACAAAGATCTCCACACCTCCTTATTCCTCCAAAGTCATCAAACCCTCCTTATTTCTCCATCCATTCACCAAATCCTTCTTGGGAGGATTTTCAAACCCCAAAAGGGTTTCCTCACCAAGAATGGGGAAGGGGTTCAAACCATATGAACCACCTTCCCCACCTCAATCCATTTGAGGGGAGTAACTAAAATCCTACATGGCTTGCCCATCAAGCCATGAGGATTGAGAGGGAAAAATCCCTCTCTCTTCCCCCACAAACTCCAAAAATCCATCATGCCATATGATGGATGGAGGAAAATAAAACCACACACATAACAACAAATGGTAACACACAAGTAGCAACACACATTTTAAACAAACAAGACTAATATCTAATATGAAATAAACACAAAAATGAACTCAAGGAGCCTACCTCCAAAAGCTCTCCACTTCTAACTTTTCCCTTTCTTTATCCAAGCAAGCTCTAGCTCCAAAATCCACAAGCCTCCAAGCAAAAGCTCCCAAAAAAAAAGTTCTCTTCTTTCCCCATGAGGGAGAATTTGAAGAGGAGCCAACAAAAATCCTCACAAATGAGGGGGTGACATGTGTCACCCCTCTCTTCCCTCAAGGTCAAAGATTCTCAAAATAAAAGGGAGAAAGGATAAAATAGCTTTTAACCCTCTTCTCCCAAATTACTCAAAATGAACAACAAAACAAACTTGTGCAACTTTTAACAAAGCACACTTACCCATCCACCTTACATGGATGTGACCAAAGGGAGGAAAATGGGAGGGAAACTCCCTCTATGCCTTGGAATTAAGCCCCCTACCTATTAGGTAGGGTCCAAGGGCCCATTTTCATGCTAAGTGAACTCCCAAACTAAAAAGGGGTCACTAAAAATGCCTAAAATAGCCCAATTTCGGGTTTGGCACATTTGGGCACAAGGGTAGAGGATGTGGGGCCCACCCAAGGGTTCACATGTGACCCTAATCCCCTTTAATTAAATACACATTAATCAAACTCAAAACTTAATGCAAGTGGGGCCATTAAGTCCCAAAACAAGTTTCTAACAAACTAAACATCCTAAGCAAGATTAATATTACAAGACATATTACATTACAAATGAGGGTCACTCATGGTGCCCAAAACAATAAACTCTAATACTAAGGCCTCATATAATAAACATGGTTAGGGCTTAGCCCCGTGGGCTGCTTGTGCAAAATTGTGTAGCTGGCCTGAATCCCACGTTCTCCTGTGACCTGTCACCTGCACACTCATTGCACACATTAAACACACTGTCCGATAAAATGTGAATCAACTAATCAATAAGAAGTCAAAGAATTCTATGCTAGCATATCATCATTCTGGAATCGAAAAATGTGACAACATGCATAATTATACACAATCCACCATGAGTTAGCCATAACGATAAAGTGACATTCATCCATAGAATCCAAACATGCAATCAAACTGAGTATCCATCAAATATAAATGAGGTCCTAAACAACATCATAACAGTTAGTATCCATGACATCATAAGATAAGGTGACAACATAGTAATCAAGCTAAATTGGCGCTATACGCCTAAATCTCCATACATGTCTAATAAGATCAAATATCCTAATGTAATGTCCAAAATATATCAAATCCCTGCCGAAACATGTCTATGAGTAAAAGAGAACAACAAATAATGAGGCTATAAAAATGTGGGCACTACATCCCCCTCTACTAAAATTAGACTTCCTCCTGGAAGTCACTGAAAGAGATAGGGATATCTGGCCCTCAATGGTGTAGCATCCTCCCAGGTAGTTGTTGTCTCATCATATCTGTCCCACTGCACTCTAACCTGGTCCAAGTCTCGACCCCAAAGGGCCAACCTCCGGTGCTCCAGTATGCATACGGGCTCCAGTCTCCACTGCCCTCCATCCTCTACCTGTAATGCCGACCAATCCAAAACATGAGAAACATCTGGTACATATCTACGTAGTACAGAAACATGAAATACATCGTGGGCCCATGCAAGGTGTGGTGGAAAAGCTAGGTGATAGGAAACTGGACCGATGACCTCTAAAATATCAAAAGGCCCCACAAAATGAGGTGATAGCTTAGAACCCTTTCCATAGCGGATTGGGCTCTTATGAGGATGAACTCTCAAGAAGACTTTGTCACCCACTGAGAAGTGATGATCAATCCTCTTGGTGTCTGCATACACCTTTTGGCGTGCTCTAGCCTACTCAAGATGTTGTCTAATCAGAACAACCTGCTTGCTCTAAGTCCTGTAGGTAAGCTGGTCCCAAGAATAATCTGTCATCTAGTCTGTCCCAACTCAAGAGGTGTCCTGCAAGGTCATCCATACAAATCCTGGTAAGGAGCCATACCAATGGAACTGTGATAGTTGTTGTTGTATGAAAATTCAACTAAATGAAGATAATCTTCCCACTTCTTCTATTGGTCCATCACATACATCCTCAACATGTCCTCCAGTACCTGATTAACCCTCTCTATCTATCCATCTATCTCTGGATGATATGTTGAGCTGAAATTAATCTGAGTACCAAGAGTGGCTGAAAGGAAGTCCAAAAATGAAGTGTAAATGGTATCCCTATCATTGATGATGGTCTTCAGAATCCCATGCAACCTAACAATGTCCTCCATAAATACTTTGGTGATGGCCTATGCATTATAGGTGACTTTGGTTGGTGAGAAATGTGCAACCTTGGTCAACTTATCCACAGTGACCATAATGGCATCATGATGATAAGAAGACATAGGAGTCCTACTATGAAGTCCATGGAGATCACATCCCATTTCCACTCTGGAATATCATGAGGATGTAAGAGTCTTGTGGGATGAGAATGCTCTACCTTGACCCTCTGACACTCAAGGCATCATGCAACAAAATCTGCTATGTCTCGTCGAAGACCTGGCCAATAATATAACTCCCTTAGATCGGCATGCATTTTCTTCACTCCTGGATGTGCCACATATGGAGCTCGATGAGCCTCTGTGAGGATGAAGCTACATAGATCACCTGACTTAGGCACATATATGCATCTATGAAACCAAAGTAAACCATCTGTCTCTAAAATGCACCCTGAATATCTACCCTCTAAGGAACCCTGTGACTCCAACATCTATCTAGCACCCTCATAAAACCTGTCCTCTGGAAGATGCTCAAGAATTCTACCTCTCAAATCTGACTGCAATGTCAATGAAGCAAGTACATGTCATCATCTACTAAGTGCATCTGCAATGACATTTTCCTTCCCTTTGATATATTGTACCTCCATGTCATACTCACATAGGAACTCCATCCAACGCCATTGTCGAGCGTTGAGGTTTGGCTGTGAGAAGATATGTTATAAACTATGGTGGTTAGTCCTCAAAATGAAAGGTCTACCCAAAAGGAAATGACGCCAATGCACAAGCGCATGAAATGAATGCTGCAAGCTCTAAATCATGGGTAGGATAGTTAAGCTCGTAGTCTTTGAGCTTACGCGACTCAAAGGAAATCACCGATGCTCCTGCATAAGAATGGCTCCCAAACCCTCTAGTGATGCATCAGTGCAAACAACAAAATCCTCTGTCGGGTCTGGAACTACTAAGATGGGCACATGGTTAACCTTTCCTTAAGCAACTGAAAGGCCTGCTCACACTTTTCTGACCAATCAAACTTCTTCCCTTTTCTCTGAAGAGAAGTAATAGGGTGAGAAATCCTGGAGAAATCCTGAACAAACCTGTGGTAGTAACCTGCTAAGCCCATAAAACTCCTCACCTCAGTGACTGATGTGGGTGCTGGCCAATCCATGATAGCCTGTATCTTAGAGGGATCTACTGAGATACCCTCTCCTGATATGATGTGACCCAAGTATTGAATCTCTATCTGAAAGAAGCTACATTTTTCCAAGTTCCCATACAACTTTCTGCTCTCTCAAAACCTATAGTACCTGTCTCAAATGCTCCTCGTGTTCCTCCTCGGAATGAGAATATATCAATATATCATCTAGGAACACTAAGACAAAGCGATCTAGAAAGGTCTGAATACTCCATTCATGAGGCTCATGAAGACAAACTGGGCATTAGTCAAACCAAATGGAACAACTGTGAACTCATAATGCCCATAATGTGTGTGAAAAGTTATCTTATGAATGTCTACATCTGAAATGTGCAATTGATGGTACCCTGACTTGAGATCAATTTTGGAGAACACTCTAGCTCCCCGCATCTGATCAAACAAGTCATCAATCTGGGGAGTGGATAACGGTTCTTTATTGTGACTTTGTTGAGTTACTTGAAGTCAACACAAAGTCTGAGAGAACCATCCTTCTTCTTCACAAATATGACTGGCGCTCCCCAAGGAGATACACTAGGATGAATGAGACCCTTCTCCAACAACTCCTCTAACTAAATCTTGAGCTCATGAAGCTCTAGAGTCATCATCCGATAGGGTGCCCTAGAAACTGGTGCGGATCCGGCACTAAATCAATGGTGAAATCCACCTCTCTATGGGGTGGTAACCCTAGAAGCTCACCTGGAAACACATCTGCATACTCCCTCAAAACTGCATGATCATCTAAGGGTGAATGCTCTGGGTGCTCTCTGATCGATCACTGATGGTGATAGCAAACAACTGACAACCTTTATGCATGCTCCACTTGAGTTGCTTAGCCGAGATCATATGCAAAGAGATAGGCCTCTGCATCCCTGATATCACAACTGCACTCCCAAGATCATCCTGACACTCAATGACCTTATTTCTGCAATCTACTTTAGCCGATGAGCCTCGAGCCAATCCATACCCAAAACTACCTGATAGGATCCTAGAGGAATAACTCGGAGGTCAAGTGTAGTGGAGAAGACTCCCAAATCAAGTACGCAACTCTCCACATATGAGTCCATGGTGAGTTTGGCCCCAGAGGCCAACTCAACCTGCCAATTATCTAGTTGCCTAGCCACCACTAGCCCACACTGGTCCACTATAGAAGGAGATATAAAAGAATCTGAAGCACCTGAATCAAAAAGTATTGAGATAGAAATACCCCTGATAGTACTATCGTCATCTCAATAACTGTGGCCTGATGCTCGATGCTCTGGCACGGTGGTTTTCAACCTGCATGCATATACATGATGGGTGCGTCCCACGTCACCCACCATCTACTCGGATCTAGAGCTCTCTACGTATCCATGGTAGTGGGTTTGTGTGGGCACATACGCACATAGTGATCAGGAGACCCACAAATAAAACATCCTCCTGTACCCCTCTGAGATGGGGTCCCTCTGTACTCTGGTGAACTGATCCACTACCGGCCCAACCCTAGCAGATTGCTGCGTGTGAGCTGGTATGTACCTACTGAGTACCCTGTCTCCTATCCCTGGCTCCACCAAAACCTCCTCTAGTACCACCTCTCTGAAAGCTCTGAGTCTGTCTAGCCCCTCGCTTGGTGGTGGCCATGATGTTGTGTCTGTTATTGTGGGTGTGGTGGAGCCCTCGTAGCTGTTGGTGGAGGCCAAGAATCCTCCTCTAGGGGGTGGTGTTGTACCCCATGACCTCTAACTCTGAAAGGCCTAAATCCTATCCTAAAACTTGCTCTTGTTTCTATCTCGGTGCTCCTGTGCCTTGGTCCTATTCTCCTCAGCTAAGTAGGCCTTCTCAATGGCCTTCTCAAGTGTGGGAGGAGATAACATCCTAACTGCTCCTACTATATCTACATTAAGGCCCCTAATAAACTGTTTACCTATAATTTTCATCTTGTAGGTAGTCCACATACTGCAGAAGATCCAGGAACCTACTCTCATATTGTGCTACTATGTAGATCCCTGTCGTAAGTCATGAAACTCATCGATCCTCTTCTGCATGAAATGCTCTGACATATAGTGAGCCCTGAATCACTCCTCGAACAACTCCTAGGTCACTGTCTCTCGAGTCAAATGGAGCTTCCACTCCTCATTCCTCCACCAAACCTGTTGTGTCTCAGAGGAGGTGTATGGAAAACTGGCCTTGACATTGCTCTCGTAAGAGTGCAAGCCAAAGCAGCTATCCAGGCTAAGGAGCCATGACTCAACCCCAAATCCATCTATAGAGCTAGTGTAAGTAGGGATGCAAGTGAAGAAGGTCTCTAATCACACACTTCATGTATCTCGATCCTAGCGATGCAGTCCAACAGGTGAGTGGGGTCACCTATCCCCAAATGGTCCCTCAAGACTGTGTGAGTGGCTACGATGGTATGAGGCTACCCTCTCGTGGTGAACGGAAGGGCTACGTGACCTCTCCCGCCTCGGGGTATCATGCTCTGGTGGCTCTAAGTGTGCGTCCTCACCTATCGGCTCCTCATCTCCTAATGGGATCTCCTCCTCTCTCGCCTCCTGTGGTGGTGGAAGATTGTTGCACAACACCGATCAACTGCTGAAGAGCCTCTAAGATCTGAGGCCCTAACTCTGGGGTGCCTTGTGGTTCGGGCGTAGGTGAACTACGCCCCAAACCCCTAACCGAACATCGTCTCATGGGTGCCATCCTGTGCATGAGGTGAGAGAAGAGATTATTAAATTATAGCGATTGATTTTTTTTATTTATTTATTTTAACCATTATTATTTATTTATTTATTTTTTTTAATGTTATTAAAATATATTAACTAGTTAATTAATTACCTAGAGTGTCCGCGTGTGCGAACCTCTGCTCTGATACCAAATGTAATGCCCACCTTGGGACACATGACAAAAAAACACACCAAGAATGACTAAAAATTTTGGGTAAAATTTTTTTTTAAATGAAACTAAAATAATA
Organism: Taxus wallichiana var. yunnanensis; assembly: GCA_018340775.1. Taxonomy (NCBI): domain Eukaryota; kingdom Viridiplantae; phylum Streptophyta; class Pinopsida; order Cupressales; family Taxaceae; genus Taxus; species Taxus wallichiana. The sequence goes on from CM031239.1 coordinate 1,038,109,210, forward strand.
CTAATGTTCACTATTTCCCGTTAATAATTTAATTTATATACTTTAGTTTTCTCAGCCTTAATAATAGCCCAAAACAAATTAATTATTTATTCTATTTAGCTTACTATGGCCTCAAAAATAAATACACACATCCTTTTAAGTTTATTATTTTTCCTTTTTATTTATTAATTAATTTCCCCCACCCCTTTATAATTTTTTCCCATTCCCATAAAAGTCTCATGACTTAAAAAAGTGTAGGGTTGACTATGGGCCCTAGGATCAAATCTAATCTTGCCCTTGATTTCAAAACCACCTAAAGTTGCCCTAAATTTCTCTTTGTTTTCCTTTTTTTTTTTTTCATTTTGTTTCTTCATTGAGGTGGAGGAGGATCTATGGAGCTTGTTTCTTCCTTATTGAATTTTTTTGAGAGAGATCCACTCAACAAAACATAATATTGAATAATGTATTTTTTTTTTTTGTGGTATTGTGAGGCCACCGGGTTGGAGAGGATGCAGATGTGGGGTGGATGCTTGGAAGAAGGAAGGGGGTGGAGGTGGAAATGGAAGGGAAAAAAAGGGGGTGGCAGTGGGGAGGGGGGGGAGAAGCACGTGGGTGGAGTGGGGGGGGGGTGGGAGGAGGGGGAGGGGGGATGGAGGAAGGGGGGAGTGGGGGGGAACAATGGGAAGGGAAGGGCGAGTGAGGTGGGGGGGGATGGTGTGGGTGGGTGGCAGGGTGGGGAAGTGGGGGGGGGGTGGGGCATGGGATGATGGCGCACAGGGAGGGGGAGGGGTTCAGCCCCCGTAATCCATCTTTTTTTGTTTATTTATTTTTAAATTTAATACATTTTTAAAAAAAAACTTTTAATTTTTTTTTTTTTTTAATTTTTATATATATATATATATATATATATATATATATATATATATATATATATATATATATATATAATAAGATATAATATATATATATATATATATATATATCTATTAATTTGGATTATTAATGTCATAGGTAATTTATTAATATGTATGATTTAACCGATAACTATGTAAATATAATATAGTTGTGTTGTTTAATATATATTAAATGGTATTTCATATTTTTGAATATTACAATAGGTATTTTAGATGTTAATTAGCAAACTACTATGTAAGAACATAAAATGTTAGTTTTCTAAAATATGAATAAAAGGCATGTAGTGTTGTATTTCATTCAAGAGAAGAAACTAGAACATGTCAAAAGAGTTTGCTAAAAAGACTTCTCATTTTAAAAATAAAATTTCAAAAAAGCATGCTTTTAAGATATTCACTTGGAAAAAGAGAGTATAAGCCCATTTCATATCTTTGTATAAAGCCACCAAATTTTGTGAGGAAGTAAACTATTACAAAACTAACCTTATTTTCACAAAGCAACTTTCTTTCAAAAGATAAGAGTTACTTCAAGTTAACATTAAAGGAGATATTTGTTACAATATTTCATTTCCAAGAATCTTCCACTCAATATGCAACATTTTCCCAAAATACATAACCTCTCAATACACAAGATTCTTTCTTAAAGAGATGATCAAATACACAACAAAGACACTATCATAAAAACAATACCAACAAAGATTCAACTCAATAAGGAGTAAGTACACAAAACTAATACAACACTAGTTATTCAAAAACCATCCATATCCCAACATAGGGATATTACAAAAATGAAAGGCTTCTCTTGGCATAGCCATATTTAGAGATAAAAGTTGAAAATTCTCCCAAAATTTGGAGAAGAGAATGTCATAAACACCAAAGATAAGATCCAACCATCTTCAAGCTTTTGGCTCCAAGTCTTGTTCTTCACATAGCCATCAACACAAGGAGAAAGAGCTTGTTTAACCACCCAACCTTTAGGCATCATTACATGCCTTTCCAAGGTTGGAAGGCATGCTAGCCTCCCCCAAGCCCATGGGAAAGAGGACTACTATCCACAACTTTGCACAAGAGTAAGGGAGAACAACCAACATTACATTCACATAAAGACAAGACAAATATTAAAACAAAACACCAATTTTGCAAAGATGAAAAAGAGGAGAAACCATGTTCTACCTCTAAAATGGGGAAGAGAAGAAAGAGTTCTCCAAATGCCAAAAGTGTAACCAACATTGGTTGCACAAAACAAAGATCTCCACAACCTCCTTATTCCTCCAAAGTCATCAAACCCTCCTTATTTCTCCATCCATTCACCAAATCCTTCTTGGGAGGATTTTCAAACCCAAAAGGGTTTCCTCACCAAGAATGGGGAAGGGGTTCAAACCATATGAACCACCTTCCCCACCTCAATCCATTTGAGGGGAGTAACTAAAATCCTACATGGCTTCCCATCAAGCCATGAGGATTGAGAGGGAAAAATCCTCTCTCTTCCCCCACAAACTCAAAAATCCATCATGCCATATGATGGATGGAGGAAAATAAAACCACACACATAACAACAAATGGTAACACCCAAGTAGCACACACATTTTAAACAAACAAGGCTAACATCTAATATGAAATAAACACAAAAATGAACTCAAGGAGCCTACCTCCAAAATCTCTCCACTTCTAACTTTTCCCTTTCTTTATCCAAGCAAGCTCTAGCTCCAAAATCCACAAGCCTCCAAGCAAAAGCTCCAAAAAAAAGTTCTCTTCTTTCCCCATGAGGGAGAATTTGAAGAGGAGCCAACAAAAATCCTCACAAATGAGGGGGTGACATGTGTCACCCCTCTCTTCCCTCAAGGTCAAAGATTCTCAAAATAAAAGGGAGAAAGGATAAAATAGCTTTTAACCCTCTTCTCCCAAATTACTCAAAATGAACAACAAAACAAACTTGTGCAACTTTTAACAAAGCACACTTACCCATCCACCTTACATGGATGTGACCAAAGGAGGAAAAATGGGAGGGAAACTCCCTCTATGCCTTGGAATTAAGCCCCCTACCTATTAGGTAGGGTCCAAGGGCCCATTTTCATGCTAAGTGAACTCCCAAACTAAAAAGGGGTCACTAAAAATGCCTAAAATAGCCCAATTTCGGGTTTGACACATTTGGGCACAAGGGTAGAGGATGTGGGGCCCACCCAAGGGTTCACATGTGACCCTAATCCCCTTTAATTAAATACACATTATTCAAACTCAAAACTTAATGTAAGTGGGGCCATTAAGTCCCCAAAACAAGTTTACAAACAAACTAAACATCCTAAGCAAGATTAATATTACAAGACATATTACATTACAAATGAGGGTCACTCATGGTGCCCAAAACAATAAACTCTAATACTAAGGCCTCATACAATAAACACGGTTAGGACTTAGCCCCATGGGCTACTTGTGCAAAATTGTGTAGCTGGCCTGAATCCCACGTTCTCCTGTGACCTATCACCTGCACACTCATTGCACACATTAAACACACATATCCGATAAAATGTGAATCAACTAATCAATAAGAAGTCAAAGAATTCTATGCTAGCATATCATCATTCTGGAATCAAAAATGTGACAACATGCATAATTATACACAATCCACCATGAGTTAGCCATAATGATAAAGTGACATACATCCATAGAATCCAAACATGAAATCAAACTAAGTATCCATCAAATATAAATGAGGTCCGAACAACATCATATCAGTTAGTATCCATGACATCATAAGATAAGGTGACAACATAGTAATCAAGCTAAATTGATGCTATACGCCTAAATCTCCATACATGTCTAATAAGATCAAATATCCTAATGTAATGTCCAAAATAATAGGGATATCCACTTCAATCAACATTATATATGGTCAGATAATTACATGTCAAGATGGGTGTGCAACATATTTGGAGTTTCACCGAGGATGGACATGGAATAGGATAACATGATGATGTAGGGGCATGTGTGAAAAGAGCTCTTGCAAGAAAAGAGTTAAAGTACAAAGATGGTGCTAAATTGAAAGATGTAAAGAGCATAGTGGAATGGTTTATCGAAAACATGGCTCATGGTTCTCAAGAAAACTCCATAGTTTGTAGAAAAAAATGTTAACTACGAGGATTGTATGAAACTCACGGGATCTAGTGATCTACACTCATTGTTTTAGCTCAAACGATTCTTCATGGAGCACATGGACAAGAAAGTTGGCATGTTTTTGTGCATCTTGTATGGAATTTATTACTTCTCAGAGTGACTCATAAGAATGGGTGGATGGATGGATTTGTAGGCCTCTAAATCTACTTCCAAGTTATCAACTTCCATAGATGTCATGACTTGTTTATCTAGATGAAGTTGTAACATCCAATGACTTTGATGACATTTCTATTTTGGTGTGACAAGTTAAATGGTTATTTACAATTTTTGTATTGAGTTATGTCCATTGAAATTAATATGTAAGTTAAATTTTCAGTTTAAACCTCTATTTTTGTAGGACATGTGTTTATAGTTCTGCTATGACGAGAAGACAATGAAGCAGAACAAACTATTTCTTATGTCATTGCATCGAGTAAAGAAATAATTTACCTTCTCTTGTTATATATGGTGAAAATATTGAGTACCCTACAGGGTCAGTGGTAGTTACTTGAACTTGTATTTGTCGGTATCCATTAAAAATTCCTTTTTTGGGTGTTTGAAGACTTCGAGACACACGGGAAAATACTCTTGTATTTGCATCTAGTTCTACCAAAAATATCCAGCTATATAGATATTGAGGAATGCATAATAACAAGATTCTTTGGAAGGTTCGAGAGTCATATCATGAAGCAATCATGTCTACTATTTAGAGTAGATCTGATCCTAATGGTTCATTGGAATGAATTTACATGCTCGAGTCTAGTATATATTTCTTTGAAGTTTTTAAATTTGTCTACTAGATTCAAGTTCATATATTTTATTTAATTTGTGTATTTTGTATATATCTAGTATGGTTTTGATTCAACTTAAATTACTTTGACTAACACTTTTATGTAAGTTAACTTGGTGCCATAAAAGCTTAGATACCTTCAATGTTAGTAGATCCAATCTTGATGGTTCATTGGAATGAATTTACATGCTCAAGTCTGGTATATATTTCTTTGAAGTTTTTAAATTTGTATACTAGATTCAAGTTCATATATTTTATTTAATTTGTGTATTTTGTATATATCTAGTATGGTTTTGATTCAACTTAAATTACTTTGACTAACACTTTTATGCAGGTTAACTTGGTGGCATAAAATCTTAGATACCTTCATGTGGTTGGCATTGTTAGTAGATCCAATCTTGATGGTTCATTGGAATGAATTTACATGCTCAAGTCTGGTATATATTTCTTTGAATTTTTTAAATTTGTACATACTAGATTCAAGTTCATATATTTTATTAAATTTGTGCATTTTGTACTTATTTAGTATGGTTTTGATTTAACTAAATTACTTTAACTAACACTTTTATGCAATTTAGTTGTGTCATACAAGCTTCTACCTTCATGTGGTTGGCACTATTAGTAGAGAATTTAATATTCTCGAAGCTAAGAGAATATTTCATTATTTTCTAAGCAAAGAGAAGAAACTAACAACTATATATGTACCGTAAAGGGGGTTCTTGTCTGGATCGGGGGCTCGACTTCTACCCAGCCTACTTGGAACCTGCCATGGCACTCAAAGTTTTATACCCCCCAACCGGACGCGATGATAGTGGTAGTTGACTCCTACAACGTCCCCGAGACATGACTTCTCACTACTCGGCTCCATTCATTACCTAGGACTACCTAGAAAAGGAAGTTTGAAAAAAATTATGCCACAAAGGCTCAAGGAATGACATGGTCCCACAAGCATTTTTTGCAAAATAATGGATGGGATAGCCTTACACTGGCTCAAACTACACTATTTGGCACGTTTGCAAACAATAGGGCAGCGAGAGCACCGATTGGAGATGGAAAAAAATAAGATAGGCTATTATAGAGGGTCCCTATATAGAGGTGTAGGATATGATGAGACATCTCTAGGTGCCACAAAGACCGAGTAATCACCCATCAAAGTTATATGATTTTTTTGGTCTCAGGGCTCTTAAGGGACTATGCCCGAACAAAGTAGCCCGGAAGCAACGACATTGTCCTACATCGAAACAACACCTCCCATAGTATTTACCTAGCCACACATATGTTTTTAAGCATTTGATTTTGAGCCACAACCTCTTGTTTGTAAAATATAGCGTTTGACATCCTTACACTGGCTCAAACTACACTATTTGGCGTGTTTGCAAACAATAGGGTAGCAAGAAAACCGATTAGAGATGATAAAAACAAAGATAGGATATTATATAGGGTCTACACATATTTTTAGGATCTAACGAGACATCTCTAGGTGCCACAAAGATTGAGTAATCACCCATCAAAGTTATACGATTTTTTGGTCTAAGGGCTCTTAAGGGACTACGCCTAAATGAAGTATCCGGAAACAAAGACATTTTCTTGAACTAAAAAAACTTCCCTTACCATTTACTGGCCACCCAAACATGTTGGCATATTAATTTTCATACCATGACCCACCATTTACAAAATATAGCATTTGACATCCTTACAATCACTCAAACGACATTATTTAGTGTGTTTGCAAACAATAGGACAATGAGAGCACCGATTGGAGATAAAAAAATTGAGATAGGATATTTTAGAGGGTCTGTACATGAAGGTGTAGGGTCATACAAGATGTCTTTAGGTGTCAAGGAGATTGAGGAATTACCCGTCAAAGTTATACATTTTTTGGTCTCACGGCTCTTCAAGGATTAGGCCCGAACCAAGTAGCCGGAAGAAAATTAATTGTCCCACGCCAAAAATAAACCTCCCTTAGCATGTGATTGGACACATAGATGTGTTGGCACAGTTGGTTTGGTTTCATGACCCATCCTTTGTAAACTATAGCGTTTGTGAGCCTTACACTAGCTCAAACTGCATTATTTGGCACGTTTGCAAACAATAGGGAAGTGAGAGCACCGATTGGATATGGAAAAAACCAAGATATGATATTGTAGAGGGACCCTATACGGAGGTTTATGATTTGTGAGACATCTCTAGGTTCCACGGAGACCGAGTAATCACCCATCAAAGTTATACAATGTTTTGGTCTAAGGGCTCTTAACTGACTATGCATGAACCAAATTTTCTGCACAAAAAATACACCTACCATAGTGTTTACCTACTCACCTTTATGTGTTAGCATAGTCAGTTTGGAGCCATGACCCACCGTTTGAAAAATATAGTGTTTGACAACCTTACACTAGCTCAAACTGCATTATTTGGCGCATTTACAAACAATAGGACAGTGAGAGTACCGATTAAATATAGAAAAAAAATGAGATAGGATATTTTATAGGGTCCCTACATGAATGTGTAAGATTTAAAAATACATCTCTAGGTTCCATGGAGACCGAGTAATCACCCATTGAAGTTATACATTGTTTTGGTCTCATGGTTCTTAAGGGACTACGCTCGAAATAAGTAGCCTAGAAGCAATGACATAGTCCCACACCGAACCAATGCCTCCCCTAGGATTTTATTGGGCACTTGGACATGTTGGAACAATAATTTTGGTGCCGTGACGTATCGAGGCATGAATTTTCACTACTTGGCTTCATTCATTTCCTAGGACTGCCTTGAAAAGACAGTTTGTAAACAATTATGCCACGAAGGCTTAAGGAATGCCACAGACATGAATTCTTGGGTGTGATTAGAGGCATCCTTCACTCAAGTTTTGGAGAAGATGCTTCTTGGTTTAGATGAATGAGCACCAAGTTGTGATAGTTAGAAGATTCCGCTAAAAACGTGAATTGGGGTGAATAGGGAAGTGGTTCTTGGCTCTGGATCAGGTGGTCTGACTCTGAACCGTGCATTCCTCGATCTTGTCATATCACCCAAAGAAATATACCCCCCAAATGGACACGTTTTTGGTGAAAATTTTCTCCCACAATATCTGGAGGCATGACTTCTCACTACTCGAATTCGTTCATTGTCTAAGCTTTCCTATAAAAGGTAATATAAAAACAATTATGCCATGAAAGCTCAAGGAATGCCATGGCCCTGAATAATTGGGTGCAATTAGAGGTATCCTTCACTCAAGTTTTGGCTAAGATGGTTCTTGGTTTGGATGAAATTAAGATAGTTTCCAAAGATCATGATTTTCTTAACCAATTTTAAGTATTCTAAACTCCACAAATTGATTAAATTCTGATTATTATGCATCCATAGAAGGGCGGAAAACTTGTGTAGCAAATAAATAATCAGAAAAAAAAATGAAAACATTCAGATAACAAACAAGATTTTTATGGGATTCGGAAATTCCTACGTCCCCGGGTTCAGATTGAACCGATCCATTAATAATATTGAAATGCAAGTACAATAACTCTTACAAACAACCAATAATGAATCACAACCTTTAAATGAGCTGATCAATGTCCTAAGAACTCTAAAAATAGCAGTAAACCGTCCCCAAGACCGATCCGTGGCTCCTACGGTGTTTTCACAATGTGATCTCCCCTGCAACCTGTGTTAGAAAAACACCTAAAATGGAGATTTAAAACATTCTATGAAAAAAATCATATATTTGAGATCAACTCGAATTTGAACACTTTTCATGTTTACACCAAGTCACAATTCGGACGAGAAGTGCATTGAAATTCATGTTTTCCAACTAGCTTTCTTGTAGATCCCCTGTTAAAACTGCATTCAAAGCTTATAAAAAAGGTTAAAGATCAATAAAAATATCAAATCTTATATCGTTGGAATTGTCTCAAAATTTCCTTCATTTCATCTTTTTACTCCAAGTGCCCAATCTAAGTGCAAGGCCTTCAAAAATGGCGTTTTCTGAAACTGCCTCCTCTTCCCCCTTTACACAGAGTACAAAGCTCTATTTATATAGGCGAGCTCGTTTCTATCCCATCCGAGATAGGTGGCGGGTTGGTTGGCGTGATGTGTTTGGGAGCTGAGAGGTCGGGTGTTCAAATCCCGGTGGTGCTATTCTTTTGGCGGATTTGCATTTGTTTTAATGGGATAAAATCCCAATTGGAGCGGCTTAGGAGAAGTGGGCGGTTTGCATGTTGATGTGGGTGTAACATCCCACATTTGGTGCCACTTATATTTGGGTAAGGTTTTACCCACTCCATTCTTCACGTGGAACACGCCACACATGGGCCTAGCCCCCTACCACCGCTTCATTTCCTCCTCCACATGGAAGCTTACATGTATGGCATTTGCCTCCCACAACACCGCTTCACCACCTCCTCCATGTGCGTGGAAGTTTGGCAATAGTATGTGGCGGTTTATACTAATGTATAAACATTAATATATATGTGTGGCATTTGGAAAGTGGACTTACCAAGTAAATATAATTTTGACCCATGTAATGTGGTATGGAAATAATTAACTCGGTCAATAGTATATATTCCCAATTGCGTCTCTCCGATAGGCAAATCGAGCGAATTCGATGAGTGGTGGCAAGCCACGTGGTGGCTTGTGGACCCACCACGTTGGTGATAATACCATAGTCCACACGGCAGCCGGGCTCCCCTCCGTAATAAAATTTGAGCCTCTTGTTCCCGTGCACCATTTTTACGCTCGTCGAAGACCGGTGATCAAAACCAACAAACAACTCCCTTTTGCATTTTCGCCATGTGTCGCAGTGCCATTGGTCCAATATTGACCAGTTGACCAGAGTTGACTTTCCCGTTGATTGAACTTTGACTGGACATATCTAGAGCTCCCGATGTCCGTTTGTCACATTCTCACAGTCGTTGGAAAGCTCTCGAGATGATCTTCTACATTGACACCATTTAGGGATGTTTTGGGAACTTTCAAAAATGATCCCCTGATCACACCTCCCCACTAAGAAGGCTTTTTGTCCACAAAAAGTTGTGTATCAACCCACAAAAACATGCTATCTCTTCCTACATTGCACAAACACATACAAGAACCCAAAATAACATTATAGGTTAAATAAATGCAAATAGTTGATTAGCTAATTACATAACCGATCAGATAATAACACCCAATTAAGCTAGTGTTCAATAAACGCTGTAACCCTGTCAAATCTACACACACCGTGAATGTCATACCTAATCTGTAATGCCATCACAAATAAATGACCAGATAATAACACCCATTCTATTATGGAAAGCTAGTGTTCAACTATCACTTTGTGATACGGACGATTACAAAAATTACAATTCCATAACACAAATCAATATACAAGACATCTAAATTGCCACAATTAGGCTAGTGTCCACCGCCCATCCGAAATCGTAATAACCGCAAGTATTCACTATCACTATCATAATATAATAGACTATCAATGCCCAAAAATAGCTATAGTCAACAACTTAATCAACATGAATATGCCAAAACACTATATCGCCATCACAAATAATAACTCAGATAATAACACCCATCTATAACGGAAGCTAGTGTTTAACTCGACACTTTGTGATTATGTTGATTACCACCGCAGTTTCAAATTTAGACATGCTATCGATGCCTATCCTCGCATACTATTTTAAACAATGGAACTACCAACCAATATGAGAAAACAAAACATGAGTATGATGAACCTATCACTTAAATCTTCTCTTCAGCTGTTTCCATTCATTTTCAAAGCTTAAATATCAACTTAGGAACAAATACTTATCAATCAACAGGAATCCCTAAAATATAGCTTTGAATTTTTTTTTGCTTGCCTACTATCAACAATTTACTGTAGTGCAAATATAAATTTGAGGAGTGTTTTTCCAAACCAATCACTTGGGTTTTTCTGTTTTGGTTGTTTTACCTTCTCAAGTACCAAAATGAGTTTTAGTTAGGTTTAGCACTGTTGGTTTTACAATATTGTTCTTTTTAACAACTTTCCAATTTTGTTGTTTAGAAACAAACCAACAAACCTTAACATCATGACCATTCCTATTACAATGGGAACAAAATTTAACTTCCCTATTTTTAGGAGTCTTACCCATTTTACCATTCTCAGAACTCTGTCTACAAGAATGATTCCCCTGTTTAGGAGAGGTAACATTCTTTCCATTTCTCGCCTTTCCTTGGTGAGATTGGTCTTTAGCACCTGCCTTATCATTCACAAAAGGCATTAACTTCTTAATCAAATTTTTCCTCTTCCAACAATATGCAATAGAATGATTAGTACCTTCACAAAATGTGCAAGGGAAAGCATATTTCTGCCTACCAAAGCTATATTGTTCCAACTGAAAGAGTGTATTAGAAGTTTTAGGATTTGATTTTCCCTTAGTGCTATTTTTAGTGTAAGTGGAAGGAGGTGGGAATCTGATTACCTCTTTTACCTGTTTTCTTACACCTTTCATTGTTCCTCCTGATGGCGGAATCCTGTAATTCTAGTGGTGTAGATCCTTGGTTGTTGGAAGCTTGTCTTCCTTCAGCTGCTTTGGAACTTTCTCCAATTTCCATTTTCCCACTAGAATAACCCAAACCTGCAAACCGAGGTTGATCCTCTACCTGTATTGGGTTAGCATCACCTTGTCCATTTTTACCAAGGCCCTTTCCATTAAATCCCATCTTAACCATTAGCTTAGACCCAATTCCCTTAGTGTGTTTTTCAAACTGACCCAAAGGAATATCTGAAACTAAATGAGAGGAAGAATTAAAATGTGAAAAACTTACAGTGCATTCTGTCATAGTACTGCATCTGATTTGGAAGGAATTTCCTTCTTATGTTCACCTTGTTGCAACTTTTCCAAGAGAGCATCCTTGGTCCGTATTTCTTCTTGCAACTCTTTAACAAAGCCCATCAACTTCTTGCTCTCTTCAAGCATCTTGTTAACATACTCCTCTTTCTTGGTTATAGAGGATTGTGGCTCATATTTTAACCGCACTATTTCCTCTTCTAAGGAATAAAATTTATCTCTCAAGAAAGAGTTTTCTTCTTGGAGTTGGCGGTTTATGGCTTCAATCTCATCCAGTTTCTCCTGTTTGGATGACTTTCCCATGATTCCGGTTCCTGCAAACACAACCTGTACTTCCAAAACTGCACACTGCAAAAGAAGATTAACAAGCCCCAAAATGTCTACACACTGAAGACTGAAATCAATATTGAAACTGAAGCCAAATTTCCAAACACAATTAGAAGTTAATCCGGCAATCTAACTGCTCTGATACCAAACTTGATCTGAAAATGTGTGTTGTATTTTTTTCACTTTTAAAAGTTTCCAAAGATTGTGATTTTCTTAACCAATTTTAAGTATTCTAAACTCCACAAATTGATTAAATTCTGATTATTATGCATCCATAGAAGTGCGGAAAACTTGTGTAGAAAATAAATAATCGAAAAAAACTAAAAACATTCAGATAACAAACAAGATTGTTTACGGGGTTCAGAAATTCCTACATCCCCGGGTTCAGATTGAACCGATCCATTAATAATATTGAAATGCAAGTACAATAACTCTTACAAACAACCAATAATGAATCACAACGTTAAAATGAGCTGATCAATGTCCCAAAACTCGAAAAATAGCAGTAAACCGTCCCAAGAATGATCTATGGCTCCTACAGTGTTTTCACAATGTGATCTCCCTGCAACTGTGTTAGAAAAACACCTACAAATGGATATTTAAAAATATTCTATGAAAAAAAATCATATATCTGAGATCAGCTCTGAATTCTGAACACTTTTCATGTTTACACCAAGTCACAATTTGGACCAGAAGTGCATTGAAATTCGTGTTTTCCAACTAGTTGTCTTGTAGATCCCTGTTAAAAACTGCATTCAAAGCTTCCAAAAATAGGTTAAAACTCAACAAAAAATATCAAATCTTACATCGTTGGAATCGTCTCAGATTTCCTTCATTTCATCTTTTTACTCCGAGTGCCCAATCTGAGTGCAAGGCCTTCAAAAATGGCGTTTTCTGAAACTGCCTCCTCTTCCCCCTTTACACAGAGTACAAAGCTCTATTTATATAGGCGAGCTCGTTTCTATCCCATCCGAGATAGGTGGCGGGTTGGTTGGTGTGATGTGTTTGGGAGCTGAGAGGTCGGGTGTTCAAATCCCGATGGTGCTATTCTTTTGGCGGATTTGCATTTGTTTTAATGGGATAAAATCCCAATTGGAGCGGCTTAGGAGAAGTGGGCGGTTTGCATGTTGATGTGGGTGTAACATCCCACATTTGGCGCCACTTATATTTGGGTAAGGTTTTACCCACTCCATTCTTCACGTGGAACATGCCACGCATGGGCCTAGCCCCCTACCACCGCTTCATTTTCTCCTCCACATGGAAGCTTCCACGTATGGCATTTTCCTCCCACAACACCGCTTCACCACCTCCTCCATGTGCGTGGAAGTTTCGCAATAGTATGTGGTGGTTTATACTAATGTATAAACATTAATATATATGTGTGGCATTTGGAAAGTGGACTTACCAAGTAAATATAATTTTGACCCATGTAATGTGGTATGGAAATAATTAACTCACCAATAGTATATATTCCCAATTGTCGTCTCCCGATAGGAAAATCGAGCGAATTCGATGAGTGGTGGAAAGCCACATGGTGGCTTGTGGACCCACCACGTTGGTGATAATACCATAGTCCACACGGCGGTAGGGGCTCCTCCTTAATAAAATTTGAGCCTCTTGTCCCGTACACCATTTTTACGCTCGTCGAAGACCGGTGATCGAAATCCAACAGACAACTCCCTTTTGCCTTTTGGCACGTGTCGCAGTGCCATTGGTCCAATATTGACCAGTTGACCATAGTTGACTTTCCCGTTGATTGAACTTTGATCGGACATATCTAGAGCTCCCGATGTCCGTTTGTCACATTCTCACAGTCGTTGGAAAGCTCTCGAGATGATCTTCTACATTGACACCATTTAGGGATGTTTTGGGAATTTTCAAAAATGATCTCCCGATCATCAGGGAAAAGAGATGGAAGAGAAAACCCTCATATGCATTGAGAAAATGAGATATAGAGTAGAACCATTCATGTTTTTAACAGGCATAATCCACAGACTCAAAGTTCTTGAGATTGTATAAACTAGAACAAAAATTTTCTAAGCATGCAAGGATTAAATGATTCATAGATCATAGAAAGAATGGAAAAGAAAATAGAGAAAAAAGGGGAAAACTTTTGTATTGATTTCTTCCAATTCAAAATTACAGTTTTAGAAAATCAAAATTCCAACCCATACAATGGATTTGAAAGCTCATGATATAGCTCGCAAGAGATGGTTACAACTTCCTCGAGTAAACAAGAAACAATTACAACTTATTCCAATCATCCACGCCCTTTCAAATTCTTGATTTACAAAGAAACATTAATGGTGGAAAAATAGGTTTTTAAATATATGGCCATTTCATTATTTTTCTAGTTAAAACATGGGCCATTCAATTTGCTTCTACAACTTTAAATTTGGGCCACCCATGTGGAAGGAATTGATTGGAGCGGGCCTGTGGATGCCTTTTGCATTTTTGCTTTTAAAGTTGTGTCAGGATGACACATGGAGAACTCTGTCGGTTCCTTTATACTTAGCTGATTTGGGCCTATTTCCTTCTTGACCTATGTTGACCCCTAGAAATGGAGGGCTGGCACTCATTTGAGCTTCTCTTTTGGAAACACCTCTTAAAATTGCACCTGAGCCGACGTGTGTCTCCTTTTGCGGTCTTGGATTTTTCTACGGCTAACTCTGTCTCTCCTTGACTTCGACCACGTGGCGAGCTGGCGCTAATTTGAAGATTGACACTTTGATTTCACTTCGAAATGACATCATTAAGGCACATGGATACTTCCGCCGACCCGCCCATACTTAGTCAATTTTAACAATCGACTCTTTCTCTTTTTTGGACCTAGGACATGTGGAGGACTAGTGCAAGTTTGAGAACCGCCCAAACTTTGTATCTTAAAGATACGCCGATGAGGCATGTGGCGTTGTCCATTAAACCTTCCATAATTAGCTGATTTTAGCTTGTTTTACCTTCATTTTGAACCTAAGACACGTGTAAAGCCTACACTTATTTGAGGATTGTCCCTTAGGCCCTATCCACGGAGTTGTGTTGTTTGGATACATTGAGGATTTTGTTGTCACTTGAAACATGGCCATGTTGTATATAATTAGGAATATCTATGGGGAAGATACTCTTGTCATTCCCGACTACAGGAAGAAAATAAAAATAAGCAAAGAAACTTCACCAATACGCCCAAATTTCAAATTGTTCTCCATGAATGGGAAAACTGCAAACAATGCTAGGCTCAACGTGATCCAATAATCCAAGGTATAGACTCAATTTTTTTCTAAACTTGACTTTAAAAGAGGGTAATTTTTAGGATGACAATGACTAGCTCTTTCTAGGGATAACTTGGCTGGGAACAAAGACACAAGGCAAGATTAAGAATCGTAGATAACTGGGAAAGAGGACTAGTGTCTTACCCATTGGCAAAGGATTCAAAAACAAAACCAATACAAGGCAACAGACACAAGATGGGAAAAAGAAACAAAACAAATAAAAATGGAAGAACAGAAATGAAACACAAAGGAACGACTCAAAACCAAAACATTGTACAGAATACACAAAAGGATTTGCCTGGCCACCTAGGAATTGAACAACTTTAGATACTACCCACTATAAGGAAGTGGGAGACGATAACCATCCATGTAATCTAGATAAAAAGAGTTCTCTCCAATAAAATGTCTAGTTCTAAAAGGACCAAGCCAAAGAGAATAAAACTTACCATGACTTCCTCATGGCTCATGTCTTTTTCCCAAAGCAGCACAATGTCTCCCACTTGGAAAACTCTGGGTTTGGCTTTCTTGTCAAACAAATCCTTAACTTTTAACTTATGAGATGCTATCCTGTCAACCACTTGCAACATGTCCTCATCAAGCTTCTGAAGGTACAAAATTCTCTTGTCCAAAGAGCTAGTGAAACTTGAATCTTCAATGGTTTTCATCAGATGCAAGGCTGGAAATTCCACCATGACTGGTAGTTGAGCTTCCACAATGAACACCACTTGGAAAGGATACATTCCAATTTCTCTCTTGGGTGTAATTCTATCAGCCCAAAGTGCATCATATAGATTCTTAAGCTAATTTCTCTTAGAATCATTTACAATCTTTCCAACTATGTTCACCAAGTTCTTGTTTGTTGATTCTACTTTTCCATTCCCTTGGGGGTAGTAATCTAAAGAATAAGCAAGTGAGATCCCATACCCATAGCAGAAGTCCATCATCTCAGCAAAAGAAAAGATGGAAGCATTGTCAGTTCAATTTTGTTTTGGGTCCCAAACTTGATTAATATGTTCTCCTTAATGAAGTTGCAAACTACCTCGGAAGTAGTGCTCTTGACTGGGATGGCTTCCACCCACTTGGTGAAGTAATCTGTGGCAGTCAACACATGGGTATGTCAAACATTGGAATGTGGGTTAATATTTCCAATGAAATCCAATCCCCATTGTTGAAAGGGCTCATCAATCACTACTGAATTAAGTGGCAAAGCAACCAACTTAGGTCTTCCAACAATCATTTGGCATGCTTCACATTTACCAACCCATTTTTATGCATCTCTAAATATATTCGACCAATAATAACCAACATGAAGTATTTAATGAGTTGTTAAGAAAGGAGAAATGACCTCCACAACCCTGGTCACGAAAAGTAGAGAACAACTTATTTTGTTTCTCCTTATCTACACACTTCAAAAACCTTCCATCTATGCCTCGTTTGAACAAAGCATTCTCCCATAGCACATATTGTGTAGACCTCAATTTGATGGCTCTCTTCTCTTTGGCACTCAAGTGAGATGGACACTCTCCATAGGTTAGAAAGTGAGCAATGTCAGCATACCATACATTTGTCGAGATGAGGAACAGAACAACAGGGACATCAACTCCATCTTTGGACAACTCCTTGGCAGCTCCTTCAGCAATGAGTTCACACAGGCCCTTACCCCGAACCAGCTTTGTTGGCCTGATGTGAAAATCACACTCTTGTAACTTTACTACTCAATTACCTCTCTTGGATCCAAATTCTTCTTTGAGTGAGAATGGATTTGATTTTTGTATCAGGCACCAACACCACAGAATGATAATTAAGGATGTAAAACCTAAACTGATTGACAACTTTGACAACTGCAAAATCATGTTTCTCCATCATAGTGTACTTCAGCTCATGAGTTTTCAAGACATAACTCAAGAATTCAATTGGGATCTCATGATCTTCAGCATTCATTTGGGATAACACAGCAGCTAGGGTATTTTCAATGGCATAACAATAAATAATGAAATATTTGTTAAAGTCATGACACGCCAAGATTAGAGTCTTTGCAATAGCTTGTTTAATGTCCTCAAATGATTTCTTTCCTTCAAAGGACTAACCAAAAATTTTCTTCCCTTGCATCATGTGAGCAATGCTCATAGTAGGTTTTGTAAAATTGGGGATGAATCTCCTTATGAAATTGATCTTACCAAAGAAAGAATGGATACCTTTATTACTTGATGGAAGAGGAATTTTTGGATGGCCTGAACTCTCTCTGGATCAATCTTGATCCCTTCTTTTAAAATAATGCGTCCCAACAACTTTCCTTGTGAGACACAAAACATAGACTTCTTAGGGTTTACAGAAATTTCATGCTCTCTACACTTTTGCAATATTGTTTCAAGGTGTTTGAAGTGATCTTTTTATTTCTTTAGAAAGCACGGTCAATTCATCCAAATACACAACAATGAATTTCCCTTTCAAACTACCAAAATCCAAAGCCATGGCCCTCTGGAAAGTATCACCAAGCATTGATGAGACCAAATGGAATCCTCTTGTATGCAAAGGTGCCCCAAAAGAGTTGTAAAGGCAAGTCTTATGTTGATCTCGCAATATTCACCTCTACTTGATTGTACCACAAGAACCATATAACATAGATAGCATCTCCAAGCCTGTAATAGCTTGCAATACTTGGTCCATCATGGGGAGAGGGTAGTTGTCCTTCAAAGATCCCCGATTTATATTTCTAAAGTCCACATAGATATGAATCTCAAAGCATTCTTCTTCCCGACAAGCACTCTATTATCAATCTACGTTAAATGGTGGATGGGGAAGATGATCCTAGCCTTCAAAAGATTTTGTATTTCTTGAAAAATTGTATCAGCCTATCTTTGGATTGTATTACCTTTGTTTCTATTTGAAGGGTTTGATCCCGTGCTTAAGACGAATGAAATGTTGCATTTATTTAGGTGAAAAGCCTTAAGATCATCATAAGAGTAAGCGAAAACATCAACATACCTCTTCAACAGATTTACCACCTTCTTTTTCTCTTCCCGAGTGTAGCATTTTCCAATCTTGACCATTTTCGCGTCATCAAGACTCCCAATATTCACTTTCTCAGTCTCAGCAGATTTTCGGGCTCCTTGGGAAACTTTGGAATTCATATATCTATCATGTTTATCAAAAATATCCTCCAAACTCACCATCCCTTTAGGAATTTTGTTGCCTTTTAGTTTGATGCACCCATCTTGATCCATCTCTTCTTTTACACCCTCTTCGTTTGATGACACACACTCTCTAGGAAGATTGTTACTTCCTTCAAAGTACAGTTGATCAAAGTTTTCTCTAAGCTCCAAGAAAGAAAAAATGTTGGTCATCATTAAAAACTTTCCAATTATTTACATTGTCAGGCACACTAGGTCTATGGATCAACTCAATGGTGAATTTCTCCTGAGGGAAATCAGGGTGAGGAATCAACAAGGACCCCGAAATAGCTAGAGATTCAGCCCTAGTGTTCCTTTCCCTTGGCATAGCTTCAATGGAAAAAGCATCAAGGAATTCGATGGAATCCCAAACTAGATTCCTATAGTGCTTCAACCTTCTGTTCTTTACCTAATAAAGGTCTCTAACTTGTTTTATGATTAGCTCTGCATCTCCACGAGAAAGAAGTTTCTTCACTCCCATTCCCTTCTCCATGCTCAACCTAAGAATAAGGGCCTCATACTCAGCAGTATTGTTGGTATTTTCAAATTGGAATTTGAAAGAGAAAGGATGAACCTTACCCCGGAGAAATGAGCACTACGAGCACTACATCAGCTCCAGAACCAGGTGAAGAGTAGCTTCAATCAAATCGTAAAGTCCACACACCATTAGGATCAAGCAACACTTCCTTTGGCAGACTTGTCTCCTCTTATGACATGATCATGTAGTTCCCATGCCCAATGTCTTCATACAATATTTTTGCTTTAGGATCATCTATATTTTTCACAATATACTCTATTTTTTTCTTGGGAAACAACTTCTTTATCTTCCCATTTACAGGGATCAAGGCATGTGACCAATCCATTTGGATCTCACCTCCAACATCTTTGCAAAACTACCTACTTAGCATCATGCCATAGGAAGGAGGGATATCATCAACCAAAATGGTGGCCAAGACCTTCTTCTCTGGTAAAGTAGAAAAAGCTACTTGTGCATCCTTGATTCTCCCAACCAAAGACACTTCTCTACTTTCCATGGAATAGCAAGAACCACAAGTGTGGGTTAGGGTTAGACCTAAAGCATGAGCCACTTTTTCGGGCATTACATTATCGATGCACCGGAATCAATGACACAATTGCTAAGCTTCGGCCGCCTATGAGGAGAGTCACATAAAAGGGTTTGATCTTCTCATTGGGTGATGTTATTTTAGGAAATAAGGGATAAAATATGTGGAATAATCCCTCGAGAGAATCGCAACAAGAGAAAATAATATGCATAAAATATTACAGATCTCAAATAAAAGTGCAAAATAAAATAACACAACACAAAGAGACAATATTTAACGTGGTTCACCCAATTTGGGCTACGTCCACCAAGAATCACTTTCTCATATTTTATTACAAGCCACCACTCTCTCAATACAATACCCAAATCTGTTTGGAGCTATACTCAACAAACTCTATAGAATTCACACCCGAATTCAAAACACATCTGCAATGTTACATTATACCTACCATATGCACAAAACCATATAAATAGACAACTACTTAAGTAGTTTTACAAAACCATGGGTATCAAAACCATGGGCCAAAACCATCCCATAAACCTATGGGTCAAAAATCCCACCCATATGAGAAAAGCACGTTTTCCGGTATATCAGGCACATTTTAAGGTCAAAAAAAAAAAAATTTCGGGGCTGCGCACTTGAACCCCAGAAAGACAACTTAGGAAAGTGTATAGTACTCTTAGTGTACAGTCTTCAACACTTCCTCACATGAAAATAGGATCCACAACCTAACAAGTTATCGCAGCCACAAGGTGGGTTGAGGTGGAGAAGAAGTAGTGGGAAAAATGCCTTTAGAAGAATGGGCTAGGGTTTTAGATTTAGAATTTACAAAGTTAACCATTTTGGCAAAGGCTTTAGGATGGGTTTGATAAAACTATGCCTCAGAAATCTTAATCTTGGTCCTTTTAAGATCATCTATAATGTCAAAAGATCTATATGTGGATGGGGAATCACTACTAGGAGTAGGAAAAGATTTTGATCTATCAAATTTATCATTTGTTGGAAAATAATTCTCGGAAGGTAAGTAGAGGAAGAAGGACTAACAAATATTACCTTTCGGATGGAAGTATTAGGAATAGAAGCTCCTCTTCTTGCAATCACCGAGAATGGTCATGGGGTACACTTGGATCTTTATTTAGGTTGCACCCATTTTTCCTTTTGTTGGTCTACTACCCGTGTCATAACAACATATGACTCACTGTTCATCTTAGCCACTACATCATCATAGTCATCTTCATCATCCATACCTTTAGTGGTGAGGAAATGAACTCAAGAACCACCAGGCTCCTCCAGTTCTTCATCAGCTTCCTCTTCTTTTTCATCATAGAGCCCATTTTCTTCCTCATCATCAGGCTCAAGAACTTCACAAGTAACATTAACAGGCACCTTGAGGGGTGGACCTTCAATGGCCAACCTGGTTTGGGAAGAGGGCAAGCGGTTCCTAGGCTAAAAGTTCTTCCTTGGAACATCTTGATATGGAGCATGCTGAGCCAATTGTTTCTTGATGGCAATGAGGTCATTAGCCAGCTTTTGCACCAACTGATCTGCATTACCTATAGTAGAAGGGGAAGAATAAAATGCTTTGTATTTCAAAGACTCCCTTTTCAACTTTCCAGACATGATCAAGTCATCTTCCACACTGACATCCAATCTCTGATTAGCATCCAAAGTTTCAAAATTTTCTCTCCTCAAGGCATAGCTTACTTCAGAATTGAGCATTCAAGAAGAAACACTTCTGAATCTGATCAACAGGTCTAGTATCTAGTGGAATCTTGTTAACCAACTTGTTGAACTTGGCCACAAATTCTCTTATAGGCTCATCGGCTCCTTCTTAATTTGAGAGATTTGAGCTAACAAAGCATGCACATCCTCAACGAGGTTTGAAACATTGCTCAAATTCAATCGTCATAGTAGTCTAATTGATGATGGTCCCAACATGAAGATGGTAAAATTAATCTGCAACATTGTCTTGCAAGGTTTCCACAAACAACCTCATAGAGAAATTCTCATGTTCAACTCCAAGGACTCCACATGCAACAATGAAGGCTGCAAAGTGTTCATCAGGGTGTACTTTTCAATAACCTCTAAATTTGGGAAAATTCTTCCTATTACCACTAGGTAACTTATGCAATGGTTGAGGAAGAGCTGTGAGGACCAACTCTTTGTCCCCAATAGAGTTGCCAAAAATGTTGGTTTTAAGATTTGCACTGGAGTGGAACCACAATCGTGGGAAAAAAATTCCCTCCTCTTTAATGGGATATGTTCTCTTATTTAAATAACGGGAAAAACCTATGTACAATTACAAAATATTTCATTCAATGGTGGTTTCGATATCTTGAAATGTGTTTTATTCCTAGAAAATTAGCAATACATGAGGATAAAAGACTTGAAGAGAGGAGGGAGGTAGAAGAAGACAATACTTTATGGAAAAGAGATGGTAGAGAAAACCCTTATATGTATTGAGAAAATGAGATATAGAGTAGAACCATTCATGTTTATAACAAGCACAATCCATGCAGACTCAAAGTTCTTGAGATTGTATAAACTAGAAGACAAAGTTTCTAAGCATGCAAGGATTAAATGATTCACAGATCAGAGCAAGAAGGAAAGAGAAAACAAAGGAAAAAGGGGAAAACCTTTGTATTGATTTCTTCCAAATCGAAATTAAAATTTTAGAACATCAAAATTCCAACCCGTATAATGGTTTTCAAATCTCATGATATAGCTAAAAAGAGATGGTTACAAATTCCTATAGTAAGCAAGAAGCGATTACAACTTATTCCAATCATCTATGCCTTTTCAAATTCTTGATTTTTAAAGAAACATTAATGGCAAAAATAATAGGTTTTTAAATATACGGCCACTTGATTATTTTTCCAATTAAAACATGGGACATTCAATTTGCTTCTACAACATTAAATTTGGGCTGCCCATGTGGAAGGAATTGATTGGAACGGGCCTGTGGATGCCTTTTACATTTTTGTCCTTTGAAGCTTTGCCAGTTTGACACATGGAGACCTCCACCGATTCATTTATACTTATCCGATTCAGCCTATTTCTGTTTGACCTATGTTGACCGCTAGACACGTGGAGGGATGGTGCTCATTTGAGCTTCCGTTTTAGAAACGCCTCTTAAAATTACGTCGAGTTGACGTGTGTCTCCTTCCTCCAGTCTTGGAATTTTCTATTGCTAACTTTGTCTCTCATTTGACTTCAAACACGAGGTAATTTGGCACTCATTTGAAGATTTACCCTTTGATTTCACTTCCAAAATGACATCATTAAGGCATGTGGAGACTTCTACCAACCCACCCATACTTAGTCAATTTTAACAATCAGCTTTTTCTATTTTTGGACCGGGACACATGGAGGACCGGCGTAAGTTTGAGAACTTCCCCAACTTTGAATCTTGAAGCTGCATTGATGAGGCATGTGGCACCGTCCACTTGAACCTTCCATACTTAGCTGATTTTAACTTGTTTTACCTTCATTTTCAACTGCGACATGCGAAAGCCCGTGCTTATTTGATGACTATCCCTGGGCCCCGCCCCTATAATTTCATTGTTTGGACACGTGAAGGCTTCGATATTGCTTGAAACATGGTCATGTCATATCCAATTATGAATATCCACATAATACCCATGGATACTGGGGAAAAATTAACAGGAAGATACGCTGTCAATTTCGATTCATGGGAAGAAAATAAAAAGAATGGAAGAAACTTCACCAATACTCTAGACTTTCAAATTGTTCTCCATGAATGGTAAAACTAAAAAAAATGCTAGGCTCGATGTGATCCAATACTCCAAGGTACATACTCTAAATTTTTGAAACTTGACTTCAAAAGAGGGGAATTTTAAGGATGACAACACTATCAAAACCAATAACATGTAAAATCAAGTTCCTTGTGAAGCAATTAAGCTCCATACTCAACAATCTCCCACTTGGAGATCAATTATTGCATTGTACTATGCATCAAAATCCTTGGTTCTTTTTCTTTGGCCTATTTCTTCCCCTTCAAAGCTCAAACTTGAATACCAAAAGTGAAGTGAAGCTCCAACTTCTCCCTTACCAATGGCTTCATTTGCATATCCACATGGTTATGATCTATATAGATTTTCTCTAACTTCAGTTGTCCATCCTATAATACTGTCATATGAAGTGATACCTCAACTGAATGTGTTTCATTCTTGAATGAAATGTTGAGTTCTTTTCCAAATGGATCGCGCTCTAACTATCACTGTATAATCTACAATCCTCTTGCTCCTTACCCAACTCTTCCATGAACCTACTCATCCATATCATCTCCTTGTTGGCTTCTCTAGCTACAAAATATTCTACCTTTGTAGTATACAAATCCATGACCTTCTCGCAATCTTGAAATCTAGCTAACTATCGTTCAACCCTCGTGAAAACATATCTAGTGGTGCTCCTCCTTCCATCCAAATCTCCAGCCATATCTGAATCAACATAGCCACGTAAATAAGTATTTGACCCTCTATAGCATAAGTCCATACTAGGTGGACCCCTATCAAATACCTAAAAATCCATTGGACTAGTTTCCAATGTTCTTTACCTAGATTGGCCATAAACCTACTCACAACTCCCATTGCGTATGTAATGTCTGTTTTATTACAAACCATGACATACATAAGACTTCCTACTTCAAGCATGGGGACATGTGCCATGTACTCAACCTCCTTGTGTGATGAAGGACACTGATATTTTCTCAATTTTGAGTTTCCAACCATATGTGTACTAATAGGTTTTGAATTTTGCATGTTAAACCTTTCCAACACCTTGTTGATATAAGCCTCCTAAGACAAATACAACTTCTTTTTTTTCATGTCTCAATGAGTTTTCATGCCAAGGATTTTCATTACAGCTCCCAAATCCTTCATTTCAAATGTGTCACCTAACCTTTCTTTAAGTTTACCAATGTCCTACATACTAGATCTTGCAATAAACATATCATCCACATACAAGTAACAAAATAACATAGCTCCCACTTTCAAGCTTCTTAAAATAAACACAATGTTCAGATTCACATCTCATATAACGATGCTCATGCATAAAACTATCAAATCTCAAATACCATTTCCTTACAAGCTTGTTTGAGCCCATATATGTTTTTTTTTCAATTTGCACAAAAGTTTCTCCTTACCCTCGACTTCATAACCAAGAAATTTTTGCATATAAATATCTTCCTCCAAATCACCATGAAGAAAAATTCGCCTTAACATCAAGTTGTTCTAAATGTAAATAATCATTGCAACCAAACTTAGAACAAGACAAATAGAAGTCATCTTAACTATAGGATAAATAATCACATCAAATTCAATACCTACTTTCTATGCAAATCCCTTTACCACAAGCCTCTCCTTATACCTTTTCAGTCTACCCTCTTCTTCCTTGATTCTGTAAACCCATTTGTTTTGTAGTGTTTTCTTACTCGCTAGCAAATTAACCAAATCCCAAGTCCGGTATTGTTCCAAGTAGTCCATCTCCTCATCCATGTCATGCTCCCACTACTTGTGGGTATCTACTCGCATTACTTCTTCAAAGCTTTTGGTTCAAAGATTGTCAATCAATAATAAATAAGAAAAGGAAGGTGAAAATATCTCTAGAGGTCTAGTTACTCTTTATGACCTTATTATTGAGATTGGGGTGTCTGGGGCTCATTCTATGTATGTTGCAGATTCATGTCAATCTCTGTGGTGGACCGACACAAGTCACTTGTAACCTATCACGATTCTATAACCGACCACGTTGCTTTGTCTACTCACTGACTGTGGTTTCCTTACCGACATCGGTTTGAGGGGTACCAACACCAGTTCCTGTATCTATCTTCTCTAAAATTGATCTTGTTTGTCGATTTTGATTATCCTGACCGGCATTTATTTATGTAGAACCGAAGTTGGTCTCTGTGGATATATGTTTTAGGTCGAAAGTAGATTTTCCTTCAAAATATCCTCAACCTGTTCATGTTTAGGCACCAAAACCCGATCCTTTTACATTCTTTTTCATTCCAATCAATGTCACGATTTCTAACAATCTTAGAATCTTGTAAGTCCCAAAATTGATATCCGAAATCACTAGAGCCATAACCAATGAAAGTATATCTCTTAAATTTAGCATCCAACTTCCTCCTAGTTTCCTATCATCATGCAAAAAGCTTCGAGCCAAAAACTCTAAGAATAAAAAAATCTACCTCTTTTCCGCACAAGCTTCTACTAGTATTCCACCATCTAGTGCTTTTTAAGGCCCACGGTTGATCAAGTACACCACTATATCCACTACCTTTGACCAAAACTTCAAAGGTAAGCGACATGTATGCTCATGCTTCTATCACATTCCATGATTGTTTTGTTCATTCTTTCTACAAATCCATTCTCCTACGGAGTTTTAGGAACCGTTCTTTCTCTTTGTATTCCATTCTCCGCTGCAGTACTCACCAACATTATCATATATAAGGCACTTCAATTTTAAGTTTGTTTCATTTTCTACAATGGCTTTCCACTTTTTAAAAGTCACTAAAACATTAGATTTACACTTAATACAATATATCCATACCTTCCTTGTGGCATCATCAAAGAAAGTCACATAATATTGGGATACTTGAATGGAAGCTACATGAGCTGGTCCCCACACATCTAAGTGTACAATCTCCAATTTCTACTCCTTGTTTGTTGACTCAACCTTAAGAAATATCACTCTCTTCTGCTTTCCAAATATGCAATGCTCTTAAAATTCAAGATCTTATTGTTTCAAATCTGATAACTTACCCTTAGCCTTTAAGATCTGCATTCTTTTTCACTCATAATGCCTAACCAATTATGCCACATGGTTGCATTTTTATTTGTAGTAGACAACAAAGAAAAGGAGTTATTAATACAAGTAGACATATATAAATTTCCTACATTCTTACCTTTCTCCACAACAAGAGATCGCTTGGTAACCTTCCAAGAGTTGGCTATGAATGTAACCACACATCCGGAATCACCAAGTTTCCTTGCAAATATTAGATTTCTCTTGAGGCTTGAAACATGCCTCACATATTTCAATACCCATGGATTTCCATTCTGTAACTTTAGATAAACATCATCTTTACTAATAATATTGCATAGATCATCATCTCCTAAATAAACTTTTCCAAAATCACCCCGAACATAATTTCTGAAATAACCCTTATTAGGGGTAGCATGGAAAGAAGCTCCAAAATCTAAAACCCAAGATTCTAATTTATTATCCAAGGAGATAATAAGGGCATCTTGTTTTACCTCACTTGCAACATTTGTCTCTTTACATTTTTATTTACCTTTTTCTAATGTATTCTCTTTGTTTTCCTTGGACCAACACTCCTTTACATGTCCTCTCTTTCCACAATTCCAACAAAGTAAATCTCTATACCTAGATCTAGATCTTCCATGTCTTGAATTTGATCTCCCATTCTTCTTTCTCTTTGATGATCTCTCCTTAGATCTTCCCCTACTTTCTATAGTTAAAGTGTTTCCAGATGATGCTTCTCCTGAGATTTTCCTACGTATTTCCTCATTAAGGATTACACTAACCACATCATCAAATTTCAAACCTTTAGAAGTAGTCGTTGTATTACTAACAACCATTACCAAGTTATCCCAACTATCTGGAAAAGAGCATAAGAATAAAAGTGCTTTCACTTCATCATCAAATGAAATTTCTACCAATTTTAATTGATTTACAATAGATCGGAAATCATTCAAATGATTAGATACATATCCACCTTCTTGCATCTTATAATTAAACAATTTTTTCATCAAATAAACCTTATTCGAAGCACTAGGAGTTTCATACAAATTTTTAAATATTTCATTAACTCTATCGTGGTTTTTACATCTATAAAATTTGAAGCCATTGATGATTCTAGGATCAATCTTATAGATCCCAGAGCCTTTCTGTCAAGAATCTTCCATTCTTCATAAATCATAGTGTTCGTCTTTCCATGCTCATCCAATGGTAAGTATAGATCTTCTCGATACAAATAATTCTTCACTTGCATCTTCCATAGTTGATAGTTACGAATGCCAAAATTCTCTACTCAAAGTATTTACTATCTTCTCCCATTGCTCTGCTCCAACTCACTCAGAAAACCCTCTATGAGTAAATCATATCAACACACAAAACCTCCAAAAAATATTTGATACCATTTTTGGGGGTTAAACCATATAAGAGTGTTGCTGAGATCTATAATCGAGATAAAACATACAAGAAGTGAATGCAAAAATAACAAGAAGAAAAAATACATAAGATAAAAATAACACCGCATTTAACGTGGTTCACCCAAAGGTGTTCTATGTCCACCAAGAAATGACAAATATTATTATTCAATTATTTACAAAGGAAATACAATGAAGATCTGTTTTCTTCCAACACCTCATAGGATGTTCAATGTTTTTTTCCTCACTCAGCTACTCTTTCTTGTTCACCAAGAAAACTAACATGCAAACAATTGCTATTTTCTTCTCTCATACCCTCATACAATGCATACATGCATATATATCTATTTTGGGAAACTAACTATACTTTTAAAATGAATAAATCATATTTAAAGAAAGCGATTTATTCTAATTTCTTGTTTAAAGAACAAATCATCATCGCATAGGTAACTAATTTCGGTCCCTACCTAACCGATGTTGGTTACCTCTGATCGGTGATAGTTTCCTCCTAACCGATGTCAGTCACTATCAAAACTAGTAACATGTAAAAGTGAGTTCCTTGTGAAGAAATTAAGCTCTATACTACAATAAAAATCATATCTTTTACCAAATAAACTACAATGTTTATGTATTTTTTTAAACAAGTGAATTCAAATTAGGACCTTATTATTACACACATCAATAACACTTAATTTGGACTAATACTTAACAAATAAATTGTAAGTACACTAAAAACATATAAAATGACTTGTAATAAATCCCTCAAGACCATTTTTAATTGTGTACATTTTGTCCCACTTTGGAGTGTGTTAACCACGTGCTTAAAATAAGAAAATTGATATAACTCCACAATTGAATCTCTTGAACAAAAAATGATCTTGCACCCAAGAACCTTCAAAACCATTATATAACATAACATCATATATCATAAGAATAACCTCTTAGTAGTTCATAACATGGTCCATATCTACAATATTATGGAAAACCATAGTATATAACTCCACACTTGAATCTCTTGAACAAAAAATGATCACATGGTAGTGAGTTATCAAAATATAACAATAGTAGTGAGTTATTAGTCCTCAAAATATAGCAATGACAATCATAAAGAAAATAATTCATGGTTTTTTCCCAATAAGCATCGTAATTACATGCATAGTCACTTAATCGAGGCAATCAAATCAACTCAAACATAGAAGTAATATGGTTATGAAAACCAACATGGATATAATGTATCAAACTAAGTGTGCCACGTCTCTGAAAATATAAGAATAATGTATCCAACTGAGGGTGCCACATATCTTAAAATATAAGAATAATTTATCAAACTAAGTGGGCCATACATATAGGACCACACGCGTTTGCATAAGACTCGTATACATGGACTATGAAGAATCTATTGATGCGTAATCACAACACCCCGATTGTTTATAACTCAAAAAATTGAACTGTTAGTGTGATTGGATGACATGGATATTTTCCCAAAGTGTGGGAATTTTCAATCTGGAAATCTCTCTCGGAGAAGGTTAGCTTCCTATCCTAATCTAGAGACAACTACTCTCAAGTGTAGAGAGTTGTAGATCCAACCCTAATCTAATATTTCTAATGAGATAGAGATAGAGAAAATGCATGAAAGTAAAACCTACTCTAAGGGAAGGTGATTCACTAAGAAGGATGTTGAACAACCTATATAACAAACACAAAGTGGGATCGGGAAACGATGACACGGTGTGCCATGTATATGGGAGATGTTAGTGTCTCATCTAGTTCAAAGAAAGGGATGAAGGTCCTGTCTATTGCCATTGCTCTCCTATTCATATCATCCGGAGAGCCATTATGGTTATCTTGTCCTCACGATTGATCGGGGAAAAGGGAGGGGACACTCTTTTATATTGTTGGGCTCCCATCATCACACAGATTGAGGGACATGGCCATAGGTACACCTAGGGAGCAGACATACTAGAGACCACCTACCTTGACTTATACAGGGTAATCCACTTGTAGGGGTAGTCAATGAGCCACCCCACTCTTGTTATGAGTTGGGTATATGAGCACATCACCCCCTATGGTAAAGGCATACTAGTTTCAGATCTAGGGGTTGTCCACACAATGAGGTGGAAAGCTATGTCAGTTCTCACAACACCACACTAGCCAGTGCCTTCTCTGAATATAGTGGACATGGTTGCCACACCCTACCAAGACATGGCAAGGTTATGGGGATAGGAGGTGACCACGGTGGTAGCTTGATCTTCCACTGTCAGTTGGTTGATAGGGCAGGGAGACTATAGACTCATCCATTTGATCGGGTCCCTTAGCAGTTTGGCCTCTAATATATTGATATGCTTCCTCCACTCATACTAATCTACAGGACCATTTAGGAGGCCTAGAGGGGCCTTAGAGGATATCTTGACTGGAAATTGGTTAACCTGTGTGCCTATCATAGTTATGTGTGTGCTCCATGCTCGATGGGTAGCTAGTTCCCCACAAATGCCTTTACTATAGATTGTGGCTGCTCCCACTCATAGCGGGAGGAGGACGAGGCTGTTGATGTGGACTCGATTCCGAGGAGTACACAGGAGATGAGACCAAGGGGAGTCGGCTAGAGAGAGGAGGATGAGGAGGATGAGGGGGTCGATACAGAGACATGTGAGGAAGCCCATACTGAGAGGAGGATGATATCAATCATGAGTGGTATAACACTCAAGAGATGCTTGTGATAGCACGGGAGGAGGCTAGTGTAGAGAGATAGACCTTGGTCTTAGAGGAGCCATTTCCTCTAGATGGGGAGGGGATGATGATTCCATGATCGAGATAACATTTCTAATCTAGATTTGGGAGGCCTTGCATCAAGAAGCAACATTAGTGGTAGGAGCTATTGACCCTACCTGGATGCCTAGAGATCCGAGTATGTTTGATACTCTTCTCTTGACTTTGTTATCAAGAAATTTTAGTTTTGGAACTTTCTTTTTATTTGTGTTTTGTAATTTTCTAACTCATTGTTTCTTCCTTTTCTCTTGATTGCGGTGACTACGGGAGTGGTGAAAGCTATTTCGATGAGTGTGTGTCAACACCTTGTTGATTCCCTCGAGGAAGACCTAAGGTGAGTTGATGGTTGAATTAGGTCATCTAATAGCAGCGGGTAGGCCATTGACATGTTCACTCATGTTTGGAGGATAGCGGTTGTGGTGACATCTATTCATACCTAGATATCTAGATATGATACCGTCGAGAATTTGATGAGGTGAAGCCATTCTTGTTGTGACACTACAAAGCGGAAGCTATCATCATGAGAATTCACACCATTCGGTTCATTCCAGCGTCATCATAGCTACTGGCAGATCCCCGGATGTGGTTGCACACCATCCGAGGGATTCCACAGGTATTGATAGGCCATTGGGCCATTTATTACTTTGTTTTCATTTTTTAGGAATTATATGATTTTTTTGTATAGTTCAGGCTCATTGCAAGTGTTTTGACCATGCCTAATGCGTGATGGAATTGTACACAAACTTGACACACCATGATATATACAAAATCTTATTTTTGGTTCAGTATTCCTTGGAATCTGAGTTGACTTTCTTTTGGCTTATCTCTCATGTGTACTCTAGATGTTTAGAATTTCTATTTTTCTATGATTTTCAGAATGTATGCAGTTAGTATGATTGATAGCATAATGACTTCTTTATTTTATTTTATAATGTTGATATATGATGATGTAAACACAATGTGATGTTGAACTTTAGTTTCTTTGACAAATGTTTGGTACTTCATGTCGTCTTGGAAAAATATGGTGATATAATGATATGATAATTAAATATACTTTCCCCACTCCCAACTCCAAACTAGTAAGATGTGAGGGCTCAACACCGACAACAGAAATGGTGCAAGCTATGAATCTTTTTTTAATGGTAATGATGAGAGAAAGACAAAGGTTTGGCATTACCAAATTGAGATGCTACAACCTTACCCTACTCAAGCTACTTCATAGTTTAGAATGTGAATTTTTTTCCAATTTATCTAGACTTGGATCTATAGATGGCCATTTGGTTGAAAAAATCTGGTTTTGGGGTTTCAAACTCTTTTGGAATTTTGGACATCTAACTCACTTTTTTTTTGAATTGTGATTTCACAATGTATGACTGAATTATTTCTAACTTTAATTTTATCAAAGAGACCCCCTACACCCTACCCCATGCTACCAGTAGGAATTATGCACTCATAACCATGGACAAGGCATAGGTGAGTAAGGGAATTTCTCTCCTTTCCCAACCCTATATCACCAAAAAGAGATGCAAGCTCAACACCGAAGGTTGGTAGGGCAAAGAAATGTGTAAAATAAAAAATTTCTGTAGATTTTCATTTGACTTACTTATTTGGGAAAAATGTTTAGAATGTTTTTATTTCCAAATAGATGTATATGGGATAGATGCGACACCATGAAGCTTCTAGAACATACCATGGGCAAAGACACCTAATCTAGAAAGAGACCAAAAGTAGAACCAAGTATGTAGGCCTTGGTATGGTTAGTATCAAAACTTTGTCTTATCCTGTTTGGATTGATGAAACGATTTGGAAACAATTGATGAGATCATGAAAGTTTGAAGAGATATGATTTGAATGTTTTTTGTTACTTTCGAAGGTTTTAAGAATTATTATAAGAATAAGTTCCTTGATCACAACTTTTACAAAATGAACTGGTGGATGAAAATGAAATGTAGATGTAGTAATGTACATATGAAAATTCTAATGGATCATGCGTAGCACCTCTTTAGGTGAAGAAAGTTTACGGATTCGCTAAACTCCTCACCCTCTAGTGTACACAGGTGAAATGACCCATATTTGTAGACTTCTATCACTCGATATGGACCCAACCACTTGAGTCTTAATTTCCTTCCTTCGTTAGTCTTTTTGTATATCCAGATGTCAAGTCTTAAGACCAAATATCGCTCAAATATTTCACACTCGTATACCTTTTTGTTGTATTCTGAGCCATCGATCGGCGTAATTTTTGAGTTGTTATTTAGCATTGATTCTAGCCTCATCAAGACTTTATAACCGATAGATTTGTGATTCTCGATAACCTCTTTCTCCCAGGATCCCTTACAGCAAAATATAGAGACTAGGTAGTTCGAATTCAAGCGGAAAAACCGATTCAGCACCAAACACCGAAGAAAAGGGGTTGGCATTCTAACCGACATCCAATAGGCCCACAAGGCTAGAAAAAGCTTTAAATTCTAATCTCATTTATTCTCCTTAACGGTTTTAAGAAGAATGGACTTTAACATCTTATTCATATCCCGAGCTTGTCCATTGACTTGAGGATAATACTGAGATAACTTGTGTGATGAATTATCTTGAAATTTGCACACAATTCACAAACGTCATCATTCTTGAAGGATGAATCATTATCTTAAATAATGACTTGTGGAACCCTGTACCTACAAATGATCTGGTTCAAGATGAAATTAGCGATTACATCATTGCTCATTGGTATGTACATCATTACTCATTGGTATGTGGCACCAAAATTCTTAAGATTGAATGGCATAACAACATAACAATAGGTTCCCAAGGAGTTATGAATGTAGTCTTGGCTTAATCTCAGAGATTCGATTTGATTGTACCTAGAAAACCCATCCATGAGAGACAACAATTCAAACCTAGTTGTTGCGTCAACAATAACATCGATGGATGGTAATGGGAAATCATCTTTGGGGCAAGCCTTGTTGATATCCCGAAAGTCTATGCAAATGTGGATCTTTCCATTCTTCTTGAGAATGGGGACGATATTAGATACCCATTATGAGTAGTCAACTGGCTTGATGAATCCTACTTGGAGGAGTTTCATTACTTCTTCTTTCACCATGAGGGCCACCTTTGGCTTCATGGGCCTTGACTTTTGCTTAATTGGTTTAGCATCTGGCTTGGTGACAAGATTGTGAACTGCGATGTGTGGTGCAATTCCCATCATTTCCTTATAACTAAATGTGAAGGATTTTTGGTGTTCCTTGAGGATTCGGGTATGTAATTCCACCTCCTCTGGAGTTGAGGAGGTTACTAATTTTAAAAATTTTGGTTCCTTCTCTTTTCCAATATTTATATCTATTGTTCCCTCGATGAAGGAGGAATTTCCTTCCTCAAACTCAGAGTGGGGCCGAAGGCAACTCCAAATCCCCTTCCTCTTCTACCTCATAAATCTCAAGATCCTTTCCCGGGAGGATTCAATCATGGGATTTCCAAAATAGGAAGAGGAACATGGGATTAAGGAAAGGTCTATTTCATGATAAGTAAGAGGTAGCTCTGCAAAAGCATTTAAATATATTAAAGTCGCTTCATCACCATCGACGTGATCTGAGATGTTAGGTTGATTCTCGGCCTCCACATATGTCAACATTGGGGTCATTGGTGCTTTATGAATCAAGTGTTCAGCATGGACCAAAACTGTGAAGTTAGTGTCTTTTAGCTCACTACTTGGGGTGAAGCGTGAAGCAGAAGTTGTTATAGAGTCTGTGAGAAGGTTCTATTCACATCGAACTGCTTCAATTGATATGAAGTCAAACCCCTTTGTTAGGCATAGCACTACTTTTTTAAAAAGTTTTAGATCTTTGAGCTCTAGTCTCATACACTTCGGATATTTGATTTGTGACTAGCGTTGAATCACCCAACACCCTAATATTTAGAATTTCCATTCTCTTAGCTACAATGAGACCAAGTAGGAGATCCTCATATTCAGCCCCGTTATTTGTACATTCAAAGTTTAACTTGAAGGAAAAAGGTAGAATCCTTCCTTCAGGTGAAGTAAGGATCACACCTACCCCGGCGCCAAAATGACACTTGGCTCCATCAAAATGGAGAGTCCAGCAACTACTCAAAAAAATGGATGTCGAATCATTCTTTTTATCCTCTCCCTTTACCTCAATCACTTAAACCATACAAACCTTGAATCTGCTGGAAGGGAACCGAGTCCCAGGGTATGTCCCATACCCATAGAATCAAAGGGGAGGAGAATAGGAAAATCCTTCTCTAACAAATTGAAAATATTTGTTGTTCTTCCTAACGACATTGCCTCTACAATAAAAATTTCATCCTTCACCGTTCGAATTCCCTCGATCAACCCTGTGACTTCTAACTTTGTCATAAGCACTAGATTTTCTTCTAGTATTGTGTTTATCGGATTGTTTAACTAATTCATAGGAATATAAAACTCACAGTGGACCCTTGGCCTCTTCTTTAAGTTATCCAATTGAATGTCAAAGGGTTTTGGATCATCCTATGCCAAAAATACCTTCCCTAAATGCGGGAACGACCTCCTAAAAGCAGAGTGGAGGGGATTTCCTTCATGTAGTGGATCTAAGGATGACCAAGGATCATATTATAATTGGTTTCCTGGTCTATAACATAAAACTCGATTAGCACCGTCTTAGGCACGATAAAAATGGTAATACTATGGTTCCAATTGAAGTTTCCTTGAAGCTGTCATAGCCTCTCAGCGTGTTTAGTGTCAAGGAAAAATTGGTCTCCCCATACCCTAAATTCTAGAGGAAAGAGAAGGGGACTATGTTAATTGTTTCCTCATCATCAATCATTGCATGCTTTACGTAGTTGTTATAAATCCAAAATTTTAAAAACAAAGTTCAGTCACCTCTACGAGCTATCTCAACATTCATGGGCAATTTGTTGATGTCAAACACAAATCCAATATCTCTTTTAGGCTTCCCTAGAGGACTAATGTCGAATTCTATGTGATTTATTTTCACTTCTGGTGGAGGGGTAACATTAATGAAATGGCCAAGACCTAGCGCTTCTAATAGAGCAGCTCTATGAGAAGGGAAATTCTTTAGTAGATCTAAGAAGGAAATGTGAGAAAAGATCTTGGTTAGGTCACTGATCAGGTAATAATCCCCTACTGGCTTACTTAGCATATCACGAATATCTTCTAACATAGCTGGATATATCAAGATTGGCTGTAAAGAATAATCATTGGTTCTTGTAGTAGCATTAATTTGAGGTTCAACATTTAACTCTATCAAGCACATAATCTTTTTTTCTAGTGACCGTCATGAGGAGGTTCCACCTATGGATTTGATGAATTTTAGGCTTCACAATCATTTGTCCCTATCATAATACCTTTGTTTGAACCATTGGGATCTATTCTACCATCCTTGGTGCATGGGGAGAGGATCATTAAAGATTCCAAGTGGTGTGTTTTGTGGGGATACTGGTCCCATGTAGGTGTTTTGAGTTGGTGTAGTTGGGTTTGTAAAAAACATATCGACAAACAGTTGTCGTTGATCCTCTTGCAAGCATTGTAATAAATTTTTTCAATCACGACATATTCTTGCATCACTTATTTGTGGCGAACCCTATAGAAACCACAATATAGTCTGAAGATCGTAATCTTGAGGCCTTTAGTTTGTTCATTGCTTTGTGGTCCGAAACTACGATTATTGTTTGGTTGTTGGTTGTTATAGTTAAAAGTTTGAAACCCTTTCCCTTGGTTTTGGAATTGCTTTGGTACTGCTTAAGTACTAAGCGGGGCTTGGGTTCCGTGTTTGTCCTTTTGCTAAGGTTGTTTTTGTTGTTGAGGATGATTAAAATCCATAGCATTTACCGAGGGTGAGAAATTATTGTTTCTCTAATTAGTACCATTGTTTTTGTTGTTGTTATTTGTAGTACCTGTACTGGTAAAATTAACAACATTAGGCTTCTTGGGTTGGTTAGTCACACCATCGGTTGTGACTCTATGATTCTTATTAAGGATAGTTGGTCCTAGATTATTATTTGTGATTTTGGAGTAACTGGGATTATTTTGGGTGGGAGTGACTAACTTCCTATTTGCTCCATAAGACTTATGCCCACTGTTAATGGCTTCTTGGTCAATTCGAAGAGCACCCTCTAGCACTTCCTCATATCTCTTGAGTGGGAACTTCTTAACTTCTTCCTTTGTCTCTCTATTGAGATACTAGAGGAAAAAATCATAAAGTTATGTCTAATCCATGTCTGGGGCACTTGCATAGGAGTAGATAACCTATCACAACCTCCGAATGAAGTGGGTTGCAGACTCATTATGATCTTGCTTGATATGAAGGAATTCTCTGATCCTTGTCCTTAATAGTTTGTTCATATCAAAAAACTTAATAAAATATGACACAAGTTGTTTAAAAGAGTGTATTGAAGCCTCTGGTGTCCTATAGTACCAGTCGAGAGTGATACCTTCTAGCGTCTTAGGGAAGATATTCACAAAAGCGCATCCCATGGGAGCATCTCTAAATTAGTTGCTTTTCTAGCTTTGACATGAGCATTAGGATCTCCTCGCCCTTTCAATTTTGGGAGATCGGGAAATGGTCTTGGGAGCATGAATGTATAGATTGAAAAGTCTAGAGGCTCCTTTAGGTACTTAGAATAGGTTCCAATTACATCTGTTTCAACCATTGAAAATCCTTGTTAGGGAGGCGGAGGTTACATTGGTTGTTGAAATGGCATGGCATAGACATTTATCGGGGCATATGGCATTCCCTGTGAATAGCCATAAGGACCTAGGTAGGTGTACGTATCTCCTTGTGGTGTCTTAGAATACATGTGTATATAGGGGTTGACCACTCTGATATGGCGCTGAAAGCGCGAAGCCGAAGAACATTGAATTTCGTATGGTATAACATTTGAGAATGCACTTCTGGATGGCACCTATTATAGGTATCCATATGTGGCATGAGGAGGCATACCCAAAGTACCTGTCCTAGTTAATAAATCCCCAGGGTTTGGAGTACCCATATAATTTGAAGGATTCTACACTGTGGGTATTTTCCCATAGTTCAGCGGATAATGAGAAGGTCTTGATTGCCCTGCATATGAGTTTTGATTATTTTGGGCAAGCTCTAACTCTTTGACCTTGTCCACTAATGCGGAGATAATGTCTCCTGTTGGTGAGGTAGTGTTTTGTTTAGGCACCTGTTGTTTTGGAGGCTGTTGAGGAGTGTGGTATCCTACTATGAATTGCTCACTATGTTTTCACCCCTCATTGGTAGTATTTTCATTCGTTAGATCAGTAGTGTTATTAATTTGAATTCGGATGTCACTATGCCCTTGCAATCTGTCATAAGTGATAAGGCCAAAATATATCTCGTTAATGTGAAATAAATGATCTTATTTTACTCTCCTTTTTATCAAGTTTGACTACATTTTGTGACTTCTGTTTGATCTAGTATAAGTTAGGATGTAATTTTTGATATTTTTTTGGATTTAGTTCTAACGTCTAAAAACTCTGTAATTCCTAAAAAGTGTGTGGAAATTCATTTTTGTAATAAAAGAGGTCATAATCATTAAAGAGAACAAAGAATGGAGCAATTAACATGTTTTGGGATCATTGACTTCAATACAACTTAGTTCTGGAACATCAAGACTTAGTTCTAGAACCCCATGACATAGCTAAGGAGCTTTGTCGCTTAGTTCTAGAACCTTGGACTTAGTTCGAACTCTAGCACTTAGTTCCGGAACTCCAACACTTAGTTCCGGAACTATTACACATAGATCCGGAACTTTCACAGGTAGTTCTGGAATAGTTCCCTTTGGTTCTAGAACTTCTCCAAAGTTCTGAAATCAATGGGGATCTATTTATTTTTGAAAAAATCTGATCTTAGAGCAATCAATGGGCCTTCCAATTAGGAGTAGATCAACCAGTTATCGATTCTTCGTTATCCAAATCTAAAGATAACTTATTGCAGGTTATACGTCTAGCAAGGTTTCTAAATTCCACATCTATTTTGGGCACTATTCGGTTCCATTTGAATCGGTAGAATAAATATGGTTGTAAATGCATCTTTGGATGATGAAATATACATAAAGACCTGTAGATAGATTTAATACATATATAGAGATAGACGCGAAAAGAGATATATGTGAGAGAGATATAGTGAAGTTTTGTAAGACAGAACATTTCAGTAATAAAATAGCCACTTCATTTTGAGAGAATCATACTTTGTCAAATCTTGATTCAAGGTGGAGCAAGGGCCCACTCCTCCAAGAACCAAGATCCTTGTTTTATTGGTATTTATATTTCTAAGCAAATCATGTAGATCTGTTAATTTTGTAAATGCTTTTGATTCTTTAGTTGAATTTTGTTATGTACTTATCACTGTAGGTGTTAGAGACTAGAATCCCATTTCCTTGCAAGAATTTTCATAGCATTTTCAAACGTGTGTTTATTTTTTTAACATGTGTTTATTTCCACCAATTTATTTCATTCGCAATGTGTGTTTATTTCAACAGTTTATTCCATCAATGAGTGTTTATTTCAGAAAGTTTCTTGTAGCATAGATATAATAAGTCTTTGGCCATGGAATCCTAAGGAAATTGCAAAAACCCCAGAAAATAAAATAACAAATACCTACAATCAATTACTAGATCACTAGGATTCTTCTTGTTACATATAGCTTCAGACACACCCTGGTTTGAATATGACATCAACTAAGAGTTGATTAAATGAAGGGAATAATGACACCCATCAATTTTGGTGCCGTTTTCAGGGGACCCACTAGTTATAATTGTCTAATTAGGTGTTAACAAGAGCAACAATCATACATCTAGTAATTGAAAAATCTTTCCTACGTTATCATAAAATTTATGAGTAGACAAATAGATTCAAATTGTAGATTTCTCCCAAAAATATCTCAATAGGAATTTTTAGCATCCTCTAGTTCAAATAAGAAAGTTGACCAAGAGTTGGAAGCACCATTGTCTCCTGTTAGACAAGATGTAGAACTGCCACCTTTGGAATTCTTGGATCATTCACCAGAACCAAGTGAAACTTTTAGAAGAAGAATTATCTCCCAAGACCTATTTGAAGTAAGTTTTGATTCTTAGTTGAGTAGTCAACCTACTACTTATGACTTCTCACCTTCCCCAAAGTAGATCACATACCACATTGATTGGGAGAAAAGTCTAGAAAGTATTGTAGAAATGACACGAGAAGTGAAAGAGAACCTAATAGGACCTTTACTTATCCAATTCATACGGATGATGATGATACACCTATGAAAAATTATCCACCTACACATTTACCCGCATTTAGAGGGATGTCATCTGAAGAACTCGACCAATTTCTGTTTGAATTTAAAGTATTGTGTCAGACTTATGATTACAAAATAGATAATCAAAAGCTCAAGTTGTTTCCATCTACTCTAAAGGAGGAAAAAATGAGGTGGTTTATGGGATTAACATCTAATTCTATTACCACTTGGGCACAAATGGAAACTTCCTTCCTAGACAAGTATCAAGACTACTGTAGAGGGAGAAACATGAAGGAAGAATTTTTCAAAATCAAGCAGGAAGAGGATGAGAATATGGAAGATTATTTAGACAAAAAAATTTGTAAGTAAAAGGTGTGGGTTTGTACTTCAAGAAGAGTTGAGAAAAACCAATTTTCTTAAAGGTATGGATGATGAATCTAGGGAAGCCCTTAATTTAATAGGAGGTGGAAACATTTATCAATTAAGAATGAATGATATTAAAGACATTTGTATAAGTTATTCAAGAAAAAGGAGTGAGCCTCGGAAAGGAAAAAAAAAGTGAACATTTTAAATCCAAATATGAACAAACTGATGGATGAACTAGAAAACTTTAAAACAGACATTCTAGTTCAATTAACCTCCACCATGGATGGATTGTAAGCTAAAGAAAATGTTAAAACTGAACCATTAGCTATGTATTGTCCTAGATGCAGGAAGAAGCATGCAATAAGAGATTGTCCTCTAGATAAAATAGAAATGTGTCTTATCTGTGAATCTAGGGACCATGAGATTAATTCTTGTTCTCTTCTTCCATTTATAAAAAATCAGCTTAAATAAACCAGCACTCCATCCACAGCAGAAGAAGTAAACTTTGTCCAGAGACAACCTAGCTAGGGGCAGTTCATGCCAAGGTCAGTTCCTAACCCCTGGATGATGCCATGGGTGGCTCAGACAATACCAAAAAATTGGGGACAACCACCTTGGGCCCCTCAACCAGCATGGAATCCCTAGGATTGGGCAGGACAAGCTTGGTATGCTCAAGGAAACCAACAACCATGGTTTGGTCAAGGTAACCCGAATGCTTGGTCACAACCTAGGTGGAGCCCTAATAACTACGCTCAAGGGAGGACATATCCCAATCAAAATCAACAAGCCATAATGGGTTCCCAGCACAAAATTCACAGACTAAAAATGTGGTTTAAACACAAATACCAAAGCACAACTATTGGCTAATCCCAGAAACAAACAAACAAATCTTGTTTATGGGGCAAAACAAAAAAAAAGTTGATCTTAATGTCATGGATTGTAAATATATTCAAACCAGATCTGGAAAAATAATTAGTAGTCCACCTATTATAATTACTGAAATGACAGAAGAAACTGAAACCCCTAGTTCTGGTTGTTCCTAAGAAGGATGAAAAAGAAAAATATAAGGAGCTAGATAGAAACTCTACTGAAACTCCATTTCCTAAGAGATTTAAAGAAGTCATAGAGACCAAGGAATCTGAGTTGGTGCAGGAATTGAGGAAATTGAATATTGAAATACCATTGTTGCAAGCAATCAAGGACATTCCTGAGTTAAACAAGTTAATCAAAATGCTATGTTTAAAAAGACCTGGAAGAAAGAAGCAGTACCCTAGGACTATTAAGGTAGATGGGAAACTTGTTGATTTATTAGTAGGAAAACTCTTACTTCCCAAATATGGAGATCCTGGAAGCCATGGTATTTCTGTCTCTATAGGGAATAAAGATATACATAACGTTTTGGTTGATTTGGGAGTAGCTATAAATGTGATGATAGTGGACACTTTGAAAACATTACCATTAATAGGTATACAACCTAATAACACCATATTGCATATGGCAGATTAGTCTATAGAAAAACCAGAAGGATTTATTGAAGATGTGGCAGTAATGGTGGAGTCATAGGAATATCCAGTGGACTTCCTTATATTACGACCAAAAGATAAAACACTTGGTTATCCCATTATTTTGGGTAGACCATGGTAAGCTACGATTGTTGTCTTAATTGATGCGAGATCGGTGATATGACTATTCCAAATGCTAATAATTCTAATAAAATTTCCTTATATCCTTCTGCACGACCTTTTATTGATAATCAAGAACAATTATAGGTAGATGATCATGATACTAATAATCAAAACATGTCTTCTTTGGCTATGATAATGTTGCAGGATCACGTACGGGAGGTGGAAGATATGATTAATCAACCATTGAATGAACACCAATTATCCTTGGAGCAATCTGGGATAGTTTCAAAACCTACGGACTTAGTTCGGAACCATCATATTTAGTTTGAAACATTCACACTTGTCTCTAGAACCACACCAACAACAATTCCCTGCGAATGCAAATAATTTCACTCCAGAGGAATGAGATTTCTCTTGGGGAGGGGTAGAAATAGCTATGGAATCAGTAGCTTTAGTCTCAAAGATATTAGGAAATGGTGAGGAATTTTTGGAAAGTAGCAATGACGAGGAGTTTGACCGACAATGAGATAAGTATCATAACTTTGCCTACTGTCCTTTTTCAGTATTCTTTCTCAAGGAAATTTTGGAGATATTGCTACATATCATATGTTATTACCACATTCATGTCGAGATAAACATCCTAATGGAACCCTTTCAACAAATCATTTCATCACACACTTGAACCAAACATGTTGAGATTCAATCAAGTAAAAATTTGAACATTATGAAGAATGATGAAGAAGCTAAATTGTTTGATGTTATGAAAGATCATACTACAGATTTTCTTGGGACTATAAAGAAATGAAGGAATCCATCCAAGTATTTACACCCATCACATCTATACCTGAAAACATTAAACCAGTTAAACAACCTTAGAGAAGGATTAATCTAGCCTTAAGGGACATAGTCAAGCAAGAAATTGAAAAACTATTACAAGTAGGTTTTATCTACCCTATCTCACATGGTTAGTGGGTATCTCCTCTTGTAG
Organism: Taxus wallichiana var. yunnanensis; assembly: GCA_018340775.1. NCBI lineage: Eukaryota > Viridiplantae > Streptophyta > Pinopsida > Cupressales > Taxaceae > Taxus > Taxus wallichiana. The sequence continues at coordinate 1,038,151,858 of CM031239.1, forward strand.
TTGTGCCTAAAAAACAAAGAAAAATGGATAATTTTTGTTGATTAAAGGGAGATGAACAAAGCCACACTTTGAGATATTATTTTCCCTTACCATTCATAGATCAATTTTTGGACAACCTTGTAGGTAAAAATATTTTTCCTTCTGGATGGAGTTAGTGTATATAATCAAATCAGAGTTGTTTTTGAAGATCGGAACAAAACTACCTTTACTTGTCCATGGGGTGCCTTTTCCTATAGAGTATTTCCATTTGGACTATGTAATGATCCAACAACCTTCCAAAGAGTTGTATTAGTAATTTTGCAGACCTAACAAATGATTGTGTAGAGGTATACATGGATGCCTTTATTGTGCATAGAGACACATTTGATGATTCTTTGAATAATTTAGGACAGAGTACTAAAAGATGTGAGCAACACCATTTGTCTCTTAGTCATGAGAAATGTTTGATAATGGTTGATGAGGGTATTGTATTAGGAAACCACATTTCAAAAAGAGGATCAAGTTGACTAAAACAAAATCAAGATTATTTCGGACTTACATGTTCCTCAAACCCCCACAGATATCAAGTCATTCTTAGGGCATGTTGGATATTATAGGCATTTTATTAAAGATTTTAGTAAAATTGATGCCCCCATGTTTGGTTTACTTACCAAGGATTGTGAATTTTGTTGGGATTAAAAGTGTCAACATGATTTTGAAGAAATTAAAAAAATTAATCGCTGCCCCAATATTGAGAGGACCTAATTGGGAGAAACCTTTTCACATCCAAACAGATGCATCATATAACTTAATTCGTGTAATTTTGGGACAAAAAGATGAAGAACAGAAAATGAATGCTATTTACTACCTTTGTAAAAATCTTACTCCCACTTTGAAAAAAATACACCACCACCGAAAAATAATTTCTTGTTGTGATTTACGCAATTAATAAGTTCAAACATTTATCTGCAGGTATAAATATGTGTACATACAAATCACTCAAGTAATTAGATACTTAATGAACAAACCAGTGGTTGGAGGTAGGATAATTAGATGGTTTTTACTTTTACATAAATTTGATATCACCATTGTGGATAATCTAGGAAAATATAATGTGGTAGTTGATTTCTTGTCAAGATTAACCACTATAGGGGAGCAAGATCCAATTAAGGACAAATTTCTAGATGAACAATTATTTGTTATTTCAGTTGATACACCATGGTTTGCTGATATGGAAAATTATCTTGAAATAGGGAAGTTTCCTCCTTCTTTTACTAAGAAACAAATGAAGAAGTTAATCAAAACCAATGCCCAATTTAAATGGTTAAATGGAATGTTATTTAAATGTGGTCCTAATTTGGTTTTACACAAGTGTGTGAGAGAAGATGAAATATTTGACATACTCAGGGCATGTCATGATGAACCAAGTGGAGGACACTTTTCAGTGAAAAGAACAACACACAAAATACTTGGCACTAGCTATTATTGGCCATATCTGTATAAAGATGTGAAGAAATACATCAAGCAGTGTGATCCTTGTCAAAGGATGGGACAACCAAATTTCACCAATGAAATGCCTCTGCAACCTCAAGTATTAATTAAACCATTTGAAAGGTGGGGGATGGATTTTTTTGGCCCCTTTATTCCAACTTCAAAAGGAAAGGAGCATATTCTTGTGTGTATTGATTATGTGAAAAAGTGGGAAGAGGTGCAGGATTTAACAAATGCTACTAAAGAAGCAGTTGTTGATTTCCTTTGGCACAAAATTATAATGAAGTTTGGTGCACTAAGGAGTATAGTTTCATATTAAGGGCCACAGTTCAAGTATAATATGATCCGAGCCTTCAAAATGTATTATCAGATCGATCATAGGAAGTCATCTCCCTATCACCTAGATTCAAATGGAGAAATAGAAGTAACAAATAGAGAATTGGAAAACATCCTTACCAAAATAGTGGAAGCATGTAGAAGAGATTGGGTAAAGATACTACTACCTGAGGTTGTCTAGGCTTATAATAAAACTTGTAATACTATGACAGGTTCTCACCATATGAGTTAGTCTATGGGAAAAATCCCTTGTTACCTATTGAATTTGAACTATAAACATTGAGAACAATAGCTAAACTGGGTATTGAATTGGATGCAAGCACAAAAGGAAAGAATTATGTAACTCAATGAATTGGATGAGATGAGATTGGAAGCACTTCATCAGACAGATATAATCCAAGACCAAAGGAAGTAGTGGCATGATACACATATCAAGGAAAGGAAATTTAAGATAGGAGATTGGGAATTACTATTTGATTCCAATTGCCCGCAATTCAAAGGAAAGTTGAGAATTAGATTATTAGGACGTATGAGATTGAGCAGATATTTGACAATTGATCTATTCAGCTACTTCTCATTGATGCCAGTAGAATAATACTTTTGGTCAATGGACACAGGTTAAAACTTTATACGAAGCCTCCTACTAGGAATAAATTCTTGAAGTAGATTGAAGCAGAGAAAGAATTTGATCATATGGAAGAACCCAGTTCTTCCAAAATGATCAAAGACTAAGATTCATGAATCCAAAATAAAGGGAAGAGAATGAAAACTAGAAAATGGCATTCTCTTCCCCCAAAAACAAAAAATAGAAAAAAAAAAATGGAAGGGATGAAAACGAGTAATTGGCGTTCTCTTCCCCAATTATTTAAAAAAATATATCTCAAAAGACCGATTGAAAAATAGAAAGGGTAGTTCGTCTCTTGATAAATGGCTAGTGAAAAAAATAGGAATTTCTTTGGAATTCCAACTATCTTTTCTAACTGCTTTTTTCTTTCTTCACTTTTAGGAATGACGAGTCATCAAGGAAGAGGGATTACATTAGCAAGGATTTGTAACTATGTCTCGATATTATTAAAGGTTAAAATGAAAAATTTCATGTGTGACTAGAATTGATTTAAAAATTCGGTATGATGAGTCATTTATTGCGCATTATGATTAAAAGCAAGTAATCATGAGGGTGATGTCGATGGAATAAGAAAGTGGTGGTGTATTTGTAATGAGCTATCATTTGGGTGGAATAAACAAAGTTGAGAAGTAGTTGCAGAAGAACTTCAAGGAAGAAGCATAAGAATTATAGTTAAATTCTCTGCACTAAACCCAACAATTCGTAACTAAACATAGTAGTTTTAGCAGCTAAGACCAATAGTTCCACAACTAAATCCAGTAGTTCTACAACTAATTTTTAATTTGAAGAAAGAAGAATTTGAATCATCCTCTTTGACCATGGGGATTAAAAATAAGTCAGAACTAGAGGATGATACGCAACTTCTTGTGGATGGAGAAGTGGCAGCCATTTTTGGATGAGCAGGGTGGCTGGAGTTCCTGAAAAAGTTCTCAAGGTATAATGACGAATTGGTAAGGGAATTCATTGTAAATTTAGAAGAATCCAGAACTAAAGTTAAAAGCATTGTAATTCCTTTTACTATCAATACAATGAGTAATGTATCGGGTGTACCGATTGTACATGTTCCTAATCCTGTAAAAGGGACCCTCAAAGAACTAGTGGAAACCTTGATACAAGAGGGGGAATCTGAACCCCAATACATTTATAACACTAAGAAAATCATAAAGGGGGTCAGAAGAGCTAGCTTTCCCAAACCCTTTGATAGGGTAGCATTTTGGGTAGTTAAGTACCTAACTTGTGATGGCCAATTTGGGACTGTGGGAAGAGAAGTCCTTAAGATGTTAATATATCTTAGGTATGGGGCTGAAAAACTAGAATATATAGTAAACCTTCCAGGGTTCCTTTTTGACTCCATCCAGACAATGGCTCAGAGGTATTCTTGGGGATTTGGAACAATTAGACATCATGGATTAGTCCATCTGGTTTGTTAGCACCATTTTCTTTCAAAGAAAAATGGAGAAGAAACATGGGAAAAGTTCCTTAACAAATTCAAACAAATCCCTGATATTATCAGGAGGGAATACCAACCCCTTTCTCCCCTAAAATTAATTTGGAGATTGATCCCCCTGAAGAGAAAAAGAAGGAAATAGGAGGGGTTAATGTACCAAAGAGGAGGAGATCTGAAAGAATGATTAAAATTATAAAACCTACTATGCCTTCAAAAGAAACCCCTTCCTCTGCAACAATAATAGAAGAATTAATAGTTTTTACGTGATGACGGTGAAAATTCACCTAAGTTGGATCATGAAGTGAAAATCGAAGAAGCTCTAGGAGGAAACCCACTTCAGGACATTTTGAAGCTCCTCAAAGAAGAAGAGTTCATAAGAGGTCTAGAGAAAATCTAAAGGATATTGAAGAACATGATGGTTTGGAGAAAGAAGTTGCTGATATTTTGGGTAGCATGGAAATGAATCCTCCTCAACCAAGTCAAATTGAGGTGGAAAAAGAAGAGAGATTTGAAGAACAAGATTTTCAAGAGATGAGTGAATCAGTAGTACAGTCACATGAAGAAGAGGAATTGGCATCTTGGAAATGAAAAGGGAAATCCCCTTTGGTAGAAGAGGAATGCTCATTTCCCAAGGAACTTTTAGAAAAGGAGGAAAAATAACACTTAAAACAGACTATGTTCTTATCTAGAGTAGAACTTATCATTAGGGAGAAAGATGAGGAATTAAATTTCCTCAAACTCAAATTGGAACAAAGGGAAATGCTCATTGAGCAACTAAAAACTCAGCTCACAGATAGGACTGAAGAATTGACATTGGTCAAATAACAAGTGGTAGAAAAGAGGAATAATGTCAATTGGCTAGTAAATAGAATGATATGTCAAAAACATCTTCTATGAATCAGGTTGTGCAAACTGAATTGACTTATTGGCCACTTAAGTAGTTGTGGGATGATACCTGCAAGGAAATTAATGAATTTAAAACATCAAATGAGGAATTAAGAAGCAAGATGGAAGAGGAGAAGAAGGAAAGGAAGGAATGGGAAGAAAAAATTTACAAAGAGGAAGAAAACAAATTTAAATGTCTAGTAAAGATACAAATGGTTTGCATAATGAGTGAGAAATTACTCACATTGAGGAGACATTATCCTGTATACTGCGTCTTTACGGAGGAACAATTTACTGTATTGGTAGCTATCAAGAATTGCATGTGTCCTTCCACATGAAATAAAAGATTAATATGAGCTCATTGCAGCATATTCCCTAGCCGGTCACGAAACAGAAAAATTTTCTCTGTGAATTCTATCTCTATAATTTTATGTTGGAAAAGAATACAGGCTTCATGATCAATTTGTATGTAGGGGAAAGCCAGCTGAATGCATTTGTTTCTGTACTTCAAAATCAGATTACATGGAAAGAGATGGATTATGAGCATCTATTAAAAGCTAGTTCATCTGGCATCTGCATGAGGATCACTATGGAAAACCATCTTCCTTTGTTATACATTTCAGATCCCATGCCTTTGATAATCAATTCAAGGCACATTATCCCGGTTTACATAAAAGTATTGATGCCTTCACCTCTTATGAGGAGGAAAACTTTGAAGAAATTTATGATGGATGTTTGAAAATATGGGAGTTTCTCATAGTTTCATTGAGAAGAAGAGAAGTGATATCTCCCACAAACTTAATATGGAGCTTGGAAAGAGCTAAAGCCTTGTATACACTAATCCCTCAAGTCAATGAAAAACATATGGGCATATGGATGGGAATGAGAACAAGGCCTCCTCTCCTTCTCACCCCCATGTCTCCATGGAAAAATAGAGAGCCTTAAGATCCCACTCACTTTGAGGAGTGGCAAAGGAAGATAGAAGCAGGATCAGGGTATAGTACTTCTGAACTAAAGCATTGGGATATTTAGTTTCAGCCATTTGACCTGAGTAGTCAATTGGAATGCAGAATCCACAACCCAAGATTTGAAGATTAAATTTTGTAAGGGGACTTACAAACAAGTAAGTATGGGGGAGATGATAAGGCCAAAATATGTCTCGTTAATGTGTAATAAATGATCTTATTTTACTCTCATTTTTATCAAGTTTGACTGCATTTTGTGACTTTTGTTTGATCTAGTATAAGTTAGGATGTAATTGTCCATCTTTTTTTGGATTTAGTTCTAATGTCTAAAAAATTTGTAATTCCTAACAAAGTGTGTGGAAATTCAGTTTTTATAATAAAATAGGTCACAATCAGTCAAGAGAACGAAGTATGAAGCAATCAACATGTTTTTGGGAGCATTGGCTTCAATACGGCTTAGTTATGGAACCTCCAGACTTAGTTCCAAAACTCCATCACACAACTAAGGAGCTCTATTGCTTAGTTTTGGAACCTTTAGACTTAGTTCTGAAACTCTAGCACTTAGTTTCGGAACTATTGCGCATAGCTCCGGAACTTTCACAGGTAGTTCTGGAATAGTTCCCTTTGGTTCTGGAACTTCTCCAAAGTTTTGGAATCAATGGGGATCTGTTTATTTTGAAAAATATGATCTTAGAGCAATCAATGGGCCTTCCAATCAGGATTAGATCAACAGATTGTCGATTCTTCATACTCTAGATCTAGAGATAACTTATCAGACAGTTGTACGTCCAACAAGGTTTCTAAATTCCACATCTATTTTGGGCACTATTTGGTTCCATTTGAATTAGTAGAACAACTATGGTTGTAAATTCATCTTTGGATGATGAAATATACATAAAGACTTGTAGATAGATTTAATACATATATATAGAGATAGACGAGAAAAAGATATATGTAAGAGAGATACAGTGAAGTTTTGTAAGACAAAACATTTCAGTAATAAAATAGCCACTTTGTTTTGAGAGAATCATACTTTTTCAAATCCTTATTCAAGGTGGAGCAAGGGCCCACTCCTCTAAGAACCAGGATCCTTGTTTTATTGGTATTTATATTTCTAAGCAAATCATGTAGATATGTTAATTCTAGTAAATGCTTTTGATTCTTTAGTTGAATTATGTTATGTACTTGTCACTGTAGGTGTTAGAGACTAGAATCCCATTTCCTTGCAAGAATTTTCACAGCATTTTCAAACATGTGTTTATTTCCAAGCAAGTGTGTTTATTTCCAGCAATTTATTCTAGCAATGAGTGTTTATTTCAGCAAGTTTCTTATATCATAGATATAATAAGGCTTTGGCCATGGAATCCTAAGGACATTGTGAAAACCCTCCAGAAAATAAAATAACAAATACCTACTTTCAATTACTAGATCACTAGGATTCTTCTTGTTGCATATAGCTTGAAACACCCTTGGTTTGAATATGACATCAACTAAGAGTTGATTAAATGAATGGAATAATGACACCCATCAATAAGTGTGGTTCATGTTCTAGAAGTGTTGTTCACTCTGGCATACCGTGCTAAATATTCCTCATCTAGATGCAGGATTTGGTCTGATTGCATACTAATTAGTTGTCGAAACAACACCGAGGAGATGCACTTGCTTTCCCGAGTGAGATTTATATTGTTAGAACTTGACTATTCATGAGGATATGCGAATGAATTGATAAATCTCCTCAATTTTCATGGAGGAAGAAAAATTTACTCCTTGAAGGAGAGGATTTTGAGTTTTGGAAAGTGATCTACCCATGTTGAAAGTGAAGGTGATTGTTGTTAACCACTCGCATGAGGATAACTAAATATGTCGTAACTTGGAATGGGTCGACCATACTCTTGAATCCAGACATATTCGGGGTATAAAAATACCCAATAAATAAGAGGAAAATGGAAAGCGAGAATGGAAAGTTGAAACGTTTAGAGACTATCTCTTCGCGTTGGGTTCACCAAGATTATACGATACAAAATCAACACTTGAACTTCTTCACACGCGACCTCTCGAGGTCATGCCGAGACAACTGGTGTAGAATGGAAAGCAGAGGTGAATGTGGTGGTGGACAACAAGATAATTGGGAAATATTATTTCTTCACACACGCAATATGGGAATTTGTGAGTCTAGGGAAAAGAATGCTCTCCTAACTTGAAGGGGGTTTTGGTACGATCGATATGATAGCTAGTCAATGTCTAGTTACGCAAGTTTTTTTGGTTGGTTTTGGAACACGCGGAAAGTGACTGCGGCAGTGCCTCTATAGATTTCCAAACAATGTTATGAAAGTGAAGATAAGATGCGTAATGGAGTCGTAGGGATTATGGGTCATTTTCCGATCTAGTCCGAAATTCTTAGCCTAATCGATTGTTATGTTCAACAAGGAAAGTTGTGGAATAATATCGAGTGGAAGTGGTGAGGATACGAATACCAATGTATGCAAACTAGTGTCAATATCTAATTGGTCATCAGGCCCGTTGGGTTGTGGGACCTGAGGATCACAACCAAAGACTCATGGAGGTTTTTTCCCTTATATGGTCATACGCATAATCAAACCCTATTTCCAGGAGCAGTCCAAAAGTTGTAGGTTTGATTAGTAGCAATTTTTAGCATATTTAGTTGTTCTATTTTCTCAAAAAAAATTGCGGGTGTGCATAAAATTGTTAAACGTAAACTTGTATCAATGTCAATTATTAATTCTTGCCCATTGGGTTCTCGGACAGGGATCACAACTATATGTCTTTTCCTATTGTGGACCATTGATGGTCATGCGAGATGAATTGAATTTTTTTCAATAAGAAAACTACCTATCAAGGGAAATATAATCTATGTTTTTGGTGTTTTCTCAATATATCAGAACAAAGCAATAAAACAAGCTAATCTAACGAAAGTAAATGTTTTTATCTTTTATGGTTTTCAGAAAATGCATCTAATCTAATACACAATTAAATACAATGTGTGTTTTGAAAGCGTTGTTCACTCCTAGCATATCGTACTAAATATTCCTCATCAATATGCGGGATTTGGTCCGAATGCATACTAATGGGTTGTCAAAACAACACCCGATGAGACACACTTTCTTCCCTAGTGAGATTCATATTGTTAGAACTTGACTATTCATGAGGATATGTCTGCATGAATTGATCAAGCTCCTCAATTCACACGGAGGAAGTAAAATTGACTCCTTGAAGGAGAGGATTTTGATTTTTTGGACAGTGATCTACCCATGTTGAAAGTGAAGGTGATTTGTTGTTGACCACCACATTTGGATAACTATAAATGTCATAACTCGGAATGGGTCGACCATATTCATCGAATCCTGTCATATTTTGGGGTTATAAAAATACCCAATAAATAATAAGAAAATAGAAAGTGGAATGGAAAGTGGAAATGTTTAGAGACTATCTCTTAGCGTCGGGTTCACCAAGTTTGTACGATACAAAATCAACACTTGAACTTCTTCGCACCCGACCTCTCGAGGTCGTGCCGAGACAAATTTGGTGTAGAATGGAAATAGAGGTGAATGTAGTGGTGACAAATAAGATAATTGGGCAATAATATGTCTTCAACACGCAATATGGGAATTTTTGAGTCTAGGGAAAAGAATGCTCTCCTAACTTGAAGGGGGGTTTTGGTACGATCTGATATGATAGCCACTCGAAGACTCCAGTCAATGTCTAGTTCTGCTTTGAGTTTTTTTTTGTTGGTTTTGGAACATGTGAAAAGTGACCTACAGGTGCCTCGTATAGATTTCCAAACAATGTTATGAAAGTGAAGACAAGAGGAACAATGGAGCCATAGGGATTATGGATGATTTTTCGAGTCTATTCAGAAATTCTTAGCCTGATCGGTTGTTATGTTCAACAAGGAAAGTTGTGCAATAATATCAGGTGGAAGTGGTGAGGATCTGAATACCAATGTACGCAAACTAGTGTCAATATCTAATTGGTCAGCAGGCCCATTGGGTTGTGGGACATGAGGATCACAACCAAAGACTCATGGAGGTTGTGGCCCTTGTATGGTCATACGCATAATCAAACCCTATTACAGGAACATTTCAAAAATTGTAGGTTTGATTAGAAGTGATTTTTAGCATATTTAGTTGTTCTATTTTCTCAAAACAATTTACAGGTGTGCGTAAAATTGTTAAACGTAAACTTGTCTCAATGTCAGTTACTAATTCCGGCCCATTGGGTTATCGGACCAAGGGATCACAACTATATATCTTTTCCTATTGTGGACCATTGATGGTCATGCAAGATGAATGTAATTGTTTTCAATAAGAAAGCTACCTATCAAGGGAAATCTAATCTATGTTTTTAGTGTTTTCTCAATATATCAGAAAAAAGCAATAAAACAAGCTAATCTAATGAAATTAAATGTTTTTATCTTTTATGGTTTTTCAGACAATGCATCAATATAATACACAATTAAATACAAGTGATTAGCCTAATGTAGCTAACTACTTGTGCAAATATCTGAATCTAAATCTCAAATCTATCCTAATTCAATCAAAACCCTTCCAACCCTACCTCAGAAGTGAAGAACAAATCATAGCTCTAACAGAGCTATTGTTCCCTACATCTTCCCTTGAAATGTCAAAGAGAAAAATTTCTACTTATTTCATCTACTTGTGATTGTCTAATTAATTGAAATGAACTATTTCACTACTCTATTTGATATGTAATTGAAATCAATGATTTGAAATTGACAATTTGATAAACAAAGCAAACAAACACACAATTCCAACCTGAATGAGCAAGAGCTTTGGAAAATCTAGTTGTATCAGTATCTATCCCCTTAGTTTGTTCCTTTCTTTCTCTGAGTGTTCATGTGAGTCTAAGGGATTAGGAATGCAAGAACAACAACAAGAGGATGGTGCTTGAGTAATGGCAGCTTGGAAGCAATCTTGATGCAATGCAAGTAGAAGAGAGATAGCACAAGAGACCAGAGCTTGGCTATGCAACTCATAGCAAGATTATGGCGAAAAAAAAACAAGATACACAAAATTCTCGGACCTTTTTCTTGAATACAAGCATGGAATATATAGGAATTGGGGTTGGGTTGTGCCTTCATGCACAAGACAAGAATTAGTAGTTCCAACTAATTAAATCTATTTAACAATAGAAGGAGGAAAGAGAACCAAGAAATATGCACTTTTTTAGACAATTTGGCTCATGGATACATCCTAAAAGTGGATTTAAATGAATCGTGCACGTTAAAACACACATGACGAAATCTGGAAAAAGTGAGAAGGAACACCACACGATGGGCAGCAATTCTGAACCACCGCCCGGGAAGGGTGGCGGTCTTGGCACTAAAGACCAAAACATGCACAGAAAGGTGTAGGGAGCTGGATAAAAGTGTAGAAAGGCTAAGTAAGGACGTCTAGGCTACAAATATACATTGCGAGTGGGTTTTGGAGCTCAAACACCTTCTTGAAAGGACATGAATCATAATTGGGGATTCTCGTAACTATTTTTTGACATTGTAACATGCAATTTTGGGTGCGTACAAGGACCTAACCCATTTAAGAGAAGGGTGGGGTCCTTCATGAATTTCCTAAGGGAGGCAATGGAGGATTACTTTCTGCATTATGTAAAAGAGGATTAGATTGGAGTGGCCTTCAAGAAAAATAATTGGCATGATCGAGAATGTGACTAGTGATGATTGGTATGTGAGGCATTCACTTTGGGTAATTTGTGAGGAAGCTAAGTATTTGGGAAATAAATTAAGCGTAGAACTTCCCAAAGGATGGGCTCTCTAGAATCAAAGTGGATTGGGACACGAGTAGGAAAACTTAGGTGGGCCGAACCATGTCCACTGAAACAAGTTAGAACCTCTTCTTCCACCTTAAGGATAATATCTATGTGGTGATAATCTATTATTATCATACCAACCCGTGTTGGACTGAGAACCCCATGGAGTTCCCCATCCACTCCATCCAGATGTAGGCATCTATTCATATTTTTCATTATCATAAACATCACTTTAGGACTAGTTCATCTAACAAAACAAAAAATAAATCAAATATATGATCATGTGATAGATAATATTATTAACTCATAGCAGATAACCATTATGTTTTACCATGTCAAACATCTAAAAATATCACTGTTATTCTATAAAAAACATTATTTCTCCCATGTATATCATATTTGTAACTCAAAAATTGAAGACCAATGTTCAAAGGATAAGTCCTTTATAACAACCGAATCAACTCGAGCCATAAGCCACTTCAAAGCACAAAGTAGGTGTTTAAAAAAACAATTTTACTGAGAACCTTGTATTCTTACAACCAAATCCTCATAATATGAAAAATCACAAACATTCCATAGAACCTAGTGAAAAAATCATCATTACTTGAATTGAAATTTGTATAGTAAATAATATGCAATCACACAAAACAGGTTTTCTTCAATAAATGAAGAAAAATCACCTCAATAATCTATTTAAAACACCGATTTGCATGTAAATTCCTTGAAAAATCTTACCAAAGTATTCAATAGTATTTTGCTAAAAAAATATGTTCGCATCTTTTGACAAAACAAAACAATACCCAACAACCCGAATCATATGGAGACCAAAAATATGTTAATAATTCGACACAACTTTCATGGTAGAATGTATTTTCTCACAAGTAAAATAATATCTCAATCAAAAATATGTTTGATTAAAGAATACCACATGAGCAAGACACAAACCTGCAATAGTTATCAATAAACTAGATCCGAAATCTTTCCATGAAAAACACAACATGAAGCATTATCTCATACCCACTAGGGTTTCCAACTTTCAACAAAATCATTCAATCTTAGAGCCCACAAACTGTAATCATTTTATAAATCAAGCCCAAAACCAAGATAAGTTTCCATACAACTTCAAACTCGAGCCTTTATACAATGAAATATATTAGGAAATCATATTGAAACCATAGTATTTCAAAAAGTTGGAAAATAACCCTTTTCTCTCCAATTCCTACTGATTATTTTTCCCAAATAACCCTTTGATATAAACACCCTTTAGTTGAGAAAGAAACCAAACTACTAAACTGAATAACAAGTGAAAGAATCACGACCAAAACTAGATAGAGCCACATCCTCATATGTTTTCCTCTAACCAAACCAAGTTCGTTAAATGAATAAAATAGCTCGAGAATACAAGTAGGTAGAGGCATACAAAATCAAAAATTCAACACGAGTCTCAAAGTGAGTTTTGAACTTGAGAAAATTGAGCATCCAAAGTAAGATAAGGCTAAACATACCTCAAGAGGTAAATTAAATAATAAATTTGAGATTCTGAGGGAACCTTGGCCTAATAATGGAGGATGAACCGATTCAAGATAAATTTTGGGGGCTTCCCGTGGTAATGAAAAATAAAATGACAGTAGAAGAATGGGCTCGACGTCGAGCATTCAATGCCCAAAGTTTCTCAAGTCCAACACCATAAAAACTTACACCATCTAATAATAAATGACCACAATCCTTATTTCTGCTCCATTATCATAGATGCCACTTGGCATTTCATCGAATTAAACCATGAGATCAAATACAACCACCAAAATGTTATGTGATATTGTTCACAAATAAAATCATTAGGTTTAAGCAATTTTAAATGTGGTTCAACTTCAATGCCCAAATTCCATTGTATTATTAATTGAGGGACTAAAAATTTCCATAGTTCAATAATGCATACTTAAACAAAGTGATGAGAATATGAAAAATTCCTGGAAAATATACCTTGTCCTTTGGAATCCCAAAACACCACCATGATGCCACAACATGAATTCACAATTATTATCCCAATAGAATATTACTTGAACTGACCAAGTTTAATGTCACATAATACAAAATTATTGTAAATCAAAGAAAGAAACACTTAACAACATTCTTTACTTCCACCACGAAAAGAAGATATAGACCAAAAACCAAGATTGGAGTCTAAAGATGGTTAATGTAAACTGAAATTCAATCGTCATCTCGATAAACTATTATCATAAATTTATAAAATGCCCAAGGTATCATATTATATCAATGTGAACACCTAGTCATATTAATGTCAACATGCAAATGTTATGAAACCATTTTAAACATGAAATGGTAGTCGAACTAAAGTTTTAATTTAAGCAAAGTGGCCTCCTATATATATTTGCAATATTTAATGTAAGAAAGGACGAAGGAGGACACTTGGATGAGTGGTCAATTTTTTCAAAAATAAGGTAGGTAAAATTTTAGGTATAATACCGAGGACCATCCGGCTTTCTTTTGTTAAGAGGGAAGGTTAGATTATATATCTATATAGATTAAATTTTAATTCCAAGAGTGCAAGAAGGCTACTTATTTTTTGAATCACTCTATGCACACCCCGAGAATGATGAGTATGAAAATGGGGTGCATGTCTGGCTGAGTGTGAACGAAGAAAGGAAATAAATATATTGGGAAAGTGAGGGAAAAATAAAGTTCAATTACATGACAGATTTCCCAATATTTGAAAAACAATTATAACTTTCTCATCATGATCCTCGAGCATTATCACTATTAATATTTACTAAATGATCAAATCTAAATGCATAATCTGAAATTTAAAACATCCAAAAATCTTACCATATAAGGATATGATAGCTCTTTCAACCAGTTTCCAATCATTCTGGACCAAAACAAACAACCAACAAAAATTGGAAACAATCCAAACCGAAACACCAAATAAACCACAACAAGCCAAAAAAACAAACAACCAAAAATAACTATAATACATAATTTACAAAATGATTTCACTCATAAAAATGCTTCAAATGTTGACCATTGACTATGAAACGCAACCAATCACCATCAATCTCACGTAAATGAAAATCATTATTACCTAATTTACATTAGCTATTTGATAAGGTCCAAGCCAAAGAGAGTCAAAGTTATGGTGTTTTCCTATATTTTCTCTAGCCTTATCCCAACAGAGCACTAAATCTCCAACTTCAAATATTTTAATGGTGGACTTTTTCAAACAATTTCTTCACTTCTCTTTATCCTTTTCCAAATTTTCTAAAGCCATAATCCTAGCGTCATCTAAATCAATTAGTTCATCTAGATGTAATTTAATCCCATATAAATCATCTTGTCCATAGTTTAACGTTGTTTTAGCAGATGAAATTTGCAACTCAATAGGCATGGTTGCTTCAAAACCCTATACCTAATTTAGTAATTGTTCTATTAGCCCATAAGGCTTCAAAAATTTCAGGTGTCAGTCCCTTTTTTCTCACATACAATCTTTTTCATTATGTTAATGAGATTCTTGTTTGTAGATTCTAGTTAACCATTACCATGAGGGTAATATTTGGAAGAATGACTAGAAATAATGGAATATTTACCCAAAAAAATTAGATATTCTTCAAAGATAAATTGCTGACCATTATTAGAAATTATTTCATGAGGGACCCCAAAACAAGAAAAGATTTGCTTTTAAAATATATATATGACTTCTCTAGATGTAGAAATTTCCAAAGCTAATGTTTCTAGCCACTTAGTAAAGTAATCAATCGCACTCAAAATATGCCTAAATCGGAAGATGGATTTCTTAAATAAATTCAATTACCCATTTTTAAAAAGGTGTATGCGGGATAGCTACAATTAAAGGCATAGCTGGTAACCATTCACGACCAACAAATATTTGGTAAGGATTACAAGGCGTGATAAGATGATAAACATCTTTAAAAATGGTGGGTCAATAGTAACCAACATGTAAATTCTTATGTGTTGATGTTAGAGAGCTCATTAAGCAATTCATATTCATCCTTTTCTTTACCAAAACAATCATCCAACCACTCTTCTATTTTAGACCAAGAAGAAATGGATTTGGAAGGTAAATTGATAAAATATTTATAATTTTTTTCCTTGGAAGTGCGAGAAAACAATCCAAGGAAATTTCTTTCATTAGTAATACCAATGACAACACCAATCAACTTAAAAGCATCAAGGTGATCTTCCCATGATTCACCTGCTTTTCCATAAAATTTTGGTAAGGTGATGCCATTCAAGGAAGGTGATTTGGGTGGATTTCTTCCAATTTGTTGGATTACCCTTACAACATGGGTTTAATTCATCATGATCATCATCAGAATCTCCATCATCGAGTTACATTTCCCATGTCTCGATTGTCTTAAAAGCCTGGTATAAGTTGATTATTTCTTCTTCTCCTTTCTTCTCTATTATCATCATTATGGGGAGGAGGTTTTTTCTCCATTTTATAAATATAAAATGGTGAATCAAAGATATCGATAGAGATGTTTTAGAAAAAAATCATTCTCAAGTCTAAAGGCAATATCTTCTTAACTTTAACTATTCTAAGAACAAATTTGCTTTCTTTACGAATTATTTTATTTATTTTTACAATATCTCATTGTGTTTGAAAATGAACTCTAGAGTGACGTTCAATTTCAAGGGCTTTATCTTCTTCAGAATCAAGGACAAAAACATGAATTTATCAAAGTCTTTGTTAGTATTCCAAGATACGGTTCTAACGTCAACACTGATATCTAATTGGGAATATTCTAAAGGCATGCTTGGTTGTATGACAAGTGTAATACCTGTGATAGTCATTTAAGAAAATAATCACCAAACGAGCACATAATTAGAAGAAAATTGCTCTTGTAAGAATGAATTGAAAGAAAATGCTCTAACTAGAGTCACCAAAGTTTTGTCAATAGAAAATTAACGGACAACTAATCAACTCTTTTATCTATCGTAAAAGGTTAAGTTTGGAATCGAACCTTGACTTTAATCATATAGGAACCTTAGATGATACTCTAAGTGTAGGGTAGTTTATATCTGAAGTCATTTATAGAAAAAAACCTAAGATTTTGGAAAAACCCTTTAATTCATTCAGATAAGAGAGATTATACAAATAGAAAGAAAACAAAGAACAAACAAGCCAACAAGAAAGACAAAAACAACAAAGAAACAAAATGCGTAATCTACATGTAATCCACCCTATCCGATAGAGTGATATCTACGAACTAGATAACCTTTTAGAGGGATGAAATCAAGATCACAACATCCTTCATAAATTGATTTGTATTCAGTTCCCAAAATTATAATACTTGCATAATAATACAATCTGAAATAAATCCTTTTGACTCCCGCTTTAAAAATACCTTTTTACTCCAGATTTCAAATAAAATATAAATAAATCCTTTTAACTCTAAATTTGGAAATCAGAATCAAATATTTCTTTTTAACTCCAAACTTCATATGTGTAAGGGCATAATGCAAGTAAGAAACTAACAAAAATATACACCATGTACACAAAAATACAAGTCATAAGAGACTGTTGATGCAAAATCACAGCACCCACGGATGCGAGATCGGGCTTCTAGGTTGATCTTTGAGGCATCCAGTGTGATTGCACAACATGGAAACCTCTCTCCAAGCGTGGGACTTGTTAAACCGAGAGAGGAATCTCCGAGAGAAGGCAGTTCTGCTCCTAAACTACCGCCACAAGCTATTCCGGTGCGGGCAAGCTAATCTAATCCTAACCTAACCACCAAGGGACGGGGAGAGAGAGGGAGAAAGGAAAAGAACAAAAGCCTACACTAAAACGGTGATACACCGAGAGAAGGAGAATGTCGAACATCTATCAAAAGCGCCATGGGACAAAGAGAGGTGAGCAATGGGAGGGATGGACGAAGCATCACAAACCCAAGGATAGATTTCACACGAGAAAATGTCCCAAAACTCCATGAACACAGCCCGGACCTGCGGTGAACATTCAAACATGCACGAGATACCTTTAATGAAGAGGGGCAAGAAGAGAACAAGCAAAAGCGAGCAAGGATGGACGGATGCATCACGAAACACGTTTTGTTGCTCGAGAAGTTTACAGAACATCATTCCATTAGTAAAAGGCAAAAATGCCATTACAGAGAGCAGGAGGAGGCTCAAACTCCATTTTCAACCCTAGAGAAGAAAAGAAGGGAGGGCGAGAGCGAGAAAGAATGAACAAATTTTTAAAATGAGCCAAATCTGGCTTTTTACATTGCATGGGTCGAGCCAGGAGAGAAAACATAGGAAAACGTGCGGCCCATTCCTCATTGAATGCCAATGCATTAAAAGCGGCATGGGATACCTTGCCAACCCATGCCCTGTCACTTTGACCAGATTTGGAGGAGAATGCGACCCATTCTACATTAAGTTGGCCGCTGAAATGTCACTTCTGGCCGTGCTGAAGAAGAATGCGACCCATGTGCATTAAACTGGTTGTTGGAATGTCGCTGCTGGCCATTATCACGCGTCAGATCCGTTTCTCGATTTTCTCCCTCCAGACTGCACCAAAACTCGAGATTAGCCCCAGAATCATGTAGAGGATTTCACTAGCTTTCCATTGATATCAAGAACGTGCAAATCCGAGCTCTGGATCAAAAGATATGACGATCTGAAGATTTAGGGCACGGAACAGACCAAAACGGATTTTGAAATATTTTCCCGCGCTTCGCCACCTGGACGACACGTGGCAGGCTCTGATTCGCTGAATAATTCTCTCTCCTCTACTCACCCGCGGGTTTTCTTTGAAAATTTGACCTTTTGATGAAAATGGAAAATTTTCCATTTTTTCCCCGCGCCCCCGCCACTTGGGACACGTGTCATGATTTGATTGGATGAGCGAGGTCTTCAGCCTGTCGGGTTCAGGATTCTCCTCTGCATTTGCATCGGACTTGGAGGATGCCTCGACATATGTTTCATGTTCATGTTTTCCCGAAACCCGCTTCCGCCAGATTATCCAAGTTTTCCTTTGTTGTCGGGCTTTCCGACCCCTCCGACATATCCTTTGATGTCGGGTTTTCTGACCCCTTTGACATGCTTCTTTGTTTTTTGGGTTTTTAAGAACTCCCGACATGCTTCTTTGACGTGCAAACCCGACTTGTTTTCCTGCCTTGTAGACCCAATTGCCTTTGTTGTCGGGTTCTTCAAACATCCCGACATATTCCTTGTATGTCAGGTTTTACGAGCCTTCAAAGATACCTCTTTCTTTGTCGGGTTTTTATAACTCCCGACATGCTTCTTTGACATGCAAACCCGATTTGTTTTCCCGCCTTGTAGACCTGATTTGCCTTTGTTGTCGAGTTCTTCAAACTTCACGACATATTCCTTTTATGTCGGGTTTTCCAACTTCTCCGACACATTTCTTCCTTGTGGGCCCTAGTTTGGACACGTGGCACTATCCCATTGGTTCGGATCAGTGCTCGAAAACTCACCCTTTGACTTTTTGACCTTTTCCCTTGTGACACGTGTCATGTGTTGATTGGTCCTCGGCCCTGCCGGCTCTTTCACTTCTTTTTGTCCCGGATGTCCCAAACCATTTGGGACAAAAACCTCCGATCCGCCCGAAATGGGCTTCCTTGTCCCTCTTTGCATTGGACACGTGGAAAGATTTGATTGGCTCTTGGCTCCTTCGGCTTTTCACGTCCCACGCGTCCCTTTGTCCCAGATGTCCCAGTGCTCCTTGTGCTGATTTCGGCCGAACCGGCCGGTTCGCGTCCATTTGTCCCAAATGTCCCTGTGCTTCGCGGGACAAATTCTTCGATTCGCCCGATTCGGCCGGTTCGCGTCCTCACGGCCCAGATGTCCCAAATGCTTTTCGGACTACCTCGACTCTTTTCACCCGGTTCGGCCGGTTCGCGTCCTCGCGGCCCAAATGTCCCATTTGCTTTCGGACCATTTGTTCCCATTTCGGCCGAACCGGCCGGTTCGGGTCCTTCGCGTACTCTTGTCCCGAACTGTCCCGCTCAGCAGTTAGCCAATTTTTCTTCCTCTTTTGGCCGGATCGGCTTTTCGCGCCCGCCACGTACTTCTGGCCCGATTGTCCCAAATGCTTAGCGGGCCGCCTGGAGGCTTTTCGGCCGATCCGCGCTTTTTGTCCCAAATGTCCCAATTGCTCCTAGGACTAGGACTTAGCCGATTTTCACAATTTTTTCTGGATCAACCTACTTGCCTTCCTGCAACTTTTTCACATTTTCTCAGAGCTTGCTCCTTCCTTCTTCGGCCAGGGGAGTTAGAAAAATATCTGAGAGAACCTCAGAAACATGATGTTTGCTCTGAATCAATCAATGTGCCTGGGACTTGAACATTCTGATGCATGTTATCAAAATTACCCGGGGGTGAATTTTGGATAACAATTTGGCGACTCAGTGGGGTCATCTGCCTACTAGATGAATAGACCAGTTGCCTGAAGCAATCCATTGGGCATGGAGTCATAAGTAGTAGCCTGAAAACTGATCTGAACTTTGGAAACCTCCCCTCTGAGCCACTTGGAAACCCACCGGACATGGAGTTGTTCTCACCAAAACCACTGAAATGAACTGTGCAAGAGCAAAACCAGCAACACCAAAAACTATGTACAAAACTGAAAATCATACATGCCCCAAATGGAACATGCAGAGTGTGCACAAGCACTTCTTCTGCTGAAAGCAAACCTACCTACTCTACTCTAACTGGAAGCAAAGGCAAGCTAAACAAACCCTACAACTGGTTGTGCAAAATAGCTTCCTTTCTTCAAAATTGGCAGCCATGCAATTGATTTGGCACTGATCATGGCTGTTTGGATGGATGGAAAATCAACAAGAAGCTGGTCTTCTATCCAAATCATCAAGGTATCAACTAAAAAATCCAATACCTCTTTTAGTTTCTCTGCATTTGGATTGAAGAGGTATGGCAGCTGATCCTTGGTACTTTGTAGCTCATCCTCATGCCCAGAAGTGAGCATGACTGGTTGTGGCTTCTCCTTTGGCTCCAATGAAGCCAAATACCTGATTGGGCAAGGTATGGTCCTTTTGATATGCCCATAACTCTGATTTTCAACTCCAAGAATGGAGTTCTCTTGTAGACCCTCCGAGATGGATGATGAAAGAGAGAATGGTGAAAACTCAACCGGCTCCTCTCCATCAAAGCAGTCCTCCAAATCTGACAGGTAAACTACCTCATTGTTGTCCTGCTACTCGTGTTGATGTGAATCCCATGATGGAAATGAAGTCATGATTGCACAACTTCATGGAATGGAAAAGAATGAAAGGGGTGGAAAGAAGGATGAATGAAAATGGATGGAAACGGTCTGCAACTTGAGAAAAATGGGTTCTTTGATCGGATGGAGTCACCGGATGTGTTTGCAAGTGCCTCCAAAGGCTGAAATCTTCACAGAGCAGACCAACCTGCAAAGATGAAGTGGAAGACCTCTAAGGTCCCACCGGGCGTGCCAAAAGCTGTTGATGCAAAATCACAGCACCCCTAGACACATATCAGGCTTCTAGGTTGATCACCGAGGCATCCAGTGTGATTACACAACATGGAAACCTCTCTCAAAGCATGGGACTTGTGAAACCGAGAGAGGAATCTCTAGAGAAGGTTGGTTCTGCTCCTAAACTACACCGCCAAGCTATTCCAAAGTGCGGGCAAGCTAATCTAATCCTAACCTAACCACCAAGGGGACAGGGAGAGAGAGGGAGAAAGGAAAAGAACAAAAGCCTACACTAAAACGGTGATACACCAGAGAAGGAGAATGTCGAACATCTATCAAAACTGCCATGGGACAAAGAGAGGTGAGCAATGGGAGGGATGGACAGAAGCATCACAAACCCAAGGATAGATTTCACACAGAAAATGTCCCAAAACTCCATGAACACAGCTCCAGACCTGAAGTGAACATTCAAACATGCAGAGATACCTGTAATGAAGAGAGGCAAGAAGAGAACAAGCAAAAATGAGCAAGGATAGACAGATGCATCACGAAACACGTTTTGTTGCTCGAAGTTTGTCAGAGAACATCATTCCATTAGTAAAGGTAAAAACGCCATTACTGAGAGCAGGGGAGGAGGCTCGAACTCCATTTTCAACCCTAGAGAAGAAAAGAAGGGAGGGCAGAGTAGAAAGAATGAACAACTTTTTAAAATGAGCCAAATCTAGCTTTTTACATTGCATGGGTCAAGCCCAGGAGACAGAAAACATAGGAAAACGTGCCAGCCCATTCCTCATTGAATGCCAATGCATTAAAACGGCATGGGATACCTTGCCAACCCATGCCCTGTCACTTTGACTAGATTTGGAGGAGAATGCGACCCATTCTGCATTAATTTGGCCGCTGAAATGTCACTTCTGGCCGTGCTGAAGAAGAATGCGACCCATGTGCATTAAACTGGTTGTTGGAATGTCGCTTCTAGCCATTATCACGCATCAGATCCGTTTCTCGATTTTCTCCTCTAGACTACACCAAAACTCGAGATTAGCCCCAGAATCATGTAGAGGATTTCACTAGCTTTCCATTGATATCAAGAACGTGCAAATCTGAGCTCTGGATCAAAAGATATGACGATCTGAAGATTTAGGGCATGGAATAGACCAAAACGGATTTTGAAATATTTTCCCGCTTTCACAACACCCGGACGACACGTGGCGAGGATCTGATTCGCTGAATAATTCTCTCTCCTCTGCTCACCGCGGGTTTTCTTTGAAAATTTGACCTTTTGATAAAAATGGAAAATTTTCCATTTTTTCCCCACGCCCCCGCCACTTGGGACACGTGTCATGATTTGATTGGATGAGCGAGGTCTTCAGCCTGTCGGGTTCGGGATTCTCCTCTGCATTTGCATCGGACTTGGAGGATGCCTCGACATATGTTTCATGTTCGTGTTTTCCCGAAACCTACTTTCGCCGGATTATCCAAGTTTTCCTTTGTTGTCGAGCTTTCCGACCCCTCCGACATATCCTTTGATGTCGGGTTTTCTGACCCCTTGGACATGCTTCTTTGTTTGTCGGGTTTTTAAGAACTCCCGACATGCTTCTTTGACATGCAAACCCAACTTGTTTTCCCGCCTTGTAGACCCGATTGCCTTTGTTGTCGGGTTCTTCAAACTTCCCGACATATTCCTTATATGTCGAGGTTTCTGAGCCTTCAGGCATACCTCTTTGTTTGTCGGGTTTTTTATAACTCCCGACATGCTTCTTTGACGTGCAAACCCGACTTGTTTTCCCGCCTTGTAGACCCGATTTGCCTTTGTTGTCGGGTTCTTCAAACTTCCGACATATTCCTTGTATGTCGGGTTTTCCAACTTCTCCGACACATTTCTTCCTTGTGGGCCCTAGCTTGGACACGTGGCACTATCCCATTGGTTCGGATCAGTGCTCGAAAACTCGCCCTTTGAATTTTTGACCTTTTCCCTTGTGACACGTGTCATGCGTTGATTGGTCCTCGGCCTGCCGGATCTTTCGCGTCTTTTTGTCCGGATGTCCCAAACCGTTTGGGACAAAAACCTCCGATCCGCCCAAAATGGGCTTCCTTGTCCCTCTTTGCGTTGGACACGTGGCAAGATTTGATTGGCTCTCGGCTCCTTGGCTTTCGCATCCCACGCTTCCCTTTGTCTGGATGTCCCAGAGCTCCTTGTGCTGATTTTTTGGCCGACCGACGGTTCGCGTCCATTTGTCCCAAATGTCCTTGTGCTTCGCGGGACAAATTCTTCCGGTTCGCCCGATTCGGCCGGTTCGCATCCTCGCGGCCCAGATGTCCCAAATGCTTTTCGGACCGCCTCGACTCTTTTTGCCGGTTCGGCCGGTTCGCGTCACTCGCGGCCCAAATGTCCCATTTGCTTTCGGACCATTTGTTCCCATTTCGGCAGAACCGGCCGGTTCGGGTCCTTCGCGTACTCTGGTCCCGAACTGTCCCGCTCAGCAGTTAGCCAATTTTTCTTCCTCTTTTGGCCGGATCAGCTTTTCACACCCGCCGCGTACTTCTGGCCCGATTGTCCCAAATGCTTAGCGGGCCACCTAGAGGCTTTTCGGCCGATCCGCGCTTTTTGTCCCAAATGTCCCAATTGCTCCTAGGACTAGGACTTAGCCGATTTTCACAATTTTTTCTGGATCAACCTACTTGCCTTCCTGCAACTTTTTCACATTTTCTCAGAGCCTGCTCCTTCCTTCTTCGGCCAGGGGAGTTAGAAAAATATCTGAGAGAACCTCAGAAACATGATGTTTGCTCTGAATCAATCAATGTGCCTAGGACTTGAACATTCTGGTGCATGTTATCAAAATTACCCTAGGGGGTGAATTTTGGATAACAAGACCAACATTGTTTTTATATTAAACTAAGAAACTAATTTACAAATGAGAAGTAAATAATCACTGAAATCAACTTTGATCAATATTTGACAAGTACAACAACCAAATGGAAAATTATAAACCCAAAATGCTTATAAATTCGTGTAAACAACCTTCATGAACCCCTGGATATGTATATTTAAATATGCAATCAGTTATAGATTAGACACAGAAAATCAACCTTCAGATAATCAGAATAATAATCATAATAATTGGATATACCTATTGTATCAAATGTTTACACTTAGATCCTCAAATTTTAGGTCATCAAAATCCTATAATCAAAGCTTCATTCAGAATATTTTCACAGAAAATATAGAATGAAATGCACTTAACTCAATATGCAAATTACCTTTGTGTTCATCCAGTGTAAATGATCCCTTCATCTTATTTTATGATCTCCTCCAAAAGAATAGTTATAACTAACATCTTCAAAAGATATAGAGATTAATCGATTAAAATTTATGATGTATGATTAAAAATCATATATTAAATTTATTGTAGAAAAATATTAACAAGAATCAAATAATAAGGGTGGGGGACCCACTAATATCTAAATAAAACAAGTAATCCAAAATCACCCTCATAACCATATCATTTGCATTAAATATTTCTAAACCATAATAATCAACATTAAACTATAGAATTTTAATATTTAATAAACTTCTATATTAACAACCACATAGATTAAATATGCACATCATAATATAATAATATATGTTTATCTGAATCAACAATATGGCCAAGTCATAATACCACCAAGTCCGAATAAACAGTTGTTCCAAAAATAGAAAATTTAAAATTAAATGTAAAGTATCATGATTAGTCATCCCTAAACAAATCAAAAACTATGGTGCCATCACTGCTCTAATCTCTATGTATTCATATGATTCCAAATTTAGTAGTGTATGTTTCATAGCACTAGTTTTGTTTCCTTAGCTCTTATTATCCATTCATCACACCTTTTTTGGGTCCTCATTAAATCCTTTGCACTTATGTGCAATGTGGTTAGTTTATTTTCAATCACATCTTTTTGTTCTTGTTATTCCTTCAAGAGATAATATTTTGGCTTTGGCCCTTTGGCAGATTATTAAGGATTAGATTTTTACCCTTCTTACTTTATTTCTATCTCCATTCGTGCCTTGAGATCCTTCTGATATTCTTACAAAGCTTGTAATATTTCTAACATGGATTCTTGCTTTGTCCTCGTGATTAACAAGATGACAAGATCATAAATTTGATACCATTGTAATGTCCATAAGCAAACATTTTAAAATAATTCCATATTTATTGGAAACCCTTAGGAAGACTTACTAAAATATGAATTTTATAGAAAACCCTAATGGCACAAATTTGTAACTTTATAATCACTGATAAACCCTTGGAAAAATATTGAATATGTATAGAAAATGACAACCGTAAAATAAACAATGATAACATTAATTTTTATTTAATTTTCAACCTAGAATTTCAAAGTAATAACAATTGACTATACACATGAAAATTTCTGGTAAATGGTGTCTCGGATGGCTCAAAAATACCTAAAAGATGGGCTTGAGAGGTATGGTTTATTGATAGGGTTGTACAAATCATTGTAATTGTCATACGAAGTATTGTAGAATTCATATGGATTATTGTAGCATGCTTCAAAATTTAGGAAATCTTCAATATCTTCACCAAATCTCACAAACCAATATAAACTGGAAATATCCTGCAACTATTCAACATAAATGTAACCTTTGAAAGAAATCACCAAGAAGATATTGAGATTTTTTCTCCCCAAAATATTTCACAACTATAAGGGTTTTTGTCCTTATGTTGATAACCAGTGAACTGGAAGGCTCAATCAATTGAGAAATATTGATGATAAAAAATTCACACATTACAATGAGAAATCTCAATATATAAAACTCAATTACATCTTTTAGGGTTAGGGTTACACTTTTAGGTTTTACCCTTTTATTTTATTTTTACCTTTCCCTTTTCTCACCCTTTTCTTTTATTTCTAATAATAATAAAATAATATTAAGTTGTCGTTTAAAAAATAAAATAAAAAATAAGTCACTTAGACAATTGAAAATATTAATTATAAAGCTGGCTTTTGGGTAAAATGTGTCACATTTTTATTTTTATTTAAAATATTAATTTTCTTATTTTTGAATTTATTTTTAAAATAGGGACATGAAAATTCTTTATATGATATAGATATTGCTTTTAATAATATGACTTGATTTCCAAATATTCATGGACATTATATGCCTTAAAAGCACACCAAAGGTCATAAAACAAAAAAAAACATTAGTATAACACCAATAAATCCTAGATATCCATAATGTCATGATGTCATGCACATCATATTAATCCATAAAATTATAGTCTTAGAAATGTAATACGACATAATCATATCAAGTTCCAAATATGAATGCAATACAAATATGTGAATATCATAAAATGCCAAGTCAATTCCATATAGGCGTACGATGTCGAACATGTGTGCATTCCCATATAGGCATACAAAAAATGTCATAATATGTATCTTTGTGTGTGTGTGTGTATGTCTTACTCATCCAAAAACATCCATCTCTTTTCCTTTCTCAAAGAAGGATCTTCCTCGGACATAGATGGAGATCGGTGAGATGACTCAAGATCCTCCAAAAGATTTGATTACGAGTCCTCCTATGCTCAAAGCTCACCTATAGTTTAACTTTTGCATACATAAACTTATTGTTAAAACTTTACATACTTTACATGTATAGTCATGGTAATGAAACTATTTACATGCATTCACTTACCACAATCTCCCAGTCATGCTCAATCCTCCTCTCATGCTTAGTAGGGTCAATGAGAGGTAGTGGATCACAAACAAGGGTGTCAAAATGAGAAGCTCGAGGATTCAATGCCCTTGAATTGAAAATGGAAGGGGTTAGACCATGCATACATATAAATATACAAAATAAAAAATCAAAATTATCTCATAGAACTATTAGCAATTAATTACACCAATTGATCACATAATGACAATATTATAACTAAATTTATCAATAAAATTATTTTCTATTGTGCCACGCTTATTAATCATTCGTACTAGGTTGTTACTTGTCACGAGAAAGTCCTGCATACAAAATACATTCACATCAACTATCTACATTGTGCTACAATGAGGAAAATTATGAAAATAATTCCATAATATGAATAACAATAATACAAATTATAAAATTCATCATATACCTCAATGAGTTGATATGTAGAAAAAATCGCAATAGAAACACCTTTTTCTACTCCTACTCATAGAGATGGTGGAGTGTTTTATGTGGTCATCAACTTTACAAATAATATATCATGTTGTTAGTTGCTACATATACAAAAACATACATACGTATACATGAAATATATAACATTATTAATACATATGTGCAAACAAGTCAAAACATTCTAAATTACCTCTGTGAATGTAAACATTGGCATGATAGCACCAACATGTGGTTGGGATGATGATGTGCCTTTCTCGTGTTGTAATATTAGTGCATATATGTGTAAATTAATAAATTTTACTGAGTTCAAATATAAATATTTTGAATTTAACATACACATTAGTCATTTTTTGCAACATATATAACAGATACAAAATTCATGCGAAGGTCGGGTTGCAATCTAAATGTATCACTCAAAAAATTGTTAGACATAGCCACACCATGTACACCACCAAAAGCTCCACCAAAACAAGTCTCCATGAAATTTTCATCCTTGTCAGGTCTAATACATATGCCACCACAAGATGTGAAAATGTGTGGTCTCGTGTTAGTGCTACCTGAAGCACTCCCCTTTCCATCTCCACCAACATCAATATGGGAAACTTGTCTCGTATGTTGAATGAGGGTATCAGTTAGCACCTCCTTCACTCTTGCAGGATCATCTCAAGATGAGGGGGATTTTGGATGGGGACTCTAACATGTTGAATAGGAGCACGCCATACACTTGCTCTATCTTGTGCATAACCTTTTCCTCGGCCCTAAAACTGGGAGTAGTCAAAATAGTTTGGGATCTCGTTCTTTCTTGAGTTTTCACATTCTACATATATGCCTATGAGGATTGAACATAGTTACCTACTTGATGAGAACTTTGACCTCAAAACGAAAACTCTAATCATAAAAATCTATATTTTTGCATCAAAACACCAAAATCAACCCCCAAATAAATAATTGGTGCTATCAGTAGCACCCTTTTTTAATTTTGGGGTTAAAAATAATGTTGCTAACAAAAATGTCAAATCAACTCCTTAATCGAAAAGTGGTGCTACTAGTAGCACTCTTATTTTTTTAAAGGTTAAAATTGTAAGATTTTTGAAACCATGGCCTTAGCAATTGGTATTGTTCTAAATAAAAATTTATAATCAACTCTCAAATAAAAAATTGGTTCTACCAATAATAATGTTTATTTTTTCAAGGTTAAATTTACAACTTTTATGAAAATGTATGCTTAACAATTGGTAATGTTGCGATCAAACTTTTAAAAGTAACTCCATAATCCAAATGCAATGTTGTCAATAGAACATTGTTTTTACTAGATTTAAAATTGTAAGAGTATTGATATTGTAGCCTATAAAAATGGTATTACTACAAATGAAACCACAAAATTAACCTTAAAATAACCAATATAATCAAATTAATTTATCATACCAAATACTAAACAAATAATAACATAATAATATTAACATATAATTTTAAAATTTAACATTACTTCAAAATATTGTATTTACTTATGAACAAGAAAATTAAATACATATTACATTAAAATAAAGAAAAAAATATTAAAAAAACTTTTAAAATATACAAACTACTAAAAAAATTAAAAAACATAATCAAAAACTTAAAAAATTAAAAAAACAATAACAAATTAAAATCAAAACTAAAACATATAACACAAAAATTAAAAAAACGAACTAAAAATGTAGAATTAGAATAAAAAATAAATAAAAATTAAATTTAATACCCCTATACACCTTATATGTGTTAAAATGTATTATAGGGGAGAGGGGCTAGTAAGTGGTACACCCTAAATTAAGAGGACCATAAAATCAATTGTTTATCATATGGGATTGTGATTTTTTCGGTAATATGTAGTTCATATTTGTGTTAGCTTATAATTTTTCTTTGAAATGTTCAATTAGAGGGAAATCCATATTTTGAATTGATTTAAAATAATAAATGTGAGTTACACTCCAACCGTGGTGGAAACCAATACTTAAATATGGGTGAAAATGCTTGAACATTAAATTTTGTATACTTGTACATGGGTGAGAGGTCTTACATGTCATGATGTGATTAGCTACTCTACATAATTATTATGTCAAAAATAATTGATTACTAGATAGTAATATGAAAAATATTGGGTATTGTGTGATCAGTACTCATGTCAACTATTTGACCATGTTCACTTATTGGCCCCTCTTCCTAATAGGGTGGGGAGCGAATCCCCTCCCCACCACTATTTTTTTAAATAAAACTTTTTATTTATATTTTTTTCTTAAATATGTCTTACGATTTTTTTGGTTACATAAAATTTATTTATTTTTAAAATATTATTTTTAAAATTAATATATCTTATTTGTTATCATTAATTAGGAGGCTTGTTTCAATCGAATGTATAAGGAGGACGTGATTTGGGTGGAAGCATTCAATGACGATGTTTTATAACCATTTTATATTATTTTTTCATTGACACACAAAATGTTAGAATTACCAAGCTTGATTTCATATAAATTCTTATTGAAACACTCCTTCGGCATAATAAAATCATTGTCATTTCATTTTCACAAGACAAACACGCCACATTTCATAAATTTCAAGCAACAATTTATATGGAAAGAGCCTTGCTAACTTTGATAGTCCATGCATCAACAACATAATAATATAAAATGGTTGTGTGCACAATTTGAGATTGGTAAAGTAAAATATATATGAAACAAAACAAGGTTGTAAGGAGTGGGAGCGATAGGTATAAAACTCAAATGGTTGGAGAATTCGATTAAGAAATGAAAAATTATAAGCGAGTCCATGTGGAATGATTGTGTGCATAGTTAATGTCGATGTTGTATGGTCAACCCAATGTGGCATTGTCAACTATCAACTATCAACCCTTAATCATGAGTTGTCAATGCCATGGCCGACTCCGAGTCCCTACGACAAGCATTTCATTTTTTCTTTCACCATGGAAGCTATTTTCCATAAGGTGTTAAATTTGATGGCCGTTTAGACGTTTTTGTGATTTTAGACGTAAAATACTTGCAAATATTTAATAAAACCATCACGTGCGACTTGCATATTTAAAATGTGAGCGTCAATTTTTATATACATTCATATATAAAATATATTAAACATAGTTAAATAAAAATAGAATATTCGTTTATAAATTTTATAAATAATATATAAATAACATTGTTTTGTATATTTGACCAACAACATTATAAAATTTCTATCACCTAAAAATTGTTTGACAGGCATAGGTGCCCATCAAATTTAACCCTTAGTTTCCAATCAGAATATATATGGTCTAATCCTTACTAACTCTGACAATCTGTGTGTCGACGATATAATAATATAAAATGGTTGCATAATAGTTTAAGAGATTGACATTTGCAAAGAATGGTATGGGAATAACCTACCATATTAGTAAAGATAACAATGACGTGGCCACCATATTCACCCCATGATAGTGCCACAACAATGCACGACCACTGATATTTACTACAGACATGATGTATGGGTTTATATTTCTATAAAATCCTAGTGTATCCTTGGTAGACGAAGGGTTATTCCAGTTCCACTTTTTCTGGCCCGCCCATTGGTGGTTTTGTCTACCCAAGTTAAATAATCAATATTTTTAAAGGTATTTTTCTTTTAGTATTTTAGCCTCGGGAAAGTGACTGTAAAATTAAGTCCACGAAATGAGTATTATTGGGCCAATATTTGGTCGCAATTAGGAGGATTTAGCACAATTCTAGTAGGTGAGGAAGAGAAGTTGAATAATTATAATGTGAAAATGTGATCCCTCTATTGAATCCTACCGAGAGCTCCATTGGCATGGAGTTGGATGAGGGTTGCACTAACAACCACTTGGAGTTCATTTCCATGGAAAACAACACAAGCATGAATTTCTGTCAAGGGAATAAAACATCAGTATAGATATTTGATATACATGAGGATTATCCCCAACATTGACACAAATATACAAGCAACAAGGAAGATGGAAATAAGGGTGTGACAGATGAATTAGAGATCAGAAATTTTTAGCCTTGAGGCTTAGTACTAGAGTCTAAACTGATGGCCATATTTTTTCACACCTATGGTAGCAAGGTTAAAATAGGACATATGCATGGATCGTATTCAATTATAGAAAATAATTTTGATTTAGATCTCCACTTATTTCTCGATCATGAACATGATGGAAGGGTTCCTATCGCTAAATTTGTTACCAGAGTTTTAGCTTTTAATAGGAAAACCTTTAAAAATGAATTTTAAATATTGAAAGATTTTATTCTTAACAATTAGTATCCTCCAAATATTGTAGTATGTTGAATTACTACCATACATCATCATCTACATCACCTCGTTTATACATCTTCATTTGGGGAAGACACTATGTTCATCGTATTTTTTCACTTCCATGATTATTGACATCAAAGGCTTTAAGGGGTGAAATATTGCTTTGCTTTTAAATATGAGTTCCATAGTTAATGATAGTTGGACCTTCCTCTACATAAGCGCCGCTGCAAAATTTAGTATCATAAGAATATGAAGTGAAGCGTTTTATTTTTCCCACATAATGATGTCCTATTTTTCCTTCCTTGCCCTTTTCTATTTCTTCTTAGTTTTCTTCTACTTCATTGTTTTTTCAATGCATGTGCAACATTGATTTCTTGAGCTTGGACAGTTATCAATTTCTTTGTTGTCCCTGACTTGCTTGGATGGCTTGTCCCATTGGGATATTTCATTTTAATGTGACAGATACAAGTGACTTTAGGAGAAGTGGGCTCTTATGATTTGAACATGTGCTCTATACAAAAATTACATAGAAAGAATTTAGTCTTTTATAGTTGTGTTCCATAGGAGAAAAAAGCGAGTGTACAATTGAAGTCTTTGGTTCGGCTAAAAGGTGGAGCCATTTATAACACCATGACAAAGGTTTGAATCTGTTGATATACCTATACCCCTCTCTGACCCGATCGACTCCCCATTCTCCTCTAGAAAGTAAAATTAATGTTTGTGTTGCATAAATGGCCACATTATCATTATGTCAAACGCATGTTCCCTGTCAACATACATATGGATAGATCTACCAATAAGGGTAGTCTTGAAGAAGTTTAAGCTGAATAATTGAAGGTGAAACATTGGATGGGATAAGAGTCATGATGAAGAAGGTTGAGGTAGGAGATTTTTTGGGTTGGAGATTCTATTGAAGGGAACATAAGTGAACCATTTTTTCTTCCGACAAGTCACTTATGGACTGCATATTATTTTTGTCACCATTGTCAAATTGTCTATTTAATGCAATATTTGTTAAACATTACATATATTTTAATAGTCATCAAATTGAAAAAACCTACCTTTTAATGGATTTATAATTTTTATCGATTGATGCAATCATTTCATAGGCCATCGCAATCCCTTGATATCCTACATATAGCTTGGATTTACAATCAGATTAGACATTTTGAGCATGTGTTGCCTCCTCTACTAGGCTTGTGCATTCTACAAATTATTATGTTTTCCATTATGAAGGTTGGCGAGCTCCTTTGTAAGATCCCATGGATTTGTTTATGGTTCTCTAATTGTCTTGTGGGATAGTGTAGTGCCCACTTCCGTCCGACACCTTTTTTTGTTGATTATGATATTGTCGACTATACTTATGGACATTACTATAGCCTTTGAGTTGGTATGATGTTAGACATTAGAGATCATGGACTGTGGTTGATTTTGATTCATATATGATGCATGTGGATTATTAGAGACATTTTATATTGATGTTGATACACTTGCTTGGCATGGTTATATATATGTTTTTCGTACATGTGATATTTTTTCATATTGAGTAAACCTAGAAAATTGAACTAATCTTGTGATCATATGGTTATTGATGAAATTGTAAATGATATTGTTACTTGCCTAGATGATGTTGTGATTCATATATAGATGATTTTGGAAGTTATATTTTATATTTATTTTGGATGTTTTGATGCGGCCACAAGGCTGAAGGAGGTATTTTTGTTTTGTAGGTAAACATGTCACAATAAACATTGGGGATTGGAGACCAACCACATTGGAATTCTGGATGAATTCAACAAGGGTCACCATGGCAACTTGCATTTGTTTGTGTGTTTGTTTAGTTTTTGTTAGGGATTCCCATGGGGGTCACCTTTAAATGTGACCAAGGGGTTATGTGTATTCTTTTATTTAGTTTCTTTTGTTTAATTTTAGTATGTGGATTTTAGTGATGTATTTTCCCTTTATTATTTATTTTATTTGTGTCTAGATTAGTGAGTAATCATGTTGTTAAATAAGTTAAATGGGTCAAAAGAATGAATTTATTAGAGATGTTGGCTCTTGGATTTTGTGTTGTACATAATGTGTAAGTAACTTTAAGTGTGAAACACTCCACCTTCCTTTTAAAATTCGGATCTATCCTTAGGGATGATTTTGGAGGCTTGTGGGATAAGTTAAACTTGTCCCACACCTCTTAAATTGTTACACCAACCCTACCTATGGGTTGGGGAGTCAAAATTAGTCCTTATTATGCATTTTGGGAAGGCAAGTTGTAAGTTCTTATTGCACCTTCTTACATGAAATTAATTTTTGTCCTTAAGGGTTGTGGGCTTGGATTGTGTGTGTAAGTAAAATGTCATTTATTCACCCATTTATTAATTGTGCTTTGGAGTTTGAAGTTGACTTGTGAGGTGGAGTTGAGGATGAGTGATGTGGCATCCTACATGGAGCCACCTCATCCTCCTCTCTCCCTTTTCTATTTATTTTAATTCTTTTATTGTTTTGGGGGTTACTTCATGGGGTTACTTGATGTTGGTCTAGAGCTCTTGCAATTAGAGAGAAATAGAGTATTTTGAATGCTTGTTGAGTTGGTTGTGCTTTGGGACTCTTTGGACTTTAAGAAGCTTTTTGTTGAAATTTTGGATCAAGCTCTATCATGGAGAGGTAGGAGCTTGACTCTTGTAAAAAGGTTTTCTTTCTGTATTGTGCTTATGTGAATGTTTGGTATGTTGGCTTGTTAGTTGGGTAGATTGCCTATGTGTGGTGTTGGAGAAGACTATGGAGATCTTTTGTGGGGAGGCATAAGAGTTGTGGGGAGGCATAAGAGTTATTTGTGGAGGGATTTTGGGTTGGGTGTTCCACCTTGGACAAGAAATAGCTTGCATTTCTTACTTTTGGGGGAGGCATAAGAGAATGGGGAGGCATAAGAGTATGTAGGGGTTTGAGATGAATATTTTGGCGGGTTTTTAAGGTGGTCACCCATTCCCCATTGGGAGGTATAAACAACTTTCCCCATAGATCTTGCTCTTTTGGCCTTTGTGTGATGAGGCCTTGTATATTTTTTTATTGTCCTTCTTGTGATCAGAATCGAATTTTATTTTGGGTGTGATATGACCGTGTGAAATATGTTTTGTCTTTGTGGAATCTTGTGTTGTTTGCCATGAGTTGAATCCATTTCCTATTGTAATGTGGTTGGGGCTCGGGGGCCAATGCGGAGGATGGATTCTCCTCTTCATTCAAATACTTGGTTAGGTGGAGAGAGTTGCCTTTCCCACTTTTCTTGTTGTGACCAAATGAAATCATGAGACTTCTCCTATTGTTGTTATTGGTCTTTGTGTATTAAGAAAATTTCTCATTCCTCTTTGGGTTTCCTTAGAGTAAAAATTTCCCACTTTAAGTGGATGACATTTTAATATTATTTGTGGTGAAAATTTGCTTTGTTTGTGGATGTGAAAGTTACATTCGAATGAGAAAGACATATTCATTAATCTATTGTGATGAATGGAAAAGAAAGTTGTCTGTACAAGAAGGGGTTATTATTTCATTCAATTGAAGTTGATTATTTTCTACAAAATGGTGTTACTCTTGTTTGAAATATTACTAAAAAATATCTGTTGAAGACTGGAAAAAATGTATTAAGAAGTATTATGTTCTCTGTGTTATTCAAAATGCATGGTTGAAAAGAAATAGAATTACATTCTTTCTTTTCACATATTGATTGAAGGAAAGTTGAACATTGTAAATTTAGAATGGAATGAACTTAAATGTTTAAAGTATGGAAAATGAAATAGATAAATTTCCAGTTTGAAATACGTAGATCTCTGTTAGATTGTTTCAAACCTGCAATAAATATCAGAAAACATACAGAGTACCCTGTAACAATGAAAGACAAGATAAAATATTAAAACAAACTAAGGATGATCAAAACACATTTCAAAATAATTTGCATTTCACATAAAAGAAAGGAAGTTCATTTTTGAATACTCAACCATTAATATTTAATCCTTGCAATCTGCTTGAAATATTTCAAGTGCAACTCTCCATGTATGTTTGGCATGTTGAAGAAGAAAGCATGGCGGATCGAATCAATTCTGGTAGTTGAAAATGTTTAATTCACGTTTTAATGGCAAGAAAGACGTTTTCTTAAAATTTCACCCATATGATTTGTTGAAAATAAGATTTTTGCTTCTTATGTAGAGAGAAGTTCGAGCCCTTTCCAAAAAGGCCTCATTTTCCCCAATTTGAGCTTCCAGTCGAAATTTATGGCCTTCTAAAGTTTTGACTTCGTTTGGTTTCTAAAAAAAAGGAAATTTTTGTAAATCGGATCTGTGGGCTTGAAAATACTTAGGCAACTTTTTGAAAAAATGCAAAAATTCATAAGTTCTTCCACTGAGACCCGCTTCCCCACATCCTTCACTTTTGGAAAATATTGGTAAAAATTCCTAAGTTTCCCCACTGGCTCACCTTCCTGCAGGTCACTATTGGATAGACACGTGGCTTCGCTAGGCGTTGGCGGAGGCGCAGGTTATTTTTAACCTTCATGCTTTTTAACACAAATTACAAAATTTCTAAGTTTCCCATGACATTCTGCTTCCCGCTTGAAATTTTGGGCATGACACGCGCCATCTCTAGGTGTCGACGGAGGCACGGCTCATTTTAAAACTCTTTGCTTTTTCAACAAAAAGATAAAAATCCTAAGTGCCTCGTGATTGTCCCTATTCACGTTGGTTCAAAATTTCATACATGTTTCCCTTGCATCCTTAAGCTTATTTTATTCTTTGGACGTGAAGCTCCGCCGCGGACTCGTGGGCACGTGGATGTAACTTCAACTTTTTGCCAAAACCGCAAAGTACCAAATGCCTCCCCAAGTCCGTTGGCCTGAAACCTTCCCCGAGTGAAAAGTCTTCCCTGGGCCCATAGGCCCACCTTTGGGAAAAATTTCTTCCCTAGGTCCACAGGCTTGCCTTTGGGAAAAATTTCTTCCCCAGGCCCACAAGCCCGCCTTTGGGAAAATTTTCTTCCCAATGCCCATAGTTCCGCCTTTGGGAAAAAATTCCTCCCCATGCCCACCAACCTGTAACTTAAGAAATATGAGGAGTTAGGGGGACTTCTTTATATCATTGGAAAGAGAAGGAAATTTTATATCTAATGGAAATTTTTTCAGGAAAATTTAAGTGTGTTATATTTGTAAAAAATCAGGTTGAAGTTTTAAGATGAGCTTGAGAGTGGGTAAGTGGGAAATTACCCCTTATTAACTTAAATGTTTAACTCTAAAGCATGGGTTGACCCTTTTTTAGGGGTCATGTTATGGAATAAAAGAATGTTTTACTATCCCATGTAAATAAGAACCTTGGTTATTGTTAGACCTAATGAAATTAAAAACCTTGGGCATTAATTGTTTTGGCCCCTTTGACCCTCTAAAATTAATTAAGGAATATTTAACTATAGTGTTAATTTAATTATTTATTAAATTAACACCTAAGAGAAATTTAACTATATTTGGATTAACTATACTCATTAATTTTTAATGTGGATCTAATGTTTATTACAACGGGAAAATTTCATTTATTAAATTATAATTGAATTTGAATCTTTGTTGTGACAATTGTTGCTTAAAGCCTGGTAGTGGTCACGCTTTTCAAAAAAAAAAATCCATAATTTTTCTATCTAAACCTAGGTTGTTCTTGGGTCTCGAGTGGTCATTTTAGTGGGTGTTACACTTGGTATCAAAGCCATGGGTTCAAATCTTGGACCCTTGGGCACACTAGAAAACTTGAGACATGAACATTAAACCTAGTACAATATTAAACCTAACACACTTTTAAATCTAGAAAACAACTTTGTTTGAAAATTGCATATTTTAGTAAACATGGAAAACTAAATAAAACCTAGAATAATAAACTAACTCTCACCTTGGTCTACGCAAGAGGAATGGAAAAAATGAGGGGTCCTTTCACATAGACCTAGAATTTCCACCTCTAGATCATGTTGTAGCAGCCATCCTACCCCATATTTTATAGATGCTTCAAGATGTTAATGCCACTTTACGCGGAGGGTCCGTAGGAGGACGGTCAGCCAGACATGATAGGGAGCCATCTGTTGAGGCTCATGCATCTCCTTGACACAACGAGGAGCATAGAGGAGAGAACTCCCACGTGGAGTCAGGTAGAGTAGAGTCACCGCAGTGGGGATCGAGAGACCGGATTTCAGGACACAAGGATAGGTGTCAGAGCCCTAGGCTTAGAGATGAGCACGTAGAGAGGCCTAGGGGTCACCAAACTATAGTTGTAGACCATATCAGGGAGATCCTATAGGTATGGCCATCTCATTATTTTGGTGACATGGGTAGATTTTAGGCACAGTCCTGGTTGGTGATCTTGAGCGGGTGCTTCAAGCTATGCCCTTGTTTTAGCAACATGAAAGCTCGTGTTGCGATGCATCTTCTAAGATATGGAGTAGGTGTCTGGTAGAGGACCGAGAAGCAAAAGCTTCACATTGATTCATGGGAGCTCTTTGAGGAGTGGTTTAGGAGTAGGTACTTATCACAGAGGTTCATTTAGTAGAGGATAGATGAGTTTCACAACCTCTGACAGGCATCTTTGATAGTAGTTGAGTATGAGAGTCAATTTCTAGATCTACTCCAGTATGTTGACTACATGCAGGATGAGAAGGTACAAATTCACAGGTTCATTAGGGGCCTAAATTTAGACATTGGAGGTGCGGTGTGTATCCATTGTCCATAGACATTAGCTGAGGCCATTGAGAAGGCCTATATAGCAAAGGAGACTCGAGGAAAGACACAACAAGCCAGAGATAGATTTTGGATCCCCATCCAACGAGATACGAGGACATCGGTCAAGGGGGTCGATCCTCATCCTCATGGTGGACCGGGTTCAAGATGATCATCTTTTAGCCGCAACAACAAAAGAAGCACACTCGCCCACCGTACAGGCCTCCACAGAGATTCAATGCACAAAGGGGGTAGAGTATGGGGCCTCCTCCTAGGGGTCCCATTAGGACATAGGGTGCACCGAGAGCTCAGTCAGTAGGAGCTCATTAGTAGAGACCTCAATAGTCCATAAGTAGATCATTGGGATCTAAAACACGAGACCACTATAGTACTAATGGAGTACTGTTACTCATGGGAGAGGACCGGGAAGTTGTTATGGTTGTGGTGTTGTTGGAAATTTTGGAGAGAGTTCCCACATAACCCTAGTAACAAGGGTAAGACGCAGATCTCAAAGCCTACTATTGGTGACATGGGGCATGGTCATCGGATCTATGCAGATTTGAGAACCGCTAGGTGAGCACCCAGTACCGGGATTGAGACAACAGGTAGGATTGGTGGTGTTTTTACCTCCATTCTATTTGATTCTGGTTCTTCTAATTCTTTTATTGTACCATCTTTGGTAGAGCGATGCAAGATGGTGGTAGTTAGTTAGGGTCTTAGTTGGGACGTCAAGATGGCTTCTGGAGCCAAGATCTCTATAGACTCCTTATTTAAGGAGTGTGTAGTGGATTTAGGACCTTTCACCACTACCTCGGATCTTCATATCCTTTCGTCGGGTTCGTATGGAGTCATCTAGGGCATGGAATGGTTGTCTACACACAAAAGCCAAAGTGGATTGTTACCATAATATTATATCATGTGTAGATGATCTAGGAGTTGAGTCAGTGATAGTAGGGGTTAGGAGACTTGTTTCCATTCACACCATCTCCGCCATGCAACTTAAGTGGTGTGTGCGACAAGGTCGTCAGATGTATGTTGTCACAGTTGGTGATTGATTGGAGGATGAGTCCAGTGGACCACCACTTGATGACCATCCCATCTTGAGAGATTTTTTTGATGTATTTCTAGGGGATATGTCAAGGTTACCACCCCGTGTGAGATAGATTTTCACATAGATCCTGGTTGGGAGTAGAGCCTATCTCACAAGCACCTTATTAGATGGCCACCCCTAAGCTCTATGAGCTCAAGTTGCAGCTAGAGGGCCTTTTGGACAAAGGATTAATCCGTCCTAGTGTATCCCCTTGGGGTGCACCGGTGATATTTTTAAATAAGAAGGATGGATCTCTGTGGTTTTGTATTGATTACCATCAGTTGAACAAAGTAACGATCAAGAATCGTTACCCCCTTCGTGCATTGATGATTTGTTTGATCAGATGAAGGGGGCCACAATTTTCTCTAAGATAGACCTTAATTCAGGATATCATTAGCTAAGGATTACATAGGAAGATATTCATAATACCGCCTTCCGTATGAGATATGGCCACTACGAGTTCACAAAGTGGTGCCTTTTTGTTTGACAAATGCCCCTGCAGTGTTTATGAGCTTGATGAATGGGGTGTTCAGGACATTATTGGATCACTTTGTGCTCATCTTCCTTGATGACATTTTGATTTAATCACGTACATGTGAGGAGCATGAGGGCACCTTCTCCAGGTCCTTCAATGTCTTCGTAAGTAGTAGCTTTACGGGAACTTGGAGAAGTGTGCGTTCTTTCAGATAGAGGTACAATATTTGGGCCACATAATTTATAGGGAAGGTATCACAGTCAATCCTTCTAAGATTTGAGCTATTATGGATTGGCCAGCACCCACTAGTGTGATAGAGGTGCGCAGCTTCATGGGTTTAGTAGGTTGATACATGAGATTTGTTTAGGAATTCTCTCGGGCTATGCACCCCATCAATTCCCTTCAGTGGAAAGGGAATAAGTTTGTTTGGTAAGACAAATGTGAGTAGGCCTTCAAGAAACTAAAGGAATGCCTCACGACAGCACCTATTCTTGCAGTGTCAGATCCGTAGGGTGAGTTTTTCATATGCACGGATGCTTCTTTGGCAAGAATTAGAGGTTTAATGATGCAGGAGGGTAGAGTAGTTTCTTTTGAGTCTCGTAAACTCATATTTTATGAGATCAATTATATAACTCATGATCTTGAGCTTGTGGTAGTTTTTCATGCCTTGGTTAAATGGAGACACGTCCTTCTCGGTCGGAGATACACACTTAGGGCTGATCACTTAAGTCTTCGCCACCTCTTCACACATCCCAATTACAATGCTCGTCAGTGGTGTTGGATGGAGTTGCTTTGTGATTACAATGTCAAGATAGAGCATGTGAAGGGGAAGGAGAATGTGGTTGAAAACACCCTTAGCAGATGGAGACATGTGGTCATGGCCACCTCAGTGAGCAGCGATTTTTGAATCAGGATTCTATATCAGCTTCCTCACGATAGTTTCTACATTGCATTTAGAGAAGAGATCAAGTCTCAGAGACCCCTTGAAGGGAATTTTGATGGTTTTTCATTAGAGGAAGATGGCCTTCTCAAGCACAAAGGATGGATTTATGTTCCTAGAGACGGAGGCTTGAGGTAGGACATCTTGGTAGAGGCACATCATGCACCTTATTCAGCCCATCCCGGGGTGAAGAAGATGCACGCAACCTTGAGAAAGTTGTATCATTGGAGGGGATTTTGTAGAGACATGGCTCAGTTTATATCACGTTGTTTGGAGTGTCAGAAATTGAAGGTTGAGCATCAACATCTAGTTATCCTTCTATTTCCGTATGTTATATCGGAATGGAAATGGGACACCATTTCCATGGATTTCATTGTTGGGCTACCAATTCCGTGATACCACCACAACGCCATCATGGTCATGGTGGATAAATTGAAAAAAGTGGCTCATTTTTCTCTAGTGAAGACCACCTATACAGCTAGTGCAGTGGCATGGGTATATCTAGATGAGATTTTTAGATTACACGGGATTCCATAGAAGATCATTTGTGACCGTGATCCTCTGTATACTTCCCACTTTTGGACTACCATGCAGCATGCCCTCGGGATGAAGATCAATTTCAGCATGGTGTATCACCTTGAGATAGATGGACAGACTAAGTGGGTGAATCAGATCTTAGAGGACATTCTTAGGATGTATGTTATGGATCACTAGTCGAGATGGGAGGAGTATTTGTACTTGGTGGAGTTTTCCTACAATAATAGTTTTCAAAGTTCGATAGGCATGGCTCATTTTTAGGAACTGTATGGTAGAGAGTGTAGGAAACCTCTTAGTTGGGATAGGTTAGCGAATTGGATTTCTCTTGGGAAAACTTTATTACAGGACATGGAGTAGCGGTGGTTATGATCAGATAGAGACTGTAGGAGGCATATGATAGATAGAAGAAGTATGCAGATCAGCATAGGACCGACCATAGTTTTGATGTGGGCATGAAGGTTTTCCTTCGTGTCAGGCCACATAAGAGCCCTATCTGTTATGGAAAATGTTCTAAGTTAGCTCCTAGATTTGTGGGCCCCTTTTAGATCTTGGAGCATATCGGTCCTTTGGCCTACCGTCTAGTGTTGCCACCTAGCTTGTCTCGCATCCATGATGTGTTTCATGTTTTAGTACTTAGGAGATATATTGCAAACCCTTCTCATGTGCTAGATTGGACCTCATTGTAGGTGCAGGATCAGGGGCAGGTGATGGTGGAGCCCATTTGCATTATAGAGCGCAAGACCCTAGGCCTTCGAGGAAAAAAGATTGACCAGGTTTGAGTGCAGTGGGATAGATATGATGAGATTGCGGCTACATGGGAGGATGCTACATTGTTACGAGTTTAGTTTCCACACCTATTCTAGTGACTTCCAGGAGGAATTCGAGTCTAAGGGGAGGGGGATGTAGTGCCCACTTCCCTTTGACACCTTTTTGTTGTTGATTATGATACTGTCAACTATACTTATGGACATTACTATAGCTTTTGAGTTGGTATGATGTTAGACATTAGAGATCATGGACTATGGTTGGTTTTGATTCATATATGATGCATGTGGATTATTAGAGACATTTTATATTGATGTTGATACACTTCTTGGCATGGTTATATATATGTTTTTCATACATGTGATATTTTGTCATATTGAGTAAACCTAGAAAATTGAACTAATCTTGTGATCATATGGTTATTGATGAAATTGTAAATGATATTGTTACTTGCCTAGATGATGTTGTGATTCATGTATAGATGATTTTGGAAGTTATACTTTAAATTATTTTGGATGTTTTGATGCGGCCATGAGGCTGAAGGAGGTAATTGTGTTTTGCAGGTAAACATGTCACAACAAACATCGGGGATTGGAGACCAACCACATTGGAATTCTAGATGAATTCAACAAGGGTCACCATGGAAACTTGTATTTGTTTGTGTGTTTGTTTTGTTGTTGTTAGGGGTTCCCATGGGGGATCACCTTTAAATGTGACCAAGGGGTTATGTGTATTCTTTTATTTAATTTCTTTTTTTTAATTTTAGTATGTGGATTTTAGTGATATATTTTCCCCTTTATTATTTATTTTATTTATGTCTAGAGTAGTGAGTAATAATGTTGTTAAATAAGTTAAATGGGTCAAAATAATGCATTTATTAGAGTTTATGTCTCTTGGATTTTTTGTTGTAAGTAATGTGTAAGTAACTTTGAGTTTGAAACACTGCACCTTCCTTTTGAAATTTGGATCTGTCCTTAGGGGCTGACTTTGGAGGCCTCTTAAATTGTTACACCAACACTACCTATGGGTTGGGGAGTCAAAATTAGTCCTTATTATGCTTTTTGGGAAGCCAAGCTATAATTTCTTATTGCACCTTCTTACTTGGAATTAATTTTGCTCCTTATAGTCTGTGGGCTTGGATTGTGTGTGTAAGTAAAATGTCATTTATTCAACAACTTATTAATTTTTCTTAAGAGTTTGAATTTGATTTGTGAGGTGGAGTTGAGGATGAGTGATGTGGCATCCTACATGGAGCCACCTCATCCTCCTCTCTCCCTTTTCTATTTATTTAAATTCTTCTGTTGTTTTTGGCGGTTACTTCATGTTGGTTTGGTGCTCTTGTAATTAGATAGAGTTATAGGATTTTCAATGCTTTTGGATTTTTCCGGTGCTTTGGGAGTGTTTGGATTTGAAGAATGTTGCTTTTGAACTTTTGGATCAAACTCTATCATGGAGAGGTAGGAGCTTGACTCTTGTAAAAGGTTTTATTTTTGTATTGTGCTTAGGTGAATGTTTTTGAATGTTTTGTATGTTGGTTGGTTAGTTGGGTAGATTGACTAGGTGTGGTGTAGGAGAAGACTATGGGGATATTTTGTAGGGAGACATAAGAGTTGTGGGGAGGCATAAGAGTTATTTTTGGAGGGATTTTGGGTTGGGTGTTCCACCTTGGACAAGAAATAGCTTGCATTTCTTACTTTTGGGGGAGGCATAAGAGGTACTTGGGGGAGGCATAAGAGTATGTAGGGGTTTGAGATGAATATTTTGGTGGGTTTTTAAGGTGGTCACACATTACCCATTAGGAGGTAGAAGGAGATTTCCCCATAGATCTTGCTCCTTTGGCCTTTGTGTGATGAGGCCTTGTATATTTTGTTATTGTCCTTCTTGTGACTGTAACTACATTTTATTTTGGACTGTGATATGATTGTGAAATCTGTTTTGTGTTGTGGAAGATTGTCTTGTTTTCCATGAGTTGAATCCATTTCCTATTGTAATGTGGTTAGGGCTTGGGGGCCAATGAGGAGGACAACTTCTCCTCTTCATTGGAATTCTTGGGTGGGTTGAGAGAATTGTCTTTCCCCTTTTATTGTTGTGACCAAATGAACTCGGAAAACCTCTCTTGTTGTTATTCTTAGAGTTTTGTATGAAGAAAATTTTGGAGTCCTCTTTGGGTTTCCTTATTGTAAAAATTTCCCACTTTAATTGGATGACATTGTAATATTATTTGTGGTGAAAATTTGTTGTGTTTGTGGATGTGCAAGTCACCCATTACCCATTGGGAGGTATAAGGAGATTTCCCCATAGATCTTGCTCCTTTGGCCTTTGTGTGATGAGGCCTTGGATATTTTGTTATTGTCCTTCTTGTGGATCAGAATCGCATTTTATTTTGGAATGTGATATGATTGTGAAATCTGTTTTGTGTTGTGGAAGATTTTCTTGTTTGCCAGGAGTTGAATCTATTTCCTATTGTAATGTGGTTAGGGCTCAGGAGCCAATGAGAAGGACAGATTCTCCTCTTCATTGGAATTCTTGGGTGGGTGGAGAGCATTGTCTTTCCCCCTTTTCTTGTTGTGACCAAATGAAATCTGGAAAACCGCTCTTATTGTTATTCTTAGAGTTATGTATGAAGAAAATTTTGCAGTCCTCTTTGGGTTTCCTTATTGTAAAAATTTCCCACTTTAAGTGGATGACATTGTAATATTATTTGTGGTGAAAATTTGTTGTGTTTGTGGATGTGAAAGTTACATTCGAATGAGAAAGACATATTCGGTAATCTGTTGTGATGAAGGGAAAAGAAAGTTGTAAAAGAAGGGATTATTATTTCATTCAATGGAAGTTGATTATTTTCTACAAAATGGTGTTACTCTTGTTTG
This sequence comes from Taxus wallichiana var. yunnanensis, assembly GCA_018340775.1. Lineage (NCBI taxonomy): Eukaryota > Viridiplantae > Streptophyta > Pinopsida > Cupressales > Taxaceae > Taxus > Taxus wallichiana. Next base: position 1,038,196,699 of record CM031239.1, read on the forward strand.
AAATCTGTGTTTGAAATATTACTGAAAAATATGTGAAGACTGGAGAAAAAAATGTATTAAGAAGTATTATGTTCTCTGTGTTATTCGAAATGCATGGTTGAAAAGAAATAGGATTACATTCTTGCTTTTCACGTATTGATTGAAGGAAAGTTGAACATTGTAAATTTAGAATGGAATGAACTTAAATGTTTAAAGTATGGCAAATGAAATAGACAAATCTCGAGTTTGAAATACGTAGATCTCTATTATATTGTTTCAAACCAAGAACCAATATCGAAAACATACAAAGTGTACCCTGCTGATAATGAAAGACAAGATAAAATATTAAAATGAACTAAGGATGATCGAAACACATTCCAAAATAGTTTGTATTTCCCTTGCAATTTACATAGTTCATCTTTAATCGGGAAGAGGAAAAAAATGCAATTTCACAGAAAAGAAAGGAAATTCATTTTTGAATACTCAACCATTAATATTTTATCCTTGCAATCCATTTGAAATCCTTTAAGTGTAAATCTCCATGTCTCTTTGGTGTGTTGTGAAAGAAATAATGGTGGATCAAATCAAGTCTTGTAGTTGAAAAATTTTTATTTCACATTTTAATGGAAGGAAAGACATTTTCTTAAAATTTCACCCATCTCATTTATTGAAAATAAGATTTTGTGCTTCCTATGCAGAGAGGAGTTTGATCCCTTTCCAAAAATTCCTCATTTTTCCAAATTTGAGCTTCGAGTCGAAAGTTATGGATTTTTGAAGTTTCTACTTTGTTTGGTTTCAAAATAAAACTAACTGTAAAAATAAAAGGAAATTTTTGTAAATCGGATCCGCGGGCCCGAAAAATACTTAGGGATTTTTTTTGTAATAATGCAAAAATTCACAAGTTCGTCCATGGCCCCACATGACCCCACATGCTTCACTTTTGGGAAATATTGGCAAACAATTCTCAAGTTTCCGCCAACTGCCTTCCTAGGTCACTTTCAGATGACACGTGGCTTCGCTAGGAGTTGGTGCAAAGTGCGGGCTGTTTTTAACCTTCATACTTTTTAACAAAAATGCCAACATTTCTAAGTTTTCCCTAACGATTCGCTTCCCCAATTGAAATTTTGGGCATGACATGTGGTGTCTCTGGGTGTCAGCAAAGGCGAGGCCCATTTTTTAAAAAATATTTTTCAACAAAAAAGCTAAAAATCCTAAGCGCCTCCAGCAACCTGCCTTTCCGCGTTGGCTCAAAATTTTGGACACGTGTCCCTTGCGGCCTTAGGTTTATTTTATTCTTTTGGTGTGAAACCCCGCCGTGAACTCACGGGTGCGCGGGTGTAATTTACACGTTTTTCCAAAAGTGAAAAGCGTCAAATGCCTCCCGGGTTTGTCATCCCGAAACCTTCTCTTAGTGCGAGAATCACAACACCCCGAATGGCCTAGTTGTGAGGTGGGTCATTCGGTGTGATTGCACAACATAGGACCATCTCTCAAGATGTGGGACTTGTAAAACTTGAGATGGACCTCCGGAGAAAGTCGGTTCTTGCTTCCTAATCTACCTGCCACAAGCTACTCTAGTATAGGCAGAACCTATTATATCCTAATCTAACCATTCTAAGGGGACAGATAGAGAGAGAGAGGGGGAGGGTGAAAGATCCTACACTAAGCGATGATACACTAGAAAAGGAAGTGGTTGAATAACATATCCATTGCTGAAGTGGAGAGAGGTGATCAGAGGAGAGGGTGGATAAAATGCACCATAGACTAGAGATAGATTTCACACAAAACACCACTTCAAAACCCATTAAGCTCAAATCCCAAAACCTGCAACAAACATCAGAGTATGCACAATATACCCTGTAATGATGAGAGGTAAGAAGAGACAAAAAAATAAGCCAAGGATGGACATATACATCACGAAACAAATTTTATTGCTCGAAAATGTTACACAGTACATCATCAGTGGGCAAGAGGAAAGAAAACACCATTATAGAGCCATGGGAGGAGGCTTAGACTCCACATTCTACCCTAATGAAGAAAGAGAGAGGGGGTCAGGAGGGAAAAGATGAACAACCCTTTGAATATGCCCCTTCATTATAATATATAGGAAGAATGAGAGAGAGGAGGGAAAATTTTGAATCCAACTTAAACCACCTTGATATATGCACCTTGAATCCTACTTTGAAATCTCAACCACTATCAATCAATTATACTATCAAATCCATCTACAATCTATTGATTCGGTTCCCTCTGTCTCGCTTGGCATTCTAAGGAAGAAGAACGGTTGATCAAATTAAATATAATCTGGTAGTTGAAGAAATTAAATTCTGTATTAATGGCCTAAAAGATGTTTTCCAATTTTTACCCACTAAATCCTATTAAGAATGATATCTTATGTTTTGATGGCATAGAGAGTGTCGAGACATTTCCAAAAAGTATTCTCTCACCCAAATCTAAGTTTCCAGTCAAAATATATGGCCATTTGAAGATTAGGGTCATGGGTGCGCAATGTTTAAAGCGTTTATCCGTACCACATCCACATGGCAGCCTCACGCATCTTGGAGATTCAGCTCCTTCCTTATGCTCTTGAAATCATGTCGGACTGACACGTGGCAACTTCTACGCGCCCCTTGGGCTCTAATTTTGCGTAAGTCTCCTTCTTTGAGCGAGCCAAAAGTCTAACCCTAGACACATGGAGGCTTGGCACTTGTTTGGAAACCCACCCCAAATTTTACTTTTGAAGTAGCACCGTGCTGACACTTGGCTCCCTCCATTGGCCTACCTCTACTTTGACTATTCAACCCTTGACTCTGTCCCTTTTTGGACTTGGGACACGTGGCGAGCCCGCGCTCATTTGGGGACTACCTCTAGACTTTCCTTTTGAAATCGTGCCAATGAGACACATGGAGGCTTCCACTGGTTCTCTATACTTAGTCATTTTGGGCTCGCTCTCCCTTTTTTTCCCTTGACATGTCGAATCCTCACACTTATTTTAGTCTCCGCTTAGGGTCCCACTTTTGAATGTGCACCGTTGAGACACTTGGCACCCTCCGCTGACTCTTAGACTTTTCAATGGCTGGTGTAACTTTTGGGGCTCTGGACACACACGAGAGGCTTTGTGCTTGTTTGAGTCTCTACTTTTGGATTTAACCTTTGAAGATGTGTCGTTGAGACACTTGGTAGCTTCCATTGATTCTTCCATACTTAGCCAATTTTGGCTCGCTCTGAATCATTTGTGAAGCCCGAAACCTTTGAGTCTTTCTTTGTTTCTCTCCTTTGAGCCTCTGGTTTTCTTTGACACTGTTTTCTCCTTCCCTAACCCTGCTACTCCATTGTAGAGCTTGCATGTAGCACATTCGTTGGATTGAAGCATGGGTTCATTTACGAAACCATTTCTTGAATGTTTTCCTGCACGGGGTCACATTTGATCAATTTTGTCATGGGAAAAAATAGAGATAGCACCTTCCCCAGGCCCGCAGCTACGCCTTTGGGAAAAATTTCTTCCTGGACAAAATTTCTATTTTGTCGGGGGAGAAAATAGAGATAACAATTTGGTGACTCACAAGGGCATCTTCTTACTAAATGAAGAGACTAGTAGCCTTGATTCATCCATTGGGCATGGAGTCAAGAATGCTAGCCTAATACTTGAAAGAGTTTGTGAGAATCATATCGAAATCTGTACACCACGATGAATTTGCACTCTAATGGAAGCGTAATAGATCCAGCATAATCACAAGGAGGGATCGATCAATCAATGGACAAACTTTCATAACAGAACAAAGCTTGCATATAGAGAAAGATAGCGGAGTTTCTTGGCATACTCATAAATGTCAAATGAAGGGATACATATAGGGTGTTGAGTAACCCTAGTGCATGACACACAAGCAAACCCTAAACCTAACCCATGTGAGATGACCCTCCATATGTGAGTGGAGGACACATAGGATCCCACACACTAACACTCCCCCTTCATCAAATTTGGGGTAGTGGATATGATGAGTCAGACAGAACAAGAAGACACTCCTAAACAACTAAGAAAGATGTGTCAATGGGGCCTGACAACTAAAGGCATGATAAGGTGCCCATGTACAAACAACATATTTCTAGAAGAAGAAGAAGAGAAGGACTATATATCCCAAAGAAGATGAGCAGCTACATAAGACCTCACCCTAAGAAAATACCGCAAGTGAAGAAACTTCACTTGATTAAGGGCTTGGTTAATATATCTACAATTTGATCATCTATCTGAATGTACTAAATTTCGATGATACTATCATGAATAATCTCTCGTATGAAGTGCATATGGATCTCAATGTGCTTCATCCACTAATGATGAACTAGATTTCTGCAAATTGAGATAAATCTCATGTTATCACAATAGCTAATGATAGGCTGCCAAAAGTGGATGCCAAACTCTATCGAATTCCTTGCACCCAAACAACCTCTATGGCAACGTTAATCCCTCCTCTGTATTCTACCTCTGTAGAAGATATCACAATTACATTTTGCTTCTTGCTAAACCAACCAATAGGACCCAAACCAAGGGAGAAATTATAGCCAAAGGTAGATTTCTGATGTTCGAAGTCACCGACCCAATCAAAAAATTTGAACCCAATCAAGTCAATACCCACCCCTCCATAATAGTGAATGTCATCAGTATAGGTGTCATGAACATAATGAAGGATCCACTTAGTTGCTTTCCAATGCAGCTCATGTGGCTCCAACATTAATCACGGACACGATCCCAAAATAATAAGATAAATTAGGTCGAGTGTGAGTCAAGTAAATCAAGCTCCCCACTAACTGTTGATAAAGGGTACCATCAACCAAGGGAGTAGAGCAATCAGAAACAAACTTAACCCCAGAAAGAAAAGGAGTACGAGAATACTTGCAATCGGATATCTGGAAATAAGCAAGCAAGTCAAGAGCATACTTAGGCTATGAAATTGAAATTTCCAAGTCGATTGTGAAATCTAGATCCCAAAAATTAATGAAGAAGACCTGACCTAGGTCGGTCATGGAAAACTTGTTGGCCAAGGTGATCTTCACAGAATCAATGATAGAGGAAGAGTTTCCTCCGATAAAAAAATCATCAATATAGAGAACAAGAATGAGTATGGAGTATGAACATTTGGTCAAAGTGACACCTAGTAAACTCTGATGTAAGTAAAAAGGAGTCCATCTTGGCATACCAAGCCTAAGGGGCTTGTTTAAGGCCATAAAGAGACTTCTTTAACTTACAAATGAGGGAGGGATCATGGACATAACTTAGAGTTTGTTCCAGGTAGATCTCTTCGTCTAGGTCACCATGAAGGAAGGCACTCTTAACATCCATTTGATGGACTTTCCAGCTATTTGTTGTGGAAATAGCAAGGGTCAGTCGAATAGAAGTCATCTTCACAACTAGAGAAAAGGTTTCAGTATAATCAACCCAAACTATCTGGGAGAAACCCTTAGCTACTAATCACGCTTTAAACTTTTGAAATCTCCATCTACTCCATACTTTGTTTGGAACACTCGATTTTTATTCCTTTCTTTAAAAGGGGTGAGATCCCAAGTATCGTTCTTCATGGGAGAGGAATATTCCTCATCCATGGCGAATCCGACTCAGAATACCAAAAGCCTCCCGAAAATACTGTGGATTAGAGGCAAAGGTGAAGAAAGAGTGGGGTCCAACGAAATCTGAGTGAGTACGTCTCATATCTAAAGTATCTCCAACTAAATTTCTAGCACTTTGTAAATTTTTTCTTGCCCAAAGAGGACCAGGAGGATCAGGCTTTGAGTCATAAGCCATAGTCCTCGTCATCACTAATTTTAGAATCGGAAGCCTCAAGGGTCTGATGGTCGGGAGGATCAGGAAGAGGAGCACACTCAACAACATCATAATCTAATGGGTCAAAATATAAATTAGCAAGCTAAAGAGCCTCAATAGGTAGAGAAGTAGAAGTCGAAGAGGACTCAACAAAATTAAAACTTCTCTCAATATAAATCTCATGAGAAGTAGGATTCAGCAATTAATATGCCTTCACACCATCAAGACACCCTACAAAGATATAAGGTTTGGATTCTGGTTCCAATGCCTTGCGTTTCTTCTTGGGAATCGAGCCATAGCCTTGGATCCGAAGACTCAAAATTCTCAACATCAAGCTTGCGTTCAAACAAGGTTTCAAAGGGTGTCATCCCTCTTAATTCCCTATGTGGAACACGGTTATGAATGTAATTAGAAAAATTCACTACTTCATCCCAATATTGTGGAGGAAGAGACTTTTAGTGAATCATACAAGTGGCCATCTCTTTAAGAGTATGGTTCTTTCTTTTTACTACTCCATTCTGTGAAGGGTTATAAGCAACTATATGCTGCAAGGAGATCCCTTCAGAAGTACAGAAATCCATGAACCTATTGTTTACATATTCACCTCCATTTTCAGTTTGAAGAACCTTAATAGACCATTCCACCTATTTCTTAGCAAGAGCCTTAAAGTCCTGAAAATGTTCAAATACTTCAGACTTAAGATTAAGAAAATATACCCAAGTATATCACAAATAGTCATCAATCAAGGTCAGCACATAAAGAGCTCCGAACGAAGGAGACGGAAATGGATGAGAAATATCATTGTGAACAAGATCCAAAGGACGAGTTGCTCTCCAGGATTTTCCTTTGTCAAAATTCTTTTAGGATGCTTTCCAAGGGTACAACCCTCATAAATACTCGTATAAAACATGAGGTGGGGTAACCCATTGACCATTTTGTTTTTGGCACAATTGTTGAAGATAGAGATAATTTAGATGTCCAAAATGTTCATGCCATAGCTTACTAACCTCATTTACATGAGTGAGCAAGGAAATGGGCGTAGAATCAGATGTAAAGTGGGGAAAGATATACAACTGTGAACGGTGATATTCCTTTCCCTCAGCCACTATAGTGTCATCGTTAAGATCACGAATAATCACCGAGTTAGGAAAAAATTCCAATTCCATTCCTTCACCAAGGTGAGTAATTTGTAAACTGACAGGAGATTGGTAGAGAGATTAGGAACACTCACACTCGGTTTAATGTTCCCCAATCCATTTCTACTAATCCACTACCGAAAACGTACACTATTATGTCATTACCCATCGTGATTTGGGACATACCACAAGGCTCGATGTTGGAGAACTCAACATGTGAAGAATCCATGTGATGTGAGGCACCAGAATCTATAATCCATGTTGATGAAATATTAACTTTGGCTACAAGGGTCTTTCCTTTCTTCTTATCATATTTAGAACCTTTTACATTAGAAGACTTGGTCTTGAGTATTTTTTTTTATAAACTCGGGACCACCTATTTGATTTTTCTCAAGTAAATGAGTAAGGTGATCAATTTGTTTTCTCATACACATATGCTCTTTATGACTAGGCTTCTTGTAATAGGAACACAAATACTTGTCTTTTTGTGCTCTAGGCTCAAAATTTGAAGTGTTTGTGTTAAATTTAGTTTTGGTCTTGGTTTCCTTCTTAGGTTGGTCCTTTCTTTCTTTCTTCTTTTTAGTCTTCTTTTCCTTAGTAGTAATTGCTACAAGGGCATGTGACTTGGACTTGAAAGACCCCATTTGAATGAGTTTCTCCTGTTCTTGAATGAGTTGGGACAAACAATAGTCAAAGTAGGGAATATTCCAATCCTTGCCCAAAGCAACTTTTGTAGTGTAAAAAATTGACACAAAGACAGAATATTCGGGACCTAACTTAGAGAGAATCAACAAGATCAGTTGAGAATATTTCTTCTCTACTTGACATTCCTTTAAAAACAATCTAATGTGGACAAACTTAGAGAAGAATGCTTGTAGGTTTTCAAAATAACTAGGATTTAACCCTAATAGTTCATTTTCCAACTCATGCGCTCTCAAGTCATCTTGTTGTCCAAACATTGCATCCAACATTTTCCATGGAGAATTAGGTTTTTTGGATGACTCAATGTGGAAGAAAAATTCAGGTGAAACAAACATGCATAGAATACCTAAAGCTTCATCACTATAGTTTAACCACTTAGATTTTCAGAGGTCATTATCTAGTTTAGTCTCAATTTCCATGGTGATGCGAGAATAACACTTTACCCCTTAGTTTCATAATTATTTTCGATCACCATTCAAAGAAGTTGAATGGCGTAAGAAAAGGAATTAAAAGTGCATCCATAGTGAAGAGAGAGAAAGAATTTGTAGAAAAAAAAACAAGAATAAAAACCACCCAAGAAAATATAATAACCCCCTATTTTAAGTACTTTATAGTTGAGCGCGTTGAATACAATCAGATATCAGCGTGCATCTTAAAGCACTTGGTAACTCACCTTGTAATTAGCATAATAATGTGCAAGAGAGGAGACCACAATCGTGTTTCGTGGAGCGCAACAAAGTGACACCATACACAAGCACAATTGTAAAAAACTAGGAAGGAGGTAAAATCAAATCCTAGTTGTGAGAAAAATCATCTCACGTCGCAAAGGATACCCCCTTACTGCAAACTATAATAGATGCATTCACTAGCCAAAAGCAATAATAAGGGTAAAATACAATGTTTTAAATGAACTCAAGATGAGTCTCGATGATTTTTAGAACACGGAAAAGAACACAAAAGGAAAATAGGTGCTTAAAGTGTCACTGCACACTTGAGCGCATGATGAGTAAAAAAATCAACAATAACGCCTAAATATTACCATTTTGAAACATCCAATTTAGCTAATTATAAATCTATTGGAGTTTACAAAATTATAATTAACGTTCATTTAAAATACGCTTTTAAATATTTTATCTAATCATAGAAGAAGAAGAAGAAGAAGAAGCGAAGGACTATATAGCCCAAAGAAGATGAGCAGATGGATAAGACATCACCCCAAGAAGAGACCACAAGTGAAGAAAATTCACTTCAGTGAAGGGCTTGGTGAATATATCTTCAACCTGATCAGCTGTCTGAATGTACTGAATGTCGATGATACCATCATGAATAAGCTCTCGTATGAAGTTCATATGGATCTCAATGTGCTTTGTCCGCTGATGTTAAAATGGATTTCTATAAATTGAGATAGTTCTCATGATATCACAATAGATAGTGGTAGGCCACTGAAATTGGATGCCAAACTCTGTTAGAATTCCTTATATCCAAACAGAATGGCCTCGTGGCGTGTTAAGCTGCAACTCTATATTTTACCTCTCGTATAAGATACCATAATTACATTCTACTTCTTTCTAGACCAACTAATAGGACTGAACCAAGAGAGAAAATGTAGTTAGAGGTATATTTCTAATGATCTAAGTCACCGGCCCAATCATAATCTATGAATCCAATTAATTTAATATACACCCCTCCATAATAGTGAATGCCATCAGTATAGGTGCCATGAACATAATGAAGTATGTATTTAGTTTCTTTCCAATGCAAGTCATGTGGCTCCTGCATGAATTTGGACACCATCCCAAAAACATAAGATAAATCTGTTTGAGTGTGAGTCAAGTAAATTAAGCTTCGGGCCACTGGCTGTTGATAAATGGTACCATCAACCAAGGAGAAGAGCAATCAAAACCAACTTAACCATGGAAAGAAAAGGAGTAGGGGATTAATTGTAATCGAGACATCTAAAAATGAGCAAGCAAGTTAAGATCATACATAGGCTGCGAAATAAAAATTCCCAAGTCGATTGTGAAATGTGGATCACAAAAATTAATGAAGCGAGACCTAAGTCGGTCATGGAAAACTTGTTGGCCAAGGTGATCTTCACGAGAATCAATGATAGAGGAAGAGCTGCCTATGATAAAAAGTCATCAACATAGAGAACAAGAATGAGTATGGAGTCATCTTGTTGTAGAATATAAACATTTGGGTCAGAGTGACACCTAGTAAAACCTTAAGTAAGTAAAAGGAGTCCATCTTGGTATACCAAGCCCGAAGGGATTTTTAAGGCCATAAAGAGACTTCTTTAACTTACAAAAAGGGAGGGATCATGGGCATAACCCGAGAGGTTGTTCCATGTAGATCTCTTCCTCTAGGTCACCATAAAGGAAGGCACTCTTAACATCCATTTGATGGACTTTCCATCTGTTTTTGCAGCAATGGAAAGGGTCGATCGAATAGAATTCAACTTCGCAACCAGAGCAAACATTTCAAGTATAATCAACCCTAGATATCTAGGAGAAATTCTTAGCTACTAATCGCACTTTAAAATTTTTGACGTCTCAATCTATCCATACTTTATTCAGAACACCCACTTACACCAAACATTTTTTTTTTCTTCCTTTAGGAAGAGGGATGAGATCGTAAGTATTGTTCTTCATGAGAGAGGAATATTCCTCATCCATGCCACAATCCCACCCAGAATACCATAAGCCTGGAAAGACTTTGGATCCTCCTGAAGAAAGAGTTGGTTCCAATGAAATATTAGTAAGTACGTCTCATATCCGAAGTATCTCCAACTAAATAACCAACACTTTGCGAATTTTTGCTTGCCCAAAGAGGACCGGGAGGAGCTCGAGTTGGAAGATTCATCATTAGTGAGAAGGGACATATTCCTCGTCATCACTACTATCATAATTGAAAGAAAGGTTTTGATGGTGGGAATCGGGAAGAGGAGCATTGGTTCTAAATGAAGAGCCTCAATAGCTAGAGAAGTTCGAAGAGGACACTACTTCATCCCAATAAATCATGAGAAGTAGGATTCAAGGAAGATAGACTTCAAGACATTGATATACAAAGATAAGGTTTGGAGTTGTTCATCTCTTTTAAGAGTAGTGTTCATTCAAAATTTCTCAACATAAGGCTTGCATCAAAACAACCAAAGGGTTAATCCCTCTTTTTCCCTATGTAGAACATGGTTGTAATTAGCACAATTCACTACTTCATCCCAATATTGTGGAGGAAGAGTGAATCATAAAGGTGTTCATCTCTTTAAGAGTAGTGTGCGCTACCTTATTCTTCAAAGGGTTATAAGTGATCCCTTAAGAGATCCCTTAAGAAGTCTAGAAATCCATGAGCCTATTGTTTATATATTCACCTCCTTTTTTATTCGAAGAACCTTAATAGACCATTCCACTTGTTTCTCGCCAAGAGCCTTAAAGTCCCTGAAAATGTTCAAAGACTTCATACTTAAGTCAAGAAAATATACCCAAGTATATCACGAATAGTCATCAATGAATATCAAGCACATAAATAGCTCTAGTAAATGAAGGAGACAGAAATGGACCATAAATATCGCTATGAACAAGATCCAAAGGACGAGTAGCTCTCAAGGATTTTGCTTTGTCAAAGTTCTTTTCAGGATGCTTTCCAAGGGTACAACCCTTACAAAGACCCTTAGAGAACTTGGCCTTGCAATGTAACCAACTGTTCAAGGTAGCGATAATTTAGATTTCGAAACGCTCATGCCATATCTTACTAACCTCATTTTCATGAGTGAGCAAGGAAGTGGGTGTAGAATTAGAAGTAAAGTGGGAAAAGGTATACAACCGTGAACGGTGATCCACCTTTCCCTCAGCCATTGTAGTGTCATCGTTAAGCTCACGAATAATCACCGAGTTAGGACCAAATTCCACTCACATTCCTTCACCAAGGTGAGTAAATTGGTAAATCGATAGGAGATTGGTAAAGATATTAGGAACACTTACACTTGGTTGAATGTAAGTGTCATTACCCATCGTGATATGGGACATACCACAAGGCTCATGTTTGGAGAAATTACAAATGAAAAGAATCCATGTGGTGTGAGGCACAGAATCTATAATCCATGTCGATGAAGGAGAAACTTTGGCTACAAGGGCCTTTCCTTTCTTCTTATCATATTTAGAACCTTTTGTAGTGGAAGACTCGGCCTTCAGAGCATTTTGTTTGATAGACTCAGGAACACCTATTTGATTTTTCTCAAGTAAATGAGTAAGGTGGTCAATTTGTTTTCTCATACACATATGTTGTTTATGACTAGGCTTCTTGTAATAGGAACACAAATACTTTTCTTTCGTGCTCTAAGTTCACAATTCAAAGTGTTTGTCTTAAATTTAGTTTTAGTCTTGGTTTCCTTTTTAGGTTGGTCCTTTTTTTCTTGCTTCTTTTCCTTACGAGTAATTGCTACAAGGGCACATGACCTGGACTTGAAAGACCCCATTTGAATGAGTTTCTCATATTATCGAATGAGTTGGGATGAAAAATATTCAAAGGAGGGCATATTCCAATCCTTGCCCAAGGCACTTTTGAAGCATAAAAATTTGACACAAAGAAAGAATATTCAAGACCTAATTTAGAGAGAATTGACAAGATCAATTGAGAATATTTCTTCTCTAATTGACATTCCTTTAAAAATAATCTAGTGTGGACATACTTAGAGAAGAATGCTTGTAGGTTTTCAAAATAACTAGGATTTAACCCTAGGAGTTTGTTTTCCAACTTGTGCGCTCTTAGGTCATCTTGTTGTCCAAAAATTGCATCTAACATTTTCCATGGAGAATTATTTATTTCAGAAGACGCAATGTGGAAGAAAAAGGTAGGTGAAACAAACATGCATAGAAGACCTAAAGCTTCATCACTACGGTTTAACCACTTAGATTTTTAACGGTCATTGTCTAGTGTAGTCTCAGTTCTCATGGTGATGCAGAATAACCCTTTACCCCTTAGTTTCATAATTATTTTCGATCTCCATTAAAAGAAGTTAAATGGCATAAGTAAAGGAATTAAAAGTGCATCCATAGTGAAGAGAGAGAAAGAATGCGAAAAGAAACACAAGAATAAAAACCACCCAAGAAAATATAATAACCCCCTCTTTTCAAGTACTTTATAGTTGAGTGCGTTGAATACAATCAGTGCGAGCATGCTTCTATAAGCACTTGGTAACTCACCTTGCAAATAGTATAATAGTGTGCAAGAGAGGATACCACAATCGTGTTTCATGGAGCACAACAAAGTGACACCATAAACAAGTACAATTGCAAAAAACTAGGAAGGAGGTGAAATCAAATCCTAGTTGTGAGAAAAAGCATCTCACGTCGCAAAGGATACCCCATTACTACAAAATATGGCAGATGCATTCACTAGCCACAAGCAATAATAAGGGTAAAATAAAATGTTTTAAATGAACTCAAGATGAGTCTCGATGATTTTCGAACACGGGAAAAGCGCACGAAGGAAAATAGGTGCTTAAAGTGTCTATGCACACTTGAGCACATGATGAGTAAAAAAACAATAATAATGCCTAAATATTACCATTTTGAAACGTCCAATTTAGTTAATTATAAAGCTATGGGAGTTTACAAAATTATAATTAACATTCATTTAAAATACGCTTTCAAATATTTTATCTAATCATAGAAGAATAAGAAGAAGCGAAGGACTATATAGCCCGAAGAAGATGAGCGGTGGATAAGACCTCATCCCAAAAAGAGACCGCAAGTGAAGAAATTTCACTTCGGTGAAGGGCTTGGTGAATATATCTTCAACTCCGATCAGTGTCTAAATGTATTGAATGTCGATGATACCATCATGAATAAGCTCTCGTATGAAGTTCATATGGATCTCAATGTGCTTTGTCCACATTGATGTTAAAATTGATTTCTATAAATTGAGATAGTTCACGTGTTATCACAATAGATAGTGGTAGGCCTCCGAAAGTGGATGCCAAACTCTGTCGAGAATTCATTGTATCCAAACAATGGCGTCCTGTGGCAAAGTGTTAAGCTGCAACTCGTATTCTACCTCTCGTAGAAGATACCGTAATTACATTCTACTTCTTTCTAGACCAACTAATAGGACTGAACCAAGAGAGAAAATGTAATCGGAGGTATATTTCTAATGATCTAAGTCATCGCCCAATCAGAATCTATGAATCCAATTAATTTAATATACACCCTCCATAATAGTGAATGCCATCGATATAGGTGCCATGAACATAATGAAGTATCTGTTTAGTTGCTTTCCAATGCAACTCATTAGGCTCCCGCATGAATCGGACACGATCCCAACAACATAAGATAAATGCATTCGAGTGTGAGTCAATTAAATCAAGCTCCCCACAAACATTTGATACACGGTACCATCAACCAAGGGAGTAGAGCAATCAAAACCAACTTAACCATGGAAAGAAAAGGAGTAGGGGAATACTTGTAATCGGACATCGAAAATGAGCAAGCAAGTAAAGATCATACTTAGGTGTGAAATAAAAATTCCCAAGTCAAATTGTGAAATGTGGATCACAAAAATTAATGAAGAAGACCTAATTCGATAATGGAAACCTTGTTGGCCAAGGCGATCTTCACGAATCAATGATATAGGAAGAGCTTCCTATGATCAACAAGTCATCAACATAGAGAACAAGAATGAGTATGGAGTCATCTTGTTGTAGAATATAAACATTTGGGTCCTGTCATCACCAATCCGGCACTATGATAATTCTTCACCGGGAACTCCTCGTGCTATGATTATTTACTAATGCACAGCCTTTAGTTTGGTGGATGTAATCTGGAAACAAAACAACAACATAACACAAGAATACCATCGACTATGATAAGACGGAATGATGACAAATCTGAAATATCAAAGTAAATTATAATATTAACATGAAATTGTTACAATCTCACCCATGAGGTACTTCAAGTGTTATTGACTTCACTTGCATCTCACCAAGACTATGGGAGAAACTTTACAATTACACCTCTTAAAGGCTTCTTCAACACACCTTTAAACTGATGGCTTCCTTCGCACACTTCCTACAATATTTCTCACTACTTCTTTCTATGCTAAATGAGGGGGGTAGCCTCTCTATTTATAGAACTTCCAGGCTTATCCATCTTATCTCTAAGATAGGATAAGAAATCCACTCGACGAATCATATTCCATACCTTAACTCTTATCTGTACATGTAAGCTTATCTTCTAAGATAAGATAAACCTTATCATTTTACATGGGTTCCACATTTTTAGACTTTTTACAAATAAAATACACAAAATATTTATGACCTCACTCCTTTTCCTTATTACCAATATAATATTTCTAATTCCTAATCACGTAGACCCTACTTCTCTAATTACCCAAACTTTGACATTTTAACATTACCGGACCACTTACGACAAATATTTACTTTTTACAACATTCCTATTGTACTTTGATTGTTACCGTACTCCACATTATTGGCGGCACCGTACTGACGACGCCGTTATCTTCTATCAGACACTACTACTAATTATACTTAACAACATCATACATTAATGAAATAGAAATTACGGAGGAAAATTTTAGTGTCGACAGGTCAGAGTGACATCTAGTAAAATCTTAAGTAAAAAGGAGTCCATCTTGGTATACCAAGCCCGAAGGGATTTTTTAAGGCCATAAAGAGACTTTTTTAACATACAAAAAGGGAGGGATCATGGACATAACCCAGAGCTTGTTCCATATAGATTTCTTCCTCTATGTCACCATAAAGGAAGGCACTCTTAACATCCATTTGATGGACTTTCCATCTATTTTTTGCAGAAATGGAAATGGTCAGTCAAATAGAATTCATCTTCGCAACTAGAGAAAATGTTTCAGTATAATCAACCCTAGATATCTGGGAGAAATGTTTATCTACTAATCGTGCTTTAAAATTTTTGATGTCTCAATCTATCCATACTTTATTCAGAACACTCACTTACACCAAACATTTTTTCTTCCTTTCGGAAGAGGGGTGAGATCCCAAGTATTTTTCTTCATGAGAGAGGAATATTCCTCATCCATGCCATAATCCCACCCAGAATACCATAATCCTCTTGGAAAGACTGTGAATCGAGGTATAGCTGAAAGAAAAGTTGGGTCCAATGAAATCTTAGCAAGTACATCTCATATCCGAAGTATCTCCAACTAAATGTCTAGCACTTTGCAAATTTTTGCTTGCCCAAAGAGGACCAGGAGGATCGGGGCTCGAGTCGGAAGATTCATCACTCGAGTGAAAAGGGATATAGTCCTCGTCATCACTACTTTCATAATCGAAAGAATCAAGGTTTTGATGTTTGAGAGGAGTAGGAAGAGGATCACGCTCAACAACATCATCTTTTGATGAGTCAAAATATGAATTAGAAAGCTGAAGAGCCTCAATAGCTAGAGAAGTAGAAGTCGAAGAGGACACATTGAACTTAACACTTCTCTCAATATAAATCTCATGAGAAGTAGGATTCAACAATTGATATCCCTTCAAGCCATTAGGATACCATACAAAGATACAAGGTTTGGATTTTGGTTCCAATGCCTTGGGTTTCTTCTTAGGAATCTGAGCCATAGCCTTGGATCCAAAGACTCGAAAGTGCTCAACATAAGGCTTGCATCCAAACAAGGCTTCAAAGGGTTTAATCACTCTTACTTCCCTATGTAGAACATGGTTCTAAATGTAATTAGCACAATTCACTACTTCATCCCAATATTGTGGAGGAAAAGACTTCAAGTGAATCATAAAGGTGGTAATCTCTTTAAGAGTACGGTTCATTATTTCGCTACACCATTCTTCAAAGGGCTATAAGCAATCGTATCCTGCAAGGAGATCCCTTCATAAGGCTAGAAATCCATGAACCTATTATTTACATATTCACCTCCATTTTTGGTTCAAGAACCTTAATAGACCATTCCGCTTGTTTCGGCAAGAGCCTTAAAGTCCTAAAATGTTCAAAGACTTCATACTTAAGTGAAGAAAATATACCCAAGTATATCATGAATAGTCATCAATGAAGATCAGCACATAAAGAGCTCTAGTAAATGAAGGAGATGGAAATGGACCATAAATATCGCTTTGAACAAGATCCAAAGGACGAGTAGCTCTCCAGGCTTTTGCTTTGTCAAATTTATTTTTAGGATGCTTTCCAAGGGTACAACCCTTACAAAGACCCTTAGAGAACTTGACGCAAGGTAACCAACTGTTCAAGGTAGAGATAATTTAGATTTCTGAAACGCTGATGCCATATCTTAATAACCTCATTTGCATGAGTGACAAGGTAGTGGGTGTAGAATTAGAAGTAAAGTGGGGAAAGGTATACAACCGTGAACGGTGATCCACCTTTCCCTCACCACCGTAGTTTCATCATTAATCTAATGAATAATCACCGAGTTAGGACCAAATTTCACTCGAATTCCTTCACCAAGGTGAGTAAATTGGTAAATCGATAGGAGATTGGTAAAGATCTTAGGAACACTTACACTTTGTTGAATGTAAGTGTCATTACCTATCATGATATGGGACATACCACAAGGCTCGTTGTTGGAGAAATTAACATGAAAAGAATCCATGTGGTGTGAGGCACCATAATCTATAATCCATGTCGATGAAGGAGAAACTTTGGCTACAAGGTCCTTTCCTTTCTTCTTATCATATTTAGAACCTTTTGTAGTAGAAGAATCGGCCTTCGGAGTAGTTTGTTTGATAGACTCATAAACACCTATTTGATTTTTCTCAAGTAAATGAGTAAGGTGGTCAATTTTTTTCTCATACACATATGTTCTTTATGACTAGGCTTCTTGTAATAGGAACACAAATACTTGTCTTTCTGTGCTCTAGGTTCACAATTCAAAGTGTTTATGTTAAATTTAGTTTTGGTCTTGGTTTCCTTTTAGGTTGGTCCTTTCTTTCTTTCTTCTTTTCCTTACGAGTAATTTCTAGAAGGGCACATGACTTGGACTTGAAAGACCCCATTTGAATGAGTTTCTCCTGTTACTGAGAATGATTTGGGATGAAAAATAGTCAAAGGAGGGCATATTCCAATCCTTGCCCAAGGCACTTTTGAAGCATAAAAATTGACACAAAGAAAGAATATTTAGGACCTAACTTAGAGAGAATCGACAAGATCGGTTGAGAATAATCTTCTCTAATTGACATTCCTTTTAAAACAATCTAGTGTGGACATACTTAGAGAAGAATTCTTGTAGGTTTTCAAAATAACTAGGATTTAACCCTAGTAGTTTGTTTTCCAACTTGTGCGCTCTTAGGTCATCTTATTGTCCAAAAATTGCATTAACATTTTCCATGGAGAATTATTTATTTTGGACAACTCAATTTGGAAGAAAAATTTAGGTGAAACAAACATGCATAGAAGACCTAAAGCTTCATCACTACGGTTTAACCACTTAGATTTTTCACGGTCATTGTCTAGTGTAGTCTTAGTTCTCATGGTGATGTAGAATAACCCTTTACCTCTTAGTTTCATAATTATTTTTGATCTCCATTCGAAGAAGTTTAACGGCATAAGTAAAGGAATTAAAAGTGCATCCATAATGAAGAGAGAGAAAGAATGCATAAAAGAAACACAAGAATAACAACCACCCCAGAAAATATAATAACCCCTCTTTTCAAGACTTTATAGTTGAGTGGATTGAATACAATCAGTCGAGCATGCATCTATAAGGATTTGGTAACTCACCTTGCAAATAGCATAATAATGTGTAAGAGAGGATACCACAATCGATTTTCGTGGAGCACAAAAAAGTGACACCATAAACAAGTAAAATTGCAAAAACTAGGAAGGAGGTGAAATCAAATCCTAGTTGTGAGAAAAATCATCTCACGTCGTAAAGGATACCCCATACCGCAAACTATGGTAGATGCATTCACTAGCCACAAGTAATAATAAGGGTAAAAGAAAATGTTTTAAATGAACTCAAGATGAGTCTCGATGGTTTTTAGAACACAAGAAAAGCGCACACAAGGAAAATAGGTGCTCAAAGTGTGTATGCACACTTGAGCACATCATGAGTAAAAAAATTTAATAATAACGCCTAAAGATTACTATTTTAAAACGTCCAATTTAGCTAATTGTAAAGCTATGGGAGTTTACAAAATTATAATTAACATTCATTTAAAATACGCTTTCAAATATTTTATCTAATCATAAGAAGAAGAAGAAGAAGCGAAGGACTATATATCCCGAAGAAGATTAGTAGTGGATAAGATCTCTTCCCAAGAAGAGACCGCAGTGAAGAAACTTCACTTCGGTGAAGGGCTTGGTGAATATATCTTCAACTCCGATCGTGTGTCCGAATGTAATGAATGTCGATGATACCATCTTGAATAAGCTCTCGTATGAAGTTCATATGGATCTCAATGTGCTTTGTCCGCTGATGTTAAAATGGATTTCTTTAAATTGAGATAGTTCACGTGTTATCACAATAGATAGTGTTAGGCCGCCGAAAGTGGATGCCAAACTCTGTCATAATTCCTTGTATCCAAACAACCTCTTTGGTAGTGTTCACTACAACCCTGTATTCTTCGTCGGTAGAAGATACCGTAATTACATTCTACTTCTTTCTAGACCAACTAATAGGACCCGAACCAAGAGAGAAAATGTAGTCAGAGGTATATTTCTAATGATCTAATTCATAGCCCAATAAGAATCTGTGAATCCAATTAAATTAATATACACACCTCCATAATAGTGAATGCCATCAGTATAGGTGCCATGAACATAATGAAATATCCATTTGGTTGCTTTCCAATGCAACACATGTGGCTCCTTCATTAATCTAGACACGATCCCAACAACATAAGATAAATATGTTTGAGTGTGAGTCAAGTAAATCAAGCTCCCCACAAACTGTTGATAAACGGTACCATCAACCAAGGGAGTAGAGCAATCAAAAACCAACTTAACCATGGAAAGAAAAGGAGTAGGGGAATACTTGTAATCAGACATCTTAAAACAAGCAAGCAAGTTAAGATCATACTTAGGCTACGAAATAAAAATTCCCAAGTCGATTGTGAAACTGGATCACAAAAAATTAACGAAGTAGACCTAAGTCAGTCATGGAAAACTTGTTGGCCAAGGTGATCTTTATAGAAACAATGATAGAGGAAGAGCTTCCTATGATCAACAAGTCATCAATATAGAGATCAAGAATGAGTATGGAGTCATCTTATTGTAGAATATAAACATTTGGAGCAGAGTGACACCTAGTAAAACCTTAAGTAAGTAAAAAGGAGTCCATCTTGGTATACCAAGCCCGAAGGGATTTTTTAAGGCCATAAAGAGACTTCTTTAACTTACAAAAAAGGGAGGGATCATGGACATAACCCAGAGGTTGTTCCATGTAGATCTCTTCCTCTAGGTCACCATAAAGGAAGGCACTCTTAGCATCCATTTGATGGACTTTCCTTCTGTTTGTTGCAGCAATGGAAAGGGTCAGTCGAATAGAATTCATCTTCACAACCGGAGAAAACGTTTCAGTATAATCAACCCTAGATATCTGTGAGAAACGCTTAGCTACTAATCGCGCTTTAAAATTTTTGACGTCTCAATCTATCCATACATTATTCGAACACCCACTTACACCAAATGTTTTTTCTTCCTTTTGGAAGAGGGGTGAGATCCCAAGTATTGTTCTTCATGAGAGAGGAATATTCCTCATCCATGCCACAATCCCACCAGAATACCATAAGCCTCCCGAAAAGACTGTGGATCGAGGTAGATCTAAAGAAAGAGTTGGGTGCAATGAAATCTTAGCAAGTACGTCTCATATCTGAAGTATCTCCAACTAAATGTCCAACACTTTGCAAATTTTTGCTTGCCCAAAGTGGACCAGGAGGATCAGGCTCTGACTCAGAAGATTCATCACTCGAGTGAGAAGGGACATAGTCCTCATCATCACTACTGTCATAATCAAAAAAATCAAGGTTTTGATGGTTGGGAGGATCAGGAAGAGGAGCACGCTCAACAACATCTTCTTATGATGAGTCAAAATCTGAATCAGCAAGCTGAAGAGCCTCAATAGCTAGAGAAGTAGAAGTTGAAGAGGACACATTGAACTTAACACTTCTCTCAATATAAATCTCATGAGAAGTAGGATTCAACAATTGATATCCCTTCAAGCCATTAGGATACCTTGCAAAGATACAAGGTTTGGATTTTGGTTCCAATGCCTTGCATTTCTTCTTAGGAATCTGAGCCATAGCCTTAGATCCAAAGACTCGAAAGTGCTCAACATAAGGCTTGCATCCAAACAAGGCTTCAAAGGGTGTAATCCCTCTTACTTCCTTGTGTAAAACATGGTTCGAATGTAATCAGCACAATTCACTACTTCATCCCAATATTGTGGAGGAAGAGACTTCTAGTGAATCATAAAGGTGGTCATCTCTTTAAGAGTACGGTTCATTCTTTCGCTACCCCATTCTTCGAAGGGCTATAAGCAATGGTATCCTGCAAGGAGTTCCTTCATAAGTCTAGAAATACATGAACCTATTATTTACATATTCACCTCCATTTTTGGTTCGAAGAACCTTAATAGACCATTCCGCTTGTTTCTCGGCAAGAGCCTTAAAGTCCTTAAAATGTTCAAAGACTTCATACTTAAGATGAAGAAAATATACCCAAGTATATCATGAATAGTCATCAATAAAGATTAGCACATACAGAGCTCTAGTAAATGAAGAAGACAGAAATGGACCATAAATATCGCTATGAACAAGATCCAAAGGACGAGTAGCTCTCCAGATTTTGCTTTGTCAAAGTTCTTTTTAGGATGCTTTCTAAGGGTACAACCCTTACAAAGACCCTTAGAGAACTTTACGCAAGGTAACCAACTGTTCAAGGTAGTGATAATTTAGATTTCCAAAATGCTCATGCCATATCTTAATAACCTCATTTGCATGAGTGAGCAAGGTAGTGGGTGTAGAATTAGAAGTAAAGTGGGGAAAGGTATACAACTGTGAATGGTGATCCACCTTTACCTTAGCCACTGTAGTTTCATCGTTAAGCTCACGAATAATCACCGAGTTAGGACCAAATTCCACTCGCATTCCTTCACCAAGGTTAGTAAATTGGTAAATCGATAGGACACCGGTAAAGAGCTTAGGAACACTTACACTTGGTTGAATGTAAGTGTCATTATCCATCGTGATTTGGGACATACCCCAAGGCTCGATGTTCGAGAAATTAACATGCAAAGAATCCATGTGGTGCGAGGTGAAATAATCTATAATCCATGTCGATGAAGGAGCAAATTTGGCTACAAGGGCCTTTCCTTTCTTGTTATCATATTTAGAACCTTTTGTTGTAGAAGACTGGCCTTTGGAGCATTTTTTTCTATAGAAACATAAACACCTATTTTATTTTTCTCAAGTAAATGAGTAAGGTGATCAATTTGTTTTCTCATACAAATATGCTCTTTATGACTAGACTTATTGCAATAGGAACACAAATAGATATTTTTCTCGTGCTCTTGACTCGAAGTCAAAGCGTTTGTGTTAAATTTAGTTTTGGTCTTGGTTTCCTTCTTAGGTTGGTCCTTTCTTTCTTTCTTCTTTTCAGTCTTCTTTTCCTTACTAGTACTCACTATAAGGGCATGTGACTTGGACTTGAGAGACCCCATTTGAATGAGTTTGTCCTATTCTTAAATGAGTTGGGATGAAAAACAATCAAAGGAGGGCATATTCCAATCCTTGCCCAAGGCAGCTTTTGTAGTGTAAAAAGTTGACACAAAGATAGAATATTCAAGACCTAACTTAGAGAGAATCAACAAGATCAGTTGAGAATCTTTCTTCTCTACTTGACATTCCTTTAACAACAATCTAGTGTGGACAAACTTAGAGAAGAATGCTTGTAGGTTTTCAAAATCACTAGGATTTAACCCTAGTAGTTCATTTTCCAACTCATGCGCTCTCATGTCATCTTGTTGTCCAAACATTTCATCTAACATTTTCCACATAGAATTAGGTGTTTTGGATGACTCAATGTGGAAGAGAAAGTCAAGAGAAACAGACATGTAAAGAAGACCTAAAGCTTCATCACTACAGTTTAACCACTTAGATTTTTCAGGGTCATTGTCTAGTTCAGTCTCAGTTCCCATGGTGATGCGGAATAACCCTTTACCCCTTAGTTTCATAATTATTTTTTATCTCCATTTGAATAAGTTGAACGACATAAGAAAAGGAATTGAAAGTTCATCCATAATGAAGAGAGAGAAAGAATATAGAAAAGAAACACAAGAATCACAACCACCGGGACAATATAATAACCCCTTTCTTTCGGCACTTTATAGTTGAGTTCGTTGAATACAATCGGGTCCAAGCATGCATCTTCAAATACTTGGTAACTCACCTTGCATTTAGCGTAGTAACGTACAAGAGAGGATACCAATTTTTAAAACTTAAGGAAAAATCACTCACCAAACTTACCGTTATAGAAAAACACTGCGTTGGAGAGAGTGTAGCGGCCGAGATTTGTCGAGGAGGATCCTAGCGTGTGTGCAAAATCCGAGTTGGTGATCAAAGGCTAGGAGAGCCATGTAACATTCCAAGTGATGTGGTAACAACTAGTTCATGGGGATCGGTGAGTGGTTGAGGTGAGAAGTCTGTTGGGAGTGGATAGCTCACCTGGGAGGAGTAGACGAGACCGATTCAAACACACAAGTAAGTCCGAGTATAAACTAGAGGAACGTAAGCAACATCCGGAGTTCGAGCCAGTGTAGAGGATGAAGAGTCGGGAAAATAAAAAGAACCCATTTGCAGAGAAAACCAAGAAGATTTGACTAGGGAATAGTGTAGGGGCAAGTTGTAGGAGGGACGAGCTAGGGCCGAGTTGGCCTTAAGCAGCTCCAAAATACCATTAAAAAAACCAAAAATCACACAGAAAACCAAATCGACAACCCGATAATCAGTAACTAAAACTACACAATACCTCCAAACATGTATGCAACCTCAAATAATGGCTCATCTCAAAGCCGATCGAGGTAAAAAAAAGTAGAGGTAAATGGAGGAGTTTACAGGTGTTTGAACACGAGTTTGCAGTGTTTGATGAGCATAATTTGAAAGGAGAGGTAGAGAAGAGGAGCTTGGTTACAGAGGAGAAAAAGGCCATTTTCAACCAAAGTTTTGACCTGAATATCTGTAAAAAACACCATGAAAACATAGAAAAAACCAAAAAAATAGAGATCTAAAAATTTTCAGTTTAATAAAAAATTAAAAATGAGAATAAAGAACCTCTTATTTTAGCTGATCTACTAAATTTATCCACAACTAGCTAAATGTAGTTGCAAAACCCCGAAAAACTCAAGGATATCTGCACATCTACGAAGAACATAGCAAACAGAAAACTTTCCAAGAATAACTTGTTAAGCACGTTAGCAATAAAATTCTAGAATCTAATGATTGAAAAAATTGCACGAGGAGAAAAAATGAAACCAAGAGTAATCACAACTCAAATGATGAATGCACGTTTACCTAATCTCATCTCTGATACCATGAAAGAGTTTGTGAGAATCGTATCGAAAACTATGCACCACGATGAAGTTACACTCCAAAGGAAACGTAATAGCTCCAGCGTAATCACAAGGAGGAATCGATCAATCAATGGAAGAACTTGCATAACAAAACAAATCTTGCACATAGAGAAAGACAATGGAGTGTCTTGGCATACTCATAAATGTCAAATGAAGGGATACATATAGGGTGTTGAGTAACCCTAGTGCATGACACACAAGCAAACCCTAAACCTAACCTAAACCTAACCCATGTGAGATGACCCTCCATATGTGAGTGGAGGACACATAGGATCCAAAACACCAATAATATTGATCCTGTCTCGATCTGCGAGCCCAACCATTTGCACTTGGTGACCCCGAACTCCGCTTGAAATGGACCGCCTTGAAACCCGGTTTTAGTTTCTTTGCATTTGTTTCGTTTTGGAACTAGAATCACATGCATAACGATGGGTCTTTCTCGCCATGAATATCGAAGGGCTTGGCCTCATGTACCTCTAGAGAAATATGAAAAAAACCTATGTAAAAATACAAAATCATATATGCCTCAAATGAGACATGCAAAGTGTGCACAAGCACTTCTTCTGCTCAAAACAAAGTCTACTCCTACTCCTACACTAACCAGACAAAAAGAAGCTAAACAACCCCTGCTAAAGGAAGGGAGAAGTAGCTTCCCTTTCTCAAAATGGGAAGCCATGCAAATGATTTAACACAAAATATGGCTTCCTGTATGAGTGAAAAACTGACTATAAGCTGGTCCTCCACCCAAATCATCAAGGTATCTACATCAACCAAAAATACCTCCTCAAGTTGATTGGTATTGGACTCTTGGAGGTGCTGATGGCGACCCTTGGTGTTTTGAAACTCATCCTCATGCCCTTAAGTGGGCATGACTAGTTCTGGCTTCTCTTTTGGTTCAAATGAAGTCAAGTAGCTGATTGGGCACTGTTTTATTCTTTGAATGCACCCTTTGCTCTGAAATTTAACTCCAAAAATGGAATCTGTTGTGGACCTTCTTGGATGAATGATGTGAGAGGGATGATCAAATTCTCTTGCCTTTTCCCTTCCTTCTCCCCGTGAATAACGTGGAAGACTCATATCTTCCAACCTTGGTCCCAGAGGGATGTTGTGAGACATAGGCTATTGTTCTTGAGTGCCCTCCTTTATGGCAAAGAGACTCATATTCTTGGAATGTGGGTGATAGAGGAGTAAATGATGTAATTTCCTCGTAATCCTCTCTATCAATGAAATCCTCCAAGTCGGACAGATAATATTTCTTCTTGTTTTCCTGTTGCATGTGCTCGACCTCCTCCATGGTGTCCTCCAGATCTGTAATTTGCTCACCATGGTCCCCCTCATCTTAAAACATGAAGTTTGACAGCTCAAACTCTTCTTCAACATTAGAGTTTGAAGGGGATGAAGTGGGAGGAAGAATTGAAGGTTATCTTGTGGCCTGCTCTACACTTGGAGCCTCTAAAACTGTATGGTCCTCCTCCATTGTGGGTTCATCAATCAAATCAGGCCCTTGAAATGAAAGAAAAAATATTCAATGATGTTTTCTTCATTGAGTGGTTTCAACTCTGATTTGATCTCTCCCAGCTGCTCCTCTTCAATGGGACTTGGAGATGGTTGTTCTTCCTTCTTCACTGGTTGTGCAACTTGGGTTAGATCAACATCCTCTTCAGAAAAAGTGCCATAAACAGACTGCTAATTTTATTCCTCTTGTTCTTGCTCTTCTTCTGCTGCAAACTCATCCTTAGCCACCACTGGCTCTTCAACCTTTACCTCCTTTATTGGCTTAACCATCAAGGGGATCTTTGTAAACTCAAATCTGGCAGCCCAACTCTTCATATTTTCTATCATTTCTTCTCTGTTGGGCTCCCCTTCTTGTTGTTCTCCTTGGATTCTTGAGTCTCTTCCCAACATGGACTTGGGAAAGAAAGAGGAGTGGCAAGGTTGGGGTTCAACCAGTTTTTCTATTGTTTTTGGTGGAGAGGGGAGTGGAACTTCTTGTTTGTTTAGAGGGGATGACTACTTGGAAGGGAAAAGGGTAGAAGAATCAAGATGAGGTGGAAGACTAGGAGATGGGGAAGGGAAGTCAACACTTGGGGCAGCAAGTGAGGGGCTTGACTCATGACACTGTTGAAATGATAAAGATTGAGGAAGAGGAAAAGAAAAGCTAGGAGGTGGTGGACTTACCCATTGACAAGGTTGTCTTGTGTCCAACTCATAAGCCTCAATATCCTCAATCCACTGTGTAAGTTGAGGTAGCATTTCAACCATGAAGTCAAGCTTCTCATGAGGGCTGTAATGTCTTGGAAAAGGGCCTCCCCATGAATAAGGTGCCCTAAAACCAATCCTGAATGCCTTCATATGTGATGTAGCCCTGGACTGCACCATGATAGCCTCCATTGTTTGAATCTTCTCCAGCAGATCAACATCTTCCATGTAGTTGTCACCATCATGTGTCCCCTTATTCTTGATAAGCTTCATGGTCAAACTAGTTTTGACCCTGCTAGCCTACCTCTACTTTGACTATTCAACCCCTGAATTTGTCCCTTTTTTGGAGTTGGGACACATGGTGAGCCCGCGATCATTTCGGGACTGCCTCCAAACTTTCCTTTTGAAATCGCGCTATGAGACACATGGAGGCTTCCAGCTGGTTCTCTATACTTAGTTGTTTTGGGCCCGCTCTCCTTTTTTGGTCCCTGGACATGTGGAAGCCTCATGCTCAATTGAGTCTCTGCTCAGGGTCCCACTTTTGAATGTGCGTTGTTGAGACACTTGGCACCCTCCGCTGACTCTTATACTTTTCAACAACCGGTGCAACTTTTGGGGCTCTGGACACATGGAGGCTTGGCGCTTGTTTGAGTCTCTGCTTTTGGATTTAACCTTTCAAGAAACTAAGTTAAGACACTTGGTAGCTTCCATTGATTCTTCCATACTTAGCCAATTTTGGCTCGCTCTGAATCATTTGTGAAGCCGAAACCTTTGAGTCTTTCTTCGTTTCTCTCCTTTGAGCCTCTGGTTTTCTTTGACACTAGTTGCTTCTTCCCGACGTTGCTACTCCATTGTAGAGCCCGCCTATAACCTCGTTCATTGGATTCGAAGCGTGGGTTCATTTGACGGAACCATTTCTTGATTTTTTTCCCGCACG
Organism: Taxus wallichiana var. yunnanensis; assembly: GCA_018340775.1. Classification (NCBI taxonomy): domain Eukaryota; kingdom Viridiplantae; phylum Streptophyta; class Pinopsida; order Cupressales; family Taxaceae; genus Taxus; species Taxus wallichiana. The sequence continues at coordinate 1,038,224,042 of CM031239.1, forward strand.
GGGTCGCATTTGATCAATTTTGTCGGGGGACAAAATAGAGATAACACCTTCCCTTGGTGAAAAGTCTTCCCTAGGCCTGCAAACACACCTTTGGGAAAAATTTCTTCCCTAGGTCCGTAGGCCATCCTTTGGGAAAAATTACTTTCCTAGGCCCGCAGGCTCACCTTTGGGAAAAATTTCCTCCCTAGGCTCGCCAACCTGTAACTTAAGAACTATGAGGAATTAGGAGAACTTATTTATATCAATGGAAAGAGAAGGAAATTTCCTATCTAATGGAAATGTTTTCAGGAAAAGTTAAGTGTGTTAAATATGTGAAAAATCAGGTTGAAGTTTTAAGATGAGCCTAAGAGTGGGTAAGTGGGAAATTACCCCTTTTTAACTTAAATGTTTAACTCTAAAGCATGGGTTGACCCTTTTAAGGGGTCACATTATGGAATAAGAGAATGTTTTTCTATCCCATGTAAATAAGAACCTTGGTTATTGTTTAGACCTAGTGAAATTAAAAACCTTGGGCATTTAATTGTTTTGGCCCCTTTGACCCTCTAAAATTAATTAAGGAATATTTAACTATAGTGTTAATTTAATTATTTATTAAATTAACACCTAAGAGAAATTTAACTATATTTGGATTAATTATACTCATTAATTTTGTAATGTGGATCTAATGTTTGTTACAACGGAAAATTTCATTTATTAAATTATAATTGACTTTGAATCTTTGTTGTGACAACTGTTGCTTGAAGCCTGGTAGTGGTCACACTTTTCAAAAAAAAAAAAAATCCATAATTTTTCTATCTAAACCTAGGTTGTTCTTGGGTCTCGAGTGGTCGGTTTTAGCGGGTGTTATAGATAGTGTCTTCGGTTCATGTTGTTCTATTACGTGTTTCCATATGACCTTTTTACACGTGCACCACCATCTTCCTAGGTGGGCCAAAATGGGTGTTTAGAGCAGGGCATGGGAAATCATTAAATCTTAATGGAAGGTGGATTTTGTAGATGTCGTATTTGGGGTGGAAAGACCCCTAGTCCCAATCTTTTGTTCCACAACATGACACTCACCACATAATAATAGAAATAAACCCACAGTTCACAAATCTTCCATTTTATCGACAAACCACATATTATAAAAGCAAACACCATCACTTATATATACATAAAAATATAGGCCAATAATGAATGATCCATAAACAACATTGCATAATATCGGTTGTTGAATTTGTAATGTTAACAAGTACCTACATTGATATTCAATTTTTGAAACTAGACTGATCCAACCAAATTCTGATAACTGATCAACATAATTATAATCTTCAAGTTGCAACATTCCCTATTTATAACCTTGGAATAGCTAGAGGATTGAAGGAGGACCTATGCACTTACGACAAAAATCATCTTTTGCCAATGCCTTAAACATTTTCATGTTTCACTCCCTTCAATTTAACTTCTCTGATGCATCCCCTTCGACGTTTCCATCACACATCTCACATGCGATTCCTAGTTATGTAGAACATTAATATTATGTTTTTATACATGAAGTTTATAAAATATGTAAAAAAAGATAATAAAAAAACTGTTTGTTTTTTAAACATTGATTTTACTTATAAAAATATTTTTTCGACATGAAATATAATTTCAATAATACAAGTTAAAATTTTGAATACATAAATGACATAGAATTTTAAATAATATTAAAACATTCAAATTTTAAGTTTTAAAATAAAATAAAATAATACATTGAATGATTTATTTTTGAAAAAAATGATATGTTCATAAAAATGAAAAACTTAGAGAAAATAAAATTATTGATACTTTATAACTAATAAGAAAAATAAACAGTGCTTGCGAATGCATTAATTTTTTGAAACATGGGTAAAAATAGTCATTAAATGCGATTTCTTATAAAAAAAAACGAGAACTTGAAAGGGTAGATAACTATGTTATTGTCACAATTATAACTTTTGATAAAAATAAAATAAAAACTATTCATTTTGTTCATAATATTTTGCCAAATAGTTCACTTGCTTTCTCTATGCTGCCACATTTTACATGCCTGTCTTCTAAGGAAGCTACCCCATTACCAAAGAACAAAAGCACTCAAGTGTGAGAAAAAATGCAGTTGAAGCTATGTTCATAGAATTATAATGCTCGAAAGCAAGAGCAAGGTTATGGGTATTGTTTTCCACATCAATCTGATCACAATTTATAACACAACCATAAATTTAAGGGCTTCATGTACATGATGGAACTGATTTATTTATTTTCATTAAAAAGTCAGTCTTACATTGAGGAGAACAATGTAATGTGCAATCACTACTTCTGCCATAGCGCTACTGTATGAAAAGATCGAATACTTAGGCAAGTGTTATCGAATTGTCTACTTCCTCCAGATTTGACCATAAATTTTCATTTGCTAGACTTGGTATATCATCCACTCCAAGGACAACTCCGTGATAAGCCGGAACAACCGCTACTACAGAAACTTCTTTCAATGCCGATACCTAAGAAATATAAAACAAAGTTTATAAATCCTCGTTAGAAAATAAATCCAATAGTAAAGTTATCAGCAGAAGAGGATTGAAAAAGTAATTGTGTGTGGGAAAAATTCAAATGAAGAAAACCTTTTGCAATGAAATGCTCTTCCTCAAAAAGTAACTCTAACAATGCAAAATTAGGAGTGACAACAATCTTGACAATCTGATAAAAACCCACACTGTGACTTCACTAATAAGAAGTTCAAATGTTGTGTTAAGGCTGGAATTTACATATCAAATAAAAAGAAACTAAAATACAACACCTTTTGTACCTTAAAATGACATTTACAAGGCCATTGGAAAATGCTACTATCACACCCAAAGCAATTAGAGTTGAAACTGGTGTTGCCCTTGTTAAAGGTGTTCTAAGAAGGGGAGGAAAGGCTCTATGAGAGGCTTGAAAGAGTCAGCTAGTGCATAGTTCCCATAAGATGGAACAATTAAATCCTACCCTCTAGTGCAACTGCAATCATGATAAAAATGGCCTCAGTCGCTTGCACCAATTTATAAATAAACAATACGAAAAATATCACATCCATTAGGCAATTTAGCATTAAATAATGTGCCTAATAATATAAAAATTTGAAAGGCATCTACTATCACATAACGACAAAAATATCAACAAAAATGTAGAGATCGATACCTAGAAAAAATTTCATCGTGATGATGCTACTAACAATCATGAAGTTGAAAGTCATTGCTATTGTTGGAGTGTAAAATCTTTGTTGATGGCATTTTGCTCCTTCTGAAGTCATATCATTACAATATGTTAACATGGATAAAATCTAATTGGCAGAACATATCTTCAATGAGAACTGTTTAACTAAATTAGACTTTAAATATACAATTGAAACAGTTAAGTGTAGAAGGAATCTCCATTGTCTAATCGAGATATCAATATATAATAGCTTCTAAAAACATCTTCCAATTTAAAGTCATTAACATTAAAGCTCATTCAATATCAAAAATTTTAGCAAACGTTAACTATGCACATCCTTAAAATTCTTAAAATCTTTCGTTCCAGGTAAGGAATGTTTTGACATATCTAATAGTCAATGCAGGGTTACACAAGCTAACTTGTTTTTAATTGTCATTTCTTTCTCTAGAGAATAAGAACTTAGACAGTATTCTTCATTTACAAAGTCTAAATTATACTAATCGTATACATTATTCTCCTTTAACAAAATCAGGAGCATAATATGAGATATTTCACATGTCAGCAACCTCTCTAACTGCAATAGAGAGATATGCTACAAGCATTTCCTAGTTACAAATCCAATCAAAAGGAAGGGGATAAGTCATAAAAGAAAGCAGCTAGTGAAGTATTTCCATCCTTGAAATCCTGAATGGGTTTTTGTTTTAGAAAATTTATTGGATGGTAATTGAAATTTATTTGAGAATGCATTTGAAAAGTTGATTTTGAAGATGAACTCTAGGTGCCTAGATCAACAACAAATAAAAATAGGAGTCCAAATCGATAATGTTAGTGCAAGAGAAGCTAGAGGAATAGTTAATAAGCATAGAAGATAGGTTGTGAATATTGCTTCTTGTCTCTCTTTAGAAATAATTCAAGGGAAGAAGGTTTATAAACATAGTGCAAGAGCTTTTCAAAAAGTACGGGAGCTATGAGCAATCAAGATAAAACTCCAGTCATTCATAATATTGAGAGTTTACGTTGAGGAATTCACATAGTATCTCCGTGGTTATTCATGGTCAAAGCAAGCAGCCATGCAACCAATAATATGTTTCCTAGGACAGTGTTTGAGTTTAACTAGTTACAAAATGCACTAAATTGTGTCAATTCAGAGTATCATATTGTGGAGGATTTGAAGACGCATTAAAATTAGATGTAGGTTGATAGAAGGCAATACTAGTAATTTCAATTTTACTGTAAAATCCATTTCAACCCAGATCCAGACCAAACACAGCCAACTTCTGGTAATTGTGCATGTCGGCATGGGGTACATAAGAGGGAAGATTCAGAAACAAACACATTCTGATAGGGAAAACATCACAAAAACTCTAGGATTTGGTACAATTTTGTGGAGGATTTGAAGACGGATTAAAATTAGATGTAGGTTGATAGAAGGCAATACTAGTAATCTCAATTTTATTGTAAATTCCATTTCAACCTAGATCTGGACCAATTATAGCCAACTTCTGGTAATTGTGCATGTCGGCATGGGGTACATAAGAGAGAAAATTCAGAAACAAACACATTCTGATAGGGAAAACATCACAAAAACTCTAGGATTTGGGACAATTGAGACAATCAAGGTAGACAATGAGCGTGAGATACAAATCATTACAGTTTTAATATTTAAAGTGTTTTTGTATGCTACATCTTTCGTTTACAATGGGCTTAATCCTACAGTACAAATATATTTGTATAATTTATAAACATCATTTAGATTAAGGAATCCATAAAATTCAATCAGAATACTGAAAATCGAAACACATGAACATGTAAATAAGCGTACCACAATTGAAAACCTTGTTTAGAAGCACATAAAAGTTTCCTTTAAACTTTTGTAGGCAAGCTACCGAAGATATCATAATGACAGAGTTAAACATAGCTCAAATCCAAAGAAGGATATGAATACAAAATAAGTGAAAACAATTTAGATTGCTATATGAAGTTGAAACATAATTTCACTTACACATTGCCAAGTCTTTCAATTCATAATAAGAGATGGAGATCTATAACCCATGTCAAGCTTCATTCTTTCCACCACTTCTAATTTATTATAAAATGTTCTCCCATCCTTCATATATACATCAATAAGAATATGAAAATGTCACCTGCTTTCAATTATGCCTTGATGGATTCCCATTCCCTGTTTGACAAAGCTTCCATTTTGGCACAGGCAAGAAGGATGCTGGTAAAGGTTGTGGGGTTTGGTTTTAAACTTGCCAACTACATTTGCTTAAAATTCTACATGGCCTTTTCAACAAGTCTATTTTTGGCATATCGTACAATCATCACATTCTTCAAGACTACACATCAGGTTGAGGCATTTGTTTGAATAGCTTTAAAGAACATCATTTTGTGCATACCAGCAATCATCGCATTCCACGAGACTACTTTTTGTTAAGATATTTTGTCAAACAGTTCATGTGCCTAGTGTATGCTTCCACATTTTGAATACATGTCTACTAGGACATTTATAACTCTGTAATATCTCGAGAAAACTCTTTGATGGATATACATGCCCTGTTTCAAAGTACCCATTTTGGCACAGGTTGGGAAGATGCTGGCAAAGGTAAAATGATTGGGTTGGACATCTATATTATGGGTTGTGGAGCTCTCCATTTTAAACAAACCCCCCAAAACTCAACTAGAATATTAGCTAACCTACATGATCATTATTCCTGTTCCCAAGAACAATCGTGAAAATGCATGTTACATAGATGGATAATATAATGTCCCTCTTTAGTATTTTACTGCACCCTACAAATTTTTTGGTTCCTAGCTAGGATAGGGTCAGGAACTTGCCACTTTCTGATCACCACGATTCCGTGAGGGTGAGGTGAGAGCATACGGTGAACAAGCCACGTGATTACTCACTATGAATTTTCAATGTAAACAACAATGATGATTAACATCCAAAACCGCCACTTAATGTATGCAACTGTTGTTTTATGCCTTAGAAGATCAAACATATATGCAAGAATGTTTACTAAATAATATATACCTCACTAGAGTTTATTAACATCAACAAAACAAAGAAGGAAATCAATTTACTGTGATGTGCCCAATTCCCAGAGACTTTAACTACACCACAATGTATAAATGATTATTTGTAGAATGCAGTTTTTAATGACATTGAATTGATTATCATCTATGTAGCTGGGGTACGGCAAGCAGCAACCCCTCGTATCGGTATGGATATGTACCCAGGATTGGTTAGGGTATGACCGAGACCCCGGACGTGCGTCTCAGACGTGCCCGAAGATACCCAGGCATACTAGTTGTACCCACTCTGCCCCGATGAGCATCGTTGATACTCATACTTAAAGCATTTAATAGTTGCCAATACTAAGGCGGTGTCCGAGGATATTTGCAAAAAGCATGTTTGAAATTGTATTGAGCATGTATCTAAATGAATTAAAAGATTTAACCAACTACTATTCCTAAGAACCTATTCTATCCGATCAAAGCATGATGAAATAAATAGAGACCCCTAAGTCTATGAATTAAGAGAATAAAAGCATGTTGAAGCAAGATGGGACAGTCTTAAATGTTTTAAATACTCGTAATGCTTGAAAGTAATCAACTTTTAAATAATCTGAAATTAAACAAACATCTAATTCATTCTATGAATTAAGAGAATTAAAGCATGCTGAAACATAAATTAAACAAACATCTAATTTATTCTATGAATTAAGAGAATTAAAGCATGCTGAAACAAAATAATAGTCTTAAATGTTGTAAATATTGTAATACTTGAAAGTAATTGATTGCCAAATAATCAGAAATCAAACAAACATCTAATACCTCCCTTCACATTGGGGAGGAGTGGCCCTTGCTCTTTCCTACGATCCGGTTGCAACGTTTTAATTACACAAGCTATATTGAACTCAAAATCATGCCCTTTTATTGATCAAGTAATAGTTTGATACAATTCTTTTCATCTCAAAATGCTAACCTTTTTCTAATCCTAATAAATACACTTTTAATAACAAGCGAAGTCAAGTTCCTCCTCCAGGGAACTTGTTATTTTAACAATAATGCAAAAGTTATCTAAACAATTAACTAACAAATTTGTATGCGAACAACAACATAACTAGGAGTCACAAGGTCGAAGTAACCATTGCATGTAGCTTATTGACCAGATTTATCCTTTTAAATGCTAGTGGAGTCCTTGTTAACAACGTCCAACTGATACTTTGGAGATAACTAGAGTTGAAACAACTCGAGTACTTGAGTTCTTTGCATAGTAGTGGTTGTTAATTTACTCTTGTTGAAGGAGATAATCTGTTTGTTTAAAAGACAATTTCCATCCAAATAATCTGAGTTTCCAACTGACCTGATGTTAATCAGGCATTCCATTTATTGTGAAAGTCAAGCGCTGACCGGATGCTGATGCTAATTAGGTGCTCCTTGAATTATGCAACTCATATGCAAACTGGATAGGTTCCTTGTGTTGTGCAAGTCCTGCGCTCCAATGCATGAGTCATGCGATGGGCTTTTAAATAAAATTAATACTAGTAGTTTTGGGTGCATATTATCAAAGAAGAAGAGCATAGAGCTAGAAATTTTACTGCAACTAACTGTGAAATGTTCTTAGCAACACCTGTAAAGGAAATGCCAGTAGCCCCACTCCAAAGGAGCATTTCTTAAGAAGGCTAAAGGGAAATTGGAAACCTTTATTCAGTAGGCTGAAAATCTAAAAGCAGAGTTCTTATTCATTTGATAGCTGAAATTGTCTTCTGGGAGTGAAGACAGACAAGGACATGAAAGCTGATATGGCAACAAAATTGAATAAAATTCTCCTCGACTCAGGTATTACCCACATTGAGCGTAATGTTCAATTCTTGGCCAGGATTTTGGTCGTAATGATTGTGTGCGAATCAATTTTTTCATTCGCTATAGAGTCTACAAATTTTTTCAAGAAGATGATGTTATGGCAGAAAAAGTGAATGAAATTCACCATGCATAATTTTCAGTGCTTGGCTACTATTCTAGTCACAAAAATGCTTCAATTCAAGCTACCTTTATAGTGTGCAATATTATTTTGTATTTATACTTAATAATTGTTTCGTACTTCAAAATTGATTTTCTGTAACACCGCAGACCACTGAAGATAAGGCGAGATTTCTATCTGATCACTAGTGGATCGCTATGTTTTAGTCAACGGGAAACAATTGTTAGTATGTCTGGTTGATTTTCTAGTTACAACAGTTTTTTTAATTAGAGCTATTAGAGAAACTCAAATGTCTATGAAGGTTTTGTTTGTATGCACTGGAGGAGCTGGTGAGGATTCTAATAATCTTTCGTAGTCCCTATGGTGGAATTTATAAGTCATGAAATTGTTATCTGAACATTGTGCAGTTCCACATCTCCTACAAGGGAGCACATAAGCTCTTCATTTGCCAGAATGCTTGATCCAGCTCTCATTAAGGAGATCAAGAGTGCAGTAAACATACCTATCATAGCCAACGCTAGGATAGGCCATTTTATTGAATCCCATATCCTTGAAAAAATTGTTATTGATTTTGTTGATGAAAGCAAATTCCTCACCACTACAAATGATGTGCACCATGTTAATCAACATAATTTTTGTGTACCATTTATCTATGAATAATAGAACCTTGTAGAAGCACGTAGAAGGATTTTTGTAGGAGTTTCTATGATCAGGAATAAAGGAGAAACTGATTTTTGCTCCTATGAACTTGTGATGCAAATCAAACAGCTGGAAAAGATTCATGTTAACTTTGTAGCAGGAACTGTGAATGCAATTTCTCATGCTCCTTTGATGATGCAGCTAGGTTGTGATAGAGTTTTTTGTGGGTTCTGATGTGTTCTGAAGTGGCGATTTAGCTCACAAGGTTTGAGCTATTGCACATTCTATGACTCACTATAATGATCCCCATATTCTCGAAAAGGTTAGCTGTGTTTTAGGATAAGAAATGGTTGGTATTAATGTCAACGATACAAAAGTGTACAAAGCTGGAATGACTAGTAAAATATTAAACTCGAGGCAGATAATATGAGATAGAGAGAATTTGAAACTCTCCGACAAAATGAAACTATAGTAGGTTGGCTTCATCAATACAACATTGATGGGTTGGTCAAGCAGTCAAGACGTTCACTCCCTTTGTTGTTAATAATAAGGATATCATTTAAGGAAATCAAACGAACTCCAGAATTCTTTGTTGGTAGTGAGGCTATTGCACATTCTATGACTCACTATAATGATCCCCATATTATTGTCAACAATAAAAAAGTGTACAAAGCTGGAATGGCTAGTAAAATCTTAAAGTCGAGGCAGATAATATGAGATAGAGAGAATTTGAAACTCTCCAACAAAATGAAACTATAGTAGGTTGGCTTCATCGATACAACATTGATGAGTTGGTCAAGCAGTCAAGAGGTTCAGTCCCGTTTTGTTGTTAATAATAAGGTAATCATTTAAGGAAATCAAACGAACTCCAGAATGTAGAGAATCTGCAGTCTTATACAACAAACAGCATAAAAGAAATAAACAAAATACTTAAATAACGTGCATAAACATATGAATATTCAAACCAGCATTGTTGTGCGTAATCTCCATTAATAGAAGCTTCATCATACTCAAATCTTTAGCTCTTTACAATCAAGTTGTGCGTGTAGCTGTGTGCTTTCAATGCACATCCTTCCTTGCGTGTGCAGATTTCACACCTTTGTGTGTGCATACAAAGCAATTACAATTGCTGTTATTTAAATAGAATAACTCACCCACTAACAGCTCTTCAACCGAGCATTCTAAATATAAACTCATGCTTTAAATAGTTGCATGCTATACATGAATTAAAACAAATTTATTTGAATTAAATCTAATGATAAAAATAAGATAAAGTGACTTAACTAAAGGAAACTAAAACAAGACTAAATCTAAAATTAGCTTTCCTAAAAACTACGGTTGGAATTAAATATGCAACACATGCATATTTCCAACACTCCCCTTAATTTCAAAGCGTAGCTTTCACTCTTCTAGAGTTGTGTTTGCCTTTTAGATCTGCCATGTGCAGGATCACAAACTCCCAAACAATCTCTCAAATATTTGAAAAATTCTTTTGTTAAAGCCTTTGTAAAAGTGTCTGCAAACTGATCTTCGGATCTACAAAATTCAAGATGAATTTCTTTGTTGTTTACCAGCTCCCTGATGAAATGATACCTCGTATCAATATGCTTGCTCCTCTTATGAAAAACATGATTTTTAGACAACGTTATGGCTGAGTTGTTGTCACAAAAAATTTGTGTAGCTTCCTCTTGTTTCTGTTGTAAATCTGTCAACACTCTTCTCATCCAAACAACTTGACATGCTGCTCCTGTTGCTGCTACATACTTTACTTCTGTTGAAGATAACGTGACAATGGGCTGCTTCTTTGATGCCCATGAAACCACTCCTATTCCAAAGTGAAAAGTATAGCCGGATGTGCTTTTCGACCATCTATACTTCCAGCACTGTCACTATCTATATAACCAATGAGTTTGAACTCATCTGAACTTGAATAAAGAATTCCATGATTTCTTGTTCCACGTACATACCTCAAAATTATTTTTCCAACTTGCCAATGTGAATATATTTGGAGATTCCATGAACCTTGATATGAGGCTCACACCACACATGATATCAGGCCTTGTGGCCGTCAAATACATAAGACTTCCAACCAACTTTTTAAACAATGTTGGATCCATAAATGATCCTTCATCTTCTTTGCTCAAATTCAAACCTACTATAACTGATGTTGGCATTGGCTTACAATTCAACATGTTAAATCTTTTCAAAACGTCACTTGCATACTTTTCTTGTGAGATAAAAACTTCACCTTCTAATTGTTGAACTTCAATACCCAAAAAATAATGCATAAGACCAATATATGTCATCTCAAACTCCTTCTTCATGGCTTATTTGAATGACTCTGTAGATATATTTCTAGTAATGATCAAATCATCTACATATAAACAAACAATTAAAATTTTACCTTGCTCATTTATCTTGGTGTATAAGGTAGGCTCACTCTTTGCTCCTACTAAAACCATTCTCAATCAAATAAGAATCTATTCTATTGTACCAAGCTCTAGGTGCTTGCTTGAGACCATAGAGCACTTTCTTCAATCTGTATACTTTTCATTCATGACCTTCAATCTCATAACCTTCTGGCTGATTTACATAAACTTCCTCTTCAAGGAATCCATTTAAGAATGTTGATTTAACATCCATATGATAAATAGGCCATTTGTTTTGAGTTGCAATTGCTAAAACCATTCTTACCGTGTCCAAATGTGCTACTGGTGCAAATGTTTCATTGTAGTCAACTCCATATTTTTGTGTAAAACCTCTTGCAACCAGCCTTGCTTTGTGTTTCTGTACTTTTCCATCAGCATTGTATTTTGTCTTGTAGACCCACTTGACTCCTATCACGTCCTTTCCTTTTGGAAGATCCATCAGCTCCCATGTCTGATTCTTCTCTATAGCATCGATCTCATCATCCGTGGCTTTTTCCCAAACTTCATTCTTTATAGCCTCTTCGTAATATCTTTGGATCTACTGCTTGAGAAAATAATGCAAAAAATGAAAATGAATTAGTTGTATCAACATTATAAATCTCGGTTAGAATTCTTGTTTTCCGTTGTGTAGGATTATTCGATGCAGGACTGCTTTGTGGTGATGGAGTAGCTTTTGGTGTTCCCTGTGGTGTCTCTTGCATGGTTGAAGATGGCTGAAATCTTGGTGACCTCCTGACTGTAGATGGAGGTGTAGCTTGTGCTACAACTTGTGGTGCATGTCCAAGATTTGTAGATATAGTACCTTGTTGCTCTAAAGTTTCATCTGTCATATCATCATGCGGAATAGATGTTGCTATACTCATTATTTTCTCTATACTTCCATCCCATGCTTCATTCTCAATAAATTGTACATCCCTGCTGATCACAACCTTTCCAATGACTAGATTGTATAACTTGTACGCTTTTGTATTCTTTGAATACCCAACAAAAATACACTTTTCTCCTTTGTTGTCTAACTTCTTCCTTAGCTCATCAAGTACATGTGCATACACTACACAACCAAAAATTTGAAATGTGAAACATTGTGTTTCCTATTAGTCCATGCTTGTTGAGGAACCATGTTCCTAATAAGTTTCGTTGGACACCTGTTCAAAATATAAACAGAAGTTTCTACTGCTTCTACCCAATACTCATTTGGAAGATGTTTTTCCTTCAACATGATTCTCATCATCTCCATGACGGTTCTATATTTCCTATCTGCCACACCGTTCTGTTGTGGTGTATACCTGGTAGTAAACTGCTTGTGTATACCATGATATTTGCAAAAATTCATAAACTCATTAGAAACATACTCACCTCCTCTATTCGTTCTGAGAAATTTGATGTAGTATCCACTTTGCTTCTCCACTAATGCCTTGAACTGCTGAAATGTATCAAAGGCATCTAATTTATTTCTCAGAAAATAAACCCATGTCTTCCTTGTGTAATCATCAATGAATGCCATAAAATAAATACAACCTCAATAGAAGTTGTCTCGCATAGGTCCACATAAATTTGAATGTACAATCTCTCAAGTGGTGCACTTGCTCTTGCTATTTCGCCAAATAGGAATGAATCTATGTGTTGCTTTCCCAAAATACAACCTTCACATACCTTTTCAAGTTTCGAATCAATGGCAAACCTTTAACCATTTTTTTCTATGTAATAAATTCAAACCTCCAAAATTCAAATGTCCATACCTTAGATGCCAAAGCCATGTTTCATCCTTCATGACTGAATGAAAAGTTGATTGTGTTCCTTCAAACACATGATTTGTTTGTTGTAGCACGAGACCTGATTTTCATTGGTGCAGGACTCATTTGTTTGAGTGCAGGACTCAACAAAAGACATGATTTGGCTTAGCGCAGGACTTTGCTACAAACTGAGCTACTGATTTTGCTGCAAATAGATCTGATTTCTTCTTTTTCCTGGTTTCAAAATCAATGGAAACATCCTATTGTTTCTCATCTTCACTTTTCAATCAACTGAGTCTTTAGGAGATTTGTCCACAATCACGCATTCATTCTCTTCCATATAGACTCGGTATCCTTTCGTAGCGGTTGCCCAATACTCATAAGGTTATGTTTCAAACTGCAACATATTAAACATCTTGCATACATGTTTGCTCCCCCTGTCTTATTAGAATACTAACCATGTCTTTCCCTTTCACAGACACAATATTGTTATTTCCAAGAGTTACATCACTCCTAAGCTGAATCATCCAAACTAGAAAACAAATCTAGATTACCTATTATGTGATTACTACAACCTGAATCCAAATACCATACATCACATGGACTCTCTCTTGACAAATTATATTCAATAGGGGATAAAGAAGGTATTGCTTTGGCAATCCTTGTGCATGCAATAAACATAGGTTTAGAAATAGAAATTCCAACCTGATTTTGATTTTGTCTCTCCTGATCATATTGATTTTTCTTGCAATCATAAGCATAGTGCCCATACTTCTTGCAATAATGGCATTGAACATGAGAATTATCTTATCTCTGACCATAACTCTGTTCTTGATTCTGTCCTCTTCCACCCGAGTTTGATGAACCACTGCCACGTCCTCTAGATGGACTTCTTCCTCTACCTCTTGAGCTGAAACATCCTCTTGTTTTGCCACAACTACCTGCTGGATGAGATGAAAAATCCGATCTACACTTGCATGTGATATATTCATCCTTTGTTCATGATTGATTAGTGATGCATGCTAACTCATCAATAGAAAACTGACTCAAATCCTTAGTTTCTTCAATAGCAACAACTAAAGGATAAAATTTCATAGGAAAACTTCTAAGCAATTTTTCAATAATCCTTGTGTCTTCAAGAGTCCCACATTTGATTTAATTAACTAAGCCAACTACATAAGTAAAAATGATTCTTTAGAATCTGAATTTTCATTGCTAAATTCTCAAAATCTCTATGAAGTAACTGTAGCTTGGCGGTTTTTACTTTCTCCTTACCTTGATATGCAACTTGTAAAGTATCCCATGCAGTCTTTCCTTGACTCGTTGTTGCCACTCTTGGAAGAATGCTTTCATGCATTGCCTGATGAATATAGAAAAGATATTTTCTGTCCTTCTTTCTTAACTCCTTCAAAGTATCTTTCTCTACTTGAGAAAGTGTAGTATATGCTCTTTGCATTTTGCGAGGAGCTCTGTGTACCCATCTTCAATGATCTCCCACACGTCTTGATATCGAATAACGCCTTCATGGTCAATGACCTAGTATTCGTAATTCTTTCCATTAAATTGCAGCGTATGCATATCGGATGTAAAAGCCATAGCTTGCTACCAATTTAATAAGTGTTGGAATAACCTTGCTCGATACCAATTTGTAGACAATCTGCGAGTCTTATATAACAAACAACATACAATAAATAAATAGAATACTTAAATAACTTGCATAAACAGATGAATATTCAAACCAGCACTACTGTGTGTAATCTCCATTAATAAAATCTTCATCATATTCAGAGCTTCAGCTCTTTACAATCAAGTTGTGCGTGCAACTGTGTGCTTTCAATGCACATCCTTCCTTGCTTGTGCAGATTTCACACCTTTGTGTGTGCATACAAAGCAATTACAATTGTTTTTATTTAAATAGAATAAATCACCCACTAACAGCTCTTCAACTGAGCATTCTAAATCTAAAATCATGCTTTAAAATAGTTGCATGCAATGCATGAATTAAAATAGATTCATTTGAATTAAATCTAATGATAAAAATAAGATAAAGATGACTTAACTAAAGCAAACTAAAACAAGACTAAAGCTAAAATTAGCTTTCCAAAAAGCTACGGTTAGAATTAAATATGCAACACATGCATATTTCTAACACATAATGCTTTGTTAGTAGTGCGGCTGCTATCATAATTCAATATTTTAATTTACTGATGCTTGGTAAAAATATCGGATAAAGCATCAAGCTGCCTACTTTGACAGAGGCACATCACCAGTCCTACCCTGGCCTCAATCAAAACAAAAAGAATTTGAACATTTTAATATGCCTTATTTGAATTCCGCATCTCTTATGCCCTGTTTGTATTGTGCAAACATAGTTTCTGGAGTGTCTTACGGAGAATGTTCAGCAAACAATATCAAAACCATCTCTCATGTTTTCCTAATTTTGGATTAGGTGCATATCCTGTAAATCTAAGGATCTTGTCACCCTTTTTTATAGAGAACATCTGAGTATGCTGGGTGGATGGCTATAGGTGTGAATATTGGTGGTTCTTATGCTGATTTTCTTGTAACTCCAGAATAGCTACTTGTGTAATTTTCTTTCCCAACATCAAGTATGGTATGGTATGTCATATTTGGGTATAAATGGAAATGCTCATGCTAGTCCTTTTCACTTTTGCATGCCATATGCGGGTAGCTCAAGTGGATGTTCTATGCTGTCAGTATCTTCAATGATACTTGCAAATTCACCTGAATTGTATAATTGTCGAAATCTTCGTCATTTCTTTTTGGCTCATTCGGAGCTGGCACTACATCTTTACTCAGCTACTGATTCTCCTGCTTTGCTGATTTTCTCACTTTGCCTCAGCTCCATTAGGTGCTTCATATCTTCTCTTAATGAGCTTGCACAAGGGGCCACATGATTCACTATTCAAGGCACTTTCTAATGCCATCATCTCACCAATTTGCAAACCTGCCTACACACATTCAAAAGCAATATTAGAATGAAACGTTTGAGGCCAAATAGCCCCTTCATATGCTCCTTGAAACAACTCTTCTCCTTTTTCTTCTTGTTGGACTTCTTCTCTCATGTCTTCAATGAGACATTCTTCCTCTCTAGTGTCTTCTTCTTCTTCTCCTAACATCACTCCTTCAAGATGGCAAATGCTAGTCTCCATATCCTCTTCTATCGCTATCTCATATTTCTCAGGTGTTGATCACCTTCTTCTTTCTTGTTGATCTTCCTTCTTCTTCTTTCCACAAGTAACTTTATGGGCCACTAAACCTTCTTTCTCATTCTCCATCCATATCATTCGCTTTCTTCTTCGATCCTCATCTACTCTACCATCTTCTTGGTATGCAATCTCTTCTTCCATAACCAACTCGTTTCTTCTCTCATGTCTTCAATGAGACATTATTCCTCTCTAGTGTCTTCTTCTTCTCCTCCTAACATCACTCTTTCGGGCTGGAAAATGCTAGTCCGTATCCTCTACTATAACTATCTCATCTTTCTCAAGGTGTTGTTCACCTTCTTCTCGCTTGTTGATCGGCCTTCTTATTCTTTCCGCAAGTACCTTTATAGGCCACTAAACCTTCTTTCTCATTCTCCATCCATATCCTTGGCTTTCTTTTTCTATCCTTATCTCCTCTACTATCTTCTTCAACTATGCAATCTATTCTTCCATAAGAAAATCTTTCTTCTTTGTACCTTCATCTTTGTATGGCATTTCATCTCTCTCTCTTATCTCTTCTCAACCTCTTTTCTCTTCCTTCTGAGCCTCAATGTGGTTTTGCTTCTTTCTTGCTTCTATTCCTCAATTTTCCTTTACCTCCAACAAGTTTGTTTCACCTTGTTTCTTTCTTGATACCTCACCTAGGCTTCTTCCTTTTCTTCCCTAGTCTTTTGGTACCTCAAAGTCTTTTCCACATTCGAATTTTCTTATTGAGCTTCTACTTACTCTTCTTCTCACTCTCTCAAGCCTCAATGGGCTACAGGGCTTCTCATGCCACCACTTGCTTTCAAGAGCTGATGTGGGAGTTGATCATGCAAGAACAAGAGTCACTACACATCTTAGGAGATGAAGAAGACATCAAAAAGGTAGAAATGGATTTATTAAAACTCTTAGGTCAATAGGATGATGCAAAATGAGATGAAAAAGAGTGTACAACAGAGATAAAGTTCTCTTTAGGAATCTTATACACTAGGAAAAAACTATTAAAGCTCCTAAATGAGAAAGAGTATGGTGAAGCATGGAAGAAGAACAATGTTGGAAATGAAAGAAAGAATTAAAGAGCTGAGAAAGAATGAAGAAGACAAAGATAAGAGAAGAGAGAGGATGCAAGTACTCAAAGATTGGAAGAAAAGGAAAAAGAAATCAGAAATACATTTGAGCTGGAGCTCAAATCTTCCCACCTGGGGAGTATGACGCAGGAGCATCAAGGTTAAGATAGAAATTTTGGATTTTCCTTAGCAATTTTGGCTTGAGTTAGTTTTAGAGGTCATTTAGGGTATTCTAGAATGGGTTCCAACCCATGTTTTCTCTCTATTATGTATAAATCTCTTAAATTGGATTTTCCCTTCAAAATGCCAAATTTGAAAATTTGAATGTCTTGAGATGGTTTTAGGTGTCTAAACTCTAGGAAAAGGTCATGAAACTTTGTAAAGGGGCTTGTGAAGGTCTAATGTGGAGAAAATAAACCTTCCAAGATGCCCCCACATGTTCAAGTGACTTGTCACCCTAGTTAGGGTATACAAATTTTGTAACTACTAAGAAACAAGAAGAAATGGAGGGGTTATTCAAATGAATGAGGAGAGGAATGAGTTATAAGGAAGTAGAGGGAGTGTAGATAGGTAGAAAGAAGACCAAGAAGGCATAAAGAAGATGAAGAAGGAATTCCCTAAATGTTCAAATAACTTGTCACCCTAGTTAGGGTATACAAATTAGTTGTAACTACCAAGAAACAAGAAGAAATGGAGGAGTTATTCAAATGAATGAGAGAGGAATGAGTTAGAAGTAGAGAGAGTGTAGGTAGGTAGAAAGAAGACCAAGAAGGCATGGTATTCTGTAGTTTCTCAGGAGAATATCATGAATATGCAAAATGTGTGTACAAACAAGCTTTGTAAGTCTTGCATTGATGAATAAAGAAGAATTTTTTGATATTTTACGTATTCTTTTTGAAGAATTTCATTGTTTTCTTGAATAAAAGGTCAATTGAAGGGTCCTCTAAGTAGAAAGGCAGAAATGTTCTTGGGACAAGAAAATTAAGTTGATGGCTTAGAAACTTGAGATACTTCATTTGTGTCTTATTTTACCAATCATATACAGATTGCAAAGGTGTGAAAATACCTATGTTCCACAAGGATGCATCCCCTTCCTTTTTAGGCTCATCACCCTATCGGGGACATTTTGGAAACTTTAGGATGGGTAGGAAGTGTCCCCTACCCATCCCCAATCTACTAAAAAAATTGGCGATGTCAAATTTGGAGCAGGGGATGGCATGGAGCGACAGGGGATGTCAAATGTCCCAGACGTCAGGGGAATTCTAAAGTCCCCCGACCATACCAGGGGCATCTGGGTGTCCCAACAATTTTTAAACTTTTTTAATTAAAAAAAAGGTTCCTTAAAAAAGGAATGTGAAGGGGCCACAAGGATCCCCACATTCATTCCTAACTAACCTAAACCTAAAACAACATGTAATTCAAATATATACCAAATATATACTTACCCCTCACCAAATATGTTTTTCTACATACGAGGGGATGGCATGGGACGATAGGGGATGTCCAGACACCCCAAAGTATGTCCAGGGAATTCTACATGTCCCTCGACCATACCATGGGCATTTGGGCATCCCCTACGTCCCAACAATGTTTAAAAAATTTTTTTAATAAAAACACAAAGTTTATAAAAAAGGAATGTGGGGGCCCACAAGGACCCCCACATTCATTCCTAACTAACCTAAACCTAAAACAACATGTAATTCAAGATATACCAAATATATTTTTTGCTGACTATTATTGTGTAGGGAGAATTGATATATTCCGTTTGAATACTTAATTTATGAGAAATTGGAGACAATTTTAATTAACAGTCTAGCATAGTTGTCACATTTTGAATAATAGTATTGTGGTATAAAAGAATGACTACTAAATATGTTGAATCATGGGTGTTAGGTAACTTTTGGTGTACAACACAGAAAAATTCTCTAGATAATTTATCCCATGGACATGAGTTGTTGATATAGAAATTGCAGTGACAATATGGATATTAATAATCAGAAGGTTTAACTCTATTCTTTGTTTGGATTTGTACTCTTATATTACAAGAAAAAAAATGGGCCTCCCAAAGAGGTTCAAATTGCACCTTGTGAAGGACTCCTTACAGGCCTATTGTTGTGTCTCTTGAATTTCCTTGCTAAATACATTAAGCTAGGCATTTGAATAAATTAAGAGTCACTGCAGCCCAGCCTTTCTGTGCACTTATTGTATGAGTGAACTCTTATCCAGGTTTGTTGCTTATCATGATAAGAAATGTTTATATGCCATTAAGCAATCCTCTGCTTGTAAGATTTGTATCATTGGTGGGAATTTTTTTATCATAGAACATTTGCATCACATTAATCTCTACTTGGTTGATAATAAGAATAATAACATGCTTAAGAGACCCAATACTATGAAGGTCTACCTGAATTAACAGTCTGTATTGAATGGTTTATCAATGTTATCATATGAATATTTGAAATTTCCTATATTTTTAAATTTTTCCCTTATTTTTAATAGCCATCCCCTATTGTCCCCTTAAAAAGGCCTCCAAAAAAATCCATCTCGGAATCACGTTCCCCGTCCCCTACCATCCACCGCTATCCACTTGGTGTAACATAGGAAAATACCCTTCAAAAGAGAAAAAGGGAAAGAATGAATCAAGAGAGTGATTGGATGATATTAAGGAGGCCTAGAAGGAATATCTTGCGGGTGTTTGTGAAGTTCTAAAACCAAGAAGACAAAAATAAGAGCAATTAGGAAGCTTGTTGTTTGTTGAACCCTAGGGTAGGGTTTTGGCAAAGGTAAAAAGTCTATAACTTGAGTCTTAACCATACAAACTTAATGAAACTTTAGGAGCATCTTGAGAGGGGTAAAACATAAGTGTGGGGAAAAAATAGACATTTATAAGGTGCTTAAGGGGCAAAAAACCCAAAAACTCAGTCGAATTGTTCTGTTTTGACCCTCTTGCAGACTGTCATGAATATCTTGAGTTAGGAGCCATGTTTAAGGGTGTTATTTTTTGTAAAATGATCTAAACTAGCCCTAGATAAATAGTTGAAAGTTTGGTGAAGAGAAATTTTGGGAAAGGCCTTCAACCGTACAAGTAAAATTAAATGAAATTCTGAGTCAAAAACCTCTTTGTTTTGAAATTCTTATACCTAGAAAAGACTATTAAATGTTGAAGTAGTTCGGGCATGTTGAAACCAAACATGATAAAAGTTTGTGGAGGGATTGAAAGGATCTCATAACTAGTAAGGAACACAAGATCTCAGAATTCAGTCCTTAGAAGTCTGTTTTGACAGCTAAAAGCAGTTGAAAGACTTGTGTTGACAACACAGTAAAAATTGTCTATTTGTGAATCATTAATGAACAAAATATAACTTAATCACTCCAAGGATTTGAAACTTCTCTAAAACCTCCCTTATTCACTCTTCCAACCCTGAAAAAGATTTCTTATGCATGGAAATAGACTTCCATACAAGAAGCCATGGAAGTCATGTAAAACTTCTCAAGAGCATGTAAAATTTTGCCTTCAACAAAGATGCATATATCATTCTCGAGTATGAGCCACAATAAATAAACACAAACTCACAAAGCTTCTTTCAACACACAACCTACAAATTTTATAATATTTCTCTAAAAATATACAGAACTTAGGGTTCCCTCCTACCTACCTTCCCCCTCTTACTTCCTCTACCTCAATTCATCATTTTCCAAACTCACAAAGCTTATTTCAATAGAGAACTCTCCCTTCTTTCAACAGAGAAACCTTTAGACTAGCTGAAGGCTCCCTTCTTTTCAAATCATTCAAATGAGCTGCAAGTTGAGAGAAACCTTTAAAAAATCTCCTATAATAGTTGCATAGTCCCAAAATCCCCTCAAATGCATCATGGTGGTGGGTGGAGGCCAATCCAAAATGGCCATGATCTTCTGTTGGTCTACATGCATACTTTGGGCATTAATGACATGTCACAAGTAAAGAATTTTACTCACACCAAGTTCACATTTTCACTCTTTGGCATAGAGTGATTGTTGCCTCAAATACCCAACACAACATCCAAGTGTTAAAGGTGTTCATCCCATGATTTCTTTGTATACCAAGATATCATCAAAGAAAAGTAATACAAACTTCCTCAAGTGCTCTCTAAAGACATGATTCATGCAAGATTGAAATGTAGCAGGGCATTAGTCAATCCAAAAGGCATTATGAGGAATTCAAAGTGGCCAAAATGACACCTAAATGCATTCTTGTAAACATACTCTTTTCTTACCCGGATTCGATGGTACTCGGATATCAAGTCAATCTTGGATAAGTAGATAGCTCCATGTAGTTCATCAATTAACTTATCAATTCTAGCTATGGGTATCTATTTTTGATTGGTCTCTTATTCAACAAGTGACAATCAATGCACATCCTCATGGTTCCATCTTTCTTTTACAAGAACCATTGAAGATACAAAGGGCTTGAACCATGTAACACTATTTCTTGCCCTGCTGATCTGAATTTCAGCTCCATTATTTGGTAGTTTTGAGTGAATTTCCCAAGAGAATGCAACCACTTTGTACACCCAAGACTACATATGTTTCACCAATACCTACCACATACAAGGCATCCATCGGTATGTACTTACCAACTATGATTTTCAGCTGTGATATCTTCTTAGTGCAAGGGATTGTGAAGCCATCCACTATTGTAACATTAAATCCCTTAAGATATTTTGAAGGAAGCCCCAGTTTTGCAACCAAATCAGCATCAATAAAACTATGTGTGGCAACACTATCAATTAGAACATTGATTGTTTTACCTTTTAGTTCCCCTCTAACATGAAAAGGATGATACCTTGGTGCCCTGGATAGTGTGGCAAGAGTACTATCTAATTGATTGTCTACTTCTTTACTTTCTTGTTCTTCATCTTCATGGTTCTCTTCATTGTCTATTTCTTCTTCCTCTCCATCGAAACAACTTCAATGTAATGCACTTGGCCCTTGCCTAAGCAACGGTGCCCTAGAGCCCATGGGTGCGTGCAATGGAAGAAAATATTCTTTCTTCTCAACTCATTTCTTGAAATATCCGCATCTTCGCTCCAAGAAAGATCTCTTTGGTAACTTGTATTCTACTGGAATGGCTTCTTTGCTTGATTAATAGGGGTTGTTCTTTGCTGCCCCATATAACTTGGTTTAGATTGTCTAAGGGGCTGATTTTTACCCCTAAGCGCCATAGATTCCAGATTTAGAGATATTTTTATTGCGTCTTGGAGAGAAGAAGGTTCAAAATCCTTCACTAACCCCTTAAGAGGTTTGGTTAAGCCTTCCATGAATAGTACAACAATTCTTCTCTCACTTACATCGTAGAAACCATGACCGCCAACTTCGAAAATCAGCCACATATTTCTTAACAATAAACTCTTGTTTCATTGTTCCAATTCACGAAAATGCACTTCTAGATCCTTCCTATCAAACCGTTCAACCAACCTTTGCTAAATTCTTCAAGTGTGGTGATGGAGCCATGCCCTTGAGTTACAATACCATGATACCACCATTCATGAACTACACCATCCATGTGAAGAGTGCGAACTTGCGAACTTCTTATTCGTACATAAGATTCAATGAAAAGTAGGTATCCAATCTATGCAACTTCCCTTGCAAATCATTTGTCAGTACCATCGTAGGTAGGAAGAGTGATTTTCCCCAATCGATGTTGGATGTTCTTTCTTTGTTCCGGTTGATGATTCACCCTCTTTCTTGGCCCTTCATTATTTCTTAGTTGGAAAAAGTCTCTACATGAAATAAGTTCTCTCGTGTGAGGGTTTAATGATGCATATTCATCCCCATATAAATTAATTACATCTACAAATCCATGAACATGTGGTTGTTCCCTCTCTTCTTGTAGCTCCTCTCTCGAAATAAACTTGCACAAAAGATCCTTGAAGAACTCTTGTATGAATCTCTTTCCATATGTAATGTAGAAGAGATTCCATCACCTTGATTTCCATGACCCCCTTGAGGGTTTTTTTGCTGAAATTTTTCCTTGTATAGCCCTTCCCAAATCTGCAATGGCTCCAACTATGGAATCTCTAAGATCCCTTTGTGAGTCCAACAACCTCTTTTGTATCTCTTTGTTTCCCCTAATAAACATCTCATTTATGTAACTTAGTCCATCATTAGGAGGTGGTCTTTCTTCTTCATCCATCCCTCCTCTTCATGGTGTTCTCCTCGATATTGGTTTCTAAAAAGGTCTTTGTCCCTCGTCCATAAAAATCTGAAATCTGAAATCTGAAATTTGAATTTCACTTCTACGGGCTACTAAGGAAAACTTGCTCTCGATACCACCGTAATGTCCCCAAATGGACCAAATGGAATGTGCTAATAACCCTTGACTAAAAGTGGAACCTAAAAACTAAAATATATATTCTGCAATAACAATTTACCCGGAAATATGACTTGCACAAGTAGAGGAAATACCATGAACCAAGCAAAATAACTTCTTCTTTTTGTATTTTTCAAAAGAAATAGATTTATAGATAAAAATAGCATTAATAGATAACAAAATGTGAGGTTCAGTAATTAATTTCAACAATAAAATATGGCAGATCTGACTTGGGTATTACAGCAGAAGAAAATGGGTCTGAAACCCCACAAAAATACACCCAAAGTGTTGGATAAATTTCTGGAAATTCTCCTTACAAATCTGATATAAAACATAGTATTGTATGTTCCTCAAAACCTTATGAATAGCCCCAACCTAGCTCGCTCCAAAGTGAGGAATAATGGCTCTAAAAACCTAATTTTTATTTCTGAATCTTCTCCAATAAAAATAGTGATTTTAGGAAGAGTTTCGTTCTCTCTAAACCTTATTTTCTGAGGGTTTTTGTCCTCAGAAAATTGCAGCAGCAGATCCAAGCTCTCATGCACAAAATAGAAAATATGAAGTGGTAGAATGAGCTTCCAAGCAAGTCCCCTTTTCCCTAAATGGAAAGAAGTGACCCTAAAGTAACCTCCAACATCCACCAATCAACTTACAAACAATATTTATGTCTCTTTTCCCCCATGGCCTTCCTAGACCAAGTCGTACTTTTCCTTGGGAGGACATAAAAAATATAAAAGGCTCTTTTTAATGTTTCAAAAGTCCCCACCCCCTTACTAAAGGGTCAAGTCGCATTTTCCCCTAGAGCCAACATAAAATGTGATTGCACCTTTTTATAACTTAGACATGACATAATATTAAGTTACTTAAATTATTATAAGTGCTTACATAATTTTCTTTTTCTTTTTTTTCTTTTCTAATGACACTTTATAATAATTATAAATAACTTAAGTCACCCTTATGTTCCCCCTTGGGCCTTCGTGTAGAAAAAAATTGGCCAAGGTTCTTTGCCATGGTTATTTTTGAAAGAGGGACATTTCATATACGGAATGGAAATAATGAGCCCTATCAAGATCTTGATCTCTATCTCTAAATAGAATGGGGCTCCCTATTTATGTATGTTGAGGCATGGGTGGGGGAACAATATTGAGGAAATGGATGGGAAGATCCCAACTCTTTTCACATTTTTAAATAGATGGAGAACGGCCCTATATATAATTGGGAAGATGGGAACAATGAGAGTGAGAGAAAGCCCATAAATAGATGGGAATGGGAAAAACACATATATGATAATCAAATCATTGAATGTCATAATGATCTGAATGCCCACCCAACTAGATAAGATAAAGATATATTACCATATTGGAATAAAGAGGAACAAATGTCATAGTCAAATGATCACTTAACCCACCTAGAGGGAGTCATTAGAAAATGTGGTAATCACTAAAAACCCAAATGAATCATCTAAGTATTATATCTCATCTTCACCATGCGTTGATAGTTATGGGCAATGCTAGTAGCTCATTTCTCGTTGGTCAACTAAAACCCATTCCTAGTCAACTATATTGGATATTAGAATTTGGGTGAAATCAAAAGTGAGAGCTTCATCCCATAGATACCAAACCAATGAAGGTGATCTATAAAACCTTCAATTTTGGAATTCTCACAAATCACACTTTAAAATGTTGTTGTTCTACTTTCAATTAGAAAATGATAGTTTGAGCTAGTGACTGAATTACTTATGCATTAGAACAAAAATTGCAGAGAGAAATGAATTAAACACAAACAACAAGAAATTTATCCTGGAAAACCCCAGTGTGATGGAAAACCATTCGGGGAGGGAAAATTCTCTTTCTTCCCACTTGTTTTATTGGCCAATTCAAATATGAAGATACAAATTTTACAATAAGTATGAAAGTGTTAGCTAGATTTTCTGCATAGCTGAAAACCTAGGCAGTCATGAGATAAATCTCCCTCATTTACCAGTGAGGCTCCCATGTAAGATTTGTCAGTTAAATATGCTAGTATCTATTTGTGGGTATTACTTTAACCATGCAGCTCATGAACCATAGCTATATAGTTTTGCAGCAAGTAAGCAACTGTTAAAGAAAGGAAATATCTGATGAAGAAGAAAATAGTAGAAAATAGGAAAGAAAGAGGGAAGATGTGCAACCCAATCAATAGATTACAGAGTTGATTGCATGCACATAGATAGAACAGATAGATATTAACATACAGAATTATAAGCAAAGGGAACTTTCAGATCTAGATCTAGAATAACGCAAAGTTTATGAATAGATCTAAGACAAAAAGTTAGAAACAAAATGCACCATTGACACAAATTTCTTCGAGAAATATGCTCCTTTCTATTCCTCTGCTTCAAATAGCTATCAAAGGTTTCAACACAAAGTCTTGAACACAAGAATGTTGCTTACAATTTTTGATATTTTAACTCGTAGGTTCTTCCTCTCCTTATAGCATATAGACGGGAAATTACAAATAGGAAGTTTTTAGTGAACTGGCACATGTGGAAGTTGTAAAGGAAACAACTAGCAATATCCCTCCTAGAATTCCTATTTGCATGACATGCATGATTTGCAAATGAAAATAGAACCTTGTAATTTGCATGTCTTCCACCTATTTCAAGTAGTTGACTTCTTCAAGTAATAGATTTTAAACCAATCACTTAAGTTTTATGATTTAATTGATCGATCAATTACTTTATCAGAGAAAAGAAGAAGAAAGAGGAACATAAATTAGAAGAAAGCCGTAACACTTCCAATTTTGTTCTTTTTCCATATTTTGCATGCAATTGACTCTTTTGCCTTTTATTCTCACCAAACCGGGTCTGGAATTAGATGAATGTGATTTTGCCTATGGGTGTTGCTACTGACATGTCTTCCCTCTTATCCTTGAATCTTTTTTAGTTATTCTCTAGTACATGCATCAATGCAATGTTTTTCATAAATAACTCATCATTTTTATTTTTAATTGCATATGAGCAATTAAAATTCGAAAGCTTGCCGAGTGAATGCAAATTCAATGAAGGCTTCAACTGGAATATTGGGAGCACATGCATAAGAACCTGGAAGGAGTTCTCCATGCACTGACTTCTTCACGGTATGCGTCAAAAATAAGAGGATGAATTTTTGTAGGAAGCCCTTGTAATTGGATTGATTTGTGCTAGATCTGATAATTAAATTGGTGATAGGTTCAAGGCCTATGTCTACATCATTGACTTTAGCAAATCTGGAAGATATGCATGACTCCGCCGATCCTTCTCGTTCATCCCGCTTTGCCATGGCTGGAGCAATCTTTGTCTGAGCAACTCTTTTTTTTTTTTATTCGGTAGGGAATTCTTTACAATTGGTGCAGATCTAGGGATTTCTTCATATTCGAAAGATATATTCAATGTATCTGACATTGATTTAAGCTCCCTTTCTCTTATATAAGCACCTGTAATGAATACCTACAATTAATTCAGACAAAGACGGCAACCGGAACATGAACACTTGATTTTTGTCATAAAAATCTGCATATAAAGCCTGTTGCCCTAAAATTTGAGGTTTTACTTGCATGCAAAGAAAGAATAGATATTTTCAACTTCACCTAGAACTTGTACAAATATGCAAATAATTACATAGGCATAAAACAATCTCTTCCAACCACAGGAGCCAAACTTTGAAGCTTTCCGGAAATGAGAAACACTTTTTGATGCAAATATTCTCCTTCCTTAGGCACCAAAATTGTCCTAGCTGCAATCCTTTGCAAAAATAACTAATTACATCTTCACTATGGCAGCCCATGCTTATATAACCCAAAGATTCTATTTCTAAGAATTGTCTACCCTAAAACCTAGCAATTAATTAATAAACAATGATGTTTATTCACCCAAATTAGGCACCTATTTTTACATGTTAATGGATACCATTAAATAAATTTTATTTATTTATTTTTAGCATGCTACTTTCAGCTCACTTTGGCTTATCCTCAAGCATTGACTTTCTATTCATCCTAGGCGCCAAAATTAGGCAAAGCAACTATTAATCAATACCATTAAAGTTATTATTTAATACCCAAAGGGGTCACACTTTTGAATAAGGCTGATTTATATATTTAAAAGTCATTTTTGATGGGATTATTCACCCTGCATGGCAGTTCAAAAATCCTTTCATCCACTTAAGTTGTTTGACTTCCATAATGGGAATTTTTACCTGCAGGCGGGTAAGAAATTCCCATCAATGCCTAAAGTGATATTTCTTTATTTTATAATGGGAAGTTTCACCTGCAAGGTAGGTAAGAAATTTGCGCACTGTCTGCTACTACAAAAATCCCAAAGGCAACTTAAACCTATTCATTCCCAAAAAGTGCGACTTGCCTGTGAGAGGATTTTTGTGCATGACTTCATAATTTTGGTTAGAAGCTTGCATTTTGAGGCTGATTCTTCACGGAGTTGTGTTAGTAGATGATCTTAAGATGATTCGGGTAATTAAATAGACTAAACTAGAAAAATAATTGACCTATGGGAATTTCATAGAGAAACCAAGAGAGAAAACCGAAGAAAAACACAAGAAATAAATAAAGCGAAAAACATTGCGGAAGTTCGCAGACAATGCCCTGAATTCATTCTGGTGAAACCCCTATTGAGATGAGTGAATGTTGTCATGCAAAAATTCAACAGGATTCAATCAAAGCAAAATTTACTTCAAACGGGAATTATTTATTCAATAAATAATTAAATAGAAATTTCTGCAGACATGAAAACTTAGCAGAGGATAAAATGAGTTTGGGCATCGGGTATTTGTAGAAATTGGCTCATATGATTCACTTTGGGAATATCCTAACATAATACGAGACATCTTCCGGAAATAAAAACACAAAATACCCATTATTATTTAAAAAATGATTTTTTTCAAATGGGTAGTCCCAGATTTAAGGGTGAAATCTGGGGACACTAGAAAGGAAATTTGACAATGTCTCACATTTCCTCCCAAGTACTTTCCTACTTTGTTCTAAACCTCCTTGCTTATACAAACTTAATTCCAACACTAAGAATATTCTTGCACTCCCTCCCATGAAATATCTTTCTTCCAATGATCCAATCCTTTGCTTCTCCCAAGTATTTATAGCCTCTCACATATCCTCCCATGCGGCTTGGGAATGAGAAACGTCATGGTAGAAAGGTACAAAGTTGGATGATTCAAATCCGTGATCTGTTCACACTTCATTTTTTTTCCACCAAAAGTGACAAGACCACCGAGTTTTTGTAGATCGGCGATTCTGAGGACCACCGCCCGGCTAAGGGGCGGACAAGATTGCCACCTGCAGGGGGCATTTCTGCAACCACCACTCGCTGCAGGGCGGTGGATCGTTAAAATACCGATAGAACCTTTTTTTCTCCATTTTATCCCCTACCGGTCTTTGGATGATCGATGTAGTAGAGTTATTTTGGATCCCTATGGATCACACCTCCCCTACTTAGGAGGATTTTGGTCCCACAAAATATTAGTGTGAGAGTAGATGAGGAAACAATTCCCTCACTTGCTCCTTTGAGTACCACCGGCCTGCTATGGTGTCTTCCTTTTACTCCAACCTATCAACAATTCCCGTGGACCTCTCCTCATCTCTCTAACCTTAACGTGCAACACTATGTCTTCCAATTCACCTGCGAGTCCAACTCACAATCTTCTATAAAAGGTAAAGAATCTGTAATCCTTCATCTTCATCAAGCATGGATGCCTCATATAGGTGCAAATTTTCATAGTTTACTACTGAGTGCATCTGAATAAATGGTGGCAAAAAAATCCAGAAAGAATTTTCTCCAACTTGCTCCAATATGGTGAAGGGTCCATATCGTAGTGGCTTGAGCTTTCGTGCTTGTCCTTTAAGTTTCTTCTTTCTCAAGTAATGCCAAAATCTATGTCCAACATGAAGTTTATTCTCTCTCCTATGTTGAGCGTGTCTAGCCTTGTACTTGGCTTGGGATTTCTCCAATTGTTCTTTCACCTTGAGATGGATTTTTCGGATCCTCTCAATGAATTTGGTTTCTCTAGTCACCTCACGAGTCTTATATCTCCTCCTCATTTTGATTTCTAACTTTTATTTTTCGTGGATTTATAGGTAGATATCCCAAACATGCTTCAAAAGGTGACTTCATGGTGGATATGTTACCGCCTGTTGTAGTATTTTTGAATGTAGGCTAAGGAATCATCCCAAGTCCTGGGATATTTGCTATTCTACCCTCTAATCAATTGTACCAAAGTCTTATTAACCACCTTTGTCTATCCATCGTCTGTGGATGGAAGGCTATGTTCATTTGTAACTCGGTGTCAATATTGTCCCACAAAATAGTTCAAAAATTCCCCAAGAACACGGAATCCCTGTCGAAACAATAGACTTGGCAAGCCAAAATGTACCCATACATTAGCAAAGAAAATATATTTTGTCTCATGTGCTTTGATTTTCATTTTATATTCCTTAAGAATACACATCTTCTGAATCTATCAACAACAACATAGAGATAGTCATGACCATGTTTAGACATAGGTAGTTCTCCTACAAAATCCATATAAATGTTCTCCACGAATGAGTAGGGACCTGGTAAAGGCATATAGAAACCCTCCTTCCTAGTTTTAAGCTTATTAGTACAATAAAGTTTACATCCCCGAACTAAATTTAGAAACTTCTTCTTCCATATTGGGCCAATACACGTACCTTTGCAAGTGGGCTAAGGTCTTATCAACATTGAAATGTCCCGCTACTTTCGAGGTACATGTCTCCTTCATCAATATAAACCTTTCTTATTTTGGAACACAAAACTTTCCCGGTAGTAGAGCAGCCCATCCTTGAGATAACAATCTTCAATCCACGTCCTTTTAGCCCCTTGGGACTATAACCGCTGAAATGTCACCCTAAATTCTTTGTCTTGGACATATGCCTCTCTGTAAACTTCCTTCATGAAGGGATCGATCGACAGAGATAGTGGCCTGGGAGATTTTCTCCTATGTGGGTGGCATAGACAACATGTCTGCCACCAATTTTCTACTACCCGTCTTGTATTTGATCACCAAATGGAACTGCTGAAGGAATCCCATCCATTTGTAGTGCCTTGTCTGCTGCAATTTTGACTGTGCTTGCAAATATTGGAGAGGTTTGTGGTCAGTGTGCACAATAGTTTCTTTACCCAACAAATAATGCTTCCATTTCTTAATGGCCTAAACTAGTGCATACATTTCCTTATCATATACTGAATATCCTCTAACTGCTGAAGTAAAGGTCTCAGAATGATAACAAACTGGCTTACCTCCCTATAGCAACACTGCTCCCATAGCATAATCGTTGGCATCTGTCTCTACTTCAAAGGCTGCAAATTAGGAAGAGCAAGTACTAGAGCATGACTAATCTTGTACTTCAATAACTCAAAGGCTTTATCTTGTTCCTTACCCTAGTCAAAACCCTTACTCTTTGTGGCTGTTGTGTGTAGAGGTGTTGCAAGAGCGGAGAATCCTGGAATGAACTTCCTCATATATTGTACTCCTCCCACAAAAATCCTAGCCTCCGTGGATCCCGTTGCTGATGGCATCCACCTTCTCTGGATCCACTTGTACCTCTCCTCCTCTAGCCATGTGCCCAAGATAGACATGTGATTGTTTGGAAAACTCGCACTTCTTTATATTGCATAGCAGTTGTTTCTCGTAGAGAACTCGCAAGACTTGTTGAAAATGTGTTAGATGTTCCCTCTTATGTGGCACTAAAAATCATAATATCATCTAGATATTCAATGACACATGAATCTATGAATTCCCATGATACATCAATCATCAATCTCATAAATGTAGCGGGGCATTACATAAACAAAATGGAAGTATTAACCATTCATACAAACCATGTTTTGTCTTGATGGAAGTCTTCCATATATCCTCCTCCTTCATTCTTACTTGGTGATAATTGGGCTTAAGATCCAACTTCATGAAGAATATGGCATGTTGAAGTTGGTCCAAGAGGTAATCTATGCGGGGAGTGGATTACTATTCTTGAAGGTGATCTCGATTCAAAGTGCGGTAGTTGATACACATTCTCCAAGAACCATCCTTCTTGGGCACCATCACAATAGGCGAACTGCATGGTGAGGTGCTCGATCGTATCACACCTTGGTTTACCAGCTCTTGGAGTTGTTTCTTCACCTCAAGTACTCTCCAACAAGGATTGCTTATACAATCGGATGTTCGGTGAGAGGGGACTCTAGCAATAGCTAAATCTCATGTTCTACCTCCCGTTTTGGTTTTAACCCACTGGGAGTTTGAAAAATTCTGAAAAGAGTGAATTACACTATTCAAATCCTTCATCCCTTGGTTAGAAATCTTTGAATCTTATACTCCATCTTGTTTATCTTTAAACAAAAGTAACCAAAAGCTGATTATGATTTACTTGGTCGAGCTGTTTTTCTTGGTTAGCACTTACCGTAGTAACCCATGACTTACGTTGGTGTGCCTTGGATTTTGTAGTTGATCCCATCCTTGACCCATCTGTATCAGTTCTCCTTTATCATGAATATAGCATCCCGATATACAAGTAAGGACTTCCGAAAACAACATCAAATGCATCAAGTGGAATAACATCAGCCTCCAATACATCAATATACTAGGAATTTATCCCAAACTTGACCTTACATCTTCTTGTTACCTGAATTTCTACACCCTTCTTCACCCATCCCAAAGGATATGGATGAGGATGCTTGTAAGTCTCAAGACAAATCCTCTTTACAACTACTTCAGAAATCAAGTTAGATTGAGAACTAGTATCAACCAAAGCATCTACCTTAGTTCTCTTGATCCGGAATAGTCTACTCATCTCTTCTACCTATTCTCGGCTATTGAAATTGGTGGTCATGCATCCAAGTCTCTCGTCTACATCTGAGTCATCCTCTGTCTCCACCTCCCCTTCTGTCTTCACAATTGTCAAGGAATTTTTTGAGTCCTTGGTTCGATTCTTCAAATGTAACTCTAGATGTAACTTCCAACATATAGTGTCAGTATGACCATTGATATCATAGTTCTTGCAAAATTTATTGGGATCTTTACAAGTATTCAAAGTAGTGGCCTACTTATTTACCTTTTCCTTTCCACTTAACTTTTCCACTTGTTTTCCCCTACCTCTTCTTTGCTTGATTTTTGATTTATTTGGCTTAGAATCTACTTCTCCTTGCTTCCTTTCATCATCGATGTAGTATGCTTGCAAGCAAACCTCATTGAAATATTTAGGCTTTGTGGATATGAATTTTCTCCAAAAGAGAGTGTGAATTCCTCCCAAATACTTGGTCAAGACGTCCTCATCCTCCAAGTCCATATTCAACAACATGGCTTGCCTCCAAAATTTTGTAGTATAGTCTTGCACACTTTGACCACTGCCTTCTCTAAAATATTGTCATTTAATCATTTGGTCGAGATTATGGCCAATAGGATAAAATTTAGCTCAAAGTAATTTCTTAAATCCCTCCCAAGTACTGACAATAGGACATTTTTTCTTTTAACAAGTGGCTAGGTGGGTTTCCCACCAAACCAGAGCATGACCTTCCATTTTGAGACGTGTAAAGGTAATCCTTTACACCTCCATGACATTATGCATACTAAAGTAAACTTCCAACTATTTCAACCACTTATCTAATAACTTTGCATCTACTTGCCCTTCAAAGCTCTTAATTTCAACCTTTTTTTCAACTTTGAATGGAGTATGATCAGATTTTACCTTCCCAATTGGAGTCTCTTCTTCATGCTCTTCCACATCATCTTCCTCTTCATGGCTCTTTCCTATGCCAAGCTTCTCGTCCAAGGCTCGAACCTCTCGAGTCCATGGAATCTTGCTTCCTTTGAAGTCATCTTTTATAGATCCGAGAGCTTTATTGATGTCTATACAATCTATCCATCATGATCTCTAGCATCTCAATTCTACGAACCAAGTTTTCTTCCTCCATTTGTCCCCGAATTCTTTGTTTCCACTTCTTTGTAGAAATGTTTGGATCGCAAGGTAAAGCCTCTTCGCCTTTATACCTTGTCATTTTCATACAAATCACAAGAACAAATACCACATTCCTAGAAACTTGTTAGCTCTAATAACAAAATGATCTGTAAAACCTTCAACTTTGGAATTCTCGAAAAATCACAATTTTAAAATGTTGATGTTCTACTTATGCTTTAGAATTAAAATTTGCAGAGAGAAATGAATTAAAACACAAACACCAAGAATTTTATCCTGGAAACCCCAGTGTGAGGGAAAACCAGTTGGGAAGGGCAACTGCTCTTTCTTCCCACTTGTTTTATTGGCCAATTCAAATATGAAGATACAAATTTTACAATAAGTATGAAAGGAAATTTGACAATGTCTCACACTTCCTCCCAAGTACTTGTTTGCTCTGTTCTCAACCTCCTTGCTTCTACAAACTCAATTCCAGCACTAAGAATACTCTTGCACTCACTCCCATGAAATCTCTTGCTTCCCATGATCCAATCCTTTGCTCCTCCCAAGTATTTATAGCCTCTCCCATGTCCTCTGTGTAATGGAGAATGGGAAAAGTCGTGGCAAGGAAGGGACAAAGTCAGATGATTCAAATCCACGTCCATTCATGCTTCATTTTTATTTTTCACCAAAAGCGACAAGATCGCTGCTATTCTACAGATTAGCGATTCAGGACCGCCGCCCTAGCTAGGGGGAGGTTACGGGGACCACCGCCCCTGTAGGGGGTGTTTACTGCAACCTCCGCTCTACACAAGGTGGAGGTTACTGTTAAAATAATGAAATAACCTTGGTTTCTCCTTCTGGTGTTGGATGATATGATGAAGTAGAGTTATTTTGGATCCCTATGGATCAAAAGGAGAGTAGGACGAATATTCCGTTGGGGTTTATATATAGTGATCTCAAGCTATGGATATATAGGGCTGCTTTAAAATAAAATTTAGAATTGAGTGTACCATGTACTCCCCCTCATCAAAGCCTGAATCGAATAGGGTCATAGGTGGTGAATGCACGTAGTATGGCACGGTAGGAATGGTCTAGGTGAGTTCTTTATAATGGGTCTGTTGGCTAGATTTTACGTATAGCTAAAAACCTAGGCGATCATGAGATAAATCTCCCTCATTTACCGATGAGGCTCCGTGTAAGATTTGTCGATTAAATATGCTAGTATCTATTTGTGGGTGTTAATTTAACCATGCGGCTCATGAACCATATTTGTATAGTTTTGCAGCAAAAGCTTTTTGTTAAAGAAAGGAAATGTATGATGAACAGGAAAATAATAGATAAGATAAGATAATTATATTAAATGTCTAACAAGTGACCACAAAGATAGGTCAATGGGGAATTTGTACAACACAAAGTAAAGTAGAAACAACAGGGGAAAACACAAGAGGGTCTCAGAAACAACAAAAGAAGAAGAAAAATAAGAAGAGGGCATAAGGGATGAGAGGAAGGTGGAGGGAAAGGCCTCAACACCAACCCTCACGATGTCACCCAAGGTCAACTATAAAGAAATTGGTGATGTGTCGTTGTATGCAGTATCGGGGATAGGAAACTATTGGAGATGCCGATGTTCCATACAATGTTGAGATCTCTGGGTGGACCTAGTGGTCTATCGTCTACAGAGGGGGCTCTTAGGCTGTGCACGAATCTTGAAATCTCTAGTCAAGGAAGAAGTTCCTCTAATCATGCAGACCTAGTGGAGATCTCTACTAGGGTCATGCCTACATTTAGTGTCCCTCACATCGAGAGAAAATCAAAGAAAGATGCGATCTATCGAATAGTAGCCTCCTGGATGGAGGATGGAGGGCCCTGTCACGGAGCTTAATGGCTTCCTGTAAATAGAGAGCAAGACACCTCTAATCATAATACCTAAAGAAGGTTGTGAACGTAGGATGTTCACGGAAGAGACAATGAAACCTCCCTCTGATCTCATAATAGATGGAGCATCGAAGATGAAATGTTCCTCTGTCTCAACCTCCTGGAGGAGAAAAGCTGTGAGATCCTCTCAGAATGAACCAAATGGTGATCACTCTCAACCCAAAGCCATTGGAACTGACTCTTAAGCGGCCAAAAGATATGTGAAGAGAATGCATCTAATGACGGGAGATATAGGTGGGTCGAATGATGAGTCCGTTGCTGAATTCCAAGAAGTGATTGTCGTAGATGGCCATTTTCAAGCGTAGTTCCTCTCAGGAGTTGGTCCACATAACCTGGGTGAATAGTCCGTATATGTCATCTCTAATAATTCTGTGCAAATCCTACGTGCTCGGAAGGAGGTGAGCAGGAGCATCCATGGAATACCTAAAAGGGGGAAGACGGTCCATGTTGATCCGAAGAGATCCAAGAAGACGAGAGGTCTCGGTATACCAGCACCGAACATGACCACTACAGTCGAGAGAGAGTAATGGCCTTAGAAGAAGCGATAAGCAAAAATAGGAAATAAAGGGGTAAGATGTGCAACCCAATCAATAGATTACGAGTTTATTGCATGCACATAGATATAACCAATAGATATTAACACACAAAATTATAAGCAAAGGGAACTTTCGAGATCTAGATCTAGAATAACGCAAAGTTTATAAGTAGATCTTAGATAGAAAGTTAGAAAAAAAATGCACCATCGACATAAATTTCTCTAGAAATATGATCCTTTCTGTTCTCTGCTTCAAATAGCTATTAGGGGTTTTAACATAAAGTCGGGAACACAAGAATCCACCTTACAAATTCTACTCCCTTAACTGTAGGTTTTCCTCTACTTATAGCATGTAGAGGGGAAATTACAAATAGGAAGCTTTTAGTGAATGACACATGTGGAAGTTGTGAATGAAACATTTGGAAATCTCCATCTTTGGAACTATTCTTTGCATAACATGCGTGATTTGCAATGAAGATAGAACCTTCTATTTTGCATGTCTTCCACGTATTTTCAAGTAGTTGACTTCTACACGGGCTGCATTACAAACAAGAGGATGAACTTTTGTCGAAAGCCTTTGTAATTATGAGATCGGATCTGGGACTATTGATTCTACAACAAATATGGAAGCTATGCATGACTTCTCATTCATCCCGCTTTTTCATGGCTAGAGCAATCTTTTACGAGAAACTCTTTTCTTTTAATTATGTGGGAATTCTTTGCAATTGGTGTAGATCTAGCAATTTCTTCAGATTCGGAGGACATATTCAATGTACCTGACATTGATTTGCACTCTCTTTCACTTATATGAGCACCTATAATGAATACCTGTAATAATATGTAGACAATTAATCGAGACTTAAATCAAGCTCCTTGATCCTAGGCGCCAAACTTTGAAGCTTTCTCGGTAGTGAAAAACACTTCTATGATAAAAAAATTCTCCTCCTTTAGGTGCCAAAATTGTCCGGGCTGCACTCCTTTACTGGAAGAATTAATTAATTCATCATTATGGCAGCCCATTCTTATATAACCTTCATCATTCTATAATTAATAATTTCCTCTCCTATTCTTGGTAATTAATTAATTAATAATCACGCTTTTCTCTTCAATTTGGGCGCCTATTTTGTGCATTCTCATGGCTGCATTAAATAAATTAAATTTATTTAATTTTAACTTTTTACCTCCAGTCTACATTGACTTCACACTATGCTTTGAACTTATGCGCCAAAAATAGGAATTAATTCCATTAATAAATACTTGAAAAAGTATTATTTCTCCTCTAGGTGGGTCACACTTTTTGCATGATATAGGGCTGCATTAAACAAATTAAATTTATTTAATTTTAGCATTCTACTTCCATTATTCTTTGACTTCTCCTTATGCATTGACTTTTCCTCATCCAGGCACCAAAATTAATGCCATTTAATAAATAAATTAATGCTCCAAAGGGTCACACTTTTTTGGCAAAGGTTGGTTTCTATATTTAAAAATAAATTTGGATGGGATTATTCACCCTGCATTGCAGCTCCAAAAATCCCATTATCCACTTAAGCTGTTTGAATTTCACAATGGGATAATTTACCTTGCAAGGCAGATAAGAAATTCCCATCAATGCCTTAAGTGATTTTTTCTTTATTTCACAATGGGAATTTTCACCCTACAAGGCAGGTAAGAAATTCCTTCCTGGCTGCTGCCTCTATTTTTCCCATCATGACTTAAGTGATTTTTCCTTCATAGGAAAAAGTGCCCTGCAAGGCAAGGTAGGTACAAAAATGCCACCTACCTACTGCGACCAAAAATCCCATTGCAGCTTAAATCCATCAATTCCCAAAAATGTGACTTGTCCAAAAGAAGCTTTTTTGTGCACGACTTCATCTTTTTAAAGAGAATCTAACTTCCTAAAGCTGATTCCTTCTGGCATGACAGCCGTAGATGATCTCCGGATACTCTGGCAAGAAAACGAGAATGAACTAGCAAAGGAATTGACCTAAGGGAATTTCACGAGAAAAAATGCGCAAAAAAACAAAAACGCAAAGCGTTGCTAGAAGTCACATATAAAGCCCAGGATCCATTCCTGATGAAAACCCTACTGGTATATGTGAATATTGACATGCAAAACATCAACAAGATTAAACCAGAGCACAATTTACCTCAAACGGGGCTTAAAATAATTAAATAAAAATTTCTTGCAAACAAACCCTGGTGAAGGGATAAAATGAGTTGGGGCATCTAGGTATTTGTTGAAATTGGCTCATATGACTCTCTGGGAATATCTTGACACAATACAAACATTTTCTGGCAATAAAAACACAACGACCCATTATTTTAAAAGTATGAAAACTTTTACATGGGGTAGTCTAAGATTTCAGGGTGAAATATGGGGACACCAGTTAAGGCTGCGTTTGTGGGCATATTTACCTCTATCAAAATGACATGAGAAAAGGTGAGATCCCATCATCTCTGGTTTCATGTCTTATCTATTGGGCTCACGGTCAGGCAAAAAAAAACAACACAACACAGAAAAACAAAGAAAAACAAATAGTTTTATTTATATACATATAGGTTTTACCCTGTATCTTTGTTCTGAATGACTCTAAATGCTTCCCATTGAAAGGAAATGGTAACTCAATTCCATCCCGAGTAGGCAAGGAAGAAAGTTTCTATTTTGGCATCTCTTTTAATCATGAAGGTCCCTTTCCAAAGTGAATCAGATTTGTCATGCATGCCCTTCATTTCATGTCTTATGTCCCACTAGAGTACCAAGTCTCTGATCTCAAACTTCCTTTCTCTAGCCTTCTTGTCAAATACTTTAGGCAAGTCTTCATCAACTTCATCCTGTGGTGGCTCATCCTTTCTTCTCTCTATGGTGGGTAAGCCTACATCTACTTCTTCGATTCCCAGATTTACTGGCTCCATTTTTTAGGAAGAACTATCACCATATTATTCGTTCTTCTTCAGTGGTGGTGATTTAGTACCTTCAACACACAACCTATCAAAGTTGTCTTATTTCGGACATGCGGATGTTTTTTTTTCATCATTTAAAGTCTACCATTTTTCAACACTATCAGGGACTTTGGGGCGGTAGACCATCTCCACTTTATAATGTCCTTGTCGAATATAGATAGATAGTCAACCACACCACAACCACTCATATAGATAGGGGTTCTTCTCCGTTCGACCGATACTACATGGCCGTTGGCCTATTCTCTCCATAGGGGCGGGCCCCCCATAGAACTCTAGGTGACCCGCCCCATGTATGGATAGGACAATAATATCTCTATATAGGGGACGTCCTATCTATATCTATCTGGGGCTATCTATCTATATAGATATATAGATATATAGATAGATATGAGGGAGGAGAGATAGGCTCACCTCCGACCGAGGCATTCATGTTGTCTCTCACCCCGATGGTGGCTCTATATCCTACGAGATATGGCCCACCCACTCTATAGAGAGATCTATCTGGCCCCCTATATACTGAGGTTCATCTACCTTTCTAGAGAGCGGTGAGACGAATCGAACAGTGCCTATCTATATCTATATATCTATATATGGCCGCATCTTTCACGACCCCCCCCCTCCAGAGAATAGAGGGGAGATAGGGCCCCCCTCTCTCTATCTGAGGGTATAGGGGCGAGGGGGAGGGCCTATCTATATATGTATGGCTCGGCCTCTTGGGAGACCGATAACACCAGAAAGGTATAAATGAATGCCATATATGGATAGGATTTCTATGAACAGAACATATTACGTATAATAGGCGGCACCCGTGCCATGAAGACATGTGTTCTATTGGCCATAAAAACTTTCATATGCCACGCACCCTTTATATCTATATATGGCGATGGATCGAGGGAGACTCGACCCTCGGCACTCGGCCTCCTCCCAGATAGATAGGCTTGGCCAGGGGCGACCCTATCTATCTCTATCTATCTATCCGGCCATATCTAGAATCTATATAGGGGGCTCCAAGTCTCAATGAGTGGGCTGATAAGATATAGAGCCACCATTGGGCTCCCAGATAGATATCTCTATTCTATCCATGGATGTGCAATGATATATAGCTGAAATATCTAGATGAACCAATTGGGTTACAGGAAAATATATAGATAGGGGCGAACAGTGCCATATAGAATAGAGGCCGCATCTTTTGAACCGGTGGACAGACCCCCGAACTATCTTATCTAGAGGGCAGGGCCCTATCTATATAAGGCGGAGGTGGCCCCCCAGATATCTTATAGTTCTAGATGGGGGAGGAAGGCCGGGTATAGTATATAGATCTGGTCGGCACTCTATAGAGAGAGGTTCGGCCATATATCTCATTTCCGAGGGGGAGGGAGCGTGGTATATATAGTTTAATTGGCCTCGTCTTATCGCCGGGGCCTAACCTTTACTTTAGAGAGAGTGGGAGCGCCATCTAGAACCCATATATAGATAGGGCTGCCATATATCTATAGGGGCATAGGGCGTCGAGTTCCCCCTTCCATATGGATAAAGAATTTACAAGATAAGCATAAGTATAGCCAACCGCTCTCTATATAGACTAAATCACCGATGACCTACCCCACCCATATTATATACAACTTATATCTCATAGTGGGGTGAAGGGGCCTTATCTTTATCTATGTACCTATGGGTAGGAGAGGTCAATATGATCCTCTGGAGAGGGTTGACCATATCACTCGTGTCCCATACCCCATACATATAGAGGGGAGGGGGGTCGAGGATGCATTCCAATTACGTATGGCATTTATGCTTTGCTCGGGAGAGATAAGATATATACAGTGGGCAGTGGGCAGTGGGCAGTGGGGGCCCCTATCTCCACTCGCTTCTCGATCCCGACGCCCAAGCAAAAAGGAATGCGAGTGTCTCCCTCCCCCTCCCTCGATCTCCCTATAGATTTCTATGGCAATCGAGCCCCCCCCCTATCTCTATCTGGGACCCCCCCCCCTCCCCCCCTATTATAGATTAGATCATAGATATGGCCGAGATCAAAATCTATAGGAGGGGGGCGCCATATCTGTA
This sequence comes from Taxus wallichiana var. yunnanensis, assembly GCA_018340775.1. Taxonomy (NCBI): domain Eukaryota; kingdom Viridiplantae; phylum Streptophyta; class Pinopsida; order Cupressales; family Taxaceae; genus Taxus; species Taxus wallichiana. Next base: position 1,038,265,096 of record CM031239.1, read on the forward strand.
TATAGGGTGCCCCCACCCCTTCCTATCTTATCTTAGAGTTCTAGATAGGGGACCTCGGCCTCCCAGAGAACTATAGATGGTCAGCCATATCTATGATCTATATAGGGAGGGGGGGGTGCCCCATATAGAGAGAGGGGGTCCTCCACTCTCTCTATATAGGGTAGGGGCGGGGGAGTGCCCCCACCCCATATAGAGAACTAGATAGGGGGCCCCATAGAGAATATAGATAGGGGGACCTCGACATTAATTAGTTTCTAAATGTTTGGTGACCCATATCTATATAGGGGATGATACCGAGGAACAGAAAGAGTCAATCCTATCATGCCCTAGAGTTCTATATGGCTATATACTACTGTCAATCTGTAATTTGAGATTGGCTTCCCCCCTCCCTATACTCTCCCGGAGAAATAAATGTGGTCGGCGGGAGGGCCCCCTCTCTCTAGACTTCCCCAATTCTAGAGTCCCGGGCATCGCTCATTCCGGTGAGAGATAAGATAAGATAGTTCATGGAAGGGGAGGAGAGAGGGGAAGAAGAATACGTAAAGGAGGAATACCCACGCTATAAAGAAAATACCGGCTGATTTGAAAACCAACAATTCAATAGATATGTCGAGGGGTAGGATGAAAACCCATAAGGGCATCTCTACCCTTAAGAAGGCAAGAGAAAAAAAAAATTATCTGCAGAGGCATAATACCCACACAATAAAGGAAGAGAAAAACCACATAGGAAGCATACCCGTGAAATAAAGGAAGACAAACAAAGATATAAAAGTTGCGAAACAAAGAAAAGAAAAGCCATGAAATGAACAAAATAGACAAAGCCGCACAATGAATAAATAGATAAACCCATGCATAAAGGAGAAGGATGAAACCGTAGTACGAAGAAAGGAAAGAAGCCACAATACAAAAAGACAAAAGCGTCAAACAAATGAGGAAACAAAACCATAGAACAAAGAAAAGACAACAAAGCCATGAAAAGGAAAAGCAAAAGCAACATTAAAACTATGTTCAAAGCGCGTGAGAAAATCCATGAAACAAAATAGAAAATGTGAAAGAAAATAAAAACCCGACCTTCTACGGAAACAATAAACGAGGTACTTGGAACTCGAAACTATATAAGGGGTTTAATTGCGAAGAGCTAAATCATTTCAAGCATATGAAGAGATCGAGTAAATAGATCCACAAAGAAAGCTAGGGTAAAATAAAGACAAATCGAGAAGAATCTATGGACTCTAAAGCGAAGCTACGTAAGAGGAATTCACCCAACCTAAATTCAAAAATCATTTTGCAAAATCATACAAACATGATCCAAATGGTGCATTTTCACACATTCCATTCAAAGTAGCGCATACACGGGATTTGCAGAAGTACATTCATTCACCCTTTGTCGAATATGATCATATTAGACTCGAGGTAGATAGGGCATTATTACTAACGACAAATCCAACTCATCAACAAGCAGAGTACAAGAAAAATGAAAAAGTAATTGTGGAATTGAAACTAGATGTGTGGAGTAGAATTTTCTATTTCAACAGAGCGAGATAGAGGCGATTAAAGTTCTCCTCAATCGTATACATAATAATATGCTCTTTATCGATCAATCATACCAGATCACACTAGAAGTAATGGCTAGGGTTACCGGGTTGTGGGACAAAGGACAGTCCACGTTGACAAATAAGAAAACCCAGATGAAAGATACGGTGGTGGTGATGGGCGTCACAACGTGCAAAAGGGGCATTAAAATTTCAAATATTCCAAACCCTACTTTGAGGTATGCCACCAAAGCCATTTGTTTGAAAATTTATCATACAAATAGAGAGGATGGCACCCATGGGTTGAGTGCACAATTGGCATTAGATATGGTTATGGCCCATTCTGAATATAACCTAGCCAAATTATTAGCCACATAATTTCATGAGAATGTGAAAAATATACAAGAAGGAAACATAATTTCTGTTATGGGTCGATACTAATATGTTTGGCAATGTATTTCACAAAAACACTTCCACAAAAAGATGAATTGGTAGATTGGAAATTAGATACCCTTATGGCAGAACAAATTTGGGAACACATGAGAACCATGGATGTAATCACTCAAATAACATCACTCATTAAATGGGGGTAAGTGCACCAAGTTGATGGACAAATATAGGGTCATCCGTGGACATCATATTGCAAAAAACAGTGAAATATCAACTTGTAGGGATTATTAGCTATACATGCACTCTAAATTAGAAAAATTATATAAATATGAATCGTAGAATTCGGAATCTAGTTTCTAAAATACTAATTTTTGTAAAAAACGGACAAGTTTAGCTATATTAAACACTTAAAATTATATGACTTACTTTTTTTTTTTTTGAAAAAACTTATAAGATTGTAGTCCGTTTGCCCGCATTTTGGATGACCAAATCTTGTTATTTTTTTTTTTTTCCTTTGGTGAAACGTTAGATGTAGTTGTCTATCTTGGGATGGATTTTATTTTGTATTTTTTTTAGCAATATTTTTTTTATGATTTTTTCCGTGAAAGTGGTCTGAAAATATTTAGAAAATGGAGCGCTTTCCGTTTGCCCGCCATAACTATATCAAAAAATATCGAAATCAATTTTTTTTTTTAAGGTGTATATAATTTGTCCACGCTTGGGATGGTATAATTTTTATCATATTTTGATAAGCGAAACAAAAGTTACAGTCTTAAACGTAGACATGAACATTCACGGGAAAAAATGTCTTAAGGACCTATTGTTAGTAATAAATTATAAAATGATATTTATCTTATTCTATTCACTTTAAAAACAATATTTTTACAAAGCTAAGAGTCTACCCTACGTGATGGCACCATTTTTGTGAAATGTTTTCAGTTTTTTAGCATGGTTCAAGTCTTTGGAAGAGCAGATTTGAGGTTTTTTGACCTTTTGCACTTCATAATGACCTTCCATAGCTTTGGTTGGGGAAAAACAAAGATTTTCCGAGGCTAAGGTTCGGCAAATAGCTCCGCGATCGCGGTTTTTTGTAAAAATACCGCGAACGTGATTTATAAAGTGCGCGCGGTTTATAAAGCGCGCTCGCGGTTTATAAAGCGCTCGCGCTTTATAAATCATATTTACACACATCCCAATGTCTGAATTACCATGTGATTTTTACTCTCTGACCTTACCGTATGAATTACTGTGAAATTCTGTCTTTTTCCAGGCACGTTTTTTTATCACCGAAAGCAAAAACATCATGGGAGACAAAAAACGAAGTCAAAAAAGGAAGTCATTAAGTAAAAAAACACCAGACGAATTAGAGGCCAACAAAATTGAAAATGCTGAGCGAATGCGGAAACTTCGTGAATCTAGAAGAGGTTCATCTTCAATCCCAACTACTGTAAGCAATGAAGAACTAGGTAATGTTTCTACTGTCAATGTTGAAGTTGAATTAAATACTCGTGATGAAGAAGTTTTTACTGTCAATGTTGAAGAAGAATTAAATACTCATGATGTAGCAAATGTTGAAATTGAAGGAGACAATGAAAATGTGAATAAGGAAATTCATGTTGAAACTATAGACAAGCAAAATTTGACAAAAACACCTCCTAGGATTTTACATAAGAAACCTAATTTTTTGATTGAAATTGATGAAAACATTTTGAAACCAATGTCTGACAAACTTTCTGAACGACAAATCAGAAGAAAAGCCACTGAAATTTGGGATAATCATTTTGAAATTTTAAATGATTCCCAAAGATGTCAGTTGTTGGTTAGTTTGATGAAATTGATTAAAATGAGACCTACATTAAACACCTTAGGATTGACAACATCTAACATACGTGGTCAAACCTCTACAATTGTTGAAAACCTTCATGATGCATATCACATTGTTGGTGTCAAGAGATGCACTAGGGATAGTAATATTGTGCGTCGTGTACTTGCTACTAGTGTTGTAAGTGAATCAATAAAAAAACAACGTTTGATTACGCAAACAAGTCGAATGTTGCAAGTTAATCGAAAAACTCTAATGAAAGCAATTGAAAGACGTAATATCCTTCAATCACTCAATAATGTCGATTTTTGGGCATTTTCTGCTAGAGCACCGCGTAAGGACAAAAATAATTCTGATGCTATAAGAGAAGTTGTTATTAAATTTTGGCATGATAACACTAGAGTTTCACCTAATACAAGAGATGTTATAAAACGGAGAGTTGGTTCTACTAATCGTGAACCACATCCAAAGCATTTCTTAGATATGACTCAAACTCAATTTTTTCGTAAGTTTGAACAAGAGAATCTGGAAATTAAAATTAGTCAACGTTTTTTGAAATGTTGAAACCATTCTATGTGAAAATCAACCATGCTCGCACCACTTGTTGTTGTAGGCAACATGTTGAATTTGCGATGCATTATGCTAAATTTTTACGTATTCATTCTATTTTTCATTCTAAAACTATGTTATCTGAATGTGGTGTTCAAGTTCCACCAATATCTTCTAGGGATTTCATTCCTACTATATTTTGTGAAAAAGAAGTTGGACAATTTTTTTATAGTCAGGATTGTTTAGATGGAAGTTGTAGTACATGCGGCGGATTACCTAAATTGGAAAGTTGCATCCATGAACAAATTGAAGGTACAATAGGACATAATTTAGTTGAATTTGATAAATATAAATCAGTTGCATACCAGTTGAAAGATGGAAAAGAGTCGAAACGGTGTGAGCTAGTTACAGAACAAATGCCCATTTTTCAATTTATGACAAAATTTAAGGATGAAATTGTTTATGAGTATGCGAGGCATACACATAGAGCTCGATGGTTGGATGAACAATTCAAGCTATGCAAAGACACATTTCCTATTGGTACTATTGTTTCAGTGGTCGATTTTGCAGAGAATTACACATTGCAACCACAAATGGAGGTTCAATCGCAATATTACAACTCAGTACAAGTTGCCATTTTTGTGCATATAGCATTTCTACATTCTCCTGACAGTACAGAGAATGATCGAAATTTTTAAGAGAGTACCACTTTTATATCAGTGATGATCGTACTCATTCTACTGAATTTGTGCAAGGGTGTTTCCAGTTATTTTATGGAAACTTGTGTGATAGGGACATCCACTTCAAACAACATTATATATGGTCAGATAATTGCACGTCTCAGTTTAAGAATGCACGAATGTTTTATTGGATGAGCAGAATGCATGTCAAGATGGGTGTGCAACATATTTGGAGTTTCACTGAGGCTGGACATGGAAAAGGAGAGCATGACGGTGCAGGGGCATGTGTGAAAAGAGCTCTTGCAAGAGAAGAGTTGAAGTACAAAGATGGTGCTGAATTAAAAGATGCAAAAAGCATAGTGGAATGGTGTACTAACAACATGGCCCGAGGTTCTCAAGAAAATTCCACAGTTTGCAGATTTTTTTGGTTGATAGAGGAAAAACATATTGCTAACTACGAGGATTGTATGACACTCACTGGGTCCAGTGATATGCACTCATTTTGTAGCTCAGACGCTACTTCGTGGGCCGTATGGACAAGAAAGTTGACATGTTTTTGTGCATCTTGTATCGAATTTGTCACTGCTGAGTGTGATTCACAAGAATGGGTGGAAGGATGGATTTGTAGGCCTCTAACTCCGCTTCCTAGTTATCAACCTCCACAAGCATTACAACTTGTTTCTGCAGATGAAGTTACAACATCCAAGGACTTTGACGAAATTTCGATTTTGGTGCGACAAGGTATTTATCCAGTTATTTATTTAATTTTTGTATTGAGTTATGTCCATTGAAATTTTAATATGTAATTTAAATTTGAGTTTTTCAACCTTGGTTATTTTTTTGTAGGACATGTGTTTGCAGTAATTGCGACAGAAGACAATGAAGAAGGAACAGACTATTTCTTATGTCGTTGCATCGAGGAAAGAAAGAAGTTGACTTCTCCTATTATAGATGGCGAAGAGATTGAGTATCCTACAAGGTCAGTGGTAGTTACTGGAACTTGGCTTCGACGGTATCCATTAAAAACTCCTCTGTTTGGGTGTTTGAAGACTTTGAGACACACAGGAAAATACTCTTATATTCACATCTAGTTCTAGCGACAAATATTCAGTTGTATAGATATCGAGGAAGACCTAATAACAAGATTCTTTGGAAGGTTCGAGAGTCAGATCATGAAGCAATCTTGTCTGCTATTCAGAGTAGATCTGATCCTGATGGTTCATTGGAATGAATTTACAATGCTCATGTCTGGTATATATTTAATTTCAAGTTTCAATTTATATAGCGTATATATATATATATATATAATTTTTTTAGTTTAAAGATCTAGATTTAAGTTTGAATATATTTTATTTTAAATTTGTGTATTTTGTATGTCATGTATATAGATCTAGTATATGGTTTTGATTTGAAACTTAAATTTCTTTGACTAACAATTTTATGTTTAGGTTAGTGGTGCCAGAAAAGCTTCCACCTTCACGTGGTTGGTATCGTTAGTAGAGAATTTTAAATTCTCGAAGCTAAGAGAAGCTTGAACATTGTTTGAAAAATTTGTAAATTTTGAAAAGTCAAGTTTGTAAATTTTGAAAATGTTGTAAATTTTGAAAAAGTTGTAAATTTTGAAAAAGTTGTAAATTTTGAAAAAGTTGTAAATTTTGAAAACGACTCCTCTAGGTGCCACGGAGTCCGAGTAGTCACTCGTCGAATTTGAACGATATTTTGGTCTCAGGGCTCTTAAGGGACTAAGCCCGAACGAAGTAGCCCGGAAGCAACGACCCTTTCGCGCACCGAAACACCGCCTCCTCTAGCGTTCACCTAGCCACCCGGACGTGCCAACACAGCGGTTCGGTGCCACGGCCCACCGTTTGCAAAATACAGCGTTTGACAACCTTACACTGGCTCCAACTGCACTATTTCGCGCGTTTGCAAACATTAGGACAGCGAGAGCACCGAAATGAGAAGGAAAAAAATGAGAGAGGCTATTGTAGAGGGTCCGTATGCCGAGGTGTCGGATCAGACGAGGCCTCTCTAGGTGCCACGGAGTCCGAGTAGTCATTAAGCTAATTGAAAATAACACTCGTCGAATTTGAACGATATTTTGGTCTCAGGGCTCTTAAGGGACTAAGCCCGAACGAAGTAGCCCGGAAGCAACGACCCTTTCGCGCACCGAAACACCGCCTCCTCTAGTGTTCACCTAGCCACCCGGACGTGCCGGCGCAGGCGGTTCGGTGCCACGGCCCACCGTTTGCAAAATACAGCGTTTGAAAACCTTACATGATACGGCTCCAACTACACTATTTCGCGCGTTTGCAAACATTAGGACAGCGAGAGCACACTTTTACTATTGCACATGTGCACCAATTAAATTACAACCCTTTTGATCAGAATATTTTAGTGAATTTTATATATTAAAGATATCCTAAAAATTGACACAAATACACATTATATCCAGCATGGTGTTCTATATGGCATGGCATGGTGTTATATCCTAAGTAAATTGTTTCTCTCATATTTGTTTATCAGATCAAATTTATAACCTTACATCAACACCATTTTTTTGTTAACATAGTAATATAATTGGTTTGAATTGAGCATCCAATATTATAAATAAGGTGTGGAAGTTATGGAATCAATATAATAATTCATATTTTTAGAAGTGACATGTAAACAAAATAAAAACTAGAGAAAATAATGAGAAAAATAAAAGGTAATCAACCTACAAAAAATATCCAACATGTAAAACTACAAATGATTGAAGAGAGGGAGAGAAGCAATATTTCTCACATTTAAAAAATATCCAACATGTAAAACTACACATTTATTGACTATGCTTAAAGCATCTTTCTCACTCCCAAATTCTAAGTCTGCCATTTCATTACTTTTTCTTCATGTAAATTGGTACCTCAAGAGTCAATGCACGTTATACATAGCACATCTCTAGTTACTAATACTTAAGTTGGCTTGATATAGAGCTAACAATATTGTTTTAGTTTGAAAAATAAAAATTCAAAATGCCCATGGCACGAAATATACCACAAATAATAATCAGAAAGATACTAGAAAATATATAACTAGAAGTAATACACTAAATCCACCGAACAGAGATCAAAACCCACTTTCTCAGAGTTAGCAATAATACCAAAATAACCAAATTTATAGCCTTATTTAACCAACACACATGGATATATATATATATATATATATATATATATATATATATATATATATATATATATATATATATATATAAGAATCAAATAAAGTGTGCTCCAGACGCGCACGTCTCTGAAAATATATATGTACATGTATAAGTTCATAATGTATGTATACATCTCGAACTAAGCACGTGTCATAATGTACATATGGGACCACATGCGGTCGCAAAAGGCTAGATATATATACAATGGACTGTGAATAGATGTACTCATGACCACATATATGTGGCATCCAAGTGGACTATAAATCTACTCATGAAACATCTTCCCTCTCTTCGCCCTGCTAGAAGTAGCACGTCCACGACCTGGGGATGTAGTGGAGGGAGATGCCACTACGGATTTCATCCGTGTGGTCCTAGGTGTCTCCAAGCATGCCTGCAACCTAACCTGCACATTCATAAACAACAAGTTTTTAACACCCAAAATTTTAAAATACCTTCAAAATTTAGAAACTTGTACAATTTAGTTAAAATGCATGTGCAATCTTACCGCAATGTCATGATCCCTATTGATTTGTTGTTGACACGTCGCAGGGACAACAATAGACTCACGAGGGGTAAGCTACATACAAATAATTAATTTTCAAATTAATTATTTCACACATATATATACCTACAAAATTTGATATTGTAGATTTAAGTTTAATAAGAAATAATGAACCTCCAAAATTTAACAAATTTAAAAAATTGTGTACCTCGGTTAGTGGATTTGCGAGATCTTGTATGGCAAAGATCTACAAAGAGCCTCCACAGTCTGCATATGTGGAGGAGTCTCTGTAGCAGTCATAAGCTATACAAAAAACATGTACAAATCAATTTATTAAAATCTACTTAAGAGCTATACAAAAAACATGTACAAATCAATATTTAGTTACTCAAGAAAGAATAAAAATACATTATTAAATTTTATCTTCTATTTAGGCTAAATACATAGGATCTATAAATGTTAGCACGGAGGCCATCTATCTTCATAAGATTTTGACAAACTTTTGTATTTAATCTAGGTAACCCATAGTCATCTTCTATGACAATTAGAGCATCATTCAAATTTGAAGAACTTTTAAATCTAACATCACCAGACCAAACATATAGATCAGACGAAGAGTAGACTAGAGTTGTATATCCTTGGTGGGCAAGTGTGTTGCAAATATATAGATTATAATGCACTATTTATATGTATTTGTGTCCAAAGGTAGCTGAGTTTGAGTTTTGGTGCACGAGCCTAGAGGATCTTACTTGTGTGTTATCCCTTTGGAAATAAAGAACATAACCTCCTTCCACCTTGCTGGCTTAGAGATCTTTATTTCGGGTTTTTATGTCCACGGAATTGTCCACCAACTTCGTGCACTTACCCTGTCAAGCGGTTGGGAGTCTGACTACCCAGGGTGGTCTAGCATCAAACACACACATATTTTTCTCCTTTGGTTTTTTAATGCTTTGATGAAGGGTTTTGTAAGTTATTAGGGTTTCTACTTTACTGTTGATCATTACAGGTCATCTCGATGTTGTGTGAAAAAGAGCAACACAATGATCACACAATTTCTAAACAAGCAAAGCACTAGAAAGTTGAGAGCTCAACTACCTTATGATCTAAGACTGTAAATTCCTTGTATTAGACTGTACAACTACTACATAGACCATACATATCATGTATGGTCTTGAACCTACATGTTTTCCAGTTCTATAATCTTCTTTGTAGAATCTAAAGTCTTATCTTCTCCTGCTCCGCTACCTGTCACATCTAGCTCATCCCAGAATCTTCCTAAACAAGCTAAGTTTCTCTCCCCTCTTGTATATTGATAAAGTTATTGTTTATCACTTAGTCCATTTCAAGTTGGAATGAATTATTTTTGTCATGCTTAATTGATGTTGGAAGTTAATTAGATAATAATTGTCTACCTGTTTATAATCCTTGTACCTTTTTCAGTAGAAATTTTAAATAAGGGTATAAATATGACCAATACATTATAGCTCCTCAAACCCATTATGAGGTGTGGCATAATATATAATAGAATACAAGCCCTTGATTCATCCCTCACACATGGAAACATGCACAAATTTAGCTCATGTTTGATCTATGGGAAGAAACATGGATAACTTCAAACTGGTAGTTTGTTGTTGTTATGGGTACTCTTAAGGAATCAAATGGTCCAATGTTTCTTCTTAATTTTATTAGAGTGAGAATAGAGGATCCTTGAATTTTCCAAGGTCACCCTACTAGGTTTTAGTGAATGAATATTTATATATGACCAATCGTTAGATTTCTTACTCAACAAACCTAAAAGTACTACCTAGGTTGACTAAGCCAAGTAACCCTTTTGAAAAAGTTAATATTAGAAGTGTATGGGATAGGTTCATAGGGGGTGGATAGGTTGGAGTTTAACTTATCCTAAACCTACAAACATGTCCATGATGTCTAATAAATTAGGTCTGAGACACATGGAGGATTATGCATATGTTCAATAACATGTGCAGTGATTTGTGAGGGGTTGGGATGGAGAATACTTGTTATCTAGTAGAAGCGAAGTGGATATAGAGTGAGACATTTCCTTAAGTTGTTCAAGTTATGTGTGAATGAGATATATATCATTATAGTTGTAACACACGTCATGTTTCCAAGTGTTGGGAATACATTTAGGTACTACAAATTACCCCCATTTCAATATAGTATTGATAAATGTTGGATTAATAGATAAGAAACAAGTAAATACAAACCTCACTTCTTGATCATACAATGATGTTGTAAATTCTTAAATCTCAGTACACCAATCCATATAAAACTTATAATCATATGGAAAGGACGCATAGATTTTTTTAGATAAAGGTACAAGAGGATTTAATAACCTTTTTTACATTTCTTCATCACTCTTATCATTCATTTTGATTACGAGTTGATCGCTTCCACCTTGTCAAGTATCTTTTCCTTCGTGACTCATGGTGTTACATATCTAGAGGTAGTTATTGAGAATCAAGATATAGTCTAGGTAAATAAGTAGATATGGGAAGATATCATTTTACATTGGATTGAGAAGTTCATCATGTACAAATAATATACCTATGACAACTTGCAGTACGTGTCATTATTTTGGATGTTGGGAACATGTAGACCATGTGTATCCAGTTTAGTACTACAAACGAGACATAAGGGAATTTATCAACTGGCCCGAGAGGATCAAGAAGATCAAGAGGATTGGGTCAGTAACCACCTAGAAAAAATACTTATGAGATTTCTATTTCTGGATCTAGAGGATAGGGTCCACATCCATAATAATCACTTAATAATCCTCTTCACCTAAAGTAAGCACCTCAAGTCTATTATGACATGTATCTCCAATTACAAAAATTTTAGAGGTATTGAAAATGCAGCAGAGCATGTGTACAAGTGTGAGATACTATGGTATTCTAAGCAAATTACAACTTTATATATGGTAGCTGTTGTATGTATTTTATATACGTTGAGTATAAGAAAGTGAAACTCATGTACACAGAGGTCCAAGAATTAGAAACAAAGTGTTTAAAGAGATTTGTAACTAACCTGCGTAAAACTCATGCGAGGCATGCCAGTAGCTTCAGTTCCCTGAGCAGATGATGACCCGCCAGGCTCCTGTGTATAAAAGAGAAAAATATTAATACATGTACAACATACACGTGAAACAAATTATAATAATAATCTAGTGCAATTAAATGATTTATTAAAAATGTAAGTTTGTACAACTTGAAACTTACGTTTGAAACACGCCCAACCGCAGTAGCTAGCATGTCAACACCGGATGTTTCCTTCACCGGCTCTTGCTATTTAAAATAAAATAAAAAATTAGTTTTTTACATGTATGTACATGACGTACAATCATATATATATTAATATCTCAAACATGTGAATTAAACTATTGTACATATATATATTATTTAAATTTATTTAAAATTTACCTGTGAAAGACCAATATCAGTGGCTCCAGTTCCAAAAACATTCCCCAGCATCTCATCTATAGAAAAAAAATCCTGTGAACCAGCAAATGATGTCTCGCTGCGCAGTGCATACGACACCACATGATCCACGGTGGTGTCGTGCACTAGAACTCGGCAGCACCTCCACCAACATCACCGGATGCAACTGGTGGGTGCTATCTTTGGGTGAGAGTGTCATGAGCTCCTCAATGCATGCAATGTATCAATTTCCACAACCTCCTTCACTTGTAGGAGGGATAATCAAGGCAAAGTGGGGTTTTGGGGCATGGGGGATCCTAGGCTGACCTACGCGTGCACCAGGTCTGCTCTGTGCAGAGCCACCTCCTCGACCAAAAAAGTCTGAAAAGTCAAAATAATTCGGGACCTCATTGAGCACAAACTCACAATATAATTTCTTCAAAAAATAAAGAGGAACCTCATTGTTGTTGCATGGTGGATAATCAAAAACCATCCACCATCGGTCCCAAAAATTGTTTTTGATTCTATCATCATGGCACCAATGGATTGGGAACCGTTTGCAAGTAACTACAGGGGGGCATTGGTTCTAGGGTCGGTAAATAATGCACAAATGAGGTCTTTTCCAATTTTTTTGTCTTTGATGGCCGCATGAGATAGTTTATCCGCATACCACCACCTACAGTCACTTCTAAAGGTGTTCCATCTATGTATTTGGTTGGTTGCAGACTCGACTTCGCCAATCAATGTTTGCAATGTATTGGCTAAAGTCATGCGGGATGGATTTGTAGCATGATTTTGTCTTATAGTTTGAATTAGGTTCTCAATGACAATTTTATTTTCTTGGATTCTTCCAATGATATTATCTTGCGTTCCTGTTGGCTCAGTGGGGACAGAAGGAGCCACAGGGGGCGGATCTATGTTTGGAGGAGGGTTTTGAGGAATGTTCGGAGGGTTTTGAGGAATGTTCGGTGGGTTTTGAGGAATGTTTTGACGGTTTGCACGAGCCCGAGCTTGCCGACCAACTGATAAAACAATAAAATTGTATACATAAACAAACAATTCACAAAACCCATGAAAATGCCAAAAAAAACCTAAAATGCAAAAAAACAACCTAAAATGCAAAAAAATGATTACAATCGGGGACTTACCTCCTCGTCTTGGTGGCATGGTTGAATCTATCGCTATCCATAAGTCCGATGAGCAATTTTGAGATAGTATTGAAAGTGCGAGTGAAAAACGTTTAGGAAAAGTCGCGGTTCGAAATGAAAATTAGGAAAATAACGAGTCGCGGGACTGTTAAATTTTGTCTCAGAGTTCCGCGATCGCGGAACTAGGTTCGGTAATTACCGAACCTAGAATTCAATAACCGCGATCGCGGTTTTAGGACGCGCGTCATGTTTTAAAACCGCGATCGCGGTACCTTTATTTCGGGTTTTTATGTCCACGGAATTGTCCACCAACTTCGTGCACTTACCCATATGATGAGATAATTTCAGGGGATAGTTGCGAAATAACTTTAGGGTAACAGAAAAAATGGTGGCCAAATATGAACGTGAAGTTATGTTTATTGTGGATATTGACTACATTTTCATCACATCACTTGTTCCCAGCATGATCAAGTTTCGCCATTACCCTATGAATCTTTAGATGAGATAGTAGAAACATCAATCCAAGCACTCAATCAAAGCATAACTGTGGATCCTAGGAAGCATATTCTTACTAATGTTGATGATGTTATCACGAGAAGGACTACCAACATAAGTTTGTATCACCGGAAATCATAGACAAGTGGAAGTGGCCCCAAAACAAACAAAAAGAAGAAAGCCCATGCCATTCAAAAACCAATTACCAAAAAGTAGAAATCCCTAGTTGAGAAGGAAAAACTAAAACAAGCTGCAAGGTGAACGAAGAAAGGAAGAAGAACAATCTTAGTAGGTAGAAGAAATTTCAGGTCGGGTGAAGAAGAAGAAGAATATACTCCCTCACCACCACATCCACAACAACAAGAGGGACCAAATATCTCAAAAGATCCTAAACTTTTGATAGAAACTAAATTGATAAAAATAGCCTACAAATACTATTAGAAATGCTTATCTACAGCGATATCTCTCAGTTAGCACAAGAGTATGCGGTGAGCACATGCGAGAGAACAAATGGCATAAGCTGAGGCAATAATCTATTACTTAAAAAAATTATTTCGTTCTTGAAGATATTATGAGTCTCACTTACGGATAAACTCATAAAGAGATCCAACAAGCAAATCAAGTGAAGAAACAAGCCGCTTAAAGGACTTTCAAAAGGAAATATCACAGTGAAGGTTATAAAAAGACTACAAAAGAGCAACAATGGTTTGAGGAAATGGAATAAATTATCGGTTTCTTGAAAAAACAAGACAAGAAAGAGATAATAGAGCATTAAAATCTATATTGGTAGTAGGGGAGAAAATAAAAAGAAGAAAGAGGAAGTGGAAGTGGCTAAACAAGAAAAATCCCAAAAGAGGAGGAAGGAAAACAAAAAGAAATAGAATAAACCAAAAATATGGTTGAGAAAGAAAAATGGAAAACATAGTTAGAAGTAGGTGAAAACAAAAGAAGGAAGAGATAGAAAAGAAAAAGAAAGAACAAGAGAAAAAGAACAGAAAGAAAGGAAGAGGCAAAGAGAAAATAGAAAGAGGAAAAAGAGACCATGCCGTTGTATATGTTTCTTTTTCCTCTTTCTATTTTCTTTTCGCCTCTTCATTTTCTTTATGTTCTCTTTACTCCCGTTCTTTTTGCTTGTGTTATTTATTTTTCTTTTATATCTCTTCCTTCTTCTTATTTTCAACCGCTTCTAACTCGTTTTCCATTTTTTCTCAACTATCTTTTTGGTTTCTTCTATTTCTTTTTGTTTTGCTTCCTCCTCTTTTTGAGATTTTTCTTGTTTAGCCGCTTCCATTTCCTCTTTCTTCTTTTTATCTTCTCACCCCTGCTACCTCTATAGGTTTTAATGCTCTATTCTCTTTTTTTTCTTGTTTTGTTCAAGAAACCGATAAGTTCTTCCACTTCCTCAAACCGTCATTGCTCTTCCGTAGTCTATTTTTATAACCTTCACCGTGATCTTTTTTGAAGGTCCTTTAGGTGGCTTATTTCTTCAGCTTCAATTCCTTGTTGGATCGATTTTATGAGTTTATATGTAATCGGAGCTCATAATATCTTCAAGAACGAATCCAAATTTTTCTAAGTAATAGACTATTTCCTTAGCTATTGCCATTTGTTCTCTACCTGTGCTCACCGCATACTCTTGTGCTAACCGAGAGATATCGCCTGTACATAAGCATTTTTGATAGTATATGTAGGTTATTTTTTTCAAATTAGTTTCTATCAAAAGTTCGGGATCTTCTAAGATCTGTGATCCCTCTTCCTGTTGTGGATATGGTGGTGAGGGAGTATATTCTTCATCTTCTTCATCTGACCCTAAAATTTCTTCTACCTCCTCAGATTATTCTTCTTCCTTTTCTTTGTTTTTTGCGGCTTGTTTTAATTTTTTCTTCTCAACTAGGGATTTCTATTTTTTGGTAACTATTTTTTGAATGGCATGGGATTTATTTATTTTGTTTGTTTCAGGGCCACTTCCACTTGTCTAAGATTTCCCGTGTGATACAAACTTATGTTTGTACTTCTCGAAGGTTTCCATGATAACATCATCAACGTTAGGAAGAACAGGCTTCCTAGGATCCACTAGTTATGCTTTGAGTGAGTGCTTGGATTGATGTTTCTACTATTTCATTTGAAGATTCATAGGGTAATTTTGGAGCTTTACTTGTCTGCGAAACAAGTGATGTGATGAAAATGTAGTCAATATCTGCAATAAACATAATTTCATGTTCATATTTGGCCACTATTTGTTCTGTTAGCCTAGAGTTATTTGTAACTATCCTCTGATATTATCTGTCGATTTAATGAGTGATGTTATTTGAGTGACGAAATCCATGGTTCTCATGTGTTCCCAGATTTTTTTTGCCATGAGGGTATCTAATTTCCAATCTACCAATTCATCTTTTTGTGGAAGTGTTTTATGAAATACATTGTCAAACATATTAGTATTGACCCATAATAGAAATTATGTTTCCCTTCTTTAATCCTCTTCACATTCTCATGAAATTATGTGGCTAATAATTCAGCTAGGTTATATTCAGAATGGGCCATAACCATATCTAATGCCAATTGTGCACTCAACCATGGGCGCCATCCTCTCTATTTGTAAGATAAATTTTCAAACAAATAGATTTAGCGGCATACCTCAGAATAGGGTTTGGAATATTTGTAATTTTGATATCCCTTTTGCACATTGTGATGCCCATCGCCACCGTTGTATCTTTCATTTGGGTTTTCTTCTTTTTCAACGTGGAATGTCCTTTGTCCCACTGACACTGTAACTCTAGCCATTACTTCGGTGTGATCGGTATTATTGATCGAGAAAGAGCATATTATTGCGTGCATTTGCGAGGAGTAATTTAAGCGCCCTATCTACTCTGTTGAAATAGAGAAATTTTCTTCACACATCCGGTTTCAATTCCACAATTACGTTTGCATTTTTCTTTTACTAGACTTCTATGCTTGTTGAGTAGTCAGATTTTTCGTTAGCAATAATGCCCTATCTACCTCAAGTCTAGTATGATCATATTTGACACAGGGTGAATGAATGTACTTCTGTAAATCCCATGTATGTGTGACTTTGAATGGAATGTGTGAAAATGCACCCTCTGGATCATGTTTGTATGATTTTGCAGAATGCTTTTCGAATTTGGGTTGTGCGAATTCCTCTTGCATAGCTTCAGTTGGAGTATCCATAGCTTCTTCTCAATTTGCCTTAATTTTTCCCTAGCTCTCTTTGTGGCTTTGTTTGATCGATCTCTTCATATGCTTGAAATGCCTTAGCTCTTCGCAATTAAACCCCTTATATAGTTTCGAGTTCCACGTACCTCATTTATTTTTTTCGTAGAAGGTCGGGTTTTTACTTTGTTTCATGTTTTCTATTTTGTTTCACGGATTTTCTTGAGGGATTGGGTGTTAGGGTACCTAGTCTTACGAGAAGCAATTCTTGGGCTTTTGTTTGTGGATGATCTAGTAGCGATGGACAGTGCTGTGGAAGAAATGCATGTGGTGTTGCAGAGGATTCAGTGTTGGAGTGATAAGTGGGGAATGGAGTGTGGGATTGATAAGTTCAAGGTAATACAAATCTTCGGAGATGCAGAGGAGCTCCAGTATCAAGTTTTCAGGTCAGGCGAACAAGAATTCGGTGTGTGCAGTAGCTACAAATATTTGGGGATTTAAACTGACCCGCGGTTGTGTGTCAAGAAAATCATCAAGGAGTGAGCTGCATCAGGAAGTAGAACCCTCCATGGGATTCGACACTTCTTGGATTCTCGAAGGGTCACCGTTGGTGCTCAATTTGATCTTGCCCCATTTGCTCTAAAAAAATTTCAATCTGTGGGATCTGTCATATTTTCTATTTCCCGAATGGATACATGAAAGGTTTTCTTCATTTGTATGTTGTTGAAGATCCTTCTCCATGGTCGTGGATCACATTTGGGCCTTGTATCATTTCCAAATTATTTTTCCTTAAAGAAAGATTCAATGCTAGGTGCAAATGGTGAAGTTCCCCTACATCTTACGGTTTGACAGAGTGTTTTCCTATCAAATTATATCTTAGCATCTTTAAGTACGTGTTCATTTTTTATTGGATGCGGCCGGTGGGTCTTTTTGGTGAAATTTGCCACTTTGGTCACATTTGTAAAAAATATCAAATTGGCCTGTGGCCCCGATAGTCTCTGATTGGCTATCTAACAAATATGAAGAGGCAAGGAAAAAGTCTTACTTTGACCCCAAAGAAGGACACGTGGCATATTTCAAAAGTTAGAAGTGGAAGGCGGGTCACCGGGGCGTTTTGAAGTTTTTTCCCTTTTGTAAAAAGAGAGCAAAGTTATAAATTGATCCACAACCCTGCAGGGAAAAGTCTTACTTTGACCCCAAAGAAGGACACGTGGCATATTTCAAAAGTTAGAAGCGAAGGCGGGTCGCCGGGGTGTTTTTTTTTTTCCTTTTGTAAAAAAGAAGCAAAGTTATAAATTGATCCGCAACCCCATAGGGAAAAAGTATTACTTTGACCCCGAAGGACATGTGGCATATTTCAAAAGTTAGAAGTGGAAGGCGGGTCGCGAGGCATTTTGAAGTTTTTTTCCTTTTGTAAAAAAGGAGCAAAGTTATAAATTGACCCGCAACTCTGCTAGGGCCCACATCAAAAGATAAAATCGGGAAGGCGGGTCGGTGGAGGAAAATTGGAAATTTTTCCTTTTTGTTAAAAAGGGTAAAATTGTAGAAATGAGCCATGTGTCGAGCCTATATTTCAAAGGCATAGGGGCGGGCAAAATGTGAAAATTGTGCATTTTCTCCAAAATTCATAAAATGCAAAAGGAAACCCCAGGCCCACTTTGAATCAGATTTTTCCATGTGGACGGCTCTAATCTAAGGTTGAGAAAGGGCATAATCAAATGTTCTTTGTGCATTGCGGCTGATTTTGCCACCATTTTCACTCCAAGACTCTAGAGATGCGAAAATGCATTGTTTTCATCATTTTTGATGGAATTTCTTTTCACTTGTCTAAAAATTGCAATTAAATGGATTTAGAGCTTAATTTGTGAGTCCTAGGAATGTGAAGGTTGATATTTTGAAGTTGTAATTACTCGAGCACTTGCAAAAAGGTGAATTACTAGAGAAGCTAGATGCAGAGCAAAGTTGCAGAGGAAAGAATGGGAAAAGGATGAAATGATGGAGGTTACAGGTGCAAAGGATGAAAAATGTTTCCAAAGGGAATGACTGGGTGCCCTAGTTAAAACAATGATGGAGATATTTGTAATGATTCACCTTTTTGAACAACTGGAAAATTTTTGTTGCAAATCTGTTAAACGTCATTTTCTGAAAATCATGATCAAACATGTAACAAACAAAGGTTCCTCGAATATTCTTTTCTTGGGGGAAAGCTTGGATGTAAATTGAGTGTTATAAAAAGCATGCTTTAGTCATGTAAAAGGTCGGGGGTTGAATTCTTACGAGAAAATTTGAGAAAGCCCATCTTCCTGAGAGACCATCTGAGAAACTGTTAATCTCTTATGTTTTAGATTTGATCATGTCAAGTTGGTTGCAAGTGTACAACCATTGACAAGATCTGAGATTGTTCAAGAAACCTTCCCCTGCTGATGAATCTAATCAACTTGAATTAATCTGTGTTAATCTTGGGAAAATTTGTGTCTGCTTTATTTTAGAATGTATGCAAATAGTATTTCTTGTTCCTATTGCAATCTTGTGTTAAAATCCCTTGAAACACATAGGATATCCTCCATGTGATATATTAGTGGCATTTGGAATTTCATTACGAGAAGAGCCTTCATCCTGTAATGAGACAAACAATTTAAAATCACTTTCTTGTTATTTTGTTGATAAAGATTGTCTGTAAGCCTTTGACTGTATCTTATGCATGAGGAACAAGGGGTATTTAATGTTTAATTGAGTCTTTATCTCGAGCCTTCATGTTAAATTCTTGGATATTGTGTGAAACCGTGTAAATATGGGCCTCCATTGATGCACACCTTCTAGTTGAAGCAATATTTTAGTTATTCTGGACCATTCTTTCATTTAGTTTTCCAATTATTGTGAAGGTTCTCAAAGATCTGGAAAAATCAAGTTTATCTTGCATAATCTTCCACCAAAAATTATTCAAAAACAATGAATCCTACCTGAACTACCCATGTTTTCCCTGTATGCCAACAAATGAATAAGTTCTACTACAAAAATATGCAAAAGCAATCAGGATTCCATAATGTCTTTAGTAACCTTAACCTTGTTTAGAAAATATCACCATTATTTAGAAGTGATAACTCGTGAGAGTTAAATTGTGGTGTATTGATCATATTTTCTCAAGGTTTCCTTTCAAATTTGTACAAAGAAGGATATCTTCATTATCCTTCACCAAAAGAGGTTACAAAATGGGTCCTCTCACCCTGGTTAAAAGGCACAACCTAAAGTAGTGAGGATAGATCAAATCCTTTTGAAGGTGCTATCCATTTCTCTAACATCTGAGTGACAAAGAGCCAGCAGAATTGCCTCCCCGGATACAAAACCACATACATTGTGATTTATCTGTCTCTAGGATTCTTGTTTAATCTATGATGCTGCTCAGCTTGCAAAGGAGAATCAATTTGGATACCAACAATCCCCATGTGGTCAAAGATTCTACCTTTTAAGGTGCTGGTCTTTCATGTTCTTACCTTTGGGGCCGAAGTGATAGGAATGTTTGATGTGGCCAAGCAGAACGCCTTGCAGAAAGTGGTTATGGAAGGGATGAGGTGGATGTTTGGGAAATCCTCCACTTCTAACATGGTAGGGCAGGCGGTTATGCACCGTGAGCTTAATATCTGCCCGGTTTCAGTTTTCAATGCAGGGAAAGGGTCTAAGCCCTTGAGAAGTATAGCGGTCTTAATACAGTTATTGCGGACCTTGTGAACCACAAACCACCCTGTAGGGTGGGAGAGATTTGGATGTGGATTAGGTCGATTTTTGGGAAATCTTCCACTTCTAAAATGGTAGGGTAGGTGGTTATACACCATGAGCTTAATATCTTCCCGGTTTAGGGTTTTAATGTAGGGTAAAGGGTCCAATCCTTGAGAAGTATATCGGTCTCAAGACAATTATTGCTGACCTTGTGAACCACAACCCACCCTGTAGGGTGGGAGAGATTTGGACATGGATTCATAGGACCACGAAATGGCTAAAGAAGAACGTTCCTAGAGCCAACAATAGTAAGTTGGTTCATGAAGAAGCTTGGGAAGCCTGGGAGAGCAAATTTAGGCTCCAGGGTTCCCTAAGGTTTTACAAGGATTGTAAGCTTGATGAGACCCAAAGTGCTTCATCAATGAGCACGAGAGGTTTGAGAATGTGTCGGTGAAAGTCTGTCCACGGCTACTAAATGCTAGAGTGGGGGGGATTTTCCTTAGTATTCGAGCCTCTAGGATTGGGGTGTTGGATCCGACCTTTAGTTCTTTGTGCCTGTTGTGTGGGGGTGAAGGAGGGGACTCCCTTTTACATCTCCTTGTCGAGTGCCTGCATTTCAGGATGTAAGAAGCTAGATCACGGGATGGTTTTAAAGAATTCTTTGTAGGAACTTTGTTCCATTGCCCCATCTATTACCAATGAGAATAACTTTCTCTCAATTCTCCTTGGTGGGGAGTATTGTAGACGGCTTCTATTGTATTGGTTAGGCGATTGTTCACATCGAAGGGGAACTACGAGCTTCATGCTTGTGGTGAAAATTTTAGCCGTGGCACTACCCCTTTATCAGAAGTCCTTGTAGGATTGGATGAGGGAGGGGGAAATAGCATAGTCCACTACTTCAAAGGTTCAACGATACCTAACCACTAGTGAGCCAACGCACGATTGTGTAGGGCAAGGCCTTCTCGTCAGGCACACAGTTGGAAGAGTTTCTCTTTCACTTCACCCATGTTCTTTGGAACTGGGGATTTATCCGCGAGGCCTCTTTAAGGCTAGGTGGAAGGACAAATGGTTTTCACCAGGAGCATTCCCTAGAGACTCCCACCTTCATGGTGGGGTCAGTATTGCTAATTGTAGACAACAGACAATGTATGTTACTCAACAGGGAGGTAATAGAGATCAGGTTTTACTGTTTTGTGTAAGATCACAGTCATAGAATCTAAAGTTGAGGGGTGATTCCCAAAGACTGTGCTTACCCCTGACTGGCTTGAGCAAGGAACTCTTCCAATTCAGGAAACTAGGAAACTAGGAAATCTCGTTACGTGGTTTGAACATGGTTTTTACGCCGCTTATGCTTTTCCTTTTGCATGGATTTTTGTCTTTTCTTTGTTACATGGTTTTTTTCCTCATTTGTTTAACGGTTTCTTTTATCTTTTGGCATTGCGGCTTCTTTCCTTTCTTCGCATCGCGGTTTCATCTTTCTCCTTTATGAATGGCTTTATCTATTTTTTTGTTGTGCGGCTTTGTCTATTTCATTCATTTCACGAGTTTTATTTTCTTTGTTTCGTATAATGCTTTCAACTCTTTATTTCGCAACGTTTATATCTTTTTCTTTCTTCCTTTATTTTCGCAGTATGCTTCTTATGTAGTTTTTCTCTTCCTTTATTACGCTGGTATTCTGCCTCCGTGGATTATTATTTTTGTTATCTCTTGCCTTCTTAAGGGTAGATACACCCTTGCGGGTTTTCATCCTACCCCTTGTCATATCTGTCGAATTGCCGGTTTTCAAATAGGCCGGTATTTTTCTTTATTACGTTGGTATTCCTCCTATGTGAATTCTTCTTCCCCCTTGTTAGCTAGAATTTTTGCATAGCTAAAAACCTAGCGATCATGAGATAAATCTCCCTCATTTCTTGGTGAGGCTCCCATGTAAGATTTTTCAATTAAATATGTTAGTATCTATTTGGGGGTATTACTTTAACCATGTAGCTCATGAACCATAGCTGTATAGTTTTGTAGCAAGTAAGTAGTTGTTTAAAGAAAGGAAATATCTAAAGAAGGGGAAAATAATAAAAATAAGAAACAAAGAGGGAAGATGTGCAACCAGTCAATATATTACGAATTGATTGCACATAGACATAACTAATAGATATTAACACATAATTATAAGCAAAGGTAGATTTCAGATCTAGATCTAAAATAACACAAAGTTTATAAGTAGATCTAAGACAAAAAGTTAGAAACAAAATGCACTGTGACACAAAGTTCTCCAGAAATATGCTCCTTTCAATTCCTTTGCTTCAAATAGCTATTAGGGGTTTCAGCACAAAGTCTGGAACACAAGAATGTTGCTTACAAATTTTGATCATTAACCCAAAGGTTCTTCCTCTAATTATAACATGTAGAGGGGAAATTACAAATAGGAAGCCTTTAGTTGAATTGGCACATGTGGAAGTGGGAAAGGAAACAACTGGCAATCTCCCTCCTAGAATTCCTTTTTGCATGACATGCATGAATTGCAACTGAAGATAGAACCTTATATTTTGCATGTCGACACCTATTTCCAAGTAGTTGACTTCTTCAAGTAATGGATTTCAAACCGATCACTTAAGTTTTATAATTTAATTGATCACTCAATTACTTTATTTCGGAAAAGAAGAAGAAAAGAGGAAAATGAATTAGAAGAAAGTTGAAACACTTTTGTTCTTTTTCCATATTCGGCATGCGATTGATTCTTTTGCCCTTGAATCTCACCAAACTAGATTTGGAAGCGAGTTGGATCTTGAAGTGGCTGGATCTGGAAGCAAGTGACTGTGATTTTCTTGCAGGTATTTCCTTTAACTTATCTTCCTTCTCATCCTTGAAGCTTTTGTAGTTCTTCTCCAGTACATGCATCAGTGTAATGTTTTCCGTAAATAACTCATCATTTTTATTTTTATTTCATATGAGAAATTAAAATTATGGAAAGCACTCGAGTGAATGTGAATTCAATGAACAATTTAACTAGAAGATGCACATGCACAAGATCCTAGAAGGAATTCTCCATGCACCGACTTCTACATGAGTTGCGTCAGAAACAAGAGGATGAATTTTTGTCGGAAGCTTTTGTAATTATGAGATCTGGATTTGGATCGGGCCTATTGACTTCCGCAAATCTTGAAGCTATGCATGATTTCGATGAGATTTATCTTTTTCTCTTTATTCGTCGAATTCTTTATAATTGGTGCAGATCTAGGAATTTCTTCAGATTTGGAAGATATATTCAATGTATTGGACATTGATTTAAGCTCCCTTTTGATTATATCAACACCTACAATTAATTCAGACAAAGAGGGAAATCGGAACATGAACTCTTGATTTTTACCATAAAAATATGCATATATAAAGCCTGCTGCCCCAAAATTTGAGGTTTTGTTTACATGCAAAGTAGGCATGAATTTTGTTAACTTCACCTGAAGACCTATACTACTATGGAGACAATTAATCAGACTTAATTCAAGCTCCTTCAAACCTAGGCGCCAAACTTTGAAGCTTTTCGGCAGTGAAAACACCTTCCTCTGAGCAAAATTTCTCCTTCTTTGGGCGCCAAAATTGCATGGGCTGCACTTCCTTGCTAAATAATTAATTAATTCATCCTTATGGCAGCCCATTATTATATATAGTTCACCATTCTATAATTAATAATTGCGTCTCCTATTTCGACAATTAATTAATTAATATACACGCTTTTCTCTTCAATTTGGGCACCTATTTTGTGCATGCTCATGGCTGCAATTAAATAAATTAAATTTATGTAATTTTAGCTTTCTACTTCTAGTCCACTTTGACTTCACAAAGTGTGCTTTGACCTTATGCACCAAAAATAGGAATTAATTCCATCAATAAATACTTTAAAAAGTATTAATTCTCCTCTAGATGGGTCACACTTTTTGCATGAGAGGGGGCTGCATTAAATAAATTACATTTATTTAATTTTAGAATTCTATTTCTAATTTCCTTTATCCTCTTCTTCCTTGTTGACTTTTCCTCATGCTTGGGCACCAAATTTGGAAATAGAATTAATTAATAAATGCAATTAAAGTTGTCCTTCTACTCCAAAAGGAGTCACACTTTTTGGTAAAGGCTGATTTCTATTTTTAAAAGTCAATTTTCATGGGTTTATTCACCCTGCATGGCAGCTCCAAAAATCCCATGATCCACTTAAGTTGTTTGAATTTCATAATGGGATTTTTACCCGCAGCGGTAAGAAATTCCCATCAATGCCTTAAGTGATTTTCTTTTATTTCACAATGAGAATTTTCACCCTGCAAGACAGGTACGAAATTCCTGCCTTCCTGCTGCCTCTAATTTTCTCATTATGACTTAAGTGGCTTTGCTTCCATGGGAAAAATTAACCTACTAGGTAGGTACAAAATTCCCACCTACCTGTTGCTACCAAAAATCCCATTGTAGCTTAAAACCTTCCTTTCCCAAAAATGCGACTTGCCTAGAAGAGGCCTTTTCTGTGCACGACTTCATCTTTCTAGAGAGAACCAGACCTCTTGTGAAAAATTCCTTCTGGCATAATGTCCATAGATGATCTCCAAATACTCCAGGAAATAAAATAGACTAAACTGGAAAAGGAATTGACCTAGAGAAATTTCACAGAAAACAAAACGGAAAACACCAAAAATGAAAAACGTTCTTTAGAAATCAAAAAGTAAGCCAGGATTCATTCTGGTGGAAAATCCTACTCTTGGTATATGGGAATATTGACATGTAAGATGAAAACAGGGTTAAACTGGAGCACAATTTTCCTCAAACGGGGCTCAAAATAATTAAATAAAAATTTCGCAGCAAACCTCACGACAAAATATAACGATTTCGGGCATTTGGGTATTTATCAAAATTGGCTTATATGAATCTCTCGGGAATAGATTAACACAAAACATACATTTTCGGAAATAAAAACACAAAATGACCCACTATTTTAAAAGTACGAATTGTTTTACAAGGGGTAGTCTCAAATTTTAGGGTGAAATCTAGGGACACCACCCTCCCCACCTTTTTCATAGAAGGGGAGGGAAGAACATCTAGATGCTTGACCGACACTTACTTATATAGGGGATGATACTAGGAATCAGATAGAGCTGAGCCTACCATTCCCTATAGTTTTATATGGCTATATACTACCGTTGATCTGAAATTTGAGATTGTCTTCCCCCTTCCTTGTACTCTTCTACACTTCCCCTCTCTCTAGACTTCCCCAATTCTAGAGTCCCAGGCATCGCTCATTCCGGTGAGAGATAAGATAAGATAGTTCAAGGAGGATGGAGGGGGAGGGGTGTGTTGACTCTATTCTATATAGCCGATAGCCGCCCTCTCCCGATGGTCGGGACCATCCATTACATTCTATACGTGATATGACCGATGACTGGTTGTATCACGTATATAATAGATGGTGGCATCACTATCGGCATCACTCGACCAACCAGGCAGTGAGCGACAGCGCCCGAGCAAGCCAATACTAGTAATCATTTGATTTGGGTAGGGGGTCGCGGAGCCGCCGACGGATAACGAATAGCGAGTAACGAATAATAGGTACCCAAACCCAAGGCAGAGTTCGTGAGCCGTGTAATAGGCGACCATCTCGCGCGGTTCGGAGGGCACTTGAGCCGCAGCGCGTTGACCCCCTATCCAATTCCCGGGCCAATCCCCCTTCCGTACCACCCAAAAATGAGATTCTCGCCGAATCCGAGTTTGCTGCTCCAACCATTACCGAACTAATGCCTATTCCGTTTAGTACTTTAGGTGCTTTCGTGGCGTATCATGTCAATCTCGTAGCGGATCAATTCCAACGAGCCTTTCAAACTAGTACTTCCGGTAATCGACTCTATTGCTCTTTAAATAAATGTTGGTTACATGATCAAATTTTCAATAAATCTTGCTTTATAAGAATGCCTTTTTGAGAAATTCTCTAAGATCTCCTGTAAACCTCCCCATGATGTGGCAGAGGGGGGATATCGGGGGAAGCAGTGAGTGGAGATTCCCCTGCGGAGAGCCGGATGAGGGGGGA
Source organism: Taxus wallichiana var. yunnanensis (assembly GCA_018340775.1). NCBI lineage: Eukaryota > Viridiplantae > Streptophyta > Pinopsida > Cupressales > Taxaceae > Taxus > Taxus wallichiana. The sequence continues at coordinate 1,038,291,784 of CM031239.1, forward strand.
CCTTCACGTCCGGTCCGGAGGGCGGGGATATCCCGACCCTACTATCACTATGCCTTTGCAATGCCACTCGGTTTAACTCCCCTTGCGACTTTTTTCCGTATGTGGGATCTTCTATCCCCTTGGGTAGATAATCGATCGTCTTTCATTTCGATAGTGAGTAGTTTCTTCCCCGGGTAGAGCGGGCCAACCAACCGCCGAGGGCGAAGCTATTCTAAATAGTCTAGTCCATTACATAATACAGACTAGAGTAGAGTAGAATAGACCTAGTCTATGTCCGACCATCCCATCAATAGCTATCTCTATCTGTGCAACACTAGCTTAGCTCTCTGTCGGACAATGTCCATCCGTCCGACCGGGCCTAACTAACAAGCACCTTGAAGCCGATCCAACATTCCAGATCGGCTTACCCCCAGCCCTCCCCACAGACTCCCTCTAGCCACCCTCCATCTACAACCCTCTCCACCGAGGGAATACAGAGGGAAGCCCTGGAGAGCTCCTCCAGCGAGATCCAGCCTCTGGTCTAGCAACACCCAAGGGCTCCACCCCGGGCACCTACCTCCAGTTTCCCCGCCCACCTAAACAGGTATAGGATATGGGGAGGGGCGGTTGGGCCCATCTAGATCTCTCTATGGGCCCTGAACTATCCATCTGATCTGGGCGCCTATATATCGATCTATAGGGGAGGGGGGCGCGCCATATAGATAGATAGGGACCTGACCGAAACGGGCATATCTATAGTAGCCAGTAGCCCCCCAATTCTCTATAGATCCTCCCAAGGGGTGGTTCTATCTAGATATAGGGCCTCCTTGTAGATAGAAGATATGGGGGAGGTGCAAAGATATTCCCTAGAAATGTAAAGGGGGCAGCCCTGCATAGAACCCATATAGATAGAAGGGGGCTCCCTATATTGGAATATATAGATAGGGAGTAGCAATTCCCCTATAGCCCTATAGATCTAAGGGGAGGGGCTTGGTGAGCTATCTATTTATTCACTATGCCATATAGAGATAGGGGCCCTTGTTGCCCCTATCAATCTATATAATATACAAATGACCCTATAGATCTTTATGGCAAGTGGTTCACGTAGTGAACCACCACATGCCCTGAAACTCTTTATCCGGAGGGTGAGGGCCCAATATCTCTCGACTCTTGATCTTGAGGGTGAGGGCCCAATATCTCTTGGCTCTTGATCTTGAGGGTGAGGGGAGTGGAGAGAGGGCTGCCTAATTCTATTCTATATGGGCTCGATAAAACCCTTCCACACGCCTCACCCTCCAAATCTATCTATAGGGGTGGGTGAATATAGATAGAGAGATTGGGGCCCCTCACCCTCCATATAGCTAAGAGATATAGAGTTCAGGGGGGTGGGTGAGTGCAGATATATAAGTTGGGGCCCTCTATATAATTATAGATATGACGCCCCTATATAGATCTCCAACGGCCAATCGCTATTCTAGTTGTTACTATGGCCATGATATAAAGATATGGTCAGATGATGCTATATAGAGGGATCCCCCATATCTATATAGGCTAGTCGCCCACTCTCTATATAGCCCATCTATCTATATATAAAGGCCCCTATCTCTATATGGCCCTCTCTTGAGAAATAGGGTGAGGTCGATGGCAGGGGACTCCCAAAGTTCAAATTTAATACGGGTGGGCCAACTCTCTATTTCATATATATATTATAGTCACCCCATATCTATATAGATAGGGTCGAAACAACATCATAACTTAGCTTAGTTGTCATTGGTTTGTCTCTAGCTTTATCTAGTGAGGAATCTCATCTCAAGCAAGATATAAACTAGGATATGAGGGGTTTATGGTTTATTTCAATCTAGTTCCCTATCTATATATGGTGTTCTTTCTATCTATCTATCAATCACTACCCTCTATATAAATATGGGGTTGATCGGATAGCTTGATAGATAAGATAATTCGGTTTAGGGGGTAGGGCTCCCCATATCTAGATAGGCCTCACCCCCAGAGTTGAGCCTCTTCCCCTTATATTTATGGTGACTATAGGCATCGTGACTTACAATATCGAGATATTGAATTGATGCTCATCTGGGGACCCCTAACTAGACGCTTGGTCTCGAGACAAGTCATGGGCTGGTCCCTGCGGGAAGGGGGACCGATTATCTACTATCCAAGATGCACTCTACCATCCCTCGATCAACCACCGTATGTGCTCAATGGCTAGAGGTGCTCTCGCTCTCTATCTCTACATGGGCCTATAGTTATATATGGCCCTCTTCCTATCTATATAGATGGTGGCAGGGGGTTACCCATTTAGGCTAGTGGTCACCCTAGTAGTAGCTATATATATATATGGGCCCTCCCAAGTCCCATATCATGTTACTTATAGAATAGGTCGAGCGTACCATCCTAAACGAGTCCTGACCGACTCGACCCATCATCGAAACCCATCTACGTATATAGGTGAGTGAGGCGTTGATTTACGTATCCTCTCCCCTATATAATTAGATGGCGGCCGAGGGGGAATCATACCGATGCTTCGGTAGAGAGGGGGCCAACCCGGGTCAAGCTCGACTTGACCACCGGGAGAGAACCCCTTAACCTACCAATCCCTATGTATCCCATATAGTTAGATATAGAGGGGCCGCCTCCTGGCCGGGGGCTTGGGTTGTTGCCAAGAGAAAGGTTCCCTATCTATTTATGGCATATATCTTATTTGGATCCGACCACTGTGCGCACTTGATCGCCATCTAACTATATGGGGGAGGTAGATATGAATTGATTGGTCTCAAATGTGAATGATTGATTCGGTAAGCAGAGATAGACACGACTATAGAAACCCATAGATCTTATCTCACCCGTCGATCTCGCCTTTGATTCATATAGATCGATGAGTTGAGATATAAGGCACGGTCATCCCTAGATCTCTATATAGGGCCAATCCGGGAAGATAGGTGGACGAGAGCCCCTAGATATCTGGGAAAGTAGAAATAGAGATCTCACCAACCTGCATCATATCTGAGATCTCTATTCTATATGTAATACAAATGGACATTGAATCTAGAATCCAGATTGATATGCAAATGGATATTCATTTGTATTACATATAGAATGATAGAGTAGTTGGTTTATCAATTGAGGGATGGTGAGGGGGAGGTTGGAAGAAGGAAGTTCATCATGAGATAGATATGATTATGAAGAAAATGTAGATGATATATTTTAGAATCTATATTATAATCATGTATATATGAAACATCAAAATTGTAACCATGTTGAATGATGAATCTTTAGACTTCAATGAATACAAAATATTTTGAGTTTTTTATCTCTTATGGTCTATGGACTAAATTTTTAAAATAAGTACTATACATATATGTGTGTGTAAAATATATATATATAAATTTTTATATTATATTGCATGATGTTTCCATAATGTTTCGTACCCAAGGTTTTTTTGAATTCAGCTTTTTCCACGTTTGAGACCCATACTCGTATCCATTTCTTCGCAATGTAGGATCTGGCTAATTATGTATCATATCTCTATAGAGGGCCATATCTAGAGATCTAGCCAATTATCTCCCCATAGAAATAAGATGGCCAATGATATACCATATCAAGAGATCGGCCTATAGATAGATATGGTGGGAGCCCACTATCTATATATGGCCTAGCCCTATGGTGCCATCTCTAATCTATAGATTTTGCTAATGATCTTCCCTATATCTTATCTAAATATGGCCCTATCTATAGATTAGAGATAGATCTCGGCCAATATCTCCTCTCCCGAGCATGGCCATAGATAGAGGTTGGGTTGGCGCCTCCCCTCCCCTCTATATAGATTAGATTATATGTGCCTCCCTCCCCTCTATGTATATTATATTAGATATGCCTCCCTCTAGAGTCTAGTCTGTCCATACATGGAATTGATAGGGAGAGGTTGGGTTGGTGCCTCCCCTCTCCTCGATCCCAATCCAACCTCTATATCTAGCCAACCCTCTCCTCTATATAGATTAGGGATGGCCAATAGATATTTATAGATTAGATTAAGTACGCGTCTATCACCAATGAGATAAGTACGCCAATCAGTCAATCAGTACATTGGTATGTCATAGAGGTTGGGTTGGCGCCTTCCCTCCCCCATGTAGATTAGATTATATGCACCTCCCCTCTAGAGTCTAGTTTAACCATAGATGGAATTGATAGGGAGAGGTTGGGTTGGCGCCTCCCCTCCCCTCTATCCCAACCCAACCTCTATATCTACACAACCATATCCTCTATATAGATTAGATATGGCCAAGTACATATCTATATATTATATTAAGTACATCGATCGATTAATGAGATAAGTACGCTAATCACCAATCAGACATTGGTACATCATGATACTAGATTTTAATAGGCCAATCCAATCAAGTATTCCAATTAGTATAGTATGGTTGCCAATCAGTCAATCAATACATATATAGGTAGTACGCCCGATCAGATTGGTCAATAATTACGCCAATTCTATGTTTCAATACATAAGTCTCGCTAATCGATCAATCAATCAAGACGCCCGTCACTATGGACATATCTCTAGATTTCCCCTCTATCAGTATCTAGCATGGCCTACAGAGATGCCCACTCCTCTACATAGCATGGCCATAGAGATCTATCTATCTATCTATAGGGGCGGAGTGGAGTTGGAAAGACACAACACAATCCCCCACCCCATAGAGAGAATATCAAAATCTCAAATCTCAAATATAAAATATATATAGGATGGGGCGGGGGTGAGCACCACACCTATTATATATATGAGGCTGGCCCCTGACCTAACTAACCAATCTATATAGAGGGGGTAGGAAACCATATATAATAGATATTATATCTTAGATCTCTATTCTATATATGCTCCTCCGCATTGGGTAGATCGAGATAAATTTAGAGGGGAGGGAAGGGGATCGTGGCAAGATGCGGAATGAATTAGAACCAACCTCGCAACTCATTAGTTCTCATACCAACCTTGTTAATTGTATATAGATTATACGGGCTCGACCGACTATCTATACTAACCTTTCCCTCATTCTGCGGTCGAGTGGTTCACCCATCTCTATTCTAGCCGGATAATAGATACGGGGCTTCGCTCACCGGGTAGATGTAAAGAACCTCCTCACCCTTGAATGAGATTATCGGTTGAGCCATCCATCCTCCATACATTCTATACGTGATACAACCGACCGACGACCTATACTATAGTTACTTATTCGATAGGGTAGGGTGACATATTTGGTTGAGTCTAGGGCCCTAACGAAGGAGGGCATATAGGGTAAAGCAAGGAGACACAGGGAGGGTTCATAAGGAAAGGAAGTTCCGCCTTCTAAACTCCTTATGGGGTAGGTCCCGACCCCCAAACTCACTTCTATGTTAGGGTATCGAGTCGAGTAGAGTATATATAGGGGTAAGCCCGATCTATCCCCACTAAGATTTACTCCCGACTTCCCGCTATGACCCATACAGAGATTGGGGTTGAGCTCGACAGATATAGAGAAACCCTGATCTGGGGCACTTGATTAAATGGCCATCTAGATTTCTATATAGATATGGGAGGGGAGTTTCCCTCCCCCCGTGAATAAGAGGGAGGTAGATTATTCCTTACCCGTCGAGTTAGCTACTTAAAGATAGAGGTGGGGGAGATATCTTTGCTAGTGGTCGATAAAGACAAAACCCCCAAATGAAGTTTTCATGTTCATTTAATGGGTGAAATATATTTTCCATTCTTTTCTAGTAAGGTTCACTACGCTCGGGTAAGAAGGGAAGGGAAGGGAAGATATCCATATACTGCTCGTCCGAATCGGGGGTCAGCTTTTCCCCAGACGGAAGGTAAAATAGGGAACATGAAATACATGAGTAAGGAGGGGAAGTTATTGTTGTTAGGGGGTGGGGTTTAATCCATTTTTGTTGAAGCCCCCGTCATCCCCAGACGGAAGGTGAAGATGAGCTCCTGTCTCCCTATGTTTGGTTTTCCAGATTATTGTTTTTATTACAAACATAATACAAATCCTTATCATTTCAAATGGATCAAATCACCCTCTCGACGATCCTCTAGATTAAGTTTTGTTCTAGAGAGAGGGACGATAGACGGGAGGTCCTCTCTTCTATATCGCGAGTGGGAAATTAAATTTTCGTTGCTTGAATGCCTTGCTATGCTTGGGGCTAGTTGGGTGAAAGCTCTCAGGGGCTAATCGACCACCCCTATCTTTAGTGAGGGGTCCCTTTTCCCTCTCCAAGTATATAGAGCTAAGAAATATAGAGAGGGGGTCCTTCTCAGCATTAGATACCTATAGCTAAAGAATATGTTTTCGGTTCCAAAAACATTTATGCCACCCCGTTTGCTGGCCCATTGTCTCTCTAGTTTGTTTTTCGGGTTTTGGACCACCGCAAACAAACGTTTATGCCAACATTATTTGTCATTTGTTTCGGTTAATTTTTTGTTTCTAGTTTAACAACATGGTGGGTGGTGGGAATGGCTATATATGGAAAAACCGGTAGGGGTATATTTTTCACCACTACAACACCAACAATCTATCTATAATCGTAATGAATGAATCATAAATTGATTCCAGATATTCCATTCAATGTGCTTACTGATTAGTTACTTGGCCATTGAGGATTCTTCTCTAACCACCATTGGTTCACCGACCTAGAAAGACAAAATCAAGGCCAACCTCGGACTTTGAACAAACCCCAACCCAACCTACTCTATATGATGGAGAGATAGGGCTTTGAACAAACCCAACCTATGGCTCATCTCAAGCTAATCTAGATAGATGGGGCAAATCGGAGGCCTGTCCTATCTATAATATATATATGGCTAATTTCAAATGCCCCTATCTCGGCTCACCTCCCCATCTAACTATATGGTGATAGGTTCCATATCTAATCTCTGTCTCTTTTCCAATATATCTATCTTCTCTTGGGTGATATATCTAGATAGTGGGGTCCCCGTTATGGGGCCTCCATCCCACTAGGGTGCTCTCTCTTGCTCCCGAGAGTCTCATTCAAGGCTATCCGGGTCCCTATCTCCCTATATAGAGCTCGCCATGGGGATACTTTTCTCTATCTATATGGCGATAAATTGAGGTCTGGTCGAGGCCATCCATCTATTGTATACGTGATATACCGGTCATCAGTCGTATCGATTCTAAATGGTTGGCCAATAAAATATAGATAGCCCACTATACATCTCCCGAAAGAAATATAATCCAATATTCCATATTGATGAAACTAACTCCCCTATATAGATAGATCCAATCCCCACTAAACATAGATATGGCTAGATTAACTTGAGCATAGGGATAGATAGGGCGTTTATGACCACATATATCGGATGAGAGGAGAAATAAACGTTGGCATCGATCCGAGTGGATTCAATTCAAAATAACATATAGATTTGGCAGGGACGGGGTGGGCTCCCATGACTCCCTACCCTCCACAATAGTTGTTGATGCTTCAAGGATACTTACCGTACTATACATAGTAATTAGTAACGTCAAAGAGTTCCGATTCTCGACTCTCGACTCTATAGGGAGACGAGGGAAACTATAGCTATATATCCTTCAACCTGTTCTAGTGCCCTTATCTATATTTGTCTATATGGGGAGAGGAACCACTCTCTTCCCAAAGGGAGAGGACACCATCCACTCCACTCTAGAGTACCAGTTAGGACCAACAACTTCTTCTAAGAATGAGGCACTGCCTTCTCCCTTTACCCATACGACGAGGTACAACTACCCTATAGCCGTCAGGACTAGGCACCGCTCTCTCTTTTTATCATTGAGGGATCAAGATTGAAAGTGGGTCGGCCATTTCCATATGGAGTTCAGGGGTCCCTATGAGGACATTAAGGGGCTAGGTCAAGTTGCAGTTCTATATCTAGCAATGGTCAAGATAGCTATATAGATTTGAGTTGAGTTGAGTTCTTTTTTGGCCTCCCCTCCATATCATATAGGGAGGAGACCCCGTCCTCCGTTCTATTGATAGGTTTGATGGCCTATCGGCAGAGATATCCTCGAACTCTTTATGGGTTTTGGTGGATGCATCATTGATTCGCCAAAGGTTGGTATTCATATCTCTATCTTGATCACAATTTTTTTGTATGCATCTCCAAATTGGGCACCACATCTCTAACATATAGATTTGATCAAATCGTTCTACCTGACACCACATCATGACATTTAAACTCTCTTTGCATGTTCCAATGCACAATCGAGAGATATGGCCCATAGAAATAGAATATCAAATCCAAAGCACCCTATCCCCATCTAGAGTTCGGGATAGGGGCCCTATCTCTCGAAATCTATATCTATGCTTGGGCCGATTGGTCAGGACATAGATATGGATGGAGTTAAGATAGAGTTCATCAATTGGATAGGTAATCACTCCAGTCTGATATAGACGAGATGGGGCAATAGGGATTCCACCGCTAAACTACTATCCCTCAAGGAATTTGAGTCATTGACACATATATTCATCCAAACCGTCATAGTTCAGATAGGGCCCACCTTTTTACAAGTGATCCCTATCCCCATATCTATCTATATACATGGCCCCTCTTTAAATCTCTTGGGGAACTCGACCTACGAAGGAGTCCTATCAAATGAGTGCCTTTCCTAAGAGATTTGATAGGGAGATAGGATTAGGTGCTTAACCGGTAGGCTGAATGAGACTATGGGTTATATGGTATGGCGAGGGAGGCTAGGCACCCTTTCTATCTGTATATGGAGGTATATTAAACAATTAGATATAGATAGGTGATGAAATTCCCTTATCTAATCTAAATCCATATAATAGAGTAAAGGCCATCACCATATAGAGATAGAAATGAGAAATGCCTCCCTTGATCTCTATCTCGATTTGGTGATTTTAGGCATCAACGGCCACTCCTCTATAGGGATATGATATGGGCCAGACTAGAGATTTTCCTGACAGGCCCTTGACCAACATGTATCACCCTTGTTTATTTCATTGAATCAAGTCCATGATTGGATCTAGTTCAATTACGTAATCCATTTGGGGCCCCCTCCGATTAGTAAGTACCTTGTCATGACCTCACTACGTCGGGTGGATTCTTCATCTTGATATGGAAGGAGGACAAATAGATTAGATGAGGCCTTCACAAACCGCACTTCGAATGGAAGAAAGAAATATATTTCTCATCTTAGTGCGAGATGATGATGATGGACACCCTTGGGCTATGCTAGATCGGCCAAATCCTCACTAGATCGGTGTCTAAATATTGTCTGAACTATTCCTATTCCATCCACTTGGCACGATCGGGAAAACGGGGTTCGAACCCGCGACTTCTGGCGTGACAGACCAGCACTCTAACCGACTGAGCTATTTCCCCTCCGCTCTCCCGGATCGTATAACGCGATGGATCATATCATATAGAGAATATGGAATATGATATGGAGTGTAGTGACATAGTCCCTAGTGTTTCCCTAGCGCCCCTATAGTTCTGATTGGTGATGAGATGAGAGTCGCTTGTCGTCTTGATTGCTATAGACAGCGATGCAGTCCATGCCAGATTCTCTATTCTATACGTAATACGATCGGTGATGAGATGAGATGGGATGAGAGTCGCTTGTCCACTGACGACCCATGGCTGCATCACCAACTGGTACGGAATGGACCGCGTCAATGTCAATCACAATCACAATCACTAGAATGGACTGGTATGGAATGCATCACTGGCTCAGTATGGAAGCTCATTACCGGCTCATCACAAGTATGGAATGTCATCTTTGGATAAACGACCCATGAACTATACATACATCGGGTCATTTATGTGCCCCCCTATATATATATATAAGATATAGGCGCCCGTCCTCTTAGATAAGATCGAACTAGATGGGAGGATAAAGATAGATTGGCGAGATAGATAGGCAATAGAGATATTCTATATATGGGTAAATACAAATTTTGTAGATGGGTTGGGGGCTAGAGAACCTTCTGTTTAGATAGGGCATATAGAATAGAGAATACATCTGGCATCTGGCAACGAACTCTAACTAGTGGGAGTGGGAGATGGTCCTATAACTCTATCTATCGGCACTTAGATAGGCATGGCGTTTCAGCATCATGAGGTGCCCTATATCTATAACTCGAGATCGTACTGAGACTGTCTATCTCACTCCCAACTCCCAACTAGATATGAGAGACTGTCTCGAGGTGAGGAGCCCTGAACTATCTATGGCTATGGGGGGGGCAGACTCTATATAGCTCTCTCCCGACGGCCTACTCTACTATCTCGTTTTCCCATCTTTTTTGATGGTTATTATTCGTTCGTCCATCTTCAGTTGATGGGGCCGATGTTTGAGTTCCCAGTGTCATTCGTCAAATATTGATATAGAAAAAATTATCAACATAATAACTTAAAATGAGAATATCATTACCTTCTTGCTTTAAGTAAAGAGTAGGCTCACTTTTGCTTCTTTTGAATCCATTTTTCACAAAATATCCATGAATTGGGCATACTATACTCTTGGTGCTTGCATGAGGCCATACAAATCCTTCTTCAACTTGTAGACTTGGTCTTCTTTACCTTGTAATTCAAAACCTTGTGGTTGATGTACATAGACTTCCTCTTCTAAGTACCCATTCAAGAAGGCACTTTTCACATCCATGTGATGTATGTTCCATTTCTTTTGAGCTGCTAGTGAAATCATCATTCTAATGGTCTCTTGTCTTTCCATTGGTGTAAACTTATCTTATCTTTTCATTAAAAATAATTATCTCGATCTCGATATTGTATGCTCGAGAAGATACATCTATTTTATCGAGATATGTCTATTAAATTTTCTCTTGGATTTTCCAATCAGTAAAGGTAACCATGAATTTGGAGATGCCCCTGTAAAGCTCCATATGCTCTTACAAAAAAATGCTCGGTATCAAATGTAAATTCAATTCATATTTGAGATAACTTATTATTCAATAATACATAATAATCTCACGTTCTTATTCAACCACAAACAATAAAACATGATACACATATATATAATTTTTATCTTCTATATTTAGGGTTATTATCTAACTACTACATCTCCCACAAGTCTCTCCTATTAATCATGTGAATTTATTTAAGCTCAAGCAACTCGCTTTATGTATTACTAATATGATTTGTTAAATAATAACAAATCATTTACATATAACATACATGAGTTGTTTCTAACAACTCACTAATATTAATATTATTCTCACACTACTTAACTACCCACATGATTTCATACCTCATTATCATTTAATAATATTGACTCATTAATGTTAGCACTAATCATGATAATTCCTAACATTTTTCTATTATTGGTGACAAATAATAAATATCCAACGAAAATCTCGAGATGCTTTTGGTTCATTGAGTGTAAGTTTTTAGTAAGGGCTATAAAGGAGGAAATGGAGTCTCTAGAGAATAATGATCTGTGGGATGTGGTTAAGTTTCCTCTTGAAAGTAAACTAGTAGGTTGCAAGTGTGTTTTCAAGAAGAAGTTGAATGCACAAAGAAAAATTATTGAATAATAAGGCTCACTTAGTGATGATAGGATTCTCTCAAGTTGATAGGATTGACTATGGTGAGGTATTTTCTCCTATTTCAAAAGTATTAAATGACTTTGGAAGTACTCACAAATTCATCAATTAAATCTTGTCCTTTCACTTAAATTGCTTTATTTATCCAACCCCATTATTTTAGGTCATTATGGAAGATGGAGGTAGAGTTAACTAGTCAAGAAAGTGTCATAAGATGAAATTATCCATGGGATATTACCTAATAAATAGCCCCATGTATGTCATTTCAATAAGAGGCACAAACATTGTGTTAGGGTTCCAATGACTAATTACATCATAAACTTCAAATAATTGTTCATGCGATTTGCATTCGAAGGAGGACTTCGAGTTGTGCGAGATGAAGGAAAAATCTCCATAATTCATGTGTTCTCATCAAATGTAGAAGATGCTTAAGAAGGATTTAGTGGTGTTTTTGGCACAACTATTTTCCATAGAAGGTCAACCATCAAGGTTTTATACCATCATATCTACATGTAATTTTTAATAAGAACTCCGTTGTTTTTGCTAATGAGTTTTCACGCAACTTTAAAAGCAGAAGTCGTGCAAGTCACACTTTTTCAAAGCCCCTTCCTCTTGAATTTTCACGCAAAACATAGAATCAATCATTTAAGTGAAAATTGGGAATTTTGAGGCTTCTGGAAGGGTAAATTTTTCCACTTCCTTTCCCTCATGTTTTTTCCACAAAATCAAGTTAATTCACCCAAGTGAAAAGTCGGGATTTTGGGGCTTCCTAGAAGGGTGAATTTTTCCACTTCCTTGCCCTCATGTTTTTCCACAATTCCTAGCCAAAAGTGTGACTCATTCGACATAACTCCATGCCTAAAACCTGACTTATTTTAATTATTTTTAGCAAGGGTTGGTTCCAAAGTAAGGGAGGAAGTCATTGCTTGCAAAATATCTTTAAAATCTTGTGCATGTGCTCCCAATCTTCCAATTGGAGTCTTTGTTGAATTTACTTATATTTGACTTGACCGGAGTGCTTTCTAGAATTCAAAATTTCTCAAATGCAATTAAAAATAAAACGTGATGAGTTGTATTTGAAGTGTTTACGGAAATCATTTTACATGTGCATGTCTTTGGAGAAGAATTGCAAAAGATTTAGGGATAAAAAGGGAAGACGGGTCGGAGGAAACACCCGCAAGAAAAATCACAATCAACCTGCTTCCAAATCTAGTTTGGTGAGAATCAAAGGAAAGGATTCAACATCATATGAGAGGAAAAAATAATCTCAGATTCAAGGCAAGAGATATCATTCGGATCATTCATTGTTAAAGTGGATGAAGCGAAATGCAATACAATTTGGATCAACATGCAGAGTATGGAAGAATAATAAGAATGAGAGTGTTGCATCTTTCTTCTAATTTCTTCTTCTCTTTCTTGTTTCTCTTATTTTCTATGACAAATTAATTGAGTGATCAATTGAATTATAAAACTTAATTCATTGATTTAAAATTTGTTACTTCAAATTCTTTGGAAGTAGTCAATTACTTGGAAATAGGTGAAAGACATGCAAAATAGAAGGTAATATTTTCAGTTGTAAATCATGCATGTCATGCAAATATGGATTCTAGGATAAGTATGGCCAATTGTTTTTTTATAGCTTCCACATGTGGTAATTCATTGAAAGCTTCTATCTCGTAATTGCTCTCTATAAACGGTAAATAGAGGAAGAGCCTACGGGGTTAAAGGGACAAAAAAATTTAATCAACATTCTTGAGTTCCAAACATTGTGTTGTAGCCCTTGATGTCATTTTATGTGAAAGCTCGGGAATTGAATAAAGGAAAATTTCCAGATAAATTTGTGTCCATGGTGCATTTACTTCTTACTTATGTGTGAATCTTTGGATAAACTTTGTGTTATATGAGATTTAGATTAGAATATTTCCTTTCCTTTACTTCTAAATATTGTGAGATCTACTTTTGTATTTAATCCATGTGTTTGAAACCAACTCTGTAAACTATTGGTTGAATTACATATCTTCCTTTCTTCTTTCCCAAATTTCATTATTTCCCCCTCGCAAACACTTCATAAACAACCGCTACATGTTGCAGAATTTCTAAGCTATGGTTCATGAGCTTTTTAATTAAATTAAAACCCCCTACAAATAATTATTAGGATTCATACTTACTATATTGATAAACATCTTACATGGGAGCCTCACCGATATATGAGGGAGATTTATCTCATGATTTCCTAGGTTTTCATTTGTGCAGAAAATCTAGCCAACAAGAAGTTTTATCACATAACTATGTAAACTCTCTATGTTATGATATTTCTTTAAAATGACAGAAGAAATGCTCAAATATACTCTACTTTGAAGAGAAAACCTCCATAAATCAAAATAAACAACGAATGAATTCAATAGCATGCCTTGAGAGAGCCTTGATCATTCATATTTATATACATAATTAGGAAATGTCACACCCTTTCATTCTAATTAAGTAGGCATAACTAATTATCAAAAAAACTAACAAATGAAAGGTAAATATTATGCACTCTATTTCATAACTTTAGCACTCATAAGAAGATATACGAGTTGGGGATGTAACATGCCCCCCCTTCAAAAATGTGTTGCCCTCACTACTTAGCAACTCAATCTATGCTTTTACATGAAGTTTTCATTTTCCCATGTTGCATCTTATGATGGAAAATTATTCCATCTAATGGTTCATGAAGGACATATTCATGAATGGTTCAGTTTTGCAATTCGTTTATTCCTTTCTTAATGATTGCCTCTTGCTCGATAATGAACTCCCTTATTCGTCTAACTCAATAAAATATGACTGGACTAGAAGCTTGGTACCAATTACACTCTTCAATCATGACACATGAAATAATAAATTAATTCTAGTAAAGAGTGGAAGACTGGAAATTCTAACCTATAAGATGCATGTCGATTTGGTGGCGAGCGTTATAAGACCCATAAAATTATGTTGCTAGCTTTACGTTGTTATATTGTTTAAGTGACTTTTGTTTATAGGATTACAATCTAAGGAATACCAAATCTCCTTCATAAAAATTACTTACAAGCCATAACAAAATTATCCTTAAGTGCTTGAAGTATTTCCCAATGTTGTTGAATATGATCTTCAATCCCACATTCTTTAGGATGACACTACAAATAATATGTAGTAGAAGGTGGGGGGTAAGGAGTAGAAGTGGGAGCCATATATATCCTCAAATGTAGTCATCTTTGTTTTTTTGTTAATCAAATTGAAGCTTTGGGATAAAACTATAAATAAGATGTACTAGAAGGTGGGGATATAAAGAGCCTCAAATGCAGTCATATTTGTTGATGTGTGAAATAATTTACCTGACCAAAATTCTTCCTATGAATACCATTAAGATCATTGTGCTTATTTTTTGTCAAGAAAAGAAACATAGATATCCTTGTATGTGCATTTATTTATAGTTTCTACTGGAACATCTGATTATGGATGATAAGATTAACGAGTGTGTGATTTTTGTGCTTCACACTACAAATATTTCATTCCAAAATATGTTAGTGGCTTAGATAAGATCACGATCACTCACAACAATTTTGGTAATGCTATAGAGTATTTTTACCTTTTCCATAAATACTTCTTCCATTATACTAGCTTGAAATGGATGAGAAAGTCAATGAAAAATTGTGTACTTATGGAATCAATGCATAAATATTGATATCACATCAAAGGTATTTGGATTAGGTATGCCCACAATCAATTCCATCATTTTTCCTCCTAATTCTATGTTTGAATGGTTATAGGTTGTAAAAATGATATAGTCTTTGATCATTTATCCTTGATGTTATTTCCAATCAAACATTTTTCTATAAATATTTGTACAAATATTTCATTCCAAAATATGTTCGTGAAGATAAGATCACGATCACTCGCAATGATTTTGGTATTTCCATAGAGTATACTTCTGCCACTATACTAGCTTGAAATGGATTATAAAGTCGGTGAAAATTTGTGTACTTATGGAATCTATCCATAAATAATGATATCACATCAAAGTTATCTAGCTTAAGTGCACACACAATGAATTCCATCATATGTCCTCCTAATGTTATGATTTCTTGGGTATAGGTTGTAAAACCCATATAGTATTTGATCATTTTTCCTTGATTTTATTGCCAATCTAACATTTTTCTATAAATATTTGTACACCCCCAAGGCCTTGCCAAAAATCCTTTCGTATGTAGTGATAGGTATTTAAGAACTTGGAATGCCCTCCAGAGGTTAATTATGTATTTAAGACAAGATGTTAGCTTTCAACAATGAAATTTTGCACAAAAACACTTATCTTTAAATCTTAGGGAGTCTCCTTTGCAAACATACTTATTTAAGGAACATGGCTTCTATTGAGTAGTCACATGTGTTTCCTTATTAAATTTTCATGTTTCCACTATTCATGTATCACTTCAACCCATTCATTTTATAATAAATAAATAACAAAAATTGTTGCTTTTCGCTTCTTGTCAAGAATGGGAATCAATTGCACTATTATTGTTTTCTTTTTGTAAATAATTTCAAATTCATACCCCAACATCTTTGTGACTCATTTCTATTGATTTTTTAAAGACAATTGTTTCTCCCAAAATTACCTTCCCCTGAGATATTGACTCTCATGATTTGTATTGAATTTGGAATGCCTTCCCATGAGACATTAGCGCCATTGTTTGACAACATAAATGATAGCTAACATTTATTTCTCATATATGGGCCTCACTGAGTTATTTCCTTTGATTTGTCAAATCTCAAATGCTAAATGACTCCTTGTTTCATTAGTAATGCACTAATACCATGTCTAAAAGCATCACATTCTACAAAAACATCTTAGATAAGTTTGGGGTAGTTATCAAAAGGGTGAAAGTAAAAGCTTGTTTCAAGTATTGGAATGCTTGGATGGCTAAATCTAAATCTGGTCATAATAATGAATCCTTCTTCAATAATGTTGTTAAGGGTGCCACTACATAAGCATAGTCTCAAATAAATCTTCTTTAGTAGCACGATAGACCAAATGATCCTCTTAAACTTTTGATATTTTTGGTGATGGCCTCTCTTTGATGGCTGCAATCTTATTATGGTTCATTTTAACGCAGTCATGCAACGACACATTTCAAGAGTATTTCACTTCCTTCTCCCCAAAGGCACATTTGCATTTTTTGCATAAATTTGATAATCTTCCAATACCTGTAATATCTTCTCTACGTCTTTGTAAATTTTCTTCCCATGGTTTATTGTAGATTATGATGTCATAAAAGGATAACAAAAATTTCAAAATAAATGGGGAGGACTGAATTCAAGAGCTTCTAAAAGTAGAGGAACATTAGTGAGAACAAATGTTAAAACTAAAAATTCATAGTGACCCTCGTATGTCCTAATGCTAACCCGAACACATATCTATCTTAATAAAGATAAAAATTTTATTTGATTCATCCAATAATTCATCAATGAAAGGAATAGGAAACTTATCTCTAAGAGTAATCTTGATGAGTTCCTTGTAATCTAAACACATTCTCCATGAGTCATCCTTGTTTTAACAATAACCACGAGATGAATAAGAATTTGTAATGGGATAGTGGTAAGGTCTAATATTAGCAGGAATACTTCCTAGAATCAATTCAATTGCATGATCATGATCTTTGATATGAAGTAGGCCCTTTGATTCATGAAAAACCTATTGATGGTGTTGAATAATCTCTTGAAGATTTGGTGGATCCAAATTTTTACATCATGTACTTCTATGAGATGCAATTGTGCCACTTTGTGCTCTAAGATCCTTTCTTAAGAAATTTCTCCATCTGTGAAATCTTATAATTTGGCTTGGTGTTGTTGCATCTTGCCAAGTTTGTACTTTTTCCATTTATATTGATAACCATGAAAATTCCTGAAAATTGAAAGACATTGTTCCCAATTGTTAAACCCGTAGCACTACCAAAACTACATCTGTTCCCCCAATTGGCATATCAAACATTTCTAAATATAATTGATACTCCCACATTGAGAGTTTGAGATGATGAATATTACTATCACAAAAGAATTTCTTTGCATCAACAATCATGAAGTGGAAATGATATATTGGATACACAAAGTTGTTAAGGTCGTTAACTAATTATTTGCTAATGAAGTTATGTAAGTTACTCCCTATAAGACCAGAATTATCACCTTCGTCTCCTTCTTAATATAATCAACCATGTTCAATGTTTGTGGTGTGTTTATCCCAATTAACATATGTACCAAGATAGTAGGGATTTCTTTCTTGGAATTTATATGTTTGTGTTCTACTTTTAGTTTCTTGATAACTTACTCTTCCTTTTTAAAATACCTCAATCTAATAACCATTAGTATTTTCTCACCACTAGCCCAATCATGACTAGATCATCTTTTGTCCCAATGCCAACATATAACTTTTTCACTTTTATTTGTCTCATGTTTATAAGAACTTGGTACTTTCCCTTGGGCTATAATACAATTTCAACCATATTTCTATCAAAATTATTAGTCGCATTTTATCTTTCTATCTTGTACTTAACCTTAGGTGAATCTACTAGTAGAAGAGTTTCATTGATCAATGTACGATGCTTATTTTATAACTTTCCTAATCTGTACACATTTCCAACAAATGAACATCATTCCTAATTTTGTCCATTGATGTAAAATTGTATTGTTTACTAAGCTGTCACTTTTAGAGTATGGATTCATTCTCATACGCTCAACATTATATTTGGCTACAAATTTTGTTTATTTAAAATTTGTTTCCATGGCTTCTCATATTGGGTTACTAGGACTTTCGTAAATTCATTCCAACTAAGCACTCATCCTTTCTTGTCACTCCTTATCCACTAGTACCACTAATAAGGTTAATATTATAGATTTTGCAAGGCTTTTCAATTACTACATTCTCGGTACATATTATGAAGTTTAAAGTATTGTTCCATGTGACTTATACATGAGCTACATATATACCATCAAACAAGTGGATGTCCATCTTTGATAGATTCAATTTTGGCCCTTGAAATAATTTTCTTATGTTTTTTTGTTGTGCCCTCCAAGATGGTTTGAATTTAAATGAGTGGTTGTATGAGGTTGATTAATTAGGGACTTATATTTAGACACTAGATCATGTTTAAAACCATCTAAGCCCTCATTCAAATATGTTTCGAATGGGGCAAATAATTTCTCGTGGATAAAATTTACTACCATTTCACATGGACCTAAGCAATGTTACCCTTAATTCTAAGTGGTGGAAAGGAGCCCTTACAATCAATGGTTGAGGAAAATGCATCTGGTCTAAAAGACATGGCTATTGCTTCGATTTTTTTGTTAGCTCTGGATTTGAGCTCAATTCAAAGAGAAGCACATCCATAGTGAGAGGTCACCATAAATAGTTAAAACATATACTATATTTCAACAAAATGCTCCATCGTGACCAACTTTGACTAGAAAAATTCAAAATGTAGAATGTCTCAAATCTGAAAATACAAAGAATGAAGGGCTGTAGGGGGCACGATGTATCATTCGAAATGAGTTGGGTGAGATAATCAGCGTTGGTTCATTTCGTCTTCCTAAAGGATCATGCAATTTGATAGAGGCACAAGCTCTCCTCTTTGGGGTCAAAAATGTTATGGAGTGTGGTTGCTCCCATCTTCTCATCGAAGGAGATTCCCAGATCATTATTCAGGCAATCAAGAATGGTAAGGATACACATTGGTATTATTTATTTCATTTGGCTAGGGAGGGTGGACACATGGAGGAATAACCATGTTTACAGAGGAGCAAATGAAGTAGCAAACTACCTTGCTAATTACAGAGTGATGCACTTTAAGGCCTCCATATTTGATAATGATGCGTCATCATGGCCTAAATTGGCAATCATTACATAGAGAGAGGTAGGATCCATTTCAATTAGTTAAAGGGAATGAAGCTCATGGGAATTATTGATTAATATGGCTCCTCATCCTTTGGCTTGACATTCACTTTTGCCATCTTCCTTGCGAGCTAGGGTTTCTTGCATTCTCGGTTTAGTTATGGTGCTCCCCCCATATCAAGGGCTATATCTTATGGCTGAAGCATGGGAAATGGCATTTTATGGCCCTATATTTATAGCCAGATTGTGAATGGTGTTTCGCATTAGCTCTAGGTCTGTGGAAAATGTGGTGGTTTGAATACTTAGGGAGGATTATGTTAATGGTAGCGGTTTTTGCCCGAGTCAATGCGGAGATAGCTTCAGTATTCATGACTCACCTGTTATTTTTGGGAGGTAGTAAGGAGGAAACCCTTCAAATAAAAAACCATATCATCCTCATGAGGCATGGTGTGGGTTTGGTGGAAGAAATTGAGAATTTTAGCTTACCTCGGCTCTCATGCAAGCATCGCAGGCAGGGGATGGAGACATGGTGGTTAGGGCTCAAGTTCTTGAGTTGGAAAAGAGAAACAAGATACTTTGGAACTTTATGGTCATAGTTCACTAGAAATTCCTTCTAAAGCATGAGGACCCTACATACATTACGCAAATCGACTTAGAAGATCTCTCCATTCCCATTGGCTTTATCCCAGATCACATTTCCAAGTTGAACGTCAAAGGGAAGTGTTAGTGTAAAATCACAACACCCCTAGATTGCCTCATGATTCGAGTGGGGCATCCAGTGTGATTGCACAACATGAGACCATCTCTCAAGCCGTAGGACTTGTGGACTTGAGATGGCCCTCGCGAGAAAGTTGGTTCTTATTCCTAAACTACCGACCACAAGACACTCCGGTGTAGACGGAGTGATCTGTACTAATCTAACCATTCCAAGGAGCTAGAGAGAAAGAGAGAATGAAAGAGAGCCTACACTAAAGTGGTGATACACAAGAAAAGGAAAGAGGCGAGATACTCTACTGAGGGAGGATGAAATAGGGAAAAGGGAGATGAGGGAGGTCAGACAGAAATGACATAGAACCAGATCCCAATCCGCATTCAACACTCCATGAAACATGAAATCTTACACCTGCAAACATGAAATACATGCACAAGAAGAAAACACAAAATGGAGAGGCACAGAGAAACAACAAAACATGAGAAAGGGTTGAAGAACACCACAAAAACATGATTTTATTGCTCTATGAGGTGCATGGACCACTACACGGATGTTCAAAATCATAAAATCAAATTTTCAGGCATAGAATAAGGCTTACAGCTAAAATGGAGTCGGAAATTTTTTTTACAGAGTTTCCCCACACCCAGAATGTCTCCCCTCTCAAATGAGAAGTGTTTACAATATATAGAACATCGAGGCGAGAGAGAAAGAAGAAAACATAGATTCTGCTCTAAAATCTCAACCACCAACCATCAATGCCCTACAAATCCACCTACAATCTGTCAATTCTGGTTCCCCATGTCTGTTTGGCATGTTGGAGAAGGAAAGATGGAAAATCAAATTAGATCTGGGTAGTTGAAGCAATCGATTCTGTATTAATGGCTTGAAATATGTTTTCCTATTTTTCACCCACCTAACCTTATCAAAATTAAAGTTTCATGCTTCCATGGCATAGAGGAGGTTGAGACCTTTCCAACGGTACCAAATTTGTTGAATTTCGAGCACTGGATCGAAATTTATGCCCATTTGAATATTTGAATCGAATCCATACAAAAATGGCTAAAAACAAGTTTTGCAAAGCGGATCTACGAGACCGAAATTCACTTTTCACCTTTTGCGAAAGCACGCAAAATTCAGAAAACCTCCCACAGCCTACACATGCCTTAAATTCACTTTTTCCCAAAAGCCCTCATAATCTCGCAACCTTCTCATTTTCCATTTGTCATCCCAGGCCCGCCGGTCTTCTTTTTCCACTTAGTGAAAGAAATCCTTCCCGGGCTTGCATGCCCATAATTTACTTTGCACCTTTTGCAAAAATGCAAAATGCCAAAATATCTCCCACCACCTCACCAGTCTGAAATCTTCCCCTTTGGTAAAAAGTCTTCCCCAAGCCCACCGGCCCGCTTGACCTGAAACATGGCCACGTGTCCTTTTGTGGGCCTTAGACATGTGGAGGGCTGGTGCTAGTTTGAAGACTACATCTAGATTTTACCTTGGAATATGCATCGAGATGACATGTGGTGGCTTCCTCCAACTCTTCTTTACTTAGCCGATTCAGTTCTGAGATGAATACTACCTTTACAGGTGGGACCCTTGTAGCCAGCCCCTAAATTGTGATAATGGGACACGTGGTATCATCCACGAGATCCCCCTCTATTTCCTCATGTTTGGATGACTTGGGACACGTGGGGGGCTTGCACTTTTTTGGGTCCTTCCCTTTTGGTCACGCCTTCAAAGTTGCGTCGTTACGACGTGTGGCTCCTCCCATCGGCATTAGAATTTTCAACGTCCGGCTCTGTCCCCTCTTGGAATCCAACCACATGGAGAGTTGGCACTTTTTTGGGGACCACTCGTTGAACCCAACCTTGGTGTTGCATCGATGAGGCATGTGGCACCCTCCACAACTTTGCTCTACCTACCTTGTGTTTTGGCTAAGTTCCTTTCATGTTTTGGATGGCTTCCTTCATTGTTGAGCTCGCTTTGCCCTCGATTTGGAATCAATTGTGAGCTCACAAGTCTGAAGTGCCCCTTCAATTATCTTCTGCATGGGATTATGTTTGACCAATTTTTCCTAGGGGAAAAATTGGATAATAATTTGAAACTCATGAGGACATCTGCTCGCTAGATGAAGAGATCAGTGGCCTTGTTGCATGCATTGGGCATGGAGTCATGAATGAGAGCTTGGTGCGATCATGTCTCGAAAATTGAGTCAAATGCTTGCACTTGATGACCCCGAGCCTACCCCACTATATGAAACATTATTGGAACCGGGGTGATCCCACCAAATTCTACCTCGATGTATTGTACAAGAGAAACAAAACACCACAACACATTATGTACAAAACTAAAAATCATACACGCTCCAAGTGGAACATACGAGTGTGCAAAGCACTTGTTGTGCTGAAATAAAACCTACTTCTACTCCTACATTAACCGGGAGTGAAAGGGAACTCAAAAAATCCTGCAACTGGTAGGGAGAAGTAGCTTCCCTTTCTCAAAAAGGGCAGCCATGCAAATTATTTAACACTAAATATGGCTTCTTGTATGAGTGAAAAAATAACTATAAGCTGATCCTCCACCCAAATCATCAAGGTATCAACATCAATCAAAAATACCTCCTCAAGCTAATTGGCATTAGACTCCTGGAGGTGTTGATGATGACCCTTGGTGCTTTGATACTCATCCTCATGCCTTGAAGTGGGCATGACTAGTTTTGGCTTCTCCCTTGGCTCCAATGAAGCCAAGTACCTGATTGGGCATGGTCTACTCCTTTGAATGTGCCCATTGCTCTGAACTTCAACTCCATGGATGGAGTCATCCTATAGACCTTCTTGGGTGAATGGTGTGGAAGAGATGAGATGGATGGGATCCTCGTGCTCTTTTCCTTCCTCCTCCTGAGAAGAACATGGAAGATCATGATCCTCCAACTTTGGTTCTAGAGGGCCATTGAGATATACATGCTATTTTCCTTGGATGGTCTCCTTCATAATAGTAGGTTCATGTGCTTGGGAGATGGATGATAGAGGAGTAAATGATGTAATCTCTTTTGGATCCTCTCCACCAAAGCAAGCCTCCAAGTCGGCAGGCTGCAATCTGTCTCCTCGTTGTCCCGCTACGTGTGCTCAACCTCCTCCATGGTGTCCTCCTGATCTGTAACTTGCTCACCATGGTTCCCCTCATCCTCAAACATGAATTTTGAAAGCTCAAACTCTTCTTCGACATTAGAGTTTGAAGGGGATAAAATGGGAGGAAGAACTAAATGTTCTTCTCGTGTCCCGCTCCGCACTTGGAGCCTCTGAAACTGCATGGTCCTCCTCCACAACCTGGAATGTACTCTTCCTTTGGATTTGGATTAGCTCCCTCTTCCTACACTTGCATGGAAGCTGAAGCTTCCACCACTTGTGGCTTGACCGGCCTTCTCCGAAGGCTTAAGCAGCAATGTGATTTTTATAATCCCAAATTTGAGAGCCCAGCCGCCAAGAGCTTCGACCATTTCTCCTCTATTCGTCTCTTCTTCCTGCTGCTCTCCTTGACATGTTTTTGGACTCTCTCCCTAACATGGGCTTGGGAGAGGAGTGGTGGATGTGATCTCCACTAGTTATGGCTTTATTTGTGGTGGAGGGGAAGATATTACTTTTGGCTCTTGTGGAGGGGAATTGGATTTGAAAGGGAAAAGGGCAGAGAAATTAAGATGAGATAGAAGATTAGGGGATGGAGAAGAGAAATCGACACTTGGGGCAGAAAAATGGGAAGCTTGGAAACTGAAGCTCGCGTTGAGATGGTGCTTCTTGAGGAATGGAGAGGAAATCACTAGATGATGGTGCAGGACTTACCCATTGACAAGGCTCCTTGACACCATGTTCGTAGGCCTCTATCTCCTCAGCCCATTGCGCAAGTTAGGGAAACATCTCAATCATGAAGTCAAGCTTCTCATGTGGGCTATTATGTCTTGGAAAAGGGCCTCCCCATGGACAAGGTTCCCTGCAACCAATCTCGAATGCTTTCATCTGTGTTATAGCCCTTGAATGCACCATGCATGGCTCCAATTTTTTAATCATCTCCAACAGAGACCAACATTCTCCACATAACCATCGCCATTGTATGCATCCCCTTGTTTTTGATAAGCTCCATAGCCAAACTGGCTTTGACCCTGCTCATATGGGTAAGCATAATGGTTTTGAATCTGATCATAATGCTGATATGGAGGAGTTGTGAAATACATTGGAGGTGGAATGCACTGATGTTGCTGCAAGTGTGAGTTCCAAGTGGGAAATGAAGTCATGATTGTACAACTTCATGGGATGAAAGAAAATGGGAGATGTGGAGTCATCGGATGTGCTTTGCATGTGCCTCAAAATGTTGAATCTCACAAAGAACACATCAAATTGATGAAATGAAGTCGTAAGGTGCTTGGATCGGGCGTTCTAAAATTGTTAGTGCAAAATCATAGCACCCCGGATTTCCTCGTGATTGAAGTGGGGTATCCGGTGTGATTGCACAACATGGGACCATCTCTCAAGTTATGGGACTTGCGGACTTGAGATGGCCCTCCAGAGAAAGTTGGTTCTTGTTCCTAAACTACATGCCACAAGCTATTCCGGTGCGAGGTAGAATGATCTATCCTAATCTAACCATTCCAAGGAACCAGAGAGAAAGAGAGAATGAAAGAGAGCCTACAAGAAAGAGGCGATACATCAGAAAAGGAAAGAGGCGAGATACTCTACTGAGGGAGGATGAAATAAGGGAAAAGGGAGATGACGGAGGTCGGACAGAAGTGACACAGACCTAGATCCCAATCCACCATCAACACTCCATTAAACATGGCATCTTACACCTGCAAACATGAAATACATGCACAGGAAGCAAACACGAAATGGAGAGGCACAAAGAAACAAAAAAACATGAGAAAGGGTTGAAGAACACCACAAAAACATGATTTTATTGCTCTATGAGGTTTATGGACCATTACGGATGTTAAAAAGCATAAAATCCACTTGTTAGGCATAGGAGAAGGCTTACAACTCAAATGGAGTCGGGAAACAAATTTTACAGAGTTTCCCCACACCCAGAATGTCTCCCCTCTCAAATGAGAAGTGTTTACAATATATAGAACGTCGAGGTGAGAGAGAAAGAAGAAAACTCAGAATCTTCTCTGAAATCTCAACCACCAACCATCAATAACCTATAAATCTGCCTACAATGTGTCAATCCTGGTTCCCCATGTTTGTTTGGCATGTTGGAGAAGGAAAGATGGAAAATCAGATCAGATATGGGTAGTTGAAGCAATCAGATTCTATATTAATGGCTTGAAAGATGTTTTCCTTTTTTCACCCACCTAACCTTATCAAAATTAAATTTTCAGGCATCCATGGCATAGAGGAGGTTGAGATCTTTCCAATGGTACCAAATTTGTTGAATTTTGAGCACTAGATCGAAAGTTATGCCCATTTGAATATTTGAATCAAATCCGTACAAAAATGGTGGAAAAACAAGTTTTGCAAAACAGATCTGTGGGCCCGAAATTCACTTTTCACCTTTTTGAAAGGATGTAAAATTAACAAAACCTCCCGCAACTCCACAGGCCTAAAATTCACTTTTTCCCAAAAGCCCTCGCAAGCCCGCAACCTTCTCATTTTCCATTTGTCATCCTTGGGCCCACCGGTCTGATTTTTCCACTTAGTGAAAGAAATACTTCTTGGGCTCGCGGCATGCAATTCACTTTACACCTTTTGCAAAAATGAAAAATGGCAAAATATCTCCCGCTGCCCCATCAGCCTAAAATCTTCCCCTTTGGTGAAAATTCTTCCCCGTGCCCGCTGGCCCACTTGGCCTGAAACATGGCCACGTGTCCCTTTGTGGGCATTAGACATGTGGAGGGTTGGCACTAGTTTGGAGACTGCATCCATATTTTAACTTTGAATATGTGCCAAGATGACACATGGAAGCATCCACTGGCTCTTCTTTACTTAGCCGATTCAGGTCTCAGATGAATACTACCTTTCCGGGTGGGACCCTTGTAGCCAGTCCCTAAATTGTGACAGTGGGCCACGTGGTATCATCCGCGGGCCACCCCTATATTTCCTCATGTTTGGCTTAGTCTCTTTGGTTTGCTGGGGCCATATGTTTGACTTGGGACCCATGGGGGGCTCACCCTTGTTTGGGTCCTACCCTTTGGGTTGCGCCTTCGAAGTTGTGCCATTGAACGTGTTGCTCCTCCTGTTGGCCTTAGAATTTTCATCTCGGTCTATCCCCTCCTGGACTCGACCACGTGGCGAATGACACTTGTTTGGGGACCACTCATTGGACCCAACCTTAGTGTTGCTTGATGAGGCACGTGGCACCCCCCCGCAGCTCGCTCTACCTTCCTTGTGTTTGGCTAAGTCCCTTTTGTGTTTGATGAAGGCTTTATATTTGACCCAGGACATGTGGAGGCTTCCACTTGACCTGAGAATTTTCAATCACCTGGATTTTTCCCCTTTCGGACTGGAACATGTGGAAAGCCCTGCGCTTTTGGGACCGCCTTTGGCTTTTTCTTTTGGAGATGCAGAAGAGACATGTGGAGCCTCCACCAATGGTTGAACACTTGGCATCGTCCACATCCTCTGTTCTATGTTGAGATCCACGTGGATGACCCACACTTGTTTGAGGTCTCTGTTTTGATGCGCCTTTTGGAATTGCATTGATCTCGTAATGTCCCCCTTTTTAGAGACATTACTACCTAATCGATTCACTCTTTTTATTAAGCA
The DNA here is from genome assembly GCA_018340775.1 of Taxus wallichiana var. yunnanensis. Classification (NCBI taxonomy): domain Eukaryota; kingdom Viridiplantae; phylum Streptophyta; class Pinopsida; order Cupressales; family Taxaceae; genus Taxus; species Taxus wallichiana. Next base: position 1,038,318,683 of record CM031239.1, read on the forward strand.
TTGTAACCCCTTGGTGTGTCTAGCGCAACAAGTGGGAAGTTCTAGGTAGTTTAGAATGTGCACATAGGATAGGAATTTCTTAATATTAAATTAAGAAATTAAATAAAGTGCACATGTAGTGGTTTATTAAATACTTTTTATTTAGAGGGAAAACATTAAATGTTTAAAACATTGGCATTTGCACCTCTTATTCTATAAGAAGGGGTCGCATTTCCTTGGATGAGTATGTTGATTTGATCATTTATGTCTCTCCATGCTTGGAGAAATGGGATGTATGCCCTAGATTTTCATTGTGCTCTCTCTCATTCGATTTGGAATTGAAGTAGATCTGATTTTGAAGACTTTGTCATTGAAGATTTGAAGACTTGATATTTATTTTTGCCATTTTGGAAAGTGGCGACTTTGCTGGAAATTTCTGTTGCATTTCTGGAAAATTCTATTGGTTGGAATTTGATGAATTTATGTTCATTGGAAAGCTCTTTGTCCAAGCTTTCCAACAAGGGTAATTTCGTGTCAAAATTCCAAGTATTGCTCAAGATATGAATTTATGAAGATTTCTGTTATTTACCTAATTTCCCAAAATTAGGGCAGCGACTTGTTTTGGAGTTTCAGGTGACTTTTTAGCATGGCATTCGTGGATGCAAAATTCTAAAATTGATCTCATAATTTTCCTTATAATTTATGCTTCGTTTTGAGCTATGGTTCATAATTTTCGGATAAGTATTTTGCAAGTTATGAGGGTTTGATGCTGCAGCTGTATTTCGGGATTTAAAAATCAGGTTTTCCGTATTTTCATGGTTTTCTTGTACGGAAATTTGCTCCTAATTAATATCTATCATTTCCCTTTCGTTTCATGCAATTCGGAGTTGTAAATCAAAAGTTATGGAATTTTGAATATTTCAGCCTAGGGTTTTGACGAACTTACTAAAAATAGTAAGTTCCAGATTTCAGTGCTTTTGTTGAGGGTTTATGGTTGAAATGTAAGATTCAGATTTTTATTTTCAGATTTGGCTAATTTTTGATTAATATCCTACAAGGGGTTTATTACACGATCCGACATGTTGTGTCTTCTACGAGTCTGTTCATACTTGGACGATTTGGGTCTTGAGTCAAATCGTATGCGAAGAAGACCAAAACTTCGATCCTTTCCCCATTTTCTTCCTTTTGAGCCTCTGGACTCCTTTGACGTCGCTGGCCTCCTTCATTGTCGATCTCACCTGCCCCTCAAATTTGGAATTGATTGTGAGCTCACGAGTGCGAACCGCTCCTTTGATTATCTCCTGCGTGGGGTAATGTTTGACCAATTTTACCAGGGAGAAATTGGATAACATGAAGTCTTCCTATGCTTTTTTGCTAAGAGTTGCATAGGCCAGTTCTCAGGATGCCGCTCCAAAGGCGGGAGAATAGAAAATCTTATTTGAGGTTCCAAAATGTCACTCCCCTATTCTATACATTCACCTCTAACCCATCTATATCATAAGATTTACCATTTGCTAATTTTTATTTCCTTTTATAACCTTTCTTATAGTAAACAACTTTTATTGTGTTCGATTTTCGAGGATGTGTCCTTTTCAATGGTCATAAAGTTTCCTTGTATATCCTACCCATTGTACTCATATAATAGTATGCTTTGCTTATTTTTATGTTTCCCAAGCCAAATCAACTCTATCAACCTTGTTTTCATGTATTTTTTCTTTTTCAATTTTTCCCAGTTGCATGTGCACTTTTTTGTTTTCCTTCTTCCTTGATTCATTAAGGTTCTTTCTTGTTGCCTTACATTCTTTGTCAAACCAGATATTTTCCTAGAATTTGTGTTTTCTTTCCCTTTAGATTTAGATATTTTATACTTGTTTAACACTTATGTGTCCCATGTGTGACTGTATTTGTAATGAAAGTACTTAGTAGATCTGAATATCAGCAGCAATAGATCACCAAAGAACACCAAAATATAGAGTAATGATAACAATATGTAAGCAAAATGAATTAGTCACTTTGAGGAGGCAGCCTACAAACCATACAATAAGACTCAAGTGCTTAATATTGATGCTTATCTACTACTTAATTCCCATATATACCCTACTATGTAATGCAAAGCACCAAGGCCGGCCTACTAAGCATATGAAAGCTTTAAAAAAGTGATATGACATGATAGGAGATTATGTTAGTCACAAGTCAACCATACATATCCGATATATGACCAATGATTAAGGGTGTAGCATGGCCCTCCCCTTCAAAGTAACATTATCCCCAATGTTGGTAATATTTGGATGTTGTTGCTAGTATGCTTAAACTTCCCATGTTGCACCTTCAATGTCCAAATTATTCTACTATATTAGATACTTGATAATGAACCTTGTCCTCACTTATTAGTGTGTGTCTGAAGTATACCTTCAAGATCCAAAATAGTGCATCCCTCCTCATCAAGCTCAAGTAATATTGAACGAGAAGAAACCTTCGTCCAATGACCTTTTCAAGCAAGAAACATGGAAAATTGGATGTATTTTAGTTGACTAATGAAGCTCTAACTTATATGTCACACAACCAATGTTTTGAAATACTTGATGTTGGTATCCAAATTCGTTCTACTTTTCAAGCTAGAGAAAGAACACAAATTTCAACAGGGAGATTAGAGGCGAGATAGATCATAAATGTGTATCGTTTTGGAGCCAGGATGAAATCTAAGCTGACCCTTTGTTACTCGAGTTCGTGGAGATATGGATAGCACCTTAAAAGGATGTGATCTTATACTAACTATTTTAGGTTGTGCCTTTGACCAAGGTAAGAGAACCTATTTTGTAACATCGATTATTAAAGGATCTTTGGTAAATCCTTCTTGTGCACAAATTTTATAGATAAGACCTTAAAGAAAATATGATCAACAAACCAAATCTGACTCTCATGAGTTGTCACTTCCAGATTATGGGGATATTTTCAACACAAGGAAAAGGTTACTAAAGACATTTGGAATCCTGGTCTGATCTGCATACTTTAGCAAGTGGGTTTTGTTCTTTTGTGGATATACGAGCAAGACAAGGGTAGTTCGGGGTAGCGTTGGTTAGTTGAAATAATTTTTGGTGGGAGATCAACAAGATAGATTGGACTTTGTCGAGATCATTGAGAAACTTCACAACAAATGGAGAACTCGAATGTAAAGCTTCAAAATAGTTAAAACATTCCTTCAACAAAAGGTATGCATAAATGGAGGCGCATAAACATGCATTTTTCACAAAATCTTTGAGATTATTGTACTGAAGGCTTGAGTTATAAAACCCAATAAAACATCAAAATCTAAGATCAGTCACACCTGAGGTACACCCAGAGGCTTAAAAACAATCTCTATCAACAGATGAAAGAAAAGTGCTTTTAAATCGTTTATTTCATTCCCAGATGAAAGCTCTTCTAAAAAATGAAATTATAGATGCCACTAAACTAACACAAGGATTGAGGTCTGTGTGATTTAAAGAGATTTTGATACAAGATTGCAATAGGAACAAGAAAAACTACTTGCAGACATTCAGAAAGTGAAATAAACTCAAAATTTTCCAAAGATTTAACACGAATTAACTCAAATTTTATCAGATTCATCAGCAAGAGGAGACTTATTTTAAAAATATCAAATCTTGTTGATGGCTATACACTTGTAACTAACTCAACATGAATGAAAATCTGATACAGAGGAAGTTAACCTAGTTTCTCAGAGGATGAGCTTTTCTCAAAATTTTCTCATGAAAATGAACTCCGACCATTTACAAGAGTAATCTCATTGCATTTATAATACACCCTTTACATCCAATTTCCCCAAAAGAGGAATATTTGAAGCACCTTTGTTGCACATATCGGATCATGATTTGCAGAAAGTGACATTCAATAGATTCACAAAAAGTTTCAGTGTTTTCAAAAAGGTGAATCATTGCAAATATTTGCATCATTGTTCTAACTAGAGGCATATTCTTCATCCTTGGCGCCTGCAGCACCTTTTCCCCTCATCATTTCACCCTTTTCCCTCTAAAATTTTACTCTACAACTTCTGGATCTGGCATTTTGCATTTTTACATGAGCTTGAACAAAAATCCACTTCAAAAGCACTTCAGATTTACAAATTGAGATCCCAAATTGATTCAATTAAACTTTGCACAGACCAAAATGACACAATTTTGCCAAAAAATTGATGAAGAAAGATGCAAAAAATGCATCTCCAAACATCTTGGAGCTTCAATGATGGAAAAATCAAATGAAATGCACAACTACCGTTGATATTGTGTTTCAAATTTTAATCCGAGCCTTCCACATGGAAAAATGTGATTGGGAACGGGTCTAGGGATAAAATTTCCAAATTTTCCACTGTGGCTACGCCCTTCATTTCCCCACATGTTACGTGTCTCAATAGCGCACTCTGAGATGGTCCCTGTTGGCTACATTTATTGAATTGCTAAAAACCTAGGCAGTAATGAGATAAATCTCCCTCATTTACCGGTGAGGCTCCCATGTAAGATTTGTCAATAATGTATGCTAGTATCTATTTAGGGGTTTTACTTTAACCATGTAGCTCATGAACCATAGTTGTATAGTTTTGCAGCAAGTAAGCGGTTATTTTAAAGAAAGGAAATATCTAAAATAGAAGGAAGAAATAAAACACATGAAAGAAAGAGGGAAGATGTGTAACCCAATCAATAGATTACAGAGTTCATTGCATGCACATAGACATGACCAATAGATATTAACACTCAGAATTTTAAGTAAAGAAAAATTTCAAATCTATATCTAAGATAACACAAAGTTTATAAATAGATCTAAGACAATAAGCTAGAAACAAAATGCCTTTGTGACATAAATTTCTCTAGAAATCTGATCCTTTCTATTCCTTTGCTTCAAATAGCTATCAAGGGCTTCAAAGACAAAGTCCGGAACACAAGAATGCTGCTTAAAAATTTCAATCCTTAACCGAAGGTTCTTCCTCTACTTATAGAGTGTAGAAGGAAAATACAAATGGGAAACTCAACTAAACTAGAACATAAACAAGAAGTAAAGATAACATCTGGCAATCATCTTGCTCTAATTCCTCAAGTGACATGCATCCAGATCTATAGTCAAACTTGCACACATCTGTCACTTAACTAATAGAATCATTCCACATAACTTAAAGTAATGGTTTCAAAACCAACAACTTTAAAGTTTTAAAATTTACAACCGGGAATGTGGAAAATAGAAGAAGAAAGAGTAGAAGAAGAAATATTCAGCACCGTAACATCTACATCTTCTTTTTATTTTGATGCTTTGAATATACTTTTTGAAACATGTAATTCAACAACTTCCCATATATCTTAGCCATAGCTTCCTTTTCTATCCGAATTGCAGCAAGGCTTCGTTCAACATCCCGATGCATGCTTCCACATCCTCGCCTGAACTTCTCAATATCGACTACAACACCACCACATCGATGGAATTCATCGTGAAAGGCCTAACATGTCCATCAATTCTCCCTTGCACCATCAGAAGATATCCCTCCAGGGAATCAAACACTTTGCTAGGAATGATCCTCGTGTACGAAGAAATGTTTATGACCACTTCCTCATTGGTGAAAGCAATGAAATTTTTTACAGTAAAGATGATTCCATACTCGAAAGTGCCTCCATCCTTTTTAGCATAATTCTATAGATCTCCAAATGGAAAGATACTGCAAACTCAAGTTGCTTCCCCTTCTTAACTAATCCATCGGGGACAATTTGTTCCGTAATCAACACCTCTCTCGGAAGCTTATTTATTTCGGCCAAAGTACTCAGGTTACTCTCAACAACTATGTTCATATTTATCATGCTCATTATCATTTGCTTCATCGATCGTTGCATATTCCATAACCTTTAGACGGGCTGGCACCTCTCCGAGTTATAGAAAATCTTGGGAATGATTAGACTCTTCCATTCATTAATAGCTTTAACCTGGTTACTTGCATCTTCCACTTCCTACATCAGATGATCACTCACCTACTTTTGTGCTGAAATTGGCTGGGTGGAAGATTTGACAACCTTGGAAATGATCTCACACAACTAAGATACCTGCTTCTGAAGTTCAACTTTCTCCACCTTTTCCTTTCCAAGCCTAAGGAATAAAGCATCTATCAACATATGCATGTCCTACTTCAATCCTCAGTAGTGGCTTGACCTAGAGGTAATCTAGTCACTGTTACATCTTCTACCGTGAGCTCATCATTCCTCTTCCCTTCTATGGGAATTGACATCATGAGATAGTTTCTACCCCGACTCCTCTATGATCAACCTTGAAGTTACCTTAGCAACTTGAGGTTTTCGTGTCTTTTCCGCCTAGATTAAGGAGTAGCTGCAAGTCGTGTTCCTCCAAGTTGATATCTTCTCTAGCCTCTGGAACTAACTGTGAAGCCAACCATTCCGAGAAATTACTTCTTGTAGAATGAGAAGTTACCAAGTGTACCACTATCTCGTGCTCGATTCGTCTCCATCCGAAAGTGCTATAGTGTTGTTGATGGTGTCCTCTGAATTGTCCAAAGACAAAGCTCTTTCAAATTCTACCATCTGCAACTTCAACATTTCTGAAGAAGTGGTGCCGAATGGAGTGGCTAAGGAGAAAAGATAAATTTTGTCGATTCAACAGAGGAATGGAAGTATCTTGCTAAGGTGCAACTGTGATCAAGAAAGTACTTGATCTTTGGAGAAATTGGAAGTAACACCATAGCAAAGTAGAAATCATCTTCTCCTTCAAATGAGACCTTCTATGCACTTTAATATTATCAAGCCTTCTCTACTATCTCTTTTGTGTTTCCTCTTTAGGGAATCTCATGCGCGCGAAGTTTCTGTGACTTGATTCATCAATGCTTCATCAAGGCAATATCCCTTCATCAAGAACAACTTTGAAGTATTGACCAGAATGGCGACAGACCTTTCCTCGATCGTATGGCAGCCACCTATGTTGTCTGAAGTACAACTCTATCTCCTCCCATTCGATGGTATGCGTCGAGTAATAGAGGCCCATCATCTTTAAGATCTGCAAGTATCCATGCTAACCAAATTCAAACACTTGCCATGCGATAACATGCTAAAATCTTTCTTTCTAACCTCATACTAACTCTCGCACTTCATCTAGAAATCTTCCAATGAAGGCACATGTGCATACTCATGGGAGATTATCTTCCTTGCCACTCCAAATGGATCAAGTTCATTCGTCTTTGGGAAGAACTCTCTCTCTTACTCGGTGAACATCTCGCTTCAATTCCTCGGGATTTATGAATACTCTGGTAGTTGTAATAGCCCACTATGATCAGGAAGAATCCTGTGGACTTGTGCCATTTTGACTATAGGTCATGCATCTCCAAGAGTTGTCTACTCAGCTCCATGATGACCAATTTATCACTCGGATATATGGGAAGCTTAACTGGTTCTCCTGAAAAGTCGTGACCCTACGGTATGTAAAATCCAAACTGGATGAAGATACTACCAATCTTGGACATAGCTTCCCACGCTTCCTTTCTCACCCTGTTGGCCTTTAGATCACCATCCTACCTACAAATAAATCCGTAGAATAATCCATCATTGACCACTTTATAATATTTGTATCATGCGGGCACAGTAAGCTATGGATAGCACTCAAAAATAGGATCCTTGGAAAGCACACCACGTCTATCCAGCTTGGAGAAGACACCCTGTGAAGCTGCTGCATATACCAAATAGGAAGTCATTTTGAAGTTGTAAGTATGCCTCACATTCTGGAGCTACTCACCAATGTTGTCACTTATAATTTCGACTATTTGATTATTGAATCTAGTTTTTGACTTCAATGGTCCGATGAAAGCATACATCCATGTGCGGAAGTTGTGAGCGTTAGCTTTACCATTCATCCTGCATAACAATTTGACAATATCATCCACCTCTTGTACCAGATTGGATCGTGGAAGAGTTCTCGAGAACTTGGATGGAGATCTGGGCTTCTTCATGTATTTGTTGTTCATTATGCCCACACAGTCAACTTTATGCTTTTCCCATCTGTTGCCGGCATCCTGTATGCTAATAGTAGTCACCACCTGTCGTGCTAGAATCTTCAGACAATAATTGATGAACTGTGCATCCAACCGGATTATTGTCTTCCCCGCAGCATCTCAAACTGATCTAGATAATGGATGGTAAGACCTAGCACACTCCATGACGAATTCGCAATTGGGTTGTGAATGGGAATGTTGCAGCTCAAATGATTCCACTGCTTTTGATCACACGCATGAGAGAATTCTTTCCAGCTTTAGATCTATCAATCAATTTAGAAAGAGGATCTAGACCTAGATCTGTATCTCCAATGTTAGTAAACTTGGAAGTGATGCATGACTCTGCTGAGCTTTCTTTTTCATTCCGCTTTACCATGGCCGTATCTGTCTTTGTCTGAGCAATTGTTTTTCTCTTTATTCAGCCGGAATTCTTCACAATTGGTGTAGATCTGGATATTTCTTTAGATTCGGAGGATATGTTCAATGTATTGGACATTGATTTAAGCTCCCTTTCTCTTATAAAATCACCTGTAATGAATTCTTGCAATTAATTTAGACAAAGATAGCAACCGGAACATGAACACTTGATTTTAAGAATAAAAATCTGCATATATCAAGCATGTTGCCCCAAAATTTGATGTTTTGTTTGCATGCAAAGCAAGCATGAATTTTATCAACTTCACCTGAGCACCTGTACCACTATGCAGACAATTAATCAGACACAAATCAAGCTCCTTCAAACCTAGGTGCCAAACTTTGAAGCTTCCAACAAGTAAATACACCTTCTTCTGAGCAAAATTCCTCTTCAAATGGGGCACCAAAATTGCCTGGGCTGCACTTCCTTGCTAAAGAATTAATTAATTCATCCTTATGGCAGCCCATGCTTATATAACCCTCACCATTCTATAACTAATAATTGTATGTCCTATTCTTGGCAATTAATTAATTAATTAACATGCTTTTCTATTCAACTTGGGCACCTATTTTGTGCATGCTCATGGCTACCATTAAATAAATTAATTCTATTTAATTTTAGCTCTCTGCTTCCAGTTCACTTAAGCTTCACAGTGTTCTTTGACCTCATCCACTAAAAATAGGAATTAATTACATCAATTACTACTTTAAAAAGTATTATTCCTCTTCAATATGGGTTGTACTTTTTGACATGAAGGGGGCTGCATTAAATAAATTATATTTATTTACTTTTAGAATTCTATTTCTAAATTCCCTCATCCTCTTCTTCTTTGTTGAATTTTCTCCATGCTTGGGTGCCAAATTTGGGAAAAGATTTAATTAATTAATGTCATTAAAGCTACCCTCTATTCCAAAAGAGGTCGAAATTTTTAACATGTCCCATTTCTATTTTTAAAAGACAAATTTTAATGGGATTATTCACCCTGCACCGCAGCTCCAAAAATCCCATGATCCACTTAAGTTGTTTGACTTTCATAATTGGATTATTTACCCTGCAAGGCGGGTAAGAAATTCTTGTTTGCTCTTTCGCCTCTAATTTTCCCATTGTGACTTAAGTGGTGTTGATTCTATGGGAAAAAGTACCCTACTAGGTAGGTACAAAATTCTCACATGCCTGTTGCTACCAAAATCCCATTGTAGCTTAAAACCTCCTTTTCCCAAAAATGTGATCCGCCTGGAAGAAGCTTTTCGTGTATGACTTCGTCTTTTCAGAGAGAACCAGACCTCTTGTGGAAAATTCCTTATAGCATAACATCCATAGGTGATCTCTAGATACTCAAGGAGGAAATCAGATTAAACTGATAAAGGAATTTACCTAAAGAAATTTCACAAAAAATAAAATGGGAAAACATCGAAAACACAAAACGTTGCCAGAAGTCACAGATAAAGCCCTTAGATTCATTCCTGGTTAAAAACCCTACTGGTATATAGGAATATTGACATGTAAGACCACAATATGATTAAATTAGAGCACAATTTTCCTCAAACAAGGCCCAAAATAATTAAATAAAAATTTCCCGTAGGAAAATCCCAGTGATAGAATATAATGATTTCAGGCATCTGGGTATTTGGTGAAATTGGCTAATATAACTCACTGGGAATATCTTGACACAATACAGACACTTTTTGGCAATAAAAACACAAAATGAACCATTATTTTAAAAGTATGAATTTTTTTACATAGGGTAGTCCCAAATTTTAGGGTGAAATCTGGGGACACTGGCCTCCGAAAAGCGTGGCCCCAAACAAGCGTGGCCCCAATATGTGTCTTAGTCCAGCAGAGTCTCCAAGTTTCCTCTTGGCACTTCTTCAAAATAAAACTCAAGGGTCGGTCCCTAAACATGCGCGATCCCCTCAATGTGTCCCGAGGCCCCTTTAGGAAGTTGCGTGAAAAGTATAAGTACGGGAAGGCCGGTGGAAGCCTCCACGTGGACATGTTTTGTGTTAAAGTGATCCTTACAAATTTTAAAAGTCCCCAGAAGAGCCGCATTCAACCATAAAGGGCCATGGTTCAACTAATGCCGAGAAGTAATTTTGACCGGGAAATTACACCCATCAAACTGTAAAATGTGGGAGAGCCACCATTTTAGCCCGTGGAGATAGAAAACATAACAGAGGCCACAATCTGAATAATTTTAATGAAAAATGGGGTGAGACAAATTTGAGCATCAACAGAGGCTCCGAATCGAGGATGTACACTTCACGTGAGTGCCACAAGAATTAATAGCAGACCAAGTGCCAAGAACAGACCATTGGGCAATGGAGTCATAGAACAAGCTAGCATATCGATCAACCATAACCATCCTCCAAAAAATGAACCGAGAAACTAGAAAAACTAGGTCACCAAGGACCAGAACAAAGAAAAACACAAAAGTAGAACAAAACCAAAGAACTATACATTATACCATGGCGAGCATCCTGATTCAAAGAAAATAATCAAGTAAAACCTCTAGTGCATGCCATTATGGATACGACCATGCTAAGCGGTTTGATACTAGAATCTAAAAGATTGTGTGAAAAACTACATGTCCTGGGCCTCCATTTATGCATACCTTTTGGTTGAAGGAATGTTTTAACTATTTTGAAGCTTTCTGTTCTTGAGTTCTCGATTTGTTTAGAAGTTTCTCAAGGATCCGGAAAAGTCTAATCTATCTTGTTGATCTCCCACCAAAAAATTATTTCAACTAACCAATCTTACCCTGAAATACCCTTGTCTTGCTGTATATCCACAAAAGAACAAAATCCTCTTCTTTAAAAGTATGCAAAACAAACCAAGATTCCAAATGTCTTTAGTAACCTTTGCCTTGTGTTGAAAATATCCCCATAATCTGGAAGTGACAACTCGTGAGAGTCAGATTTGGTGTGTTGATCATATTTTCCCCAAGTCTTCACTATAAAATTTGTGCAAAAAGGATTTACGAGAATCTTTCAATAATCGGAGGTTACAAAATAGGTTCTTTTACCTTGGTTGAAAGGCACAACCTAAAATAGTTAGGATAAAATCACATCCTTTTAAGGTGCTATACATCTCTCCACAAACTTGAGTAATAACGGGTCGGTTAGATGTCATCCCGCTACAAAGCGATACACATTTATGATATATCTACCTCTAAGTGGTGGGTTAGATGTCATCCCCCTGCTACAAAATGATACACATTTATGATATATCTACCTCTAAGCTCCCTTTTGAAATCGTGTTGTTGCTCGGCTTGAAAATGAGAATGAATTTGGATACCAACACCTTATAAGGGCCGCAATGATTAGGTGAAACCTTATTATCCTTCTTTTGTTGTTTCAAATGTATTTGCTTATGTAGCTACAATTGTATGCAAACAAAGTATCCAACTTCAAATCTTTGCTCATTACAATGTTGATCAGCTCATTTCTTAATGTGGTTTTGTTCCATTGCCAAATTATTTTTAAGGCTAGAGAGTACCTCTTGTTGGTGCTAAATGTTCTCTTCAAATACTCTCACTTAAGACTGACCCTCGATTTTCGGTGAGGGATGGTGGATGGTAACCATACAATGCTAAGAATACAAAATTTTGGATGAGGTATGAAAGAAAGAGTTATACCACCATTCTACTAGTTGTAGCCAATGAACCCATCTCTCCACGCTTATCGAAGAAAAACTTTGAAGATATTCCTCCATAAATTTATTCACTACCTCAACCTATCGATCATATTAGGGATGATATTATGAACTATGAGTCATTTGAGTAACCAAAAAGACAATAAATTAGTTCAAAAATTGCTAGTTATAATCTTGGGTGTACCATGTAGCTTTTCAATTGTATCCATAAAATATTTGGTGATTGTACTTGTTGTAAAGGGGTGCAATAAGGCACAAAAAGAGCATACTTGATAAGCCTCTCAACAACCACCATAATGACAATTTTCCCATCATATTTTGGCAATCTTGTGATGAAATCAATGGAAACCTCTGCCCACTACTCACTAGGAATAGATAGATGTTATAGAAGACCTAGCATCGTAATATTTTTTCCTTTGTTACACTAACACACTAAGCATTCTCGCCACAAATTTATGGTCATCCCCTTTAAATTATTTTTAATTATGTGATATGTTTTTAGGAACCTAGAATGGCCACCCACTGTAGAATCATGGAGCTCTAAGAGAACCTAATTTTTAACGGTAGAGTTCTTTCAAAAGTATAACCGATCCTTGTACCAAAAATGCATCCCTCTTTCATATAAATTATTTAGAAAATCTTGGATCTTGTTGGATATTTTTAATGATAGTATGGATATTTTTAATGATAGTATGGATCTTTGTGTCATTTTCCCATTCTGATCTTGCTTGTTACACCCAAACTTGATGTAATATGGGCATGGCATTTAACGAGTTATTCTATTGACTCATCTCTCTAGATAGTGCATTAGCTACCACATTTTCCTTTCCTTTCTTATAAATGATCTCAAATTCATAACCCAACTTTTTGTAACTCAGTTTTGTTTCTCTTTAGATGATAGTCATTCTTCTGAAGTATTTCAAACTTGCATGATTTTCCATTAACTTACAGAGGCGACCCATGAGATATGGTCTCCAATGTTTGACTACATGAAGAATAGCCATCATTTGCTTCTCATAAGTTGGTTTTGATAGGTTCTTACCTTTGACCTAACAACTCTCAAATTTTATGGGAGAGGCCCTCTTGCATGAGTATTACACCTAGGCCACACCCTGAAGCATCACATTTGACAATAAAGGTTTCGGAGAAATTTGGGGTAGCCATAACTAGAGTGGTACATGTGGCCTTCCCATAAAATACCTGGGTTGCTTCCTCTTTTCAATGAAATGTACCTTACTCCAATAAGGCTTTGAGTGGTGCAGTGATTCTGACATAATTCTTAAAAAAATTGTGATAGTAATGTGCAAACCCTAAGAATCCTAAGAGGTTTATAACGTTTTTAGGTATCTTCTAGACTATAATGGCCCAGATCTTGTAAGAATCCACTTTTAATCATTTGTCACATACATTATGACACATGTATTCTACCTCCCCTTACTCCAAAATCACACTTGGAGGGATTGACATAATCATGTTCTTGTTCAAGACTAACTAGAACCTTATTAACGTGTTGCAAGTGTTACTCCCATGTCTTGATGTAGATTAACATATCATCAAACTATACCAAAAAACTGTTAGCATAAATATTAGGCTAATACATTTTTTATTGTGTGTAGTTCTTCCTTCGAGGCATTTTTAGTTTTCTTAAGCTGGAAGGTCGGTTATCTCCAACTATAACTAATCCTCTTTGTATATATACCTATTGGTTATGGATATTAATTCAGTGGAATTCAATCAATTTTTCATACTATCTCTACCTTCATTAGTATCACGACTTCATGAGATCCATTGGAAACATGATGTGGAGCATTATGAGGTTTGTAGAAGTCGGAGATCCATAGAGCGGGTGTTTGCATCGAGAGCTCAGTAAAGATGAGGAAGCGACTGTTGTTTTGAAAACGACTTTGTCTTGGCCTTTGAACTAAAGAAAATCCAAAAAAGACTTGTGTTGATAATTGACATGGCAGAAAAACCATGGCAATATTTGTCTTGGAGTTGAGCATCAAAACAAGCACATGTAGGAGCAATCAGAGTTGTTGGCCTTGGGGATAGTGGGCATATCTTCATCGGAATGAATTTGGAGTTTGAATTTCTTCCTCTAAATCATTCTATTCATGTTGAGAAATTCTTGGTAGCCAATGCAGCGTAACACGGAGAGTGCCAACTTAGGTTTATTTCAGTCTCTATGGCCATTGTAGGTATTTTATGTAAGAAATATGTGGTGCCCCTGACATTAACATCTTGATTTATGATGAGCATGCAGAAACCCAGTCTTTGCTGCATTTTATTCCACATGGATTTGGTCTAGATGATTTAAAGGTTACTCCTCTTATTTTTAGCCTCACTACCATGTCTTATATTTTGATTCTTTGTATTCTCCTGAATTGGATCCTACCTTGAGCATATGCGAAAGTGGAGAGGGTCCAAAGGATGGCAGCATTAATGGATTTTCAGCCTCTGAAGATTTGTATCAACTCAGATTGGCAGCCCTGCAAGCGGCAAACTCATCACATACTCCATAGAGCCTTTGTTCATCTGGTGTTGCTCTGAATACTGTGAAAGGAAATAACTTTATGGGTTCCTACACAAAGTTTGTTGCATTCAATCCCAACCTTCCTACTTTGAACGCAACAATCATTTCATTTATTTGTCAAGATGGAGGGAACTATGATGATATAGTCAAGGCTATCCTCATGGAGAAGGAAGAAGTTATTGTTCGGTTGAGTGATACCATTAAAATTACACTAGATTGCGTTGTTCCTCTAAAGATATGCATCACCACCATATTATCTTCAACAAGTACCATCTATATTATTTTGTAAATACATTGTTTGAAAACCAAGGAATACATTGGCGAGCACTCAATGTGAGGAAATTAATCAATCAAATAAATTAATGAGCCTCAAAGTCATATCTACTAAGTAGCAACATACTAGAGGGTGGAGGGTACACAGAGGTAGGAGGACACTTGGTGTCTTCTTTTCATTCACCTATGACAAGGTCGCACTATTGCTTTGGTGAAAATTTTGTTTTTATGTTTACTTTATGTTGTGTGTGGTGTGTGTTGTTCAATAAAAATGCAGAGCATTTTCCAGTTTGGTACCTCTGAATGAAGAACATTGTGAGGAGAAAAAACACTAAAGTAGTATTTGGTTCTTGTGTAAATGATTCTTGGAAATCCGAGAAACCACCGAAGTTTACAGTTGAGACATCAAGTCACCTCCAGGTTCGTGGTGAACCTGTAGTTGGAAAACCATATGGGTTCCGGGAATCCAGGGAAACTAGAAGCCACCAAGGTGTTCTTAGAGATGGATGTACTCAGGTCACTTCTAGGTTTGTGGTAATCTATAGGGAAAAACCAAGGTGCAACCAAGACCAAGAAGTGACAAAGATGGCATGACACCTCAAAGGTGAGCATGCTACACAAAGAATGTAATAAAAATTTTACTGTGTTTGAAATAAGGAGGGTCCATTATCTGGAAATATGATGCTTGTAAAAACAATATATTAAGGGGGAATGTTAGCATAAATATTAGGCTAATGCATTGTTTATTGTGTGTATTTATGCATTCATGGAATTTTTAGTTTTCTTAACTGGTTGGTCAGTTATCTCCAACTATAACCGATCCTCATTGTATATATACTGCTAGTTATGGATATTAATTCAAGGCATTCAATTAATTTTCCATACTATCTTTGCCTTCAACAAACATTCATAGAAATGGATGAAAGATTGAATTCATCAAACTCTGGAATGTAGAGGGTGCATCGTATGACCAAAAGGCATTACCAAAAATTCATAGTGACCTTCATGTCTCCTGACTCCTAAATGTTGTTTTATGAACATCTTCATTATGAATTCTTATTTGATGATATCTTAATTGAAGTTATAATTTTGTAAAATAAACAATGCTAGGAAACTCATCTAATAAATCATCAATGATATGAATAGGGAACTTATCTTTTATTGTGTATTTGTTGAGCTCCCTATAGTTTGGTCATATGCGCCAACCTTCGTCCTTTTGTACAATCAAGCACTCGAGAAGAGTAAGCACTCTAACTATGGAAAATAATACCCACTTCCAATATCTCATGTACAATATTTTCATTCTCACTCTTCTGTAGATAAGGGTACTGATGCGGTCAAATATTGGGTATGGGTAAGTGCGGGAAGTTGATGGACAAATATAGGGTCATCCGTGGACATCATATTGCAAAAAATAGCAAAATCTCAATGTGTAGGGATTATTAGCTATACACGAACTCTAAATTAGAAAAATTATATAAATATGAATCATAGCATTTGGAATCTAGTTTCTAAAATACTAATTTTTGTAAAAACGGACAAGTTTAGCTATATTAAACACTTAAAATTATATGACTTAGTGTTTTTTTTTACAAAACTTCTAAGATTGTAATCCGTTTCCCGCATTTTGGATGACCAAATCTTGTTATTTTTTTCTTTCCTTTGTTGAAACGTTAGATGTAGTTGTCTATCTTGGGATGGATTTTATTTTGTATTTTTTTAGCAATATTTTTTTTTATGATTTTTTCCGTGAAAGTGGTCTGAAAATATTTAGAAAACAGAGCGCTTTCTGTTTGCCCGCCATAACTATATCAAAAATATCGAAATCAATTTTTTTATTTTTTAATGTGTATATAATTTGTCCACGCTTGGGATGGTATAATTTTTATCATATTTTGATAAGCGAAACAAAAGTTACAGTCTTAAACGTAGACATGAACATTCACGGGAAAAAATGTCTTAAAGACCTATTGTTAGTAAAAAATTATAAAATGATATTTATCTTATTCTATTCACTTTAAAAACAATATTTCTACGAAGCTAAGAGTCTCCCCTACGTGATGGCACCATTTTTGTGAAATGTTTTTAGTTTTTTAGCACGGTTCAAGTCTTTGGAAGAGCAGATTTGAGGTTTTTTGACCTTTTACACTTCATAATGACCTTCCATAGCTTTGGTTGGGGAAAAACAAAGATTTTCGAGCCTTAGGTTCGGAAGATAGATCCGCGATCATGGTTTTTTAAACATAAACCATGATCGTGCTTTATAAACCGCGAGCGCGCTTTATAAATCATATTTACACACATCCCAATGTTCAAATTACCATGTGATTTTTACTCTACGACCTTACCGTGCAATTACTGCGAAATTTGTATTTTTACGCATGTTTTTCTTATCACGGAAGCAAAACATCATGGGAGAAAAAATGAAGTCAAAAAGGAAGTCATTAAGTAAAAAACACAAAGCGAATTAGAGGCCAACAAAATTCAAAATGTTGAGTGAATGCGGAAACTTCGTGAATCTAGAAGAGGTTCATCTTCAATCCCAACTATTGTAAGCAATGAAGAACTAGGTAATTTTCTCTTTGTCAATGTTGAAGTTGAATTAAATACTCGTGATGAAGAAGTTTTTACTGTCAATGTTGAAGAAGAATTAAATACTCATGATGTAGCAAATGTTGAAATTGAAGGAGATGATGAAAATGTGAATAAGGAAATTCATGTTGAAACTGTAGACAAGCAAAATTTTACAAAAACACCTCCTAGGATTTTACGTAAGAAACCTAATTTTTTTATTGAAATTGATGAAAACATTTTGAAACCAATGTCTGACAAACTTTCTGAACGACAAATCAGAAGAAAAGCCACTGAAATTTGGGATAATCATTTTGAAATTTTAAATGATTCCCAAAGATGTAAGTTGTTGGTAAGTTTGATGAAATTGATTAAAATAAGACCTACATTAAACACCTTATGATTGACAACATCTAATATACGTGGTCAAACCTCTACAATTGTTGAAAACCTTCATGATGCATATCACACTGTTGGTGTCAAGAGACGCACTAGGGATAGTAATATTGTGCGTCGTGTACTTGCTACTAGTGTTGTAAGTGAATCAATAAAAAAACAACGTTTGATTACGCAAACAAGTCGAATGTTGCAAGTTAATCGAAAAACTCTAATGAAAGCAATTGATGGTTCATTGGAATGAATTTTACAATGCAAGCACTCAGTATATATATATTTTCTTTTCAATTTATATATATATAAATTTTTAGAACTTAAAGATCTAGATTTAAGTTTGAATATATATTTTATTTTAAATTTGTGTATTTTGCACGTACATTATATCTAGATCTATAGTATATATGGTTTTGATTTGAAACTTAAATTTCTTTGACTAACACTTTTATGTTTAGGTTAGTGGTGCCATAAAAGCTTCCACCTTCACGTGGTTGGCACTGTTAGTAGAGAATTTTAAATTCTCGAAGCTAAGAGAAGCTTTCATTGTTTGAAAAAGTTGTAAATTTTGAAAAAGTTGTAAATTTTGAAAAAGTCAAGTAAATTTTGAAAATGTTGTAAATTTTGAAAATGTTGTAAATTTTCAAAATGTTGTAAATTTTGAAAATGTTGTAAATTTTGAAAAAGTTGTAAATTTTGAAAAAGTTGTAAATTTTGAAAATGTTGTAAATTTTGAAAACAACTCCTCCCCAAGTGTTTACAAGACCATACTTACGCGTGTGCACCGATATGAGAAGGAAAAAACTGAGAGAGGCTATTGTAGAGGGTCCCTACGCCGAGGTGTCGGATCAGACGAGGCCTCTCTAGGTGCCATAGAGTCCGAGTAGTCACCCGTCGAAGTTGAACGATATTTTGGTCTCAGGGCTCTTAAGGGACTACGCCCGAACGAAGTATCCCGGAAGCAACGACCATTTCGCACACCGAAACACTACCTCCTCTAGCATTCACCTAGCCACCGGACATGTCGGCGCAGTCCGTTTGGTGCCACGACCCACCGTTTGCAAAATATAGCATTTGACAACCTTACACTAGGTCCATTGCACTATTTCACGCGTTTGCAAATAGATAGACGAGTGAGAGCACCGAAATGAGAAGGAAAAAAGCGAGAAAGGCTATTGTAGAGGGTCCCTATTTGAGGTGTCGATCAGACGAGGCCTCTCTAGGTTCCACTTGAGTCCGAGTAGTCACCCGTTGAAGTTGAATGATATTTTGGTCTCGGGGCTCTTAAGGGATTGCACCCAACGAAGTAGCCCAAAAGCAATGATCGCTTTGAGCATGCACCGAAACACCACCTCCTCTAGCGTTCACCTAGCCACCCGGACGTGTCGGCGTAGTTCGTTTGGTGCCATGACCCACCATTTGCAAAATATAGCGTTTGACAACCTTACACTGGCTCCAACTGCACTATTTTACACGTTTGCAAATAGTAGGACAAGCGAGAGCACCGAAATGAGAAGGAAAAAACCGAGAGAGGCTATTGTAGAGGGTCCCTACGTCAAGGTTTGGATCGGGACGAGGCCTCTCTAGGTACCACTTGAGTCCGAGTAGTCACCGTCAATGGAAGTTGAGCGATATTTTGGTCTCGGGGCTCTTAAGGGACTACGCCCAAACGAAGTAGCCGGAAGCAACGACCATTTCATGCATTTAGAAAAACCACCTCCTCTAGCATTCACCTGGCCACCCGGACGTGTCGGCACTGATCCGTTCGGTGCCACAACCCACCGTTTGCAAAATATAGCATTTGACAACCTTACACTGGCTCAATTTGCACTTTATTTATTTCGCACGTTTGCAAAACAGTGAGGACAACGAGAGCACCAAAATGAGAAGGAAAAACTGAGAGAGACTATTGTAGAGGGTACCTACGCCGAGGTTTTGGATCGACGAGGCCTCTCTAGGTGCCATGGAGTCCGAGTAGTCACCGTCAAAGTTGAACGATATTTTTGTCTCGGGGCTCTTAAGGGATCTGCGCCCAAACAAAAGTAGCCCGAAAGCAACGACCATTTCACGCACCGAAACACCGCCAAGTTCAATATCCATGATGCATAGGAAAATACAACAATGCCCATGTTGGAAGGTACTTACTGAGTCATCACGGTTTTGGAACTCAAAATACATGAAGCAATCGGTTCAACTAAAACAAATGTACAAATACATTTGAAAATAACTTCTAGGTTGTAGAGCAATTGAAAGAATGTAGTTTCATGGTATTAGTTTCATATCCGAAGTCTAAGAAGATTGCAACTATAATGGCATGTTTGAATGCACATCTAACATTACAAGCTTATGATGCAAATAAAAATAATATAAAGATACGACCACATATCATTCAGATTTAACAATATTTTAGGATTATTATGAGTTCAAAACAAAAGATGCTTGACTACGAGTTGGAAAATAAATACGGTTAAGTTTCAAGGATTAACTCATATGTACACAAAAGTTACAAACAATGCAGACCCAATTTTGGGTATACTGTAATATTATCAAGATGTACGATCAAATACACCAGATTTTTTCAAGCACACTTTTCCAAATACAACGGGATGATAAATTGATGAATTCCATTAAATATAAGCTTTAGTTACTAATTCTTAAGTTGGCAATAGAGCTAACAATATTGTTTTAGTTTGAAAAATAAAAATTCAAAATGCCCATGGTGAAATATACCACAAATAATAATCACAAAGATACTAGAAAATATATAACTAGAAATAATACACTAAATCCACCTCAAGATTTAAAAGACTGAAATAGTTCAAATTTATAGCCTCGAAAACAAAACCGTAGCTAGAGAGATATCCATAGGAGTTCCATATATGGAGGAATCGCCAAAATAACCAAAATAAATATGATTTAACCAACACACATGGATATATATATATATATAATATAAATATATATAATATATATATATAATGCTCCAGACGCACACATCTCTCGAAAATATATATGTACATAAGTTCATAATGTATGTATACATCTCGAACTAAGCATGTGTCATAATGTACATATGGGACCACATGCGGTCGCAAAAAGGCTATATATAGTACAATGGACTATGAATCTACTCATGACCACATATGTACATCCGGTGGACTATAAATACTCATGAAACATCTTCCCTCTCTTCACCTCGCTAGAAGTAGCACGTCCACGACACAGGGATGTAGTGGAGGGAGATGCCACTACGGATTTCATCCATGTGGTCCTAGGTGTCTCTAAGCATGCCCTGACCTAACTGCACATTCATAAACAACAAGTTTTTAACACCCAAAATTTTAAAATACATTCAAAATTTAGAAACTTGTACAATTTAGTTAAAATGCATGTGAAATCTTACCATGAATGTCATGATCCCTATCAATTTTTGTTGTTGCGTCGCGAGGACAACAATAGACTCTGAGGGTAAGCTACATACAAATAATTAATTTTCAAATTAAATATTTCACATATATACCTACAAAATTTGATATTGTAGATTTAAGTTTAATAAAAAATAATGAAGGTCTCAAAATTTAACAAATTTAAAAAATTGTGTACCTCGGTTAGTGGATCTGCTGAGATCTATGGCAATATCTACTGACGGCCCCACACGGTTTGCATATATGGAGGAGTCTCTCTAGTGAGTCATAAGCTATACAAAAACATGTACAAAACAATATTAAAATCTACTTAAGAGCTTAGCACTCTTATCGAAACCTATTGAAAAAAATAATAGTAAAGGAACTCAAAGGTCCTTACACTCTAAACATATCTTTTCACGTTCATCGAGGAAACACGAGATCTATATATAGGTACATGAAACATTTACAAGCACTCATTCCACATGTTGAGATTTTAAGAAGGTAAAAAAACTATACAAAGGAGGGAAATTATACATTCATTCCCGTCCCTACTATACAATCTTACCCCAGGTGGTACTTTCAAGACATGTAAAACCAATATATGATTACATACATGGCTAGTTATATCAAATGAATTGGCATTTCCTACTAAATAATATATAGGTTGAGTATAAGAAAGTGAAACTCATGTACAGAGGTCCAAGCATGCAATCCGTGCGTGAACTTCTAGTAATTAGAAACAAAGTGTAAAGAGATTTACTAACCTGCGTAAAACTCATGTGAGGCGTGCCAGTAGCCTCAGTTCCCTGAGCAGATGATGACCCACCAGGCTCCTGTGTATAAAAGAGAAAAATATTAATACATGTACAACATACACGTGAAACAAATTATAATAATAATCTAGTGCAATTAAATGATTTATTAAAAATGTAAGTTTGTACAACTTGAAACTTACGTTTGAAACATGCCCAATTGACCAAGTATGATGTTTAGCATGTCGACACCTTTGGATGTTTCCTTCATCGGCTCTTGCTATTTAAAATAAAATAAAAAATTAGTTTTTACATGTATGTACATGACGTATAATCAAATATATATGTTTAATATCTCAAACATGTGAATTAAACTATTGTATATATATTATTTAAATTTATTTAAAATTTACTGTGAAAGACCAATATCGGTGGCTCCGGTTCAAAACACACTCCCATCTCATCTATAGAAAAGAAATCCTATGAACCAGCAAATGATGTCTCGCTGCAATGCATACGGCACCACATGATCCACGGTGGTGTGGTGCACTATAAGCTTGGCACCTCCACCAACATCACCGGATGTAATCTAGGTGCTTATGTTGGGTGAGAGTGTCGTGAGCTCCTCAATGCATGCTAATGTATCAATCTCCACAACCTCCTTCACTGTAGGAGGGATAATTGAAGGTAGTGGGGTTTTGGGGCATGGGGATCCTAGGCGACCTATGCGTGCACGGAGTGCACTGCTGTGCGAGCCACCTTCTCGACCAAAAATTTCGGAAAAGTCAAAATAATTTGGGACCTCATTGAGCACGAACTCATAATATAATTTCTTCAAAAAATAAAGAGGAACCTCATTATTGTTGCATGGTGGATAATCGAAAACCATCCACCATTGGTCCCAAAAATTGTTTTTGATTCTATCATCATGGCACCAATGGATTGGGAACCATTTGCAAGTAACTGCAAGGGGGGAATTGGTTCTAGGGTCGGTAAATAATGCACAAATGAGGTCTTTTCCATTTTTTTTTTGTCTTTGACGGCCGCATGGGATAGTTTATCCGCATACCACCACCTACAGATCACTTCTAAAGGTGTTCCATCTATGTATTTGGTTGGTTGCAGACCCGACTTCGCCAATCAATGTTTGTAATGTATTGGCTAAAGTCATGCGGGATGGATTTGTAGCATGATTTTGTCTTATATTTTGAATTAGGTTCTCAATGGCAATTTTATTTTCTTGGATTCTTCCAATGATATTATCTTGCGTTCCTGCTGGCTCAGTGGGGACAGAAGGAGCCAAAGGAGGCGGATCTTGTTTTGGAGGAGGGTTTTGAGGAATGTTCGGAGGGTTTTGTGGAATTTTCCGTGGGTTTTGTGGAATGTTTTGATGGTTTGCATGATTTCAAGCTTTCCGACCAACTGATAAAACAAGAAAATTGTATACATAAACAAACATTTCAAAAAACCCATGAAAATGCAAAAAAACCTAAAATGCAAAAAAATGATTACAATCGGGGACTTACCTCCTCGTCTTGGCGGCATGGTTGAATATATCACTATCCAGAAGTCCGATGAGCAATTTTGAGATGGTATTGAAAGCGCGAGTGAAAAACGTTTAGGAAAAGTCACGGTTCGAAATGAAAAATGAGGAAAATAAGGAGTCGCGGATGTTAAATTTTGTCTCAGAGTTCCACAATCGCGGTTTTAGGTTCGGTAATTACCAAACCTAGAATTCAGGAACCGCGATCGCGGTTCCTTTATTTCGGGTTTTTATGTCCACGGAATTGTCCACCAACTTCATGCACTTACCCGTATCTAGCTTCTTAGTACTAGTGAATAGCATGATCGTGATCTCTTTTAGGAGGAAACCCTTTTGGTATATCTCTAAAAACAAAGGAGTTCTTATTAAAAATTACTTGTAGATATGATGGTATGAGACCTTTTGATGGTTGACCTTGTATGGAAAATAGTTGTGCCACAAACCCCAGCTAAATCCTTCTTAAGCATCTTACGCATTTGATGAGAACACATGAATTGTGGAGGTTTTTTCTTCATCCCACGCAACTCGAAGTCCTCCCTTCCGAATGCAACCGCATGAACAATTCTTTTAATTTTAAAATTTAATTAGTCATTAGAACCCTAACACAATGTTTGTGCCTCTTATTGAAATGAAATACATGTGGCTATTTAGTAGGTAATCTCCCACAGATAGTTTCATCTTAGGACACTTTCTTGAATAGTTAACTCTACGTCCATCTTCCACCATGAAATGAAACAATGGGGTTGGATAAATAAAGATATTTAAGTGAAAGGACAATATTTAATTGATGAAGTTGTGAGTACTTCCAAATTCATTTAATACTTTCACCCTTTGTTTTTTTACAAAACCAACAACCTTGAGTGTTTGTGGGGTGTTAATTCTTAAAATTGCATGGTAAGAGATAGTTGGCTAAGATTATTTAGTGTCGACCTTACGTACCTCTTCTTCTTCTGATTAGGCCCTTGATGTAGATTATGTCTTCTCAACACATTTATGTCCTTTTATCCTTTGTTATCACAAGTAAAACATAGCCCTTTTGATCATTTGTCTTTTATTTGTTAAGAGGTCAATCGGGTAGGTTAAGGTAATGATGGTACCAAGGCACTACAATCTTGATGTTAGTGAAGGTATTCCTCTTCATGGAAAGGATTTTTCCTTTGCCCTATGTGTCATGATAGTAGAATAAAAACAATGGTTGGATCAAAAATTTTACCTATTGTTAGATGTGATCCTTGAGATGTCATAAAAATAGGTCATTTTGATTATCATTTGAAATTATATCCACAAGAAAGGACAAGTTCTAAAATGTTGAATATAATCCTTCACTAACCCTGTTTGCCTAAGCTTTTCAAGTCGAGTTAAGTAGTTCTCGGCCACACTACTATTATAGTGCATTTGTAACTCCTCTATAAAAAATGACTAAGTGGCATTGGGAGCATTCTTTTTTGGGCGAGATAACCAACAATACCAACTAAATTGTTCTTGTTCTAAATAACAATGCCATGGTAACCTTTTTCCCACTTGAAATATGACGTAGATCGAAGAAATTATCCATTTGATTGATCCGATTCAATGGGTCCTTTCCATCAAACTTGCGTATGTCCACCTCTGGGAGTAGGTTCCGAAGATAGAATTAATGTTTTCTCTACAAGAATGCAATAGATAAGATCAGATAAGATAATTATATTAATGTCCAATGAATGACCATAACAGTAGGTCAATGGGACTACATAGTACAATGCCAAAAGAACTAGCAGGGAGACCCGAAAGGGTCATCCGAACAACAAGAGAGGAGAGAAGAGAGGAAAGAAGAAGGAGAAGCAAGGGCCACAATGGCCACAAGAGTGCAGATGGATGGAGCCGAAGAAGAGGGGGTGGAAAAGCCCCATCTCGACACTATCACCTAGCATCCGAGGCCGACTAGAAGTAGCTGGCGATATGCCTGTGTCCTATAGCTGAAACTATGGAGAGTTTGGAATTTGCCTGGGAGAAAAATGAGCAAAGGGTCATCCGAACAACAAAGGGGTTAAAGCATGTGTCCCACTTTTTTTGTAGTTTTTGGACCAAACTATGTTTACAACCAAAACATGACTAAACACATATAAAATGACCAAACATGGAGCTATAAAAGGTGAGCAAAGGGTCATCGATTTTAAAACAACAAAGTAGGGAGAGATGAGAGAGGAGAGAAGAAAGGAGAAGAAGGAGAAGCAAGGGCCACAATAGCCACAAGAGTGTAGATGGATGGAGCCTAAGAAGAGGGGGCAAAAAGCCCCATCTCCACACTATTACCTAGCATCCAAGGCGGACTAGAAGTAGCTAGCGATATGCTTGTGTCTTGTAGTTGAAACTAGAGAAGTGCGGATCGTCGGTGGTGTGCGGGAGAAGGAAGAACAATGTAGTATTTGAATCACAACTTTTATGTCCATTAGATCCACCTTGAGTTGTGTGAGAGGCTAATAACTCAATATTTTTAGACATCTTAGCCACATCTCGTTTCAACGACTCCACCTCTCCTTTTATGTAACAACCGATACGGTTGACCAACACCTCAAACTCTTCTTGCATGTTACAACCCATACAGTCAACTTATCCTTTCAAAGTTTGCATGTTCATTGTCAAAGTTTGTATCTTGTCAATCACCAAGGAATACATAGCATCAAAATCTAATTCAACTTCCTTGTTAGGAGTTTTCATTGGCCTCTAGTCGATTTCCTCGCCATGGCAATTAGGGTTTAGGTATTTTCTATGATGTCGACTTGACACAAAAAAAAACCAAAGAACAAACCTCAACTCAAATTCAAAAATCATTCCAAAAATATGAAAACTTCCGAGAAATTTCATAATTTGCAGCCTACGAAGCGAGTTTATGGAAAACCCTAAAATGTAAATAACTTCCACAAGTTAGATCAAAATAAGTTAAAAATTGGAGGTTAAATTCCACTAGATATGTCAAAACTCCAATACAACAATTGCATAAAACTTTCTAGTGTTGTGTAAGATATAGACAAATCCTAAATATTATGGTTTTTACCCAATTTTGGCCCAAATCAAAGCTCTAATACCATTTGTAATCAAATTACTTAGGTAGATCCGAGTATCAATGACAATAGAACACCAAAGAACACCAAAATATAGAGGAATGGTCACAATATGCAAGTAGAATGACTTAGCCACTCGAGGGGGCAACCTCCAAACCACGAGAATAAAACACAAGTTAGTAACTCCTATATATACCCTACTAAACATATGGAAGCATAAACAAATTTATATGACATGATAAGAGATTATGTTAGCCACAAATCGGCCATACATGTCACAATATATAACCAAGGATTAAGGGCGTAGTAGTATCATTGAATAAATTTGAGGTTGTTGAACATGTGGAAGTATTGTGGTATAATGGAAAATAACATATTGTTGAACATGCAGTAGAGCCACTAACAAAAAAACAAGGGTTTGATGGACTGAATTTGCAGCTTCAATGTTTGAAGAAGACTATCGATAGCAACCGGTATGATCTTGTTTAACTAATATTCATGACTACTCATTATTTTATGCTATCAATCATTAATGTTATAAGAGATTCAAATAATAGAAAACCCCGCAACCAGTTTGATTATCATACAGAACCATTGTGTCATGCTGCTAATTCACTTTACTAATAAAGTTCCCATAATTATCAATGATGGAGTAATATAAGATAACTATGAAAATCATAATTTTTGTGCGCATTGATATTATTGTTTTTAAACACAAAAGTACAGTCATCTAGATTATATATGGAATTCATTGTAGTTAATCAAACATACAAAATTTTATACGACTATAGAACAAGCGTACAAATCGTCTATTGCTAAAGTGTTCTTTCATATAACTTATTCAATTCAAATATGACAATCCCAAATTCTTCGTTCTTGGCAATGTATTGTACTTTTTATAATTTTAGAAGAAACCAAACAAGAGGCGCGTTGAGTTGGTTAGCCTGGCATGCTTTTCTAAGAAGATGAATGATTTTTATGGACTTAGGTGCATCTTGTCCAAGTCATCTCTTTAGTATTCTTTAGTATTGGGAACCAATATGTAAGTTTATGTCTAATAGATTTTTTTTGTGGAAAAAGTTGAGCAATATTGTCGAATCATTTATATTCACCACTATTTTTTAAAATTATCGTTTATCCTGACTGGAAAGGAGTCCAACTATCTTGATGAGGTAGTGGGTAGTCGCAACCACCATGTTGTGCATGTAGTGGAGAGTGGGAGAATGGTGGAGATGCCAACGTAGCTCAGAGAAAAAAAACGGTTAGGAGGATAATACGGAGATGATTGGTACTAAAAGTGTGGCTGCAATGGGTCTGGATCTTATTCTCGAGTGGAAAAAACTTCTAGATAGCGGTTGGGGAAAACTAGATGACAAAGATCCGTCTCTTTTGAACTCTTTGTTGTTGTTGCTTAGTGTTATTGTCTTTTACTGTTTATGAATCTGTTTAGCCTTATTTTGTAGACTTTTCTCCTAGAACACCTACTGACATAATGTGGCTCTTGTGGCGTGCTTCCATACCGCCTAATTATTTTGTGAATAGTTTGTACTATTTGTTACTTTTAAGTATTTTAGATATATTTTATCAATACATATATATGTGTGTGTGTGTGTGTGTACATATACATATATGTATATGTATATGTATATGTATGTGTGTGTGTGTATATGTATATACGTATCTATATGTGTGTGTGTGTGTGTGTGTGTTGAGTTTTCTCTTTAGATTTTAAAGATTTTCCTTAGTATAAGAGTTTGGCAAGGTTTGATGGGTAGAACGGAATCCTCCTAGTAGATTCAAAGCATTTCTAGTAGTTTAATGTCTCTTACTATACTTTGGGTGCTTTGAAGAAGTGTCATTTACAGTCTTGAAACAGTTTTTGTTGCATCTATTCGAAATTTATTTTTCTAGTATACGTTTCTAAGTATATCTACCCTTCTTATTGTCTATCAACCTTACAATTGCACCAAGAGGACCTGCAACAGCTAGTATAGTTGTGATTGCTTGTTATTTTAGCGGCCAAGGGACTCAACAACAATCAACGAAACACAACATCACAGTGGTTAAAATAAATGGAAGTACAATTCCCTAAACAAAAAGGAGTCATAATTTTTCTTTTTATATAGAGAACTTGAAAAGATATCACAAGGCAACAATGTGAAAAGAACTCCATTCATAATAATAGTCTTATCCCATGCAAAAATTCTAACTGATCCTGTGCATATCAGTAAGGGCATGCATAGGGAGATATCATGCATTAAATCCTATATATCAAGTAGTTTTTCACGGTTATGGCATGCAGACTAAACATGACTAAAGTAATATATACATATAAATGAAAACAACTATATCATCCTTTGCAGGAAAAAACACATTACAAAATCAGGGAAGAGCCTATCTATCACATGTGTTTGCAAGGCTAACTAGGTCAACTAACCAATGGGCTGTTTACCACTTTTTGGGGAGGATTTATCAATAGCCGGTTGAGTAGTTAACCTTCTCAACATATGTGATGTTTAGACTGAGCGTAAAACCAAATATTCCACAAAAACTATGGTTGTAAAGAAAAATAGATTTCAACAAGCCTTTTAAGCAAAATCTGCATAGAAAACCAGAGGGCAAGCAAACAAGACAACACGGTATATGGCACCTCAGATTCTGCACTACAATAAAAAACTCACACGAAGCAAAATTATATTGCTGCTTTGGCTCAAAAAGACATACTATTTTAATATCCAGTAAGGAACGATACACTTGCCTTATACTCAATAACCAGCTGAACACATTCTTAACATATCATTTGAAGGATTTGCATTACAGCAGATTACCATCTCATTCAGTCGCTTAACAAGTTCTTCATTACCCTTTTCCCAATCTTGCTTGGAAAGCAACTCCTCCTGCCTTCCCTGATAAAACAAAAAAATGAGCAAACACCAAAAGCAATATAATATAATGCCTTCCACCATGTTTTTACAAGTCAAGTGTTCCAACACACCTGAGCTTGCCCGAACAGCTCATTGGAATAAGGGTGACCTCCATTTTGATACATTATATTGTCTATATGTTTCAGGCTTTCAGCAATTCACTTATTTGTCTTTCGTTCTGTCTTTCTGATGTATTTTTATTATTGAAAACGACCATCCTCATCTGACATTGCCATAGAAGCTCCTGCATGAAGCTTAAAAACATTAAAAAAACATTTACAGAGAAATGGAATTCATTTTACTAGCTTAAAATCCCCATTTAAAGTTTTGCTTTCTTTTTTTATTTGGTTGATAATGCTACAGAATTTTTTAGGGTCAAAAATAAAGATAAAATAAGGCAAACCAAACCACGCCAGATAATAAAAATTTCAACCTCCTTATATATATATGCGAATGGCTAGAGCAGTTCAATAAAGTATTGTGTCGAGGGAATTCCCTTTAAAAGTATGCTAAAGAAATAGGTGCAAAACTGCTTGGGCCCCTATGGTATCAATTTGGAGTTGATCCAAAACATGACCAAGAGTTTTTGTTTCATTTTTGCTGATCCTTAGCATGCTTTTATAATCCCACAGAAAGGTAAATGGTTTATCTGTAACTCATTAATTTTACATCCTCATGGACAAGGACCTTCATTGTATCTGAACAACCAACTCTTAAAGTCCCAATTTGGGTATATATGCAAATGGCTAGAGCAGTTCAATAAGGTATTTTGTCGAGGGAATTCCCTTTAAAAGTATGCTAAAGAAATAGGTGCAAAACTGCTTGGCCCCTATGGTATCAATTTGGAGTTGATCCAAAACATGACCAAGAGTTTTTGTTTCATTTTTGCTGATCCTTAGCATGCTTTTATAATCCCACAGAAAGGTAAATGGTTTATCTGTAACTCATTAATTTTTCATCCTCATGGACAAGGACCTTCATTGTATCTGAACAACCAACTCTTAAAGTCCCAATTTGGGTGGATTCCATGGTCTTCCCCTACCGTGTTAGGACTTCCTTGACCATCTGGTTGTGTCCTTAGTCTGAGTCATTTTTCCAATAGCCAGTTAAATTGTATTCTGCCCATCCTCAAAAAAGGGTTTGGATTGACAGATCTCTCTCAGGACCTTAAGGAAACCTTTGATATTCAAATAGGTGGCACCTGACATATTGTACGCGTTGTATATTAATTTACCCAACACTTGTTTTTAATGCCATTCCTCTAAACAGAAAATCATAGGTTTTCGTTTAGAGTCTAGTTATACCAAACCGGCCCCAAAAGCCAATGGCTAAGATTGCTTATACTAATGGCGACAATGTATAGAACACTGTTCACAGTCATAGAGTTGAACAAAACAAGGGTGCAACTGCAAACCCTAATGTGGGGACGATCAATGCCAAACCTGTAGTTTCAAACCCCTAGTTTAGGAACTCATGCACAAGACTGAACTAAGACAGCCATGACGGAAGCTCAAACCAAAATGGAATGTAAGCCAAGGTACTCTAGATTTCCTTTTCCTGCCAACGTTCTCAACATTTCTCAAGCAACTAATAAAGATTTTCATGATAATCTTTGCAACCATCTACTAGATCCTCTCGCAGTCCACTTGCCAATAGGAGGATGGAGAATATGTGTTAGAAAAATGGAGGTTGTTTCAAATTGGTGACTTCCTGCAAACTAATCAACAGATTTTGCAGAATAGTTATGGAAGCATTCAAGCCCAAGGGTTAAGCTTTAAGGATGTCCATAGATCCATGTGACTCATGGATTTATTTTCATGAAATACACTGGGTCTCATAAACCAGCCTCACATATATTTTGTGCAAAATCTGCATGTACTTTTCTTGTAAGAATTTAATGTTGTTGGCTTTCTGCTTACAAATGTTAGTAAAAAAACTGGGTGGATAGTCTTTATCTGACTTGTAAGCATGAGTTGAGGAGTAGAGGATTATAAACCTAAATTTCTCCAAAATGGAAGCCACATTATGCTGACTACAGGTGCAACCCGTCAAACCAAGCCCAATGGGTGTTATTATATTTTGAAAAGCGTTTTTTTTGGCATCGTTAATATTTATGCTTCAAACAATTTAGTTTAAAGAATCGTCCTTTGGTGTAGGCATGTTGACAAGTTTCCTAATGCACAAAGGATCATGTGGGGATTTTAATATGGTTGATATGGTGACCAACAAGCTTTGTTATCTCTCCATGCGTTGTATTGTTGGCGAGAGAGAGGAGTGCTATTATACACACAAAAGAATGGATTTATGACCTCCTTGTTTCACGCCAATCCTCTTTAGTTTGGCAAACGTGATCAAATATCCACCATGGAGTTGAGTGAGTGTTTAAACTTCTTGGCATGACCATGATATCAACTCAACTATATTTTTGTTTTCGTTATTAGTGAAGGTGTGCTAGATATTGTCCTTTCCAACCACATGCCGATATGGTTCGTTCTTGAGTGGCATTTTAAAATGCCCAGACCTCAATAGAAAATATTTTATAGATATTGCTTTGCTCAAAGACAGCCCACTCCCTCACGTTGAATAGGTTTAGCACATTTGTGCCGTGTATGTTGAGGATTTCGACTAGATACACTTTGTTGGTATGATGCCATCCCTCACAAAGCTCAATTCCTTTGCATTTGTGGTTGTCGGTTGGAAATCATCCGTCACATGTCCTATTTTGCAACAACCTTTGAGTTGAGCCACACAATAGAAACCTTGCAGCTTGAACCTTTACATAATGTGAAACTTAGGCAATGCATCCAAATTACAAATGCATACAATGCTTGGGATGCACATATCTAAGCATAGGAGAAAGTCAAAACCAAAGTTACTTTGGAATGGAGATGGGTTCATTAATGGAATCTCTTTCAACCATCAATCTCGATGGTGATCCAGGTCATCAATTTTCATGATGTTCCTTTTGAGGAGGTGAGATGATTTCATGCTATAAAGCCTTTTCATAGAGGTATGTGCATAGTGCAAGATATTTTTTCAAAAACCACCAAAACTTGGCTTTCCTTTGCTGAAAAAAATAAATAAATTTTGTTTGAACCGACAAGGAATCGTTTCAAAATTGTAGTTACCTCTAATCAACCATGGTTGCGGGATAGGAAATGATACGTTGAAACCCACTTGATGTAAGAGGGTGAAGTTCTTAAATCAACTCAACAAGTTAGTAGTCAATGACATTCAAAACATGCATTATTCAAGAAGTTTAACTTTTGCTTACAAGTACTAAATTATCTTTCAAACTGAAACAAGGCTAAAAACACTGTCACCTACTCAAAACCATCACACAAACATGATTAATACCTCCAACAAGAATCACAAATTCATTTGTTAGCATTCACTGTTTAACCTTGTCCCTAGCTTTTAGTTCTTCTTAAAGACAAATTCTATTGCTTAGAACACGTCCCTTTGAATCAAGGTGACTATCAAACTTTTTAGATACCCATTAAGGGTCTTTAGCTCTTTCCAAAGTTTCAAAACCCATCTCTAAGCCACACAAAAGTTATCCTCTCTATACCCTTTTCTTTTAGCCCTTCTTTAGTAGCCCTATTTTAAAGCAAATCTAGATACCCAAAATGTTGCACAAAATTCCATGTAGAACTAATCACATTTTCGATACTCATTATCTCATTTTTGCTTTTGGAAAGTTACATAGTTCAATATTTTGATCTATTTCTCCCACTCAACTTTTACCTTCTCAATTATGTTTATCTAGATCTTCTTAGGACTTATTTGAGTTTCCTAGCTTGAATGCCTTCCCGGAAATTACTGAGTGCTCTATAACAACCTTATACATCTTAACAATACTTCTTCTCATGTGTTGGACCTCACTTCCTTACTATTCTCCAAACTCAAACTCTCTTTTGTCAGTGTCGACCTTTACCTTTCCTAACAAGTATGGTTCTTGTCTCATTTCACACCACATTTCCTCTCTCAATCATGTGCTCACTCTTCATAAGTTCATTAATCTCCTTATCAAGTTATAACCTTCTCTCACATGTCTCACTCATGTACTTGTTGAATATATCTTCCCCAGGTAAATATAGACAACATAAGAATATGGAAATCAAGGAAAATTGAAATCCTTCATTTCGGGTTTTGAAAGTGCATTGCATGGTCGAAAACCCGACATTTATTGCGTCACCAAGCACCTCTGGCGCACAGCACAAAGTGTCGACATGCGAAAATTCACACCCAAGGCACGGGTTGGGGCGCACAACACAAAGTGTTGACATGTGAAAATTCATGCCCAAGGCGCAGGTTGGGGCGTATAGCAAAAAGTGTTGACATGCAAAAATTCGCACCCAGGCGTAGGTTGGGGGCACATAGCACAAAGTGTCGACATGTGAAAATTCGTGCCCAAGGTGCAAGCTTGGGGTGCACAACACAAAGTGTCGACATGCGAAAATTTGTGCCCAAGGCGCAGGTTGGGGCCACACCACAAAGTGTCGACATGCAAAAATTCGCACCCAAGGTGCAGGTTGGGGGCACACAGCACAAAGTGTTGACATGAGAAAATTCGCGCCCAAGGCGCATGTTGGGGGCGTAAAGCACAAAGTGTCGACATGCAAAAATTCGTGCCCAAGGTGCAGGTTGGGGTGCACAGCACAAAGTGTCGACATGCGAAAATTTGTACCCAAGGCGTAGGTTGGGGGCGCATAGCACAAAGTGTCGACATGTGAAAATTCGCACCCAAGGCACATGTTGGGGGCACAAAGCACAAATGTCAACACCACATTTTCAGTGCCTATGGCACATGTAAGATTATGTTGACATAAGGATGGATGCGCATCTTGAGGCGCAACATTTTGAGCATTGACACCCCGACAGAAAGCAAACCCTGACCCAGATATTCAAATGGCCATAACTTTTCACAGGGAGCTCGGATTCACGCAAGGTTGGACTTTTTGGAAATATTACGAGGTCCTCTATCCAACTATGACTGGATATCTTTAATTGGGTGAGAAAAAGTTCTTCAAAAATGCAAAATACAATTCGCCATTTTTTGGGTTTCTTTAGGGTTCTCACCTACCGCCATAATGAGATGAATTAAATGCAACCTGGAGGTGGTTGGGGTAGATTTGGAATTCCTCTCTCTTTTCTCTCTCATTCTTCCTATAAATTGTAAGGAGGGGCTTCTTTCTAAAGGTTGGACATTCTTGTTTTCCCCTCCCTTCTTCTCTTTGGGCAGGTGAATTTGTGGAGTTCAAACCTCCCATCTAAAACTATAATGCAACTTTGCCTCTTGGAATTTTGTAGTGTATTGTATCAATCTTTGGAGAAAATAATGCATGTTTGTGGATGATTCTCAACCCTCTCTGTGTTCATTTGCATCCTCTTGATCTTTCACTTTGAAAATTTTGTTATCTATGCATGATCTTGCATTGCATTTTAATGGTTTGTGTTTATTGGCAAGACAGGTGTTCTTCATTCCTCGGTGCATCACCTTTATTAGTTTAGGTTTATTTTTATGCATCTTATTACCCTGTTTACTTGGCAAGTTAGTTTAGGTTTTGAGTAAATCCGCTGCATTTTTATGTGTGCATCTCAACAGGAGGAATAGGAACGGCCTTCATCCAGGAGAGCTTTTCCGATTTTGCAAGGTCCCACACTCGGGAAAATATCCATGTTATGCGATCGCACTTTGAGAGTCTCAACCCATCGAGTTGCAAACATTCAGGGGTGTTGTGATTCGCCATCAATAGTACTTCCACTAGAATCTTCACCTTGATTGTCTAAATTGTTTTTAAAACTGAAACGAGACTGTTAAGAGTCCTTGTTATTCAAGATGGTCTATCCTAACTACATACTCATGCGGTTTAGCTTCTCAAACCTCCTTGATTACCTTTCTTCATGCATTGACCTCATAAGGCTTTACTCGTCTTTATTCAAGTCTATATTCTTGGCTAGGAGTTCTTACGATTGAGTTTTATGTTCTCTTCTCCTTTCAACACGTGTATTCTCTCCTTAAGCCACTCTCTCACATTAAATAACATTTCATAACAAATACAGTACTGATAAAAAGAATAACACATTGGAAGAGTGTTTTTCAATCAACTATCATGAATAAAACCCTCAAAACAGAGGTCAAGAAAGCAGTCGAACTATACTTATAGATTTTGATCTATCTAAACTCCTTTAAGATTGAAACTTAATACACTCCATCCATAAAGCTAGCAGTCCCTTCTCTCCAATTTCTAGCTTGTTTCATTGAATTTTTTTCAAGATATAATTTTTTTCTTCTTTTAAAACCCTAGGACGAGTACAGCCGAGAGGGCTTAATTTGGTTCAGATTTTGTTTCTTTTCTTTATAGCCTCTGTTTAAGCTTCTGAATCTTCTACAGGACCTGTGCTACTTCCCCAAACTTCTCCTAATCAAGACCACACATTTAAAAAAGTAATAACTCTCCAAAACTTCAAACTCACTCTGTCAAGGTCCTTGAGAGTGTAATACCTTATTATGCAAGTATAGAGTTTCGTTTCACAAAAACACATATAGCAAGGTTTAATCACTCTCTAAAATTATTTTTAGTAGTTCACACTTGTTTTCTTCTTGTTGATAAACCCTCATAAAGACTCCTCAACATTAAAAAGCTTAGCAAACACAACAATTTTACCTTCCTCACTAAGTTCCTTCAGAATATGACTCCATTATGGTGCTGACCATCTTCAAACATTTTCTCAACAGACTTCATAGACCTATAATCACATTCACAAATAATATATAAACAAGAATCATTCATAAATTTCTCATTAATTCATCCACAATGTCTTATTTAGTCATCAATACACTATTTTTACTCCAAGAAGTCTTTCGATTTACAAATCAATGGATTTTACATGGCTTCTTCAGCCTTGGCTCTATTACAAAAATCCTTCCTCTCCTAACACTCTCACTATGATCTCTCCTTATTTCTCATTTGAATCTCATGACAATATTAGTGAGAAA
The DNA here is from genome assembly GCA_018340775.1 of Taxus wallichiana var. yunnanensis. NCBI lineage: Eukaryota > Viridiplantae > Streptophyta > Pinopsida > Cupressales > Taxaceae > Taxus > Taxus wallichiana. The sequence goes on from CM031239.1 coordinate 1,038,355,188, forward strand.
GAGGTTAGTTAGGGTTCTAAACCACCTAACTCACTAGGGTAAGATTGACCATGGTGAACCAAAGCCAAGTTAGGACCATGTAGACCATGTCTTAAGTGTATTTATGTCCCATGACCCCTTTTACAACATTTATTTAACTTTTTCTAACTCCTAGACCTCTAAACACTCTATAGACCAATTCAAATATTTGAATTATGGTTTTGGAGGGAAACTCAAAATACCATTTATTACAATGCAAGAAGGATCCAAATGGACTTGAACCAAGCTAGAACACCCAAGAGAACCTCCAATAACCTAAGACAACTATGCAATCCAGAAAAAAATTATTTACATGAAGTGATGCTCCTACATCACCACTTGTATAATAATTATCCTAAAATGGGATATGGATGGCTCTCACCTTAGTTGCGTATGGTTGACAAGTTCAACGAATGATGGTCTCTTCATTATACTACTCACACATGGACTTGAAGAATTCATACTACTTGGTAGGCCATTCTTGAGCCCATGCTCACTCATTTTGTTCTTTATCAAGGATTTCCTTTGGGTTGCCTTACACATCTATGCATTTTGCAATGCAAATGTTCATTTTGCATCCATTCTAGGAATTTTAAGCATTTGTTTCGCAACAAATCTTAGCTACCTTGGGCATAGATCCATGAATTCTTAAAACCTTTTTGATTAAAACCAATCAATTGGAAAAACATTCTTCTTAGGGAATGGCATATGTTACTGCGCAGCTACCCACATATTTAGCATAAATTATGAGTAGATTTTTTTATCTAAAAATATATTCGGTAAGTATTGCTAATTCTACTATGGATACTTTGTTTTCAACATATAACAAGGCTATTTTTTTCAATTGTCTTTACGTAGATTCAATGAAGGGTAATTAAGTAGCTTTGGAGCTTTCTCATATCCAGACATAACTAGATCATTTGGGAAGTTACCCCTCCATAGTTTCTCCCATGCCTCCTTCCTCATAAGTGGGCAATGAACCCATCAATGGTGTTCATGGAAGTAGTGGCTCTCACAATCATGTTGATTGGTCTTTTCCCGAAAGATCTCCATTAAAAGAGCAACATCACTTGTCTCTACTTCCAGGCGCTCAACTTCACCTACTCGGCGAGGTGATGAGGCTACTCCTCCTTTCTTTGACCAGTTTCTATAGTTGGTTCTTGATATTTTACCACCTAAAAACACTACATATGGCACTCAATTGGTTAAAATAAAGAAAATTTTATGGTTGTGTATAGCACAAACACTAGATGTCATCCTTTACCTAATGGTGAGGACCTATCGAATGTTGTTTGAGGAATCTTGGATGACTAGGATCCTCCTCCTACCTTTGGGATTCTTTACGCGACTAAATTTCTATTTTTATATTACTTTGGTAATCTAATAGTTTTTCAAATACGTCATTTTATATATTTGTTTCTTAGGCCTTTCATTTGGCCTAGTTTTTAGACTTTGTGGCGAGCTATCATACCATATTTTTTAGAATAGATCGTAATATGGCTTAATTTCAACAAAAAATTGTAACTATGATGGGGTAAACTCCGGGAAGAGTTTCCTTGACACGAAGAATCGAGTTAGATATTTTTAAAAAAACATTTGCATGTTTTATTGATGGAGGATTATCCTTAGGTTTAAGTGGCTATTGAACATCATACAAAAACAAATTTATTTCACTCAATAAGTGGTGGGCTTCTTGTAGTGTTTAACTCTTTCTTATCTACCTCCTTGGAATCGCTTCCCTGCCAAAATTGAGTCATAGGAAAATGCATGTGGGAGGCGCGGGAATGTTTCAATGAGGAGAGTGGGATCATTCATCTTAATCGAATGTCGATAACTTCACACAACCTTCAACTCTCCTAAAATTCACGTTACCAAATCAAATTGTCATCATGCTTTGTTTATGGAATTTTTATGAGCAAGTCAAGGTTGGAATTCATGGGACCATCTGAAGAAAACTATTATTGCAAGTTTTATGGTGTTGGTATGAGATGGAGGCACAAAGAGCATTTTTAAAACATCAAGTCACTAGTTTTGGGCAAGAAATACCTATTGAAAATGTCCTTGAAAGTCAAAACCATTTTATTAATTAACATATGAAAAAATCAATGGGGAAGTGAAATAGAAGGCATTGGAACCCAAAATAGGGAACAATACTTAGTTTTAGAACAAAGAATATCACAAAATTTCAATTTACATGCCAAAAGAGCAACAAAAGGAGGCGTCCAATCCACTTCAAGATACTACGATGATTTGGGAACTTCCATGTAGGTTTGAAACTTGAAATGAAATGGATTGTTTCCCTAATGATGGGCATATAAATTTTTCATTGCATCTCGATTGTGGACAAAGAAACTGGACTTTGAAATCTAACCAAAGTGTTTGATGAAATTCATTTTCCATTCCTTGTTGTAACTATCAAGCAAAGCCTAGTAAATTTTGATGAGTTGTTTTGAATATTTTATTCCCTAAGAACATTGTTGTAGGATAATTGATGCTAATCTAAGAACTTGTGTGGTTTGAGACTCATTGTATGCCTTTAAAGAGGATCAAAACTCCATTTTTAGTGTCAAAACATGTCATTGTTCCAATTGGGCAATGTACGCAATTGAATATCATCCTAAATTCATCGTGAGATTCATTTCAAGGATTAATAACTCATACCTCTTCGTGATTTCAAGCATATTTGAAATTTTGGATAGTTTTCTGTTAGTTAAAATTCTCGTTAAATGATTGATTTTCCAATTTTGTCCAAGTGACCAGCCAAAAGGCTTGCAATAACATATTAGAATTCGATAACCACGGAGAAATCTTATTTTGGTTTCTAAGACTTGGTTTCCATTTACTTGGCTCACAATCTAATTTGCATCAATTGATATCAAAGTAGGAATATCTTATAAGTGTATTCAAAAAGTGTGAAGAATCGGTTGGCATTCATTTGCCTCCCAACTTAGTCTGCATCAACTGATATCGAGTAGGAATATCCTACAAGTGTTCATAAAATGTGAAGACTTGGTCTCCATTCATTTGGATCCAAACATAGTATGCATCAATTCTATCAAAGTAGGAATATCCTACTGAGGGTGTTGAGAAAGTGTGAAGACATCCTCCAACATAGAAGGTGTTGCAGCAAAATGAGTTCCATTGTGAGATAAGTGGGTGAAAAGAAAGAAAAGAGTTCAGCATTCTCCATCTTTGAAAGATGGGAACAAGAAAAAGAGATTTAATAAAAGTGAACTTTGAGAAGACGTGGCCTTGTAAGATTTTGTAGCAATAATTATAATGGTTTGGTGTGCATCAAGATGCCTATAAGAAAATGGGTAGTGGCTGAAAACAAGACAAGAAGACTAAAATTTGTTAATTTAAGTGAGAACCATGTAAACAAAACTAGATGTTGTTGAAGACAATATAAAAGGGGGTTGTGTGCTTAGAGGAGATGAAAGTGATGTTGAAAAGAGTCAGCAACAAAAGAAGTACAAATGCAAGATGTTGGTCCAGCGGATGAAAGCGAGGAAGATTTCTTAAGGTCATATCAAGGATTGAAAAATAAGTAAAAATAAAATGTCCAAACTTTGTACAAATAATGAATCTCAAGATCGATAGATTGGGTGACCGAGATGGAAGCGTACTTTGATTTTTAAGGAATTTAAAGACCTGATGAGAGTAAAGGTGGATCAAACTAAGCTTAAAGCACATGTAGATATGTGGTGGAAATTAGCATGAGATAAATAAAAATTGAAAAGGCAAAGCCATATTTACCATACATGGTGATTTGGTTGCTTAGATGAAAGATAAGTTTCTTCCTTTGGGTTACTGAGTTGACATTGTAAAAAATGCAAAATATGAGCCAAAGAGATATTTTTCGATTAAAGTTGATTCGGGGAGTTCTACAAGATGACTATAAGGTTTTCTCATAGTGATTTTGATTTATAAAAAGTAGCAACGTATAATATACTTATATACATACATATATGTGTGTGTGTATACACACACACACACACACACACACACAGAGAGATATATACACACACACACACACATATATATATATATACATATATATACATATATATAGAGAGAGAGATATAATTCACACACACACACACACACACACACACACACATATATATATATATAGAGAGAGAGAGAGAGAGAGAGAGAGAATTCAAGTTAAATTGAGCATTTTCAGGTTACATATGATAGAAGAGACATCAAACTTCCTTAAAGTTTGAAGAAAATTTGAGTAGAAAACAACTAAAAATAACATAGGAGCAGTATGATGAGGAATAGAGAAATTCAAGGATTTACTTGAAAGGCAAATTAATGCAGCTAGAAGGGAAGGGAAGCTCTTCTCCACATGAGTTCAATGAAGAGGAAGGTGAGGAAATTTATACCTTTTGGGATCATGAACGTATTGAAGCTTGAGGAGATAATTGGATATTTCATGGAGATTGCTTTACATGTGGTATACATATTCAAAGAGCATTTGAGTGTCATCAAAGAAGGTGCGAAACAAGCCATAAAAATTTATATCAAGGGACAACAAACCAATCATGTTACCAATTAGCAAGAAGTATACGGGAAGAGGATGGTGATGAAGTTGTGGTTAAAGGTCTAATAAGAAGATGCCTTTAGTCAATCCACTTAAGAATTATGCGGTGTATTTTTAACAATAATAATCTTATATCAACAACAATGTTTTATTCAACATAAACACGTTACACAATCAAGACCGATCGCCAACCATTCATCCATACAACATACAATGCTAGAAAGAAAAACATTCAACACTACAACGTTGCTTCGATGATTCAATCTCCCTTTGACCTCTCCCAGATCTGAACACAAGTATCATTGCAGCAATTCTTGCAATTGCATATATTTTTCGTTTACTCTATGGGATTTTTTTATCTAAAATTGAATTCCGTTAACATAATTGTATTGAACTATATCCTTCCTCAACTCCCTCCATTTTCCCCCAAATTAAACTCTCCTTTACAAATGTAGCGATGTGTTTATATGGATGCTATCACTACTTACAATGTAATCCCCAAGACATCCTACCCATAAGAAATTAAATGCATTGCAAACGTTATATGAAAGAAAGACACCAAAGAGCCCATATACAACTAAAATCGATACAACACAAGTTGTCTCAAAAAACATAATTTTAAAGTGGGTTAATCCTTATCAGCCATCACTTATGACCCTAAAAACTACTTCAAGGATTCCACCCTTCACACCATCAAAGAACCTTACACGCCATAGCATGCAACTTTTCAAAACTTCATATGCAGCTTTGTGGCATAAAGATAAGTCTTTGCTCATTATACGATCCTCTAGGAATGCAACCTATAGTTTTGTACATGCCCTTAAGGTTTCGGTTCCACTGCATGATTCTAAGCTGGTTGTGCCATCTCTAAAAGGATTTCTAGATTTGAACCAATACCATGGATCTCCCTGAAACATTCTAACAATTCCACACAAGATATATACAAATACATCACTTACACTAACACAGAGCAGACGGGTCCAAAATAACATAGCATACACATGCACAACCATAAAAAACACTTTAATGATCAAACAAATTTCACATAGTTGGACTCACCTTAAAACTTTATTCTACCATGTTTTTGGTTGAAACAAGATTGCACATAAACACTGGATGCTCTTGCATCAATGATCAATGAATTTTGAAGGTTTGGTTAAAGACAAGAGACCAAGAGTGAAGCGTTGTTGAAAAAGAACTCGCAGACATCAAGAAAGCAAGATGAACCATGTCAAAAAGGCATCTCTTCATAGACAAGTGCAAAACAAGTATGTAATGGTATAGTTGATAGCGGAAGTACGATATGGAGGTCAAAGATAAGATTAATTTGAATTTTACAACACAATGAGAGCCATATAGGGTGTTTTGGTTCATAGAAGGGCATGAAATTAAATTATGGGACAATATAAAGGTGATGGAAAGTTAAGTTCATATCAAGATAATGTTTTGTGTGTTGTATCCCTATGGATGTGTGGCATACCTTCTCGAAAGACCAAGGCAATTTAACAATTGAGAAGAATGGAAAAAGGTGGTGAGTACTTCAATTGAAGGAAGAGAGTGGAGTCATTAATGAAGAATATAATTCCTTTGATTTTATTGAATGCTAATGAGAAGAGGAAAAGAAATTACTATTTTCCAAAATATTATGTGTTAACTTTTTAGTTTCCATGCATTTTTATTAAAAATTGAACTTTTTAAAAATAAAAAGATAGTACAACACCCCAGAATACTAGTCACATCGAGTCAAAAATTGTTTCGAGGCCATCTCACCTCAAAGCAGAAAAATTAATGCTATACAATCATAATTAAAGTTGTACAATCATATAATATAAGTTTGATTTTTAATGAAATAATGATAAAACCAATACAACATGACCATAAAACACAAAACAATTAAACATCAACAAACATAGCGGTGAGGGAGGTGGAGGGAAACATTATATTCATGCATTTTGAAAAGGGCGGTCCTATGATGGGGGCTGTTGCTCCTATTTGTATGGGAAATGTGGTCCCATGTTTAAAAAAATATTGTTGCTACTAAAACCCAACAAAAATCCTAAAATTTCTCAAAGAATGCATTTTAGGGAGAGGATTAACAATGGGGGCACAAAAAAATAATTGCTTATAAATTTTAGGGAGCTTTTGTGACACTTGGCATTTCAATTTAAACTTCCCTCTCAATTTTCCTTCTAATAATATATTCGGGATTCATGGGACCATACTTCTCTTAGTGCTAAAGACTCATATTTTGTCTCCACACAAAAAAATAAAAATTCATGGGACCCTATTAATGCTAAAATATCCTATTTTTTCTCTCCCTTGCCTCCCTTTGCATGCAACCACAACCTTCACTTTGTTTAGTTTTAATAATATGTTTGCACCCAATAGATTTGACTAGACACATTTTTATTATCTGGAATTTTCTTCTTCTTACGTTGAAAAGTTAGTATTTGTGTTGAATATGTGATCTTTTTTCTAAAAAAAGATACTTTTATTTTCCTAGGTAAGGTATTAACAAACGAAAAGTCCTTCACTTATGGATTTTATGGCATTATATTGACTAGTCTCAAATCTTTGAAACAAAATCTTGATTTGGTGAATTATGTCATAGTGAACATATGATTGTTAGCAATCCTAAATCATCTTGGTATACAAAAAGGGAATTATGGACTCTGCTAATGTTTCCTTCTACAACTATATGCTTTGTGCATGAGTCTATCATAGCCTAGTTTAGGACATCAATTCATGGGGGTAAGGTGTTTGCCATGGTCCACTTACATGCATCTCTGTCTCGAATGTAGTAGATAAATGTATGAATAACCTTAAAGCTATTAACTCGTTTTAGGAGCTTTATCTAATGATTAAAAAGAAAATTGGTACAATTTTCTCAACAATTCTTTGTCAAAGGATGAACATTGGATTTAGTTTTTCTTATTGACAACTCATCCCGGAGGTCTAGGTTAATATTTTTTTCCCTTTCACTTTTTAGGAACAACAAGAACAAAGAGAATCCCTTAATTTCCCAATGGAATCCCCATTGATTTGAATAATTTGTTTTCACTCCACCCAACACTAGATTTAGAGACTCACTAGCTTTTGTAAAATTTATAAGGAGCCGAGATATAGACATTTTAAGTAGCATACCACTTAATGATACTAGCTTAGTTACTTTTTTGTTTGGTATTTGTATTTTTCTCCTTTGTTACCATTATTGGTATCCAAATTTGTTCTCCTTTTCAAGCTAAGCAACATCACAGATTTGACATGGAGCTTAGAGACAGATAGATCATAATGTATGTCGTTTTGTAGCTGGGGATGAGATCTAACTAGCCCTTTGTCACTCAGATTATGGAGAGATGGATAGCACCTTCAAGAGGATTTGACCTATCCTCACTACTTTAGGTTGTGCCTCTTCAACCAGGGTGAGAGGACCCTTAGTGTAACCTCTGTTTGATGAAGGAGATGGAGATATCCTTCTTTTGCACAAATTTTATGAAGAAAACCTTGGGAAAGTATGATCAATACTCCATAATTTAACTCTCAAGAGTTGTCACTTCTAAAATATGGAGATACTTTCAAAACAAGGCTAAGGTTACTAAAGACATTATGAAATCCTAATTGTTCTGCATATTTTAGTAAATATATTTTGTTCCTTTGTGGATATACAGGGAAAAATAGGGGTAGTACAAAGTAGGATTAGTCGTTTGAATGATTTTTGGTGGGATATTAAGCAAGATAAATTGGACTTTTCAGATATTTGAGAAACTTCACAACAATGGACAACTCAACAATAGAAAGCTTCAAAATAGTTAAGACATTCCTTCAACCTGAACGTGTGCATCAATGGAGGCCCAGATTTGCACATTTTCACACAATATTTGAGAATCTAGCATGAAGGCTCAAGTTAAAAGACTCAATTAAACACCAAAATCTCTTATCAATCACACCTAAGGTACACCCAAAGACTTACAAACAATCTTTGTCAACAAATGAAGGTAAAGTGATTTTAAATTGTTTATTTCGTTACCAGGTGGAAGATCTTCTGATAAATGAAATTGTAAATGCCACTAAACTATAAAAAGGATGAGATCTGTGTGATTTCACAAAGATTTCAATGTAAGATTGCAATAGGAACAAGAGAAACCATTTGCAGACATTCTGAAATAAGAAGACACAAATTTTCCAGAGATTGAACACAAATTAATTTCAAAATTGCTTAGATTCATCAAGCAGGGGAGAGCTTCAGAGCAATCTCAGAGCTTGTCAATGGCTATACATCTGTAACCAACTTGACATGATAGAAAATCTAACACAGAAGAAATTGACTAGGTATCTCAGATGGGTTTCTCAGAAGATGACTTTTCTCAAAATTTTCTCATGAAATTTAACCCCCGCCTTTTGCATGACTAAAGCATGATTTTTATAACACTCAATTTACATCCAGGATTCCCCCCAAAAAAAGAATATCCTAAGCATCAATTTTGTTACAAATTCCATCATGATTCAGAAAGGGACGTTTAACAGAAACACATCCAAAAGTTGCGGTGTTTCTAAAAGGTGAATCATTGCAAATATTTCCATCATTTCTTCAACTGGGAGCACATTTTTCATCCTCTACACATGCAGACCCCCTTTCCTTCATCATTTCACCTTTTCCCTTCTTAAATTTTGCCTCTGCAACTTTTGGATCTGGCATTTTGCATTTTTGCATGAGCCGAGCAAAAATCCACCTCAAATGCTTAAATTTGCACCTCAATTTACAAATTGAGCCTCCAAAACTATTCAATTACACCTTGCAGACCAAAATGACACAAATTCATCAAAATTTGATGAAGAATGATGCAAAAATCACATCTCCAAACATCCTGGAGCTCCAATGGCGGCAAAATCAATGAAATGCACAGCTACCATTGATTCCGCCCTTTCTCAACTTTAGATTAGAGTCGTCCACATGGAAAAATATGATTTGAAGTGGGCCTAGGGTTTCCTTTTGCATTTTATGAATTTTGGAGAAAATGCGCAATTTTCACATTTTGCCCCGCCCCTCTGCCTTTGAAATACAAGCTCAACACGTGGCTTAATCTGGGCCTTTGATGGAGTCGCGGCTCATTTCGTAATTTTACCCTTTTTAACAAAAAAGCAAAATTTCCAATTTTCCTCCGCCGACCCGCCTTCCCGCTTGTAACTTTTGATGTGGGCCTAGCGAGTTGCGGTTATTTCATAACTTTGCTCCTTTTTCACAAAAAGGCAAAAACTTCAAAATGTTTCATCGACCTACTTCCCCGCTTGTAACTTGAAAAACTGCCACGTGTCCTTTGGGGTCAAAGTAAGACTTTTTCCCTGCCACTTCATATCTATTGAATAACCAATTAGATGCTATTGGGGCGCAGAGCCAATTTGTTATTTTTTACAAATGTGACAAAAGTGGAAAAGTTCACCAAAAAAACCCGTCGATTGCATCCACTAAAAATGAACACGTATACACCTTTGGGGCAAAAATAGGAAATTTTCCCCACCACTTAAATTTTCTTTAATCAGTTCCTGGCGGGCCACGAGGCGAGTTCAAACTTTTTCCAAAGTAGCCAAAAAGAAAAAGTTCATAAAACAAACCCACCGTGCCTCATCAATTAGAAGAAGCCACGTAAGCACCAAAAGAACCAATCAGAACTTAGTGGAGCCATGGGACCAAATTTTCCCTCTTGCCAAAATAGAAAAAAGTGATAAGTTCAAAACATTTATCCACCATCCCTCGACCAATCAAAAGAGGCCACATATCTACCAAATGCTGAGGTAGAATTTGATGGGTAAAAGACGCCCGTCAGACCATCAAAAACACATAAATTTACCAGTTCACACCCAGGATCTGATTTTTTCGCTAAGGATGGAAAATTTTGAAACAAAACTAGGTAAATCATGGCTCCAAGCATTTTTCGACCATGGGAATGGATTTTCAAAGGCATACAGAAGAAATTTGAACATTTTTCGAGCATCCATGATTGGGAAGACAGGAAAAATGGTAGAGCCCGTAGATTGAAAAGATTTAGGGAAAAAATAGGGCACATTTGGGGATTTCTTCAAAATAAGGCATGACAAGGAAACTTGCAAACAATTCATGGTATACAGACGGAGATAAAAACTTCATTTCATCCATTCGAGAGATAGAAACGTTTCAGAACATGCAGATCAAAAGGAAAATTAGGGCAAATGGTGTGAGTTTAAAATGAGCACTACAACCATATTTTAGTTTATGAGCAAATAATTTAACTAAGATCATGTCTTCTATAGAAGAACAATTTTGCAAAGTGTATGGGATACTTAAAAGTACATATGTTTTAGCTAATTTATTGAACCTCAATTAATCTCCTCTAGAATATAGTCTCGTCCACCATTAATTTTGATACGAGGATAACATCAACAGATTGTATTCTAGCTTCTTATGTATACCATTTCAAAGCCAAGTTTTAGCATAAACTCATCTCATATAAAATTTTTCGAGTTAGAAAAAGTTTGTTTTTCATTCCATTGACAATAATTTTACAGTTCCAAGCTATAGATTTTACAGTTACAGTTATAATAATATATACAAAGTTGTAAAGCCGACAAATTAAATGAATGTTTAAAAGAGTAACTGTTGTGACACCAAAATGTTATGCCTACTTTTCCTCGACTTAAATTATTATAAGAATATTTAAATATTACTCAATTCATTTAAAATCTTTATATATCTTTAACATAATAGACTTTATAAAAATAATTAGCCATTAAACTTTCTAAATTGACTTGTATGTCTAAAAAGATCCCTCAAAACTTGTTTCACGCTGAGGAACAATTCATAGTTACCATAAAACAAGTCTCTACCGCTGGAAAACAACTAAAGGAAAACATCTTGGAAATAGAGCATTTGACTTTATTATCGTGCGTTTATTTATTATTTTTTGTTTATTTATGATTGTTTAAAGACTTTGTTGCCGGGAAACGCCCCCACCCCATGTATCCACCTCGAAACGTTTCTAGTATGGAAATGGGTACGAAACGTCTTGGAAACGTCACGGAAATTCCTAGGATGTTTCCAGAAACATTACTGGGAAGTTTCTGGCATTTCCAAGAAGTTTTCGGGATGCTTCATGACTTGATTATTATAAGAAAGTGTTTAATTCAATTTCTTGTTGTGTTACAATGTGCTCGGTTGTAAAGTCTTATAACGTTATAACTATACTAACAAGGAGGCACATTAAACAAGCCTAAAGATAGTTTGGGTAAGAATAGTAATTCAAAGAAAGTAGGAAGAATCTAGTAGAAACCAAGAAATGCCAAGCTAGAAAGCAAGTTTTGACTCAGTGTATTACTGCTCCTTAGAATAGAATTTTCCATTGGAATCCTCAATCAAATGAATACAATGAAGCAAGTTTCAATAATAATTTTTGAAACATTGATGCATGAAAAATGATTATGAAGAAAATCTAGATGATATATTCTAGAATCTAGATTATAATCATGTATATATGAAACATTAAAATTGTAACCATGTTAAATGATGAATATTTAGAACTTCAATGAATACAAAATATTTTGAGTGCTTTATCTCTTATGGTCCATGGACTTAAATTTTGAAAATGAGTACTATGGATATGTGTGTGTATGTGTATTTTTAAATTTTTTATAATAAATTTTATGAATGTTTCCCATTATGTTTTGTACCCAATGTTTTTGAAAATTGGTGTTTCACGTTTTGAATCCATGCAAATTTCTATTTCCCACAAACATAGTTTTAAGAAGCTGTGAACTGAATTATGTGTATTTAATGTACATGTGCGAGATGGAAAGTCATGAGGAGATCAACAACCTATCATCATATATACAATCTAGAATCTATTAATCTATATATAGTGGTGGGAGTGTGATCCATAAACTACCTCTTAAAACAATAAATAGATCATGTCTAAGTGATATTGAATGAAGAATCTAACTAAGTTCATTAAACCAACATGTTTATGAAAGAAACATCCATACAATACTGAAAATGGGAAATTGCAAGACAAGGAGACAACAAGATTTATCTGGAGAAACCCGGTGTGGGAAAAACTCCAATTGGGTAAGCAATTGCTTCCCTTCACTATGCAAATCTCCAAATAATACAATTTTATTGTCATATAATGACCTTCAAGAAAGATTCTAACAACTTCTACTTGTATAACATGCTTACAACTATCAACAAAAACTCGGATCTTCTCATAAACACAACAAGAACATTCTTAACTTCCTCTCTTTTCTCACACTTGAATTCACCCAAAACACTTGCCTAAAATGATCAAATGCATGCATATTTATAGTTTCTCTTCCTAGGGACAGATGGAAAGATGAACCAAACTATTTGGAAGCCCAAACATTTGCAATTGTTGAGTTTCTTGAATTCTAGCGTCGTTAGGGAAATGACCACCGGTAAACACAAGGCGGCGGTTGTATAACCATCGGGCGATTGCACAAATGCCGATTGCATAAATGTCTCAACGATTACTTGTGATCGCTTGTAATATCCCTTTTGGGGACAAAACTAAAAAAGTAGGAAATTAGCTCAAAACCAAAGATCTCCAAATCTGATTTTTAAAACCAGCCAACTGAAAATAATCTGAATTTAGCAATATTCAAGGGCAGCGAACTGTTTATGGAATTCAAGTCCACTTTTCACCATACAAATCAATGAATAATGCCACAAAACAATTACTCTAACCACGACAATATTTATGAATCACAAATACATCAAAAGATGGATGGAATATCAAATTACACAGCTGGAATTAATTATTCAAATCAGCAGCAAACTAGCCAAATCCGAGGGCTAGGAAAAATAGCTAAACTTCTCCAAAAATCACCAAAATGGAGATTCCGACCTTATAAAATATGAAAAATCAAATTATGAAGTGAAATATCAACTTTATGCCCTTAAAGGCATCAAACCCTACACCAAGGTAGGTCGCTCCACCTAGGGAAAGCAAATAAAAATATGAAAATGGATGATTCTCCTCAAATCTGCAATTTACTTCAAGCTCATTCAATGTTGAGGGTTTTCATCCTCCAAAAAAACTATGAGAAGGGTTTTTCGTCCTTCTAGGAAGCCACACAAGAGGTTTTTCATCATCAAGTGGAAGAATATGAAGCAACAAGATCTCAATGCCCGAAATAGAAAATGCACCAATCTAGATGCTTGCAAAATGAGGTCTTCACTTCACTTTATATCCCTCCTTTAGCGCCAAGGATAAGAAATACAAGGCCGACCCATAGAAGATGTTATATTTATTTATTAAGCTTATTTTATTTCCTTTAACCTTGATTGACGTGCTTGAGATGAAATACACTAAAAATAAAACATAAAAAATTAGGGAAACAAATGCAAATTATATCTCAATGTTCTTCTCCAACTCCTCTACTTCTTGGCCATGGAGAAGGAATTGCAAGAAGTCCAAATCATGCTCTAAATTTGGAAAAAGGGGACATTACACCGCCACTATGTGAAGAGTAGTGGTTACGTAACCATCGCAACAATTTTGTAGTCGCTTCTCTGGAAGAGTAGTGATTATGAAATCGTCGGGGCGGTTGCGTAACCTTCACCTAGAAAAATCCTAAACAGAACAACGTTGGACCTCATATGTCATTCAAAGGTGTCCGAATCGCCCTCAGCCTGACTAAACCATCTCTTAAATAAATAATATGCTTTGAGAATCCGCATAGCTGCAAGTATCAAATATGGAGAATACATAGAATTGGGTATTTTCATATCCCTTTTTGGATCATACTTCCCCAAGTTGAAGCTTTTAAGTCCATAAAATCTTTAGGGACTCATGAGGTGAGGAAATTTCTTCCCCACATCCTCTCGGAATACCACTCGACATTGGCAAGAAAATGGCCTTTCAAACCAATCAACCACTTGTTTTGCACTCATCTTTGTGTTGTTCTCTCTTTCCACCGCAAAATCACATCTTCCTCTAATTCCACTAAAATGCGGAGTAAAATTCTCAATAGGTGGTAGCATGACACCCCTCTTCTTCTTCATCCAACATGGAGGGCTCAAAGAGACGTAAATTTTCAACATTCACAACTAAGTAGATCCTCATATAAGGAGGAAAATCCAAGCGAAAAGCATTCTTACCCACTTGTTCCAAAATATCAAATAGGCCATACCAAAGAGGATTGAACCATACCTTGTCTCCAACAACAAAGGAATGCTCATTCATGTGCTGATTATGTCGCACTTTGTAATTGCCCTATGAATTTGCCAACCTCTCCTGTACTTGAAGGTATATCTATTGAAATTTCTCAATGAACTTCTCGACTTTGTGGACCTCAAATTCAAATTTTATATTATCTCTGCATAGTAATCTCAAAAAACATCAAAATCACTTTTAGATAAATAACCAATACATGTTTCAAAAGGATTCTTCTTACCTGGAGATAAATAAAAACATCCATCTTCTCCCACAAAGTAGACCAAAACTTTCCTATGAATTGTGAGTCCTGTCTAACACAATAGAATTAGGAAAACCAAAATGAACCCACACATTAGCAAAAAATAACTCAGCTACATCATTGGCCTTGATGGTCTTCTTGTAAGGAATTAGAATACACATTTTGCTAAATCAGTCTACTACCACAAAAATGTAATCATGACCTTTCTTGGAAGTAGGAAAACCACCCACAAAATCCATGGAGATGTTTTTCCATGGTTGGGAAAGATCGACAACGGCATATATTAGCCTAATTTCCTTTTATTAAGCTTGCTTGTATTGCACAAAACACAACCCCTGATGAATTTAGCAACTTTTGCTTGCATGTTTGGCCAATAAACATACCTCTGTAAGTGCTACAGTATTTGTCACACCAAAGTGATCAGCTATGTTAGAAGTGTTTCCTTTTCTAGTAAATAGAACACTTTTCCCCTTAGGCACACAAAGATCCTCTTTCTTGTAGAACCGGACATCTTGGAAGTTGTATTCTCCTCTTGGTGCAAATCCCTCACTTGGAGGTTTCTGCTGAAAGATCTTTGCAAAATTCGGATCTTTCTCATAGCCTTTCTGATATGCTTTACACAAAAAAGGCTCAAGAAGAGTTGGTGTGCCCATATTTGTAAGAAAAGGAGGCTCATATAACATATCAGCTAACTTTTTAGTCACACATTTCTTATATTTGATAATCAAATGAAATTGTTGTAAAAAAACCATCCATTTATAGTGTCTAGCCTGTTGAAGTTTGTTTTGAACTGCAAATATTGGAGAGGTTGGTGATCCGTGTGAATGATAGTTTCTTTACCCATCAGATAATGTTTCCATTTCTTGACCACTTACACAAGAGAATACAATTCCTTATCATATGTACAATAAATCAAAATTGTAATATGAAACAATTCAGATTTCGCTAACATACAAGCTTACCTCCTTGAAGGATAGCCCCATAACATAGTCACTGACATTAGTTTCCACTTCAAAAGGTAGTTGTAAGTTAGGTAATGCAAAAACTAGAGCATGACTAATTTTATATTTAAATTACTCAAAAGAAATCTATTGTTTCTCACCCCAATCAAAATTCTTGCCCCTTGTTATCACTGAATGTAACGGTGTTGTTATGAATGAGAAGTTATTAATGAAACTCCTAAAATATTGAACTGCACCAACAAAGCTCCTGGTCTCAATCAAACTCGATGGTGTAGGCTAATTTTGAATGGCCTTTATCTTAGTCGGATCAATCCTCAACTGTCCATCTCTAGCAACATGTCCCAAAAAGACAAGCGATCGTTGAAAACACTCGCACTTCTTCTCATTCAACACTAATTGGTTCTCCTTAAGAACTTGCAAAAATTGATGTAAATGGTCAATATGCTTGTCAAAAGTTACGCTAAAAAATAAAATGTCATCTAAGTAATGTAATATCCCCTTGTGGGATATTAATAATATACTATTATTTACTTGCAAAAACAAACAACTTAGAAGATAAACCCTTCTAGGGTTACCTCAACTAACCCTAGTGTCGGCTACAATACAACCCAAATGGGGTTGGAGTGAGCCAAGGTGAGGGTTTAGATGGGCAATCCAGTTGGTATTTATACTCCTTTCTCCAATATATTTTTGCAGAAGTAAAATAATAAATAAAACTGCTGAAAATCAATGGAAACTTTGAAAATCCATAACTTCAAAAATATTAACTCTTTTGGAATGAAACCAAGTGCAGCGAAAAGGGAAAATTATGAGCTTTAATCTGAAATAAAAATCAGATCTTTTCACATACTTAAAACCCCTCAAAACAGCTCCCAAAATCCCAAACCCAGTCGTTAGGGTTAGGGTAAAATCTGCAATATACAATTTATGCACTTTTTCTCACTCTAAAAGTCAATAAAATGTAGTTCCAGATTTGCAATTAATAAACCCAAACAGCAGATTTATAAATACTGAAAATTTACACCAAAATACTCTTAACACATGCCGAAACACATCAATTTTATGAGATAAAAACCAGCAGCATGTAAATAAAGATATTCATCAAAATATCACATTCTAAACCCTCTATGCAAGCTTATATCTTATCCCAAACATGGCGCCTTGTATATATAAAGAGAAATGATTGCAAACTTATTACTTCAAGCTAATATGGGCACACACACTTCACAAATGGTGGTGTTAATAAACACCTTTTATTTTTTGATCACAAGTGGGCATACATCCCTTCTCCAAGCATGAAGATAGGTTTTATAAACCGTCAACATGCCAAAAAAGGAGTAGCCATCTCTCTTTTATAGCTTTTGCTTGCTCATCCTCCAAGGTTCTTCTCCATCTTTGGCGCCATACTCTAGGAGGGGATCTTTATTTAATATAAACCTGAAAATCAAATCCAACAACAAACATTAAATGCATAGGGATTTAAAACAAATGTGGCCCATATAAGTCGACCCATGCATAGAAGGAATCACTTTATTTTTAAATATTAAATATTAAATAGTCTCCCAGAAAATGCGACTTGCTTAGTCACTTGGTTCACCTCTTTAAAATGTATTTATTATCCCAAGGTGAAGTCAACTTGTTCTTTTATTTCTGTAATTGATTTGCACATAAAAATATTCATTAAATTCCTCCTTCCTCACATGTGTAAATTGATATATTTTATATTTTAATTTTAATTTAAAAAGTGGGACATTCAAGTACACAATAACAAAGAAATCAATAAACGGACTCATTACCTCATTCATCAACCTCATGAAGTTGGTGTATTGCATAGCCCAAATGGTAATACCAACCATTCATATAACATTTTCTTGGTCTTGAACATTGTTTTCCAGATGTCCTCTTCCTTGATCCGCACTTGGTGATACCGAATTCAAATCAAGCTTAGTAAAATATTTAGCATGTTGTAACTGATCTAACAAATCATCAATGTGAGGAAGAGGGTACCTATTCTTGATGGTTATTTTATTCAAAGCTCTATAATCAACACACATTCTCCATGAACCATCTTTCTTATGTACTAAAACAATAGGAGAACCACAAGGAGAAGTGTTGGGACGGATTATATCTTGACACGCAACTATTGTTTTACCTCATTGGCATCTTTCAAAGATTGCCTGTATAATCCCAAGTTTGGAAGCGGACTATTGGGTAGCAAGTGTATCTCATGCTCAATTGGCCTAACTAGAGGAAACCCCGTAGGCTCTTGGAAAACTTCTATGAATTGTTGAACCAACTACTTTATTTTTTTTCGCTCTTTATTAAAAACGTGCTACACATGATTTCAGATGCAACAATCTCATCCTCTGACATATCCCTCAAAAAAATCCAATGAAAATTTACCATTGGCATTAATAAGCTTTCGGGATTCGGTGGCACTTACCAAAGAGATCTTTGAGTCTCCTGAAAAGGCTAAAATGATGTAGCTCTTACCATCCTTCACCAAACGGTACCGGTTGGCTCTCCTCATGAAGATAGCATCCCTGATATACAAATACGGGCTGCCAAACACTACACCACACACATCAAGGGGAACAACATCTACAATAACTTCATCAATAAATGTCTTATCAATGCCAAAAGTGATTTTACATTGTTTGGTAACCTTGATGTCTACACTTTTCTTTACCCAACCCAATGAATATGGACTTGGGTGATTATAAGTTTCCAACTTTAGCTTGTCCACTAACTCTTTACTAATAAAATTAGCTTGAGAACATGTATCAAAAAGAGCATCCACCTTAGTTTTCTTTACTTGAATTTTGATATGAAAAATCTTAGTTAGTTCCTTTTCCTGAACAACATTGTTACTACCCAAACATACCTCTCTGCGGATAGAGGTACAACACATAGTCTCATCCACCTCTTCACTACAAAATACTTCCTCTCCTTAGAGGGCAGCCATGGCCTTCTTATTTTTCTTATTTTTAAGGGATGTAATTTGAGTGGAGCTTCCAACATTTTTCCTCGAAATGAGTGTCAACATCACAATGCCCACAATGAACTTTAGTATCCTTCTTAGAAATGGAAGTAGAATTTTTCTTACCTTTCCCTTTTCCTTTATCCTTTTGCTTGGTGTCACCTTGTTTTTTTGAAGCATGTTGAGAGGTAGATGAAATCTTCTTCTTGTCCATATCTAAGTAGTGGGCTTGAGAACAAGCCTCGTCTACATCCACCGGATTGGCCAAGAGGACTAGTCTCCTCAAATGGCTATGAATTCCACCAATATACTTCATTAGAAGGTCCCGATCCACTACATCTTTTACCATCCGAATGAGCTTTCGTTCGAACTCGCTAGTGTACTCCTGCATGCTCTAGCCTTACTTCTGCTTGAGATACTACCAATACATGGACCTCTCTTCCTCATAACAAATATGAAAAAAATTCCTTTTGATTATATTTTTAAATTCATCCCACTTAGTAATAGGAGGAAGCTTCTTAAAAACCAATGAATGAACATAACTTTTAAACCAAGTTAAAGCATGATTGGTCAATTTTAACCTTGTAAAGGAAATTTGTTGACTCTCATTGATTTGATGCAAACTGAAATATACCTCAAGTTGAGTTAGCCAATGGTCTAGCTTCTCAACATTCATGTCTCCATCATAAGGCTGAATCTCTATTTTCGCCTTTTCTTTGAATGGAGGAGGTGTAGGGATGGCATGGGGCTTCTCTTCTTCATACTTGTGATTATATTCAAGGGATCGTAATGCCTTGTTACGAACACCAAGCTTCTCCATAAGCAATCCCATGATGGACTCCAATTTCCCTATAGACAAGGAAATACTGCCCACATCCTTGGACAGACTTGCCAAATTCACCTCCAACTTGTAGAAACACTCTTCTCCAGTCTCATCCGCATCTTCTCTACGAGCCATGTCTCGTATTCCTTGCTTCCACTTACTCATGGAAATCTCGCTTTAAAAATATTGAAGATACCTTCACTGCTTTCTTTTCCCTTTACGGTAAGCGGCATTTAACTACAACTATATACACAAGTTAACCACACAATAAGCTGAAACATTAACTACTCGATACCAATTTGATCCATAAAATGCCTCTAAGAACAATAAACATATCCTTTCTACGTGATATTGAATGAATAATTTTACTAATTTCATTAAACCAAATTTTTTATGAAAGAAATATTCATACAATCTTGAAATTGGGAAATTGCAAGACAAGGAGACAACATGATTAATCCTAGAGAAACCTGGTGTGGGAAAAACTCTAGCTGGGTAAGCAAATGCTTCCCTTCGCTATATAAAATCTTCAAATAATACAAGTTTATCGTCATATAACTCCTACTTGTATAACTAGCCAATTTTATTGTCATAAAAAGGATTCCAACTCCTACTAGTATAACTTTACGACAACTCTCAATAATAACTCATCTCTTCTCATGAACAAAACAAGAACATTCTTAACTTCCTTTCTTTTCTCACACTTGAATTCACCCAAAAAAACTTGCCTTGAATGATCAAATGCATGCATATTTATAGTTATTACGCCGCCAGACGAGATGGAAAGATGTACCGAACCGTTTGGGAGCCCAAACATTTTCATCTGTTGAGTGTAGTGCCCCCTTCCTAATATTTTATCAACATCGGTGGTTAATTAAAACCATTACAAAAATGTAAATTGATAGCTGGGTGTTGGCAGAAGCAAGGAAAATTTTGGAGCTCGAGGAATACAAAGAAAGTGACACATCCTAAAACACCTTTTTAGACACATCACCTTCCTTGCATAACATGAAAAGAACTCTGTTTGAGATCTAAATGTGTAACCAATGTGAGACAAAAGTTAACATTGCACATTTAGCAATAATTAGATGGTTGCAGCGAGGACAAAAACATGGCATGGAAATTGGAACTGTGCTACAGAGTTGTAACTACAACCATACTAATACACTTAGGGTATTAATAAGTCATGCTCATTGGGATAAGTCTAAACCCGCATACCTCCTCACTTTTTGTATACGAGTTGATTGATCTAGATACGTATCCGCATCTCAAGCGAGGTTCAAATTCAAGACCATAACATGAATTAAATATTTTAGGCCTTAAAAAAATGGTTAAGGATCTTAGCCTTAGATTTCTGCAGATTAAGGGTTTTTATTTTTCTTTCTCTAAGATTTGGGACATATTTTTGTATTTACAAGAAACTTGCTAGATTCAAAAAGGTAATGGCAAGGTATTTGTTCAATCTGAGAGCTACTACTTTGAACTAGTATGATATATTTGATCACAAGTGGGTTAGAGATGAGATAACATCCCGATCAATGCACCATAATCAATATTTTAGGGGAACTGAGTCTTCATTTATTAAATCTTTTGGTTGAATGCAAACATTGTGCTTAAGATACTATGAGATAAACAAATAGTGTTTAAATAGGAATAAGTGCCCTTGATGGAGAAAGGTAGGGCAGACTCAATGCATATATTAGGTACTGCAGATCCATTTTTCATCTACAAGGGTAGGATTGGATGAATTTGTCATGCATTATTACAAATGGTTGGAAATGAAGAATTTGCAACAGAAACATCGGTTGGATGTGAGTAGTACAAGGGAAATTTGGGGTTTATGATGAGCAAAGTGCATCATGACCAGTTGATGTGCATGAAAAGCGATGTACTTGAGAGATTATGAGTAAAACAAGCTGGTGCTTGAATAAGCATATGCAAGACTAATGGATAATTAATTCTTATATCTAGGTCATGATTTTTGTCTTCTTTTCTTTAGATGAATTGAAGAGGGTTGTAGTGTATTTGAAAATTTGCATTACAGGTATAATCCAAGTAGATTCATAGAAGAGCCTAGGAAATTTCAAGAGTAATGATTTTTTCAGGCTTAATGCCAAACACCTAGCAGAATCTAGTCTCGGGAGTGTGTTAGTCACTAGATTGACAAAAAGAATGGTTTTGTTTTTTTAGGCTTAACAAACTTCCAAGTAAAGGCTATGGCAGATGCCCAAATAAATCAGTTTCATTTTCCTAGTGCCTCCTTGGTGGTGTTTGAATAAAGCATTGGAGCAGCTGAAAGGACCATTTGTATGCATTGGTGTCAGGTTTGGTTGTTTGGAGGAAATGCTAAGTTTGTATTATATCTCATCCTATGACTTCAGTGACACTATGGCCAGCTATCAATTTTGTGGAGCTCATCATGCTTGGTCTCATGGTTTGCACTTGATGAATGTGGAAAGTTATGCAGTCTCGTCGAATGCGAGGATCATGATTTTTGCGTAAAAGGTATGGTTTTCCCCTTTTCGCTTGCATTAAATTTCACTTCATCATTTCTAGCTTTTTCAAAATTAAATATTGAATGATAGGGAACATAATTCCAACAAATAAAAAAACTTTCACGACATGAACTCTCAAACATAAACAAAAGCAGAAAAATCGATATTTACACTTGCGTGCATGGAGCGCCAAACCCAAATGTACCGCAAAATGAAATCCTTTGCATGACCCCTGGTAACATGGAACACCTTAGGGAACCTTAACCAAGTTGTTTGAAATTATTTAATGCTCTTGCAAGTCATATTCCTAAACCCTCTTAGCTTATCAGTCACTTATGGTGACATGTTCATTTTAATAAAACACGATCGGTTTCGACTTACGATTGTTGCTTAGCTTGAGAAAAATTGAAAACCACTACCTCCTACCTCTAGACTGCCAACAAGAGGATCATAACCCACCTTTAGTTCAATGAAAACACCTTTGGAAACTAATTTTGCAAGTGATTTTTGGGACCACTTTGGTCAAGTATGCGACAATATCATTGGCCGACGTAATTGTGATAATCTTGCACCCAAAATTTCCCTAATAACTTGAGCCATGCTAGTCTAATCAGCCTCCATCGGACATGATGAAATATCTATATATGGGAGACTAAGTAGGAATCATCAAACTTCATGATCAAACTCAAACCGAGTGTTTTCAAGACCCAGTTTGTACGCACCTTTGATAGTTTGGTCAATTCCCTTAGCTTTACCTAAAATCCCCTTTTGAGTCTCATTTGACGTCTAGCCACGTGTATGACCTCGTAATACCATTGCAATGTTATGTATAATTTTATTCGATATTTTATCTTATATAAATAAAATTTGGAAATGTATGGTGATTATCTCTCTCCACCCTCTTCTCTCTCTAGAAACGACTATGATACTTGATTTATTTGAAAACATAAATGAGTTGGGAAATGTGAATTGGTTTGAAATGAAATGATAATGGACATGAAATGCAAATGATTATAACATTGAGAATGGAAAATAAAATATCTCTCTCTCTCTCTCTCTCTCTCTCTCTCTCTCTCTCTCTCTCTCTCTCTCTCTCTCTCTCTCTCTCTCTCTCTCTCTCTCTCTCTCTCTCTCTCTCTCTCTCTCTCTCTCTCTCTCTCTCTCTCTCTCTCTCTCTCTCTCTCTCTCTCTCTCTCTCTCTCTCTCTCTCTCTCTCTCTCTCTCTCTCTCTCTCTCTCTCTCTCTCTCTCTCTCTCTCTCTCTCTCTCTCTCTCTCTCTCTCTCTCTCTCTCTCTCTCTCTCTCTCTCTCTCTCTCTCTCTCTCTCTCTCTCTCTCTCTCTCTCTCTCTCTCTCTCTCTCTCTCTCTCTCTCTCTCTCTCTCTCTCTCTCTCTCTCTCTCTCTCTCTCTCTCTCTCTCTCTCTCTCTCTCTCTCTCTCTCTCTCTCTCTCTCTCTCTCTCTCTCTCTCTCTCTCTTGAATGTGTGGATTTATGTTGGAGTGTAGGGGATTTCCATACTCATTCCTAGGACTTACGCATTATTGGTTGTAGGTACTCCAAACAAGAGGAATTTTTTAATTAAAGAGTTGTCATTGTAAATTTTTATTCATCTTTCAATACATGTATTACCATAGAATAATGTTATTTATTTTTGTTCGAAGAATTGTTCTTTTTATATTTTGAAAAGGGACTACCAATGTGGCTATAATTTATTGTGTCGAACTAGATGTAAAGTTGTACTCAATGTTGTACCTATGTTTTAAAGATATTAAAATAATCCTTTGCTATATTAATTATTGGTTTATTTCCTTAACACCTACAATGCTAGGTTGATTCTCATCTCATCAAAACTAAAAATAAAAAATAAAAGAATGAGCTATAATTCTAATCGTACTTCCTCCTCCTATTTGAGTCTTTTTCTAGGGTAGAAAACACTGATCATGTTAATAAAATACTCTAACCTCATTAATAATTTTCATGCTTCACACCTATGACGTCTTATTAATGACTATTTCTGGATATTTTATGAGGTGGTGCATATATGTTGTGAAACCTATCATATTGGGATGAATTAGGTGATCATGTCTAGGTGTTGTAGGTATGAACATATCATGAATAAGTTAACCCCCTACTACGTAATTTTCCCTTCGTACCCTAGTGGGTGGCCAAATCCTTGCAAGATAGTTGGTGGTTATACCTACGATTGATCCCTTGTGAGATCTAAACTATGTGAGTGGAGACTATGTTTTGATTTACTTGCGTATTTACCTAAGAATCAAAATAGGTCCTTAGGAGCCTTTTGTAATGATTACAACTATTTAGGATACCTCTCTTCCTATATACACTTAATACTTGTGTGTCTAATAGAAATGAAATGAGTTTTCTTGTGCGAGGTCGTACTCCTTGCAGTATTAGACCCCTAAGTGTTACATAGGTGTTATAGGAATAAATTTGTTCCAAAATGATGTACAAAAGGGGGTAAATAAGATTAATATATGGAATGATTTTGTAATGCTTAAGATTATTTAGGATACCTCTCTTCCTATATACACTTAATACTTGTTTCTCTAATAGAAATGAAATGAGTTGTCTTGTGTGAGGTCATACTCCTCGTAGTATTAGACCCTATGTGTTACATAAGTGTTATAGGAATAAATTTTTCCAAAATGATGTAAAAAAGGGGGTAAATAAGATTAATATATGGAATGCATGCTATAAAAATGGTATGCCATTGAAGCGATCTCAAAACCACCTAAAATGTCAAATGTGATCATAAAATGAATGTAATAAAGTAGATCTCCATGAATAATACAACAACCTAATGAATCGAAAAACCAAATATGATGCATGATCACATGCTTTGTTTGCATAAATGTGGATTACACAACGATGCTAATGAAATAATACAATGTAGCCTTGACAATGGGATATCTTTAATAGTAACCAATGTCTTGTGAGCTAAGGAGATTGCACTCTAGTTGGACTTGTAAAAGTTAGTAGAACCCTTGGCGTAGATAGGATCACTTAGGAAGTAGAAATTAATGGTCGAAACACGTAATTAACCCATTGCCATTGAGATTAAATCCTTAAGATGATGAAACAAAAGTATTTTGAAATGTGATATTTGTCACTTGAATTCAAATAAAGTTCTCTATAAGGGGAACATAGGTGTAATGTACCCTTCCATGCGCAATATGATTATGAAAATATGAATTCCTAAATTGGAAAACGGATTGTGAATCAAGAATGATACAACTTAATTAGTTAACCTACATAGTTGGTTGTAATAACTGGAAGATGAAAGAATTTTATTGTTAATATTAAATGTTATCTAATTTCCACTTTGTCTGCTTTAAGATTAGATAACAAGCAGATTCCTACTCAATCGAAGTTCCGACAGTTTTGAAAATCACCAGGACTCAAGCCTTTAGTAATACATCGAATCCACGATTAAAGCCAAGGTTGTGACAAGAAAAACTCAAAAGGAAGAAAAAATCTCATAGACAATGCCAAATGTCAACTTGGCGCGAGTTCCAGAAAGCAAAGGAAGCGAAGCCTCGAAGCCCCGTGGGGCTTACACGTGGAGTCAACTGTAGATGACCCGCCCAAAGTAAAAGTCTTCGCAGTGATATATGGCCGACTCATTACTTACCCAAAGGAAAGTGGCCCGATCACAAATAATGCCAAGTGTCAGCCCAACACACTCCCAGAAGCTATAATAGAAGCATAGACCCTAGAGAAGCACTTGACCTCCACATGGATTTCATAATAAATCGGCTTCGAGTTTGAGGTAGATTTCTAAAAGATTGGTGATAAGCCAAAATCCACGTAGGGGAAATTATGGTGCCTATCTAAAAAGTTTAAATGTTCAGATCTTTTGAAAAGATCAAAGGCAAGGGTTCATTGACTTGTCTTTTCAGGGATGAAGTTAATGCATAGTTCCATGTGAAGAGTGCGAACCTGGGAATACTTAATTTGTTCACCTGCATTCAAAGTGTCATTCTCATAAAAATAACATGGATAGGCACCACTTGAATCATGAGCTCAGGACCCAATGCATAAGCAATTAAATATCCAAATATGTAATAATGATTTGGAAGAATAAGTCCACTCAAGGGAGTCGGTTGCAAAATAGTTAAGAGATGCATTAAATAGGCATGGATCTCACTCTTTAAAGAACAGATAATGGGAAAGTGTGACAAAGATCTCAAAAAAATTATTTCTATCACTTCGCACCATTTATCATAATTAAAAAGAGTTTGAGAAGGGTCTCTCATGCCCTTCTCCTCCTATATATTGAAACCGAAGGCTTCAAAATGTGAGATATACGGAGTTAGTTTCTTCTTCTATCTCAATTCTTCTTCTGTAAAAGGCGGGAGGTGGAGATTTAGCCTTCTTTCTGAGCTTTGTAATGGAATTTTACCTCTTATCTATTGTAATACTATGCACATTGTTTGGAGTAATATAATATGCCATGTGATGCATTCATCCATCCTTTGCGTAATCTGTATTATCTCTGATAGCCTTTATTTCGACATAGATAATTGTGCACGTTTTGGTGCTATTGCTATCTTCAGAAGTTGTGCTTGGATATTTTGGAGTAGTGTTCTATGTGGATTGTCTCTGGTCTGTGGTGCATCTTGTCCACCCTTTTCATTGCCCACCTTTTTCTCTATTTCAGCCAGTTGCATTACGAGTTAAATATTTCATTTTTTGCACATCACCCTCGTTAAGTTTAAAGTTTAGTTCATTTTCTCTGACCCTCAGCTCATACCAAAAAGAAGAGCTAGCTTCTTTAAAATTTGGAGGTCACCTTAGGGCACATGTCCCACTAACCTAAGGTTTCCTACGACTCTGACGGTTTGTTCACTAAGGATTTTTTTCCACAGTTTTCCTGGAACACCCGGTGGGACAGTTCAAAGCATCATATCATTTCATTTCATCAAGTTGGTGTGTTCTTGGTGAAAATCACATATGGCGACTCTGTGGTGTCCAAACGCCCTCTTCTAAAGATTTGCAAACCTTTCTTTCATCCATCTACATTCATATTTCTTTCCACATCTTTCTTTTCCTTTTGTTCTATGAAGTTATGCAACCATGACTTCATTACCACAGTGGAATTAACACTCTCAACTAGGTACAATCAGCCTCTAATGAGCTTCATAGCTCCTCCAAATCAGCATTATAACTAGATTCAAAACCACTATGCTTACCCATATGAGCTATGCCAAAACCAATTTGGATATGGAACCTATCAAGAACACGGGTATGCATGTGATGACAAAAATCAAATGGAGGATCTGGCCTACTGGAGAAGATCCAAAGAATGGAGGTTGGTATGGTTCAAACTTGGGCTACGACATAAATGAAAGCATCCAAGATTGGTTACAAGGCACCTTGTCCATGGGAAGGCCCTTTTCCAAGACACTATAGCCCATAGGACAAGCTTGATTTCTTGGATGAAATGTTCCCCGACTTACACAATGGATCAAGGGTATTGAAACATATGAGTGAAGTATGAGATAACCTTGTCAATGGGTAAGTCAATCACCAGCTCTTTGTTCTTCTTTCTCTCCTTCTCAAGCTTTACCATTTCAACGTGTTCATGATTCAAGCCCATTATATGTTGCTCCAAATGTTGAGTTCCCTTCCCCATTTCCTAGTCTTCCATCCCATCTCGATTCTTCTTCCCTTTTCCCTTCACAACAGTCACTCCCTCCATGCAAACAAGAACTTCCATTTCCTTCTCCACCACAAATGGTTACAAAACCTGTGGTAAACCAACCCAACCCTCCTCTTGTTGTCTCAAGTTTATCTTGGGAAGAAAACAATACTAAAATCAGTCAAGAGAAACCAAAAGGAGAGTCCAAGTCAAGAAGAAATAGCTGAAGATTGGAAAATATGGGCTCATAGTTTTGGGATTGATAAGATCCCCTTACTGATTAAACCTAAGAAAGAGGCAGCCCCAAGCCTACAAGAAGAGGATCATGTACAAAAAAAAAAGGAAAATCTCCCTAAAGTAAAAGAGATTTCAATGGAATGCAGTGACATTCGTTGTCCGCATGCCTAGAGCTTGCCTCACTATTGGAAAGTTGCATTGAGCCACCATAATCATTATCATCAGTTGTAACCAACCATGGAGAGCTTCATGTTGTGGAGGAGAACAAATCAGATTTTGGACCCTTGAATGAAGAAGAAATCATAGGAAGCTTCTTGCTTTCTTTTAATGATAAATTTTTAGATTCTTCTTCTATCACATATTTGCGCAGAATTTTGATTTTGTGGAGGAGTTTGATCTCTCAAACTTTATGTTTGAGGAGGAAGAAGAAGATGATGACAACAAGATCAAATCAGTCATCATGGAAAGGGAAGTTTTGGAAGAAGCAAGAATTGTTTGTAGAGGAGAAGTAGCATTTAGATCATCCTACAAGCAAGCACCTTCTTCTAGAAAGTCTACAAAATATCCCCATTCATGAGGATGAGATTCAAAGGAATGGGAAAATCAAAAGGATCAGCCCATTGGTTCCTAGGGCCCCATGCCCAATCAAATATCTAGCAGTATGGGAGCCAATGGAGAAGCCAACACCGGTCATGCTCACTTCAGAGCATGAGGATGATCTTCAATACACCAAGGGTCAGCCGCAACACCTCCAACCAAAAGATGAACATCTTGAGGAGGTATTATTTTTGTTTATTGATACCTTGGATAGAAGGGTGGAAGGTAATTTTTCACTCTTGTTACAGGCCATAACCATTGTTAAATTGATTACATGGCCGCACTTTTTAAAGAAGGGAAGCTATTTCTCCCTGCCTGTAGCAGGAGCTTTGTTTAGCTTTTCTTTGTTTTGGTTAGTGTAGGAGTAGGAGTAGATTTTATTTCAGCTAGAAGAAGTGCTTTTACACACTCTGCATGTCTTACTTAAGGCATGTATGATTTAATATTTATATATATCTTTGTTCGTATTACCTGAGGTATAATGCGCCAGGCCCTTCAGTATTTATGGCGGGAGACCCACAGTTGCCTGTAATAGTTACAAAATTCAAATCAAACAAATGCAGAGCAACTAAAATCAGCTAAGGAGGAAACCTTGTTGACTCTCTCCATAATGAATTGCAGCAAGCCTCTACACCTTTGCAGGATCGTTAGATAGCCGAATCCAGAATCCACTCCATCCTTCAACCTCAAAATCGTAGATGTGAGAATGAGTGAAATTCAATGTCAAAAATAATTTTCTACTCTCACAAAACAAATTTCAGAGTTTTCCTTATGAGAGTAGAAAAGCGCAAGGATCGACTAATGGCTGCAGAGGCTTGGAAACCCTTTAGACACTATGGACCAGGTTCAGATTAGCTCATAACATGCCCGGACCCAATGGATAGTGGGAGATTGTGGGTTCTTTCCATTTAGCAAGCTAATGGTCCCCGTGAGTTGCCAAACTGTTATCTAATTTCCATTGTCCGCTAAGATTAGATAACAAGTAGATTCTGCTCAATCGAGGTTCCCACGGTTTTGAAACCCACCAGGAGTCAAGCCTTCAGCAATACAGCCAAATCCATGATTAAAGACAATATTGGGACAAGCCAAACTCAAAAGGAAGCAAAAATCTCATAGACAATGCCAAATTTCAACTTGGCATGAGTTCCAGAAAGAAAAGGAAGCAGAACCCTTGAAGCCCCACGGGGCTTACACGTGGAGTCAACTGTAGATGACCCGCCCAAAGTAAAAGTATTTGTAGTGATATGTAGTGACTCATTACTTACCCAAAGGAAAGTGGCCCGATCACAAATAATGCCAGGTGTCAGCCCAGTACACTCCCGAAGCTATAATAGAAGCAAAGACCCTAGAGAAGCGCTTGACCTCCACGTGGATTTCATAATAAATTGGCTCGAGTTCGAGGTAGATTGCTAAAAGATTGGCGATAAGCCAAAATCCATGTAGGGGCAATTATGGCGCCTATCTAAAAAGTTTAAATGTTTAGATATTTTGAAAAGATCAAAGGCAAGGGGTCATTCGACTTGTCTTTTCAGGATGAAGTTAATGCATAGTTCCATGCGAAGAGTGTAAACCTAGGAATACTTAATTTGTTCACCTACATTCAAAGTGTCATTCTCATAAAAATAACATGGATAGGCACCGCTTGAATCATGAGCTCAGAACCCAATGCATAAGAAATTAAAGATCCAAATATGTAATAATGATTTGGAAGAATAAGTCCACTCAAGGGATTCAATTGTAAAATAGTTAAGAGATGCATTAAATAGGCATGGCTCTCACTCTTTAAAGAATAGATAATGGGAAAGTGTGACAAAGGTCTTAAAAAAACCTATTTTGTCACTTCGCACCATTTATCATAATTAAAAAGAGTTCGAGAAGGGTCTCTCATGCCCTTCTCCTCCTATATATATTGAAGCGAAGGTTTCAAAATAAATAAACACTTCTAGAGTTAGTTAGTTTCTTCTTTTGTCTCAGTTCTTCTTCTATAAAAGGTAGGAGGCTGGAGCTTTAGCCTTCTTTCTGAGATTTGTAATGGCATTTTGCCTCTTATCTATTGTAATATTGTGCACGTTATTTGGAGTAATATAATATGCCATATGATGCAATTCGTCCATCCTTTTCGTAATATGTATTATCTCTAATAGCCTTTATTTTGACATAGATAATTGTGCACGTTTTGGTGCTATTGTTATCTTCAGAAGTTGTGCTTGGATAGTTTGGAGTAGTGTTCTGTGTGGATCATCTCTAGTCTGTGGTGCATCTTGTCCACCCTTTTCATTGCCCACCTTTTTCTCTATTTCAGCTAGTTGCATTACGAGTTAACTCTTTCATTTTTCGGTGCATCACCCCCATTAAGTTTAAAGTTTAGTTCATTTTCTCTGACCCTCAGCTCATACCGAAAGGAAGAGCCAACTTCTTTAAAATCTAGAGGTTACCTTAAGGCACACATCCCACTAACCTAAGGTTTCCTACGACTCTTACGGTTCATCTATTAAGGATTTCCGTGAACATTAAACAATGCTATGAAATGAACTCGAGATAGGTTTTATATTGATCTAGTAACCGTCATCTTTCTTCCTGTGGCTTTTCCTCCTTACAACAAGATTATTTTTCCAAACCTAGTAAGCACAACTCTTTCAATCAAATCCTATCCTATCCTATGTTTTTTATTGTAATTGGGTCATTGTCCTGGTTTACGTCATTTGAGTAAGACATTGATGTGTACCCTATGTTATCCTATTGTATGAGTGGGTTCATGTTTATGTAAGTGTCCTACGTGATGTCAAGTTTCTTTATTTGGATCCCATGTGGTGTTTTGTAGCGTGTAATTAAAGTCAAAAAATAAATTATTCGATAATTTTATTGTTGTATTTTGGTGTTGAAAATGCGGGCTTGACATTGAGTTTCCTAAATTCTCACGTTGTCGGGGATGGGACTGCTAGTAAAGAAATACTAGAGGTTGCACAACTATCGGGCGATTGCATCTACCGTGGTATTTGCGCAACCTCCACTCTGTGAAGAGAAGTGGTTACATAACCGTCGAGGCGACAGACAACCGTTACCTAGAAAACTCGGGAACAAAACATTGATGGCCCTCGGATGTCATTCAAAGGTGTCCGAACCACCCTTAGGTGACTCGAGCATCTCTTGAATAAAGAATATGATAAGAATTTGCTTTACCGCAAGTATCAAATATAGAGAATACATAGAATTGTGTATTTTCATATCCATTTTTGGATCATAGTGCCTTGATAATTACCCTTGCAAAATAAGAGCACAAGGGCCCATATAGAATATAGAATCTATATAGATGAGATAGAGGGGGTTGAGATCTCATGCAAGAAGGAACAAAAGGTAGTATAAACCGAGCCATGTGGATTTATCGCGGGCGGATGTCGTAGCAATCGCATATCTTGAAATGATATCAATATTGATTAGCCAAATATTTCATGAAGACGAGAAGATGGAAGATCCAGACAAGATAATTAATGGGGATGACAAAGAATGATCATTGGAAGACATGCAAGGAGATATTATTATGCCACAAAAAAATGCAACATTGAGCTACAATGGTAGAGAAGGTATTATCAATACAATTATTGTTCATGCTACAAAGAAAGGTGATTTACATTTGTTGGAGAGGCTTACAGAGTGTGTCTTCCAAGCCCTTAAAATTGATGACCAAATTAAAAAAACAACATTGCGCCATGCATCAAAACATAATAGTTGTTTTTAGCTTAGGGAAAGGCGTTTGAAATGTATATACTCTAAAATCAAAATGCGATGACCTTTTTGTTTTGTTGTTCCCAATCAAGGGCATATTTATGGGGAATTCTCCTATTTTCATCTTTTGTAGATGTGCTTGTGCGGTGCTTAATAAGGAACCTACACATATGCATGTGTTATAGAAAGTAGCTTTATGTCGAAGAATCTTATCTTCCTACACACAAGCTTTTTTATATATGCTCCTAAGCTAATCTTGTGGCGAAAACCACGATTATGTTTTGATGCTTGGTGCAATGCTGTTTTTAATTTGGTCATCGGTTTTAATTCAATCATCTTTTGTTGAATTTATTGGATTTATTGTTTATAAGCAATTATAATCCGTGTTTCAATGATTAAGGTTAAATTATTGTTTTCTGGGTACCACAACTTACATTACATTAAGAAATAAAAATTTAAGATCCATCTTAAACTATGGTTTGTGGGAGGTCTCCACACAAAAAAGTTAGCACAGCTAACATTTGTACCATTTCCCTATGAGACATTCACTTAAACATGTTTAAAGATGCTATTGGATTCATCTTTGATAACCAATGCTAATTCTTGCAGGGAGAAGTCTATTGAAAACGTTGCCTTACATTTTGATTTCCACTAAAAACATATATAGTAGTTATTTATCCTTGATCTTTGAAGTGTTCCCCAACAAGGAACCGCTTCGAAGAGAAAGTTCAATAAAAATCAAAATAAATTCATATTGACCAATGATTTCTTCTTTGCCATGATGGCTACATGTAGAATTTGTAATACCAACTTTCTAAAGTGTTGCTTTTAGTGTCAACCCATGGCCAAGCATCGACCACAAGATACCAAAACCTTAATGCATTCCAAATGGGTTGACAACTTTCCATCACACCACGAGATCTCTCACTCCCACTTCTTACTCAACAGTGAAGCAAGCAGTGATGTGTCTCACTGATTCATAGAAATCATTTGTCTCATAATAGAAGGTGATCTTCCAAATGAATCATTTTCAATCTCTTTAAATTAGCCGAGACCTTTGGAGTTGCAATTTAAAGATAAAATTCTTGGGATTCATTCTGCAAAGGTGATAAGCTACCTTGTCCACCCTTGTAATTTTTTTGGCATTGGTTTAAACCACTCCCAAGTGTGCCACTTTTGGAGATGATTCCACAAAAACCCCACCCAAACAACCCTTTTGTAGTTAGCCTTCTGCCAGCAAAACCTTAGGAATGACATACGACCTGCTGGCAATTGGTACGTTCAAATCTGAACCTTAAATTGTTTAAATGGAGAGGGGCTTGTCCATATCACAAGCACCTTGTGGCCCCTCGAAGTTCCAATTGACATAATTAGACATTAATTTCCAGGCTTCCAACACTCCGTTCATCACATCTGAACCTAAAATTCCACACAGTTACTGCCAATGATCTCGCATAGCTGAGACAGACGCCTAATAATTTGAATATGTGGCACAGATTGGATAAAACGACTACCCATTTATTAGTAAAAGGATTCTAACTCCTTACACATTGTCTAAGAGGGAAAGAGCCAAGATTAAATGTGTCTTGCTAAGAACTTATCTACAACAGTAACCTCGCCGAATAGAACAGGACCATGGTAAGCTTAGAGTTTATCAAGCCTAAAATCCATTTCAATTGATCAGAAATGATACAAGTGCCAACCAATAAATATATCGTAGTAGTGGATCACTTCCCTAGTTTTATCAACTACCACTTATGATTTCCTTCTCTCCAATCAAAAAAGTATTTGTTTTTTCTTCACTTGTACTATAGTATCCAGCGACTTCTGCAAAATTGTTGGGGCAAAAAAAGAGTTCCTTCTACAAATTGTTGAGTTGATACAGGAGCCAAATCACCAAGAACATTAAAAAATGAGCAATTGATTATTCCCGGTTACAACAAGATCCCCTAAATTTGTGCTTGCATCCTTATTCTCACTTGCTTTTCTCATATTTGTGCCCTCACCATTGGCCTGTTGGAAATATGCATGTGATGCATATTTAATTCCAACTATAGCTTTTTTAGGAAAGCTAATTTTAGCTTTAGTCTTGTTTTAGTTTGCTTTAGTTAAGTTAGCTTTATCTTATTTTTATCATTAGATTTAATTCAAATAAATCTGTTTTAATTCATGCATAGCATGCAACTGTTTTAAAGCATGAGTTTAGATTTAGAATGCTCAGTTGAAGAGCTGTTAGTGGGTGAGTTATTCTATTTAAATAACAGCAATTGTAATTGCTTTGTATGCACACACAAAGGTGTGAAATCTGCACAAGCAAGGAAGGATGTGCATTGAAAGCACACTGGCATGCACGCACTGACTTGATTGTAAAGAGCTGAAGCTCTGAGTATGATGAAGCTTTTATTAATGGAGATTATGCACAGCAGTGCTGGTTCGAATATTCATCTGTTTATGCAAGTTATATAAGTATTCTATTTATTTCTTTTATGTTGTTTGTTGTATAAGACTGCAGATTTTCTACAAATTGGTATCAGAGCAAGGTTATTCCAGCAACTTATTAAATTGGTAGCAAGCTATGGCTTCTACATCCGGCATGCAGATGCCGCAATTTAATGGAAAGAATTACGAATACTGGTCATTGACCATGAAGGCGCTATTCAGATCTCAAGACGTGTGGGAGATCGTTGAAGATGGGTACACAGAGCCCGCAAATGCAGCAGCATATATTGCACTTTCTCAAGCAGAGAAAGATACTTTGAAGGAGTTACGAAAGAAGGACGGAAAAGCTCTTTTCTATATTCATCAGGCAATGCATGAAAGCATTCTTCCAAGAGTGGCAGCAGCTAGTCAAGCAAAGACTGCATGGGATACTTTACAAGTTGCATATCAAGGTAAGGAGAAAGTAAAAACCGCCAAGCTACAGTTACTTCGTAGAGATTTTGAGAATTTAGCAATGAAAGATTCAGATTCTGTAGAATCATTTTTTACATATGTAGTTGGCTTAGTCAATCAAATCAAATCCCATGGTGAGACTCTTGAGGATAGAAGGATTATTGAAAAATTGCTTAGAAGTTTGCCTACGAAATTTGATCCTTTAGTTGTTGCTATTGAAGAAACTAAGGATCTGAGTCAATTTTCTATTGATGAGTTGCATGCATCACTAATCAATCATGAACAGAGGATGAATAGATCACATGCAAGTGTAGATCAGGCTTTTGCATCTCAGACAGCAGGTAGTCGTGGCAAAAGAAGAGGAAGTTTCAGCCCAAGAGGAAGAGGAAGAAGTCCATCTAGAGGACGTGGCAGTGGTTCATCAAACTCAAGTGGAAGAGGATATAATCAAGAACAGAGTTATGGTCAGAGACAAGATAAATCTCATATTCAGTGTCATTATTGCAAGAAGTATGGGCACTATGCTTATGATTGCAAGAAAAAGCAATATGATCAGGAGAGAAAAAATCAAAATCAGGTTGGAAGTTCTATTTCTAAACCTATGTTTATTGCATGCACAAGGATTGCTGAAGCAATACCTTCTTTATCCCCTATTGAATGTAATTTGTCAAAAGAGAGTCCATGTGATGTATGGTATTTAGATTCAGGTTGCAATAATCACATGACAGGTAATCTAGATTTGTTTTCTAGTTTGGATGATTCAGTTAAGAGTGATGTAACTCTTGGAAATAACAATATTGTGTCTGTGAAAGGAAAAGGCACGGTTAGTATTCTAACAAGACAGGGGGAGAAAACAAGTATGCAAGATGTTTACTATGTTGCAGGTTTGAAACATAACCTTATGAGTATTGGACAACTGGTACAGAAAGGATACCGAGTCTATATGGAAGACAATGAGTGTGTGATTGTGGACAAAGCTCCTAGCACTCAGTTGATTGCAAAAGTGAAGATGAGCAGCAATAGGATGTTTCCATTGATTTTGAAACCTGGAAAGAAGAAGAAATCAGATCTGTTTGCAGCAAAGTCATGCGTTAAGCCAAATCAGTCTTTTGTTGAGTCCTGCACTCAAACAGATGAGTCCTGCGCCAATGAAAATCAAGTCTGCGCTACAGTAAGTGAGTCTGCTGATTCCTACGTAAATATAGTTGAGTCCTATCGCTGAAGGAACACAATCAGCTTTTCATTCAGTCATGAAGGATGAAACATGGCTTTGGCATCTAAGGTATGGACATTTGAATTTTGGAGGTTTGAATTTATTATATAGAAAAAATATGGTTAAAGGTTTGCCATTGATTCAGAAACCGGAAAGGGTATGTGAAGGTTGTATTTTGGGAAAGCAACACAGAGATTCATTCCCAGTTGGCAAAACAGCAAGAGCAAGTGCACCACTTGAGATTGTACATTCAGATTTATGTGGACCTATGCAGACAACTTCTATTGGAGGTTGTATTTATTTTATGACATTCATTGATGATTACACAAGGAAGACATGGGTTTATTTTCTGAGAAATAAATCAAATGCCTTTGATACATTTCAGCAGTTCAAGGCATTAGTGGAGAAGCAAAGTGGATACTACATCAAAGTTCTCAGAACGGACAGAGGAGGTGAGTATGTTTCTAATGAGTTTATGAATTTTTGTAGATATCATGGTATACACAAGCAGTTTACTACCAGGTATACACCACAATAAAAGTGTGGCAGAGAGGAAAAATAGAACCATCATGGAGATGGCGAGAAGCATGTTGAAGGAAAAACATCTTCCAAATGAGTATTGGGCAGAAACAGTAGCAACTTCTGTTTATATTTTGAACAGGTGTCCAACGAAACTTGTTAGGAACATGGTTCCTCAACAAGCATGGACTAATAGGAAACACATTGTTTCACATTTAATATGTTTTGGTTGTGTAGCATATGCACATGTACCTGATGAGCTAAGGAAGAAGTTAGACAACAAAGGAGAAAAATGTATTTTTGTTGGTATTCAGAGAATACAAAAGCATACAAGTTGTACAATCCAATCACTGGAAAGGTTGTGATCAGCAAGGATGTATATTTTATTGAGAATGAAGCATGGGATGGAAGTATAGAGAAAACAGTGAGTATAGCAACATCTATTCCGCATGATGATATGACAGATGAAACTTTAGAGCAACAAGCTACTGTATCTACAAATCTTGGACATGCACCACAAGTTGTAGCACAAGCTACACCGCCATCTACAGTCAGAAGGTCACCAAGATTTCAGCCATCTTCATCCATGCAAGAGACACCACAAGGAACATCAGAAGCTACTCCATCACCAAAAAGTAGTCCTTCATCAAATGCTCCTACGCAGCGGAAAACAAGAAGTCTAAGTGAGATTTATAATGTTGATACAACTAATTCATTTTCAGTTTTTGCATTATTTTCTCAAGCTGCAGATCCAGTATATTACGAAGAGGCTATAAAGAATGAAGTTTGGGAAAAAGCCATGGATGATGAGATTGATGCTATAGAGAAGAATCAGACATGGGAGCTAATGGATCTTCCAAAAGGAAAGGACGTGATAGGAGTCAAGTGGGTCTACAAGACAAAATACAATGCTGATGGAAAAGTACAAAAGCACAAAGCAAGGCTGGTTGCAAGAGGTTTTACGCAGCAATATGGAGTTGACTACAACGAAACATTTGCACCAGTAGCACGTTTGGACACGGTAAGAATGGTTTTAGCAATTGCAGCTCAAAACAAATGGCCTATTTATCAGATGGATGTTAAATCAGCATTCTTAAATGGATTCCTTGAAGAGGAAGTTTATGTAAATCAGCCAGAAGGTTATGAGATTGAAGGTCATGAAGGAAAAGTATACAGATTGAAGAAAGCGCTCTATGGTCTCAAGCAAGCACCTAGAGCTTGGTACAGCATAATAGATTCTTATTTGATTGAGAATGGTTTCAGTAGGAGCAGCAGTGAGCCTACCTTATACACCAAGATAAATGAACAAGGTAAAATTTTAATTGTTTGTTTATATGTAGATGATTTGATCATTACTGGAAATCTATCTACAGAGTCATTCAAATCAGCCATGAAGAAGGAGTTTGAGATGACAGATCTTGGTCTTATGCATTACTTTTTGGGTATTGAAGTTCAACAATCAGAAGGTGAAGTTTTTATCTCACAAGAAAAGTATGCAAGTGACGTTTTGAAAAGGTTTAACATGTTGAATTGTAAGCCAGCACCAACACCAGTTGCAGTAGGTTTGAAGTTGAGCAAAGAGGATGAAGGATCATTTGTGGATCCAACATTGTTTAAAAAGTTGGTTGGAAGTCTTATGTATTTGACGGCCACAAGGCCTGATATCATGTATGGTGTGAGCCTCATATCAAGGTTCATGGAATCTCCAAAAGATTCACATTGGCAAGCTGGAAAAAGAATTTTGAGGTATGTACGTGGAACAAGAAATCATGGAATTCTTTATTCAAGTTCAGATGAGTTCAAACTCATTGGTTATACAGATAGTGACAGTGCTGGAAGTATAGATGATCGGAAAAGCACATCCGGCTATACTTTTCACTTTGGAACAGGAGTGGTTTCATGGGCATCAAAGAAGCAGCCCATTGTCACGTTATCTTCAGCAGAAGCAGAGTATGTAGCAGCAACAGGAGCAGTATGTCAAGCTGTTTGGATGAGAAGAGTGTTGACAGATTTACAACAGAAACAAGAGGAAGCTACACATATTTTTTGTGACAACAACTCAGCCATAACGTTGTCTAAAAATCATGTTTTTCATAAGAGAAGCAAGCATATTGATACGAGGTATCATTTCATCAGGGAGCTGGTAAACAACAAGGAAATTCATCTTGAATTTTGTAGATCCGAAGATCAGTTTGCAGACATTTTTACAAAGGCTTTAGCAAAAGAAGTTTTCGAATATTTGAGAGATTGTTTGGGAGTATGTGATCCTGCACATGGCAGATCTGAAAAAGAAAACACAACTCTAGAAGAGTGAAAGCTACAGTTTGAAATTAAGGGGGAGTGTTGGAAATATGCATGTGATGCATATTTAATTCCAACTATAGCTTTTTTAGGAAAGCTAATTTTAGCTTTAGTCTTGTTTTAGTTTGCTTTAGTTAAGTTAGCTTTATCTTATTTTTATCATTAGATTTAATTCAAATAAATCTGTTTTAAATCATGCATAGCATGCAACTATTTTAAAGCATGAGTTTAGATTTAGAATGCTCAGTTGAAGAGCTATTAGTGGGTGAGTTATTCTATTTAAATAACAGCAATTGTAATTGCTTTGTATGCACACACAAAGGTGTGAAATCTGCACAAGCAAGGAAGGATGTGCATTGAAAGCACACAGCTGCACGCACAACTTGATTGTAAAGAGCTGAAGCTCTGAGTATGATGAAGCTTTTATTAATGGAGATTATGCACAGCAGTGCTGGTTCGAATATTCATCTGTTTATGCAAGTTATATAAGTATTCTGTTTATTTCTTTTATGTTGTTTGTTGTATAAGACTGCAGATTTTCTACATGGCCTTGGTGGTTGTATGACTATGTACTTTTAAATTCTGTCATAATTGGGTATCATTTCCTTCAACCAAAAACTTTTTATTGGTTTCGCTTTGGTGATTGCATCTTCTTTTAAGTTCTTACACATTCCTTCTACTAAAGAGTCTTATAACATTTTATCTCGAGTAATAAGAAAGGATAGTTCATAGACATTATTTCTATCAAAGAGCCTTGTATTGTTTTTATGGTCACATGTACTTTCATATTTTCACTCATAATAGAGTATAGTTAATAGACAATCCTTATTTCAAAGAGCCTTATATTGTTTTATTTGAGACAGTTTACCTCTCCCCTTTGTGTCTGGACATTGGCTTTGGCGGTGCCATGTACTTCCTAGTTCTCACTCATATGAGAATATAATTGGTAGACATTCCTTCTATAAAAAAACCTTAAATTGTTTAAAGGGAGAGGGGCTGGACCCTCCGAGGGGTTTTGGGGAATGGCAAACGGGTTTGAACCTTGGTCTCTTAGTAATAAGTACCCAACTTACCACTCCACTAAGTCTCCAAAAGACTTGTTTTATATTTTTCAAAAAGGCATCCTACAATGAAAACTTTTTCAAAGCTCGTATGATTCATTTCCATGTGCAATTGGATAGCATGGATAGTATAAGTTCAATTTATTTAATTTCTAGACTTTGGTTTGTTCCATACATGTCCTAT
Source organism: Taxus wallichiana var. yunnanensis (assembly GCA_018340775.1). Lineage (NCBI taxonomy): Eukaryota > Viridiplantae > Streptophyta > Pinopsida > Cupressales > Taxaceae > Taxus > Taxus wallichiana. The sequence goes on from CM031239.1 coordinate 1,038,395,864, forward strand.
ACAATAGAAGTTTAAATTTCATTGAAATCTTCAATACCTTTCTATCATAAGGAATATTAAACGGAAAGAATTTGAAATGGACCCGTCTAAAACAAAAAAATGTTTACTCGCCCATTGCTTAGGATTTGGGATGTCTGTTAAACCCAAAAGGACTCATTTTTAGGGTGCTTTCTACCAAGGTTTACTTCTAATTATACGAGCACAACATTAGGCCACCGCCACACATACCTTAGAAGCTCGACAACATGTATGAATCTTGTAAACATTTTTAGAGGTTTTTCTAAGACAGGAGAGGTGGGCTCTTGATTTTTCTTGTATTTCATCCATATCTACCAAAGCCAATCTCTTGCAAAGTTGCTCTTTGGGAGGTTCTGCAAAAGTGCTGGCATATAATTCTAAAATTTAGTATAGACTTAGAATTGATATTAAATATAAGCTGCGATGAAGGCAGCTCCGTTGAAGCATGCAATATCTAAGAAAAAGTTATTATGAAATGGTTAAATTGCTATTGCTTTTAATTAATAATCACCGACAAGGACAATTATTGTGATGCCGCGAAAATGACGACGACGATGCTCTAAGAACTTACTTCCACGAACATATAACCCAAAACCATACGACTAAAATTTTTTTTTAAGATAATGTATTTGTACCTGCACTTGACGGACATCAATAGTTTTATATTTTACATTTGAGGTATTATATTTAATCTTTAGTTTGATTACATAAATACTATATATATATTTAAAATCTCAAAATGAGATATATATACCACCAAGTTTATATGTTTATATACCAAAAGACATTTTATTAACTTAATCATATTTCACTTTGTAATTTAAACGAAACCATGTTTTGAGTTGTTTTCACATAGCTCGGTGAGTTCGGGTTTAACTCTCCATGCATAACTGCCCACCATATATTAAACTTTCCACAACCACCCATATGGTCAAGCCTTGCCACGAATCACGTGGCATTTAAATTTGGTAGAGTTGTTACCATTCACCACCGTTGAAGCCACTACGTGGAGAAACATTCAAAAGAAAAATTAGGTTGGAAAACATGGTTGGGGGTGGGTGGCTTTAATAGCCACCTGCCATAACATTTAAACTCCATCCCCTTGCGTGTTGACCAACTCCTCCTGGGCCGCATATTTCATTTAATCGCTTTGGATTTGCAAATCTTATACTTTACCAGTCGGCCTCTTGTTTTAATCAGTCCTGAGCCGCGTGGAGTTAATGTGGTAATTATAGATGTTTGCAGACCCCGTGAAAAGGCGTGTTGACCGATTTATTCGGCCCTGGATGCGTGAGCTACTAGAGAGGTTGAAGATATAGCTACGGGTGTGGGACGATCGAGGTTACCTCCACTTTCAAAAGGTGCAGCGAGGTGTGTTCTTGTCGGGATCCATGGCTGCGGCTGCACAGAGAGACAGCCAGGAAGCAACAGTCGCAGCAAAGGAGACGTCTTTTGGGCGCTTCCTACAAGCAGGATGCCCAACCATGGTTAGCTGTTCAGAAACGAATGCATCCTCAAAATCGGGATCCACCTTCAAGAGATTTTTATCAAATCGATCAAGGGACAGTGAGAGTATTACCAGAAGACCTGGTGAAAGTTATTACACAGATCTTCTATTGAGATCTTACCGAAATTACGGTATAGCCCGTGGAAGAGAGTCTCATAGAGGTGGATCTGTTTCATATCAGAACATTCATGAAGCACAGTCGGCTTTGCATACAGTGAGCTCGCAAAGCCTGCTAGTACGCTGATTCGGCGTGCCAGGTCTTAGGAGGTCTATTAGATTAGGATACGTAGGTCTATTTATATATATTATTAATAGTATACTTTTGTTAATATATATAAAAAGTATTAATAGTACATTAATATTAATATAATTTAATATTAATAAATCCATTAGTTTTAGTGTTACTTAAATATGAATAATATTCAAACTATTAGTACCTTTATTAGGCATTAAGGACATATGGGTAATAAACTTAATAAGCTTAGAGCTTTAGCATTAAAATCTCTTTCTACACAATTTAATAGGGGCATTGTATGGGATTTCAAGAAGATTCGATTTCATTTCCCTTTACAATTTGCAAATGGATTTACAATAAATTCTTAATATGAGGAAAAACATAATAGAGCTAAAACCTAAATTACTTCATTGACATATTGAAAACTATTTAAAACTTAAGTCTTTTCATCAACAATACAAGAATAGAAAATGCACTAATATTCCAACTTTTCAATACATCTTTTTAAGTAACAAAATGAAATTCAATATATATATATATATATATATATATATTTGTAAATTTCCCAACATTCCTCAAGAGGTTTTCAACAATATTTCCATTAAGTTTTAAAGCAAGAACTACTAACATTTCAACAAGATCAACATACTCATATGAGGTTCCAAGCCAAGTTAAAGGAGAATAAATAAATTGTCTTTCCTTCAACTTTCAATTCCATCCACATTACAACCTTACTAATGAAGATCAATACAACTTTCCTTCAAAATCTTGTTACAACATTTTCCACTTAATGTGGGAACAAATTTACAATAATGGAAGCTAAAATACAAAGCAATATTACATTTTTCCTCCACTCAAGGTGGGTAAAAATACAAGGTGGTTTCACATTGTCATCAACAAGGCTCCAATGCTACAACATCAACAAGGTAGCTCCTCCAATAGTTTGCTTGATTCACAACAAAATAAGGGGAGAGGCAACGCTCTCCTCCCAACCAAGATACCCAATGGAGAAGAGAAGCCATCCTCTCCATTGGCCCCGAGCCCCAACCACATTACAATGGGAGAAAATCCAACTCATGGCAACTACTAGCTTCCACATAACTTAACATAACATTTCACATGCATTCCATAATCCTTCAAAACAAAAGAATCAACAACTCAACAAGAGGGAAACCATCAAAACAACAAAGTCACAAGGCTTATCAAGAAAGCCATAAGAGTAAGACCTATGGGGAGGCCACTTATGCCTCCCAATGGGAATGGGTGCCACCTAAAAGCCTCCAATGCAAAACACAATACCCCTAACAACTCTTATGCCTCCCTCAAGTACCCCTTATCCCTCCATTCACTCTTATGCCTCCCTCAACTCTTATGGCTCCCCCAAATTAAGAACAATAAGAAAATGCAAGCATTTCTCATACTAGGTGGGCACCCAACCCAAACTCCCTCCTCAAGAAAATGATCTCTTATGCCTCCCTCAAATAAACTCCCCATAGTCTCCTCCCACTCCCAACTTAGGCATTCTACCCATTCCCAACAAGCATTTCAAACAACAACATTCAACACAACATAAACATACATTCATATAACAACAAAAGAAACATAATGCAAACAAAGGTGAAGCTCCTACCTTTCCATGGTAGAGCTTGCTCCAAGTATGAAGTCTCAATTCCCTCCAAAGGTCAAGCAAGCATCCAAAAGCTCCAACAAAATTCCCACAAGTATCAACAAGCTCCAAAATCCAAAATTCCTTCAAAATCCTCTCCTCTCCCACAATACAAGAGACAAAAAAAAAGAAACCTCCAACCCCCAAAACAAACAAGAGGATCAAATAAATAGAGAAAAGAGAGGGAGGGATGATGTGGCTCCAAGTAGGATGCCACCTCCTTTTCCCTCCACTCCACATCATTTGGTCAACCTCATATTCCAATGCACCATTAATAAGTGGTTGAAAGAAAGGCAAGCACCTTACACACTCCATCTAAGCCCACTCCCCCAAAGGACAAAATTAAATTTTGAAAGAAAGTGCAATTAATATTTTACCCTTTTATCCCCCCAAAACACCTAAAAGACCCTAAATTTGGCCTTCCAACCCATAGGTAGGGTTGGCATGGGGTTTTAAGAGGTGTGGGACAAGTTTGACTTGTCCCACAAGCTTCCAAATTTGGCCTCTAAGGCCAAATTCGAGTTTCCCAAGTGGGGTAGAGTGTGCTACACTCAAAACTCAAACACACATCAATCCACACAAAATCCAAAGTAAATCAAGCCTAATAAATGAACTCCTTTTGGTCATATCTTTTAATTAGTTTAGGACAAATTCAAATTAGCTTAATTAAGACACTACAACCCATGACTAATAAAGGGGTAAACACCAATCCAAAGAATATGAATAATAACACAAGTAAAATTTCACTTACTAAGAGCAACACATACTAACATAATAAAAGGGAAAATTAAAACAAAACAACACATGACCCCTAGGTCACAATTTTTCCCTAACCAAATAATTCTAACACACACACAATTACTTGTTGCCATGGTGACCTTAGCTGGATTCTTCTCGAATTCCGATGTGGTTGGTCTCCACTCCCCAATATTGTTGTGAATATAATATACCTGCAGAACAGAGAATACCTCCTTCGGCCTGTTGGCCGCATTAAAACATTCATGCCAAATATACAATATAATCTAAAATAAACGACACATGATTTATTATCATCTAAGTACGATATCACTTACACTTTCTAGCACATTTCTATTCCACATTTCATTTATGTCAAAACGATCATCACATTAGTCCAATTATCAAGTTCTACTCAATATGATTAAACATATCACATGTCATAATTAAAGATAAATAACCATGTCAAAAGTATACAAATATCATCATCAAATGTCCACCAGTAGACCATATGCATCATATAAAGATCAAATCAATAACAGTCCAATGTCTATGATATCTACTAGCATGCTAAATCAAGAAGCCATAATAAATCCGTAAGTGAAGTAATCAGTCTCGAAAACAACAAAACAAAAATGGTGTCGAAGGGAAGTGGGCACTACAATTATCATTGGACAATGAAAGCCCCTTTCAAGCACACAAAAAGGACTTCTAACACTTTGGGACTCAATTCAGGTCGAATGTAATTCCCTAAGCATGTCATGATCTACTCTACCGACTATTCGGGGACTCGGAGAAAATAAAATATTATCTTTTCAAAAATGAAAAAATTAATTTGTGGAAAGACACAATCGTGCTCCGAGTCCAGAGAAATATAAACATGATTTTGCATCATAGCTGTAACAAAGCGTCCTAACATGTTGTAATTTGCCTCTTTATGCAATTTCAATTCAAAAAAAGTACTTTAAGGGTTATGATCAGATTTTAATGTTTTAACTTTTAACATTCCTATTGGGATCAAACAAAAGTACATTAAGGGTCATTAGCAGATTTCAATGTTTTAATGTTCTTAATAGGATCGAGAAAAAGTGCATCAATTGTTATGATCAGATTTCAATGTTTTAATGCTCTTAACGGGATCATACTATAAATTTCTTTGAGGTTTATGTTTCCTAATTTGAGAAAACCAATGTAGGAGTTGTAAGTTTGCCAAGGCATGTGTCTAAGCACCCCTCAAGTGGTGAAGCATGTCCTGAAGGTGTTGAAACTCCAAAGCAATTTTTTTGTCTTGTGCATGGACCTATAAGAAAACAAAGGTGAACACATACACTTTTTCATTAGTTGAAAAATGCTTTGGGAAATGATCTCGTTGAAAATAGCAGATATTCTAGACTTCAAAGCTGAAAATGAATAGTGTCTCCGAATAAATTGCAAGTAAAATAAATGTTTATCACCACTCGATTTTAGTCTCCAAATAAAGCAATTCGCCAAGCATCCTAGAGAGGAGGGCTAGTACAGAACAAATGCTTGAAAGTTTTTGATCTCATTACAATGAGGACACTTTGGGGAGAGCGAATTTTGGTGAATCGATTAACCCAATAGCAATTCTTGATATACGCAACAACACTAAGAATGTGCAATCTTAGGCTCAAGCTTAGCCTGCCATATATGGTTAATGCAAGAAAGTAAGGTCTAGATTTGAAGTTCAACCCTTCACCAATTTTTGAACTCTCAGAAATCCAAAGAGAGAATTGACAATTTTGTAAAGAATTCCTTCGGAATAACTCCTAACGAGCATATCAAAATTCAAAAGCCAATCTTTCCACTATGCCATTGATGGTCAAAGACCCAACTTATGCATCATAACATCAGGCACGAACTCTTGAATATGCAAGAGAGAATACATATCAAAGACAATGAGATTATATTTCTTCGTAGGATGCATTATGGAGTCCAACTAACCATATGGAGTACCCATGCATTATGCAAGATCTAGGATAATATTAGTTAAGTATTAGCTAATAAATGGATGTAACTTCTTCAACCATTTTGTAACCATCTCTATAATATCTTGATTGGCACATAATGAATAATGTTTGCAATTTCTTCCATTTTTCTTCCTTTGTTGTTCAAGTCTTCTAACAATGTCTATGAATTCCCCTTCTCTATTCCTCTCCCAACTATAATTTTCAAGCCAATCAAGTATTGACATAATACTTTGTTAGTGGTGTTAAGTTTTGTTCCACCGCAAGTTTGTGGTGAAGGATTTGCAGGAAGTTTCAATGCATGCCAAAGTTTCAAAGAATGAAGCTTCATTGTTAGCTAAGGTGAGGAAAGAGTCATCAACAAAGTGACAATTAATAAGCTAACTCATTCTATCAAGGAGATTGATGCCCGAATAAGGCCTTGCTTGACTATGTAGGCTAAAAGATAGTCAAACACATTTGTGGCTAGAACCTATAAAACCGAGTGAGATGGAATCCTTATTTAATCATGCAAAAGAGAACAAATATATCACGAGACTCTCTCTTCCTGGTCAACATTCTATCCTAAGCTTCTTCCAAATCGGTCTTGGACGTTAGGAGAGTTGGATCTTCCATTCCCGATGGGATTTCCTCATTTCTTATCCTCACTCGTCTTTCTTGCTCTCACTTGCTTTTCCACCCCCATTTGGGTATGTGCGGTTTCTTCTCCCTATTAGCCACCTCTTCGCCTTTCGTGTTTCTTCTTTTAAGGGAACTCTTTAGTGTTCACACCTTGTATCGTTGCTCACTTTTTTATGTAGTCCCTTTGACCTACTTTTGTGGTCATTTGTTCGACATTAATATATTTATCTTATCTTATCTTATCTGCGGCTATAACATATAAACCCAAAGCGAGATGGCAACCCTATTCGTTGAACAAAAAGGGCCAAACATCTCAAACTTATGAACATTGATTATTAAACAAGTATTGGTATGTGCAAACAGGATTTGAATTGCAGAGAGAAAGAAATTACCAAACCCTAAACTTTGAACGTAGTTAAATTAAAATGCCATTCAATGTGATCTTAAGCTTTCCGAAAATCCAACTTGAGAAACATAATACATTGTTTGGAGGCCCAAGTCCACACATACCTTCCAAAACATCAAAAATATTGTCCAAAATATAATGAATTACGTTGATATGACCAAATATTTAATTAAGGCACACCAATACAATGTTCCTCCTCCCACGAATATGCAAAAGCTTGTAACTTGAACTCTTTGAAACTTTTTGAGCGAAATTGTAGTGACCTCATTAAAAACAACATTTGAACAATGTAATGCACGCCTATATTGCAGACCTTTCCTATGTCAATGTGGTTCATGTATTATCACGGTTGCAGATAGTCGTTCTTTTCCAAAATGCTCTAAATTCACCTCGATGCGGTGGATCAGTGTGGGCTTACATTAATATGTTCATTGATTCGTCGCTAAGTCTCTATGGAAATGGCATGTCCCTACCAAACCACCTTAAACCTCCTTTTGAATGGGGCTACTTACAAGTGCTTTACTAACATCCCTTTCTCATTGTTTTAGTGCATTCTTAAGTTGTCGAGAATTGAATTAAAATGTCCAAATTAGCCATATGACAAGGTTTGGACCATAGTTCACATATTTATATTTGGTAAATACTAGGTAAATCAAAAAAATTGACTCGACAAGACTTGGCAATTATTCGGTAATACTTGACAACTTAAAAATACGTAAATTTCTTTAAAAACATAAATTGTACGCATAAAATATTTTTAAAAAAATCCCTCCAAAACTCGTGAGTATTCGCAAATATTCGCCAAAAACTCACAAGTATTCCCCAAAACTTGACTATGTAGGTTTTGGTGAGTTTTTCAAATGAATACTCGACTGAGGGGAAAACATGGTGAATGTTCACCGATCATGCATACTATGGTTTGCATGACTTTGGTGTTCGTTACCCTATTGTCGAGTTTTGTGAGGCTGATATCGTTGTTATTATTGATTGTAGTTCATGTATACGTTTGGAAAGATTAATCAAATACATTTTTGTCAAAATATTGCAATGTCATTGTTCGGGTTTCCATCCATCAACAAGCTCAAACCGAACACTATCCTTTATCGACTTATGACTCCATCTTGAAGCTTTTTGGATGAGTGAGTGGGCGAATAATGGGAAAGGCCAAAAAAATAGTTTAATAGGAAAATACCCTAGCTTATTTGTATGCAAATGACAAAGGCAAACATTTAGAATAGATATTGTAAAAAGAAAATAAATAAGATAAAACACACACAAAAAGAAAGGGATAACTAATGAGTAAAATTGATTCATTATAGGAGGAGAGGATTTGTCATTTAAAAAAAAAAATTAAATGGTAATATTAAATAAAATAAAACAAAATGGACAAAATAGATTAATTAGAGGAGAGAGAGTGCCATGTTAGGTAAACATAAAATGAATGGAGAAAAGAACACAACAAACATAAAAAGTAAATATGAATGGAGTAGGGTTCTCTCACTTTTGGTTTAACTTTCTCTTTCTTCGTTGGCAAGTTGTGGATATGCATCTAGGCGAACCCTTTGTGGTGGCCGCCATGGAAATGCTCGGGCATTTGGGAGTTACAAATGGCACTTGTAGGAGCTCGGACTTGGTAAAAGACCAATACATTTTAGGTTTTCTTACCTCTTCATTTTTCCTTGTATATTAGTGCTTGTTTGTTAACGAAGAGTGGCCTCCTGGTTCAGTCTAACTTGCATGGGAATGTTGGCGAGCAAAAGGTGAAGCAAGATGGATGGGCTCACTAGAACAATGGTGAATGCTTGGATGTAGGAGCATCAACTTGGAGTATCACTCAAAGGTAATGTTGTACTTAATTACTTTCCTATAGCTCTTTAGAATAGATTAAAATAAATTAGAGGTCATAGTTTTCAATTTGTGTTTCAAATAGAGTTTCCCTCCAAAACTTCAATTTGAATCCTTCCTTGTAAAATCTCCAAATTTTGGAATTTTTTGTTCATTGTGATGTCTTGGTGAGATTCCTGGGAGTCCTAATACTGATCTAAAATTCACTACTAAAGATCTTGTAAAACACTTTCATTGTAATTGCCTAGAATTGTGTTTCTCTCTTTAACTCAAAACATGCAACTTGAGTCCTTTGGTTTAATAGAGTCAAGTTTTAACAAAATAAGGACATAAAAAAATTTAGTTGGGGATGTGTGATTTGAGTTGATCGAGAGAGAGAGAGAGAGAGAGAGAGAGAGAGAGAGAGAATGTTGGAGAAGAAGAAAAGGGTGATGATAGAATAAGAAAGACTTCGTGTAATAGAAAGAGATAGAACAAATTGTAATAGGGTTTTGAATTACTCCATTTATGAAGAATAAGATCATTTTCCATACATGTTTTTCATTCTTAATTGAATGGTCTCGAAGGATGTTTGTAGATCTTTGTTTGCAGCTTTTATGCGGTGACGCGTCTCCCCCAAAATTTACAAGTCTGGGACAACCCAGACGTCCTAGGACATGAGGATGTGGCACAAACATTTCCCCCATGTTTCCTACAAAGCAAAGGTCACAGAAAATGTCTTGGGGACGTTTGAGGAGGTGGGGATGCTTCAGAAGCATTGGGGATGTCCAAGGGACATCTGCATCTTTTTAATAAAAACATACTTTAAGCACTTTAAACTATTTTTTTATTGCAAAGCACTTATGACTTAAAAGAAACATTCCTAACCTAAACCTAACCCTAAAAGTGCAATTTTATGTTATAAATTTACATTATGGGCTCATTTCATATTCACACGAAGAAAGAGAAAGAGCAAGAGTACAAAGAAACCCCAACATTACAATGGGATGTAGATCCCAAGGAGACGAGGTAGGTCAAGAGGACAATATTGTGCAGTGGGGATTAATTGGACTTACCTTTGAGGATGAGGATGCTAGTTCCAGCGAGGAGGAGTTCATGGATATTTTAAGATGTAGATTCCAATTTTTAGGATGATACTTGTAGTTGTCCTCTTTTTTGTAATATTGACAATAGACAATTGTTGGTGTATTTGGATATGAGATTAATGATATGAATATCAGCTATTGCCACTTGATCAATCATAATTTAGAATGGTTTTATAATTTTCAGATGTAGATTCGATTTTTAGGATGATACTTGTAGTTGTCCTCTTTTTTTTGTAATATTGACAATAGACAATTGTTGGTGTATTTGGATATGAGATTAATGATATGAATGTCAGCTATTACCACTTGATCAATCATAATTTAGAATGGTTTTATAATTTATTGCAACTTATTTAATTTTGAGTCTCAAATTCAAAATTCAAATATGACATATGTAAAGTTTACATTAACATATTGATATTATGATATTAAGGAATGTATTTGATGTTTATGAGTTCAAGTTTCAACTTATTTAAATCTCAAATGGTTTTATTTCATCTTATTTAAATAGTTAGTCACTATATCTTTATATTTTAAATATTTATATAATTTTTAATTAATCGTCCCCACTGTTCCCAAAATTTAGATTTTTTTGTCATCCTCGAGTCTTAGGTAATTATGGTTTCAAGGAATGAAGGTCTTATTTGGTGCTTTTAAGCACAAGGAATGATGAATATATGGATCCACTAGACTATGAAAGTATGTTTCTTAACCTCGATTGACAAGTAATTGTTCTATTTGAGAGCCTATAACAAGGTTTCAAGATAAAAGTGTTTCTTTGTAGGTGTAGTATGGTGGCACGAGACCTCCCCATGCTAGTTAGGAGCCTTGAAATTAAACTATGTTTTTAATACTCTATAAATACCTATCGGGTTTGTGTTAGGGTTTGAGAGAGATTGTCTTTTGAGGACTTAAAAAGCTTTTCAAAAGCCTAAATTGGGACTATAGAGATTGTTATGGGAGCACAACAAGATTTTGAGGGTTTGGAGTGAAGTTGATATTATTGGAGTTGCACGTGCAAAAGCGTAAGTTTATCATACAACCCAATTTTCATAGACTAGAGACCTAATTTGCCAATTGTATGTGTTTGTTCAAGATTCTTAAGGTGTGTTGTTTAGTCTAGAAATTTGTGAGAAGCTAAAACTCCATGATGGGTGCCTAAAAAGGTGAATGAATTCACATAACTCCTTCAGAATAATGATATTTTCTAAGAAATAGGGCTACTAGAAAGAGTCTTAATTGGAAGAACATAATAGGCTACTTGGATGTTTAGCATTAGGAGTATGTCTCTGAAACTTGATGAGGAGTTGTATGCCCATAAAGGGTATCTATAAAGGTTTTTTTTTCCCAGTAACCCTGTAGAACTCTCCCAACTATAAGCTTTGGGTACAAGTAGAATTAGTATGAGATTGAGATAGGTGTAAGAGGAAGAACTGAGTTTGACAAATTCCTTTTCTTACAAACTCACTAAAGAGCATGAATTCATGAGATACATTATTGGGAAGATATCCTAGAGTTATAAATCTAAAGGACGAAACAATGGTCCAACAAATCAAAGTGGAAGAGGACAGAGTCAAAATCACAGGCATAATCACTCTTTTCGTCAGATACAAGGTAAGTCCCATGTGCAGTGTCATTATTGCAAGAAATATTGGCAATATGCTTATCAATGCAAGAAAAAGTAGTATGATCAAAATAGGAAAAATAAAAATCAGGGTTGTAGTTCTACTCCTATAGTGCCACGACCTGACAACACAATTTTTGAGGGGGCATACTAGATTAGCATAACTTAGACAGAAACACATCATAAACGTCCTTCAGACCTGTTATTTTCCTTGCACAATAATACAAGAAATTTATTTGGGATCTAACACGTTAACCACTGTGAAACACAAGTTACATTGTAAATTTGGCAGTAATTGGATGGTTGCAGCAAGTGCAGGGGGCGAACTCCCAAAAATAAATACATAGAACATTGCAAGGAATAGTGCTGAGTGGAGCTCTCGCTAACAACCATCCTAAAATATACCATTATGGGTTAAATCTTTCCTATGTGTAGAGACAATCTGTAACCAAGTATCTCCTCATTTTTCCATATCCAAATCGACTGATCTGGATCTGTACCTATGCCTGAAGCGGTTTCATTTGTCTCTGAGGGGAAGGAAACTACTATCTGTTGTTGTTTTGGTTGGTGTCTGCAGAAGAATATTAAGGATTTGGAGGCTTACAATGTCTAGATAAATTATTTTTGTTTCTCCCGCATTTGAACACTAGTACTACGTGTATTTTAACCTATGAAACAAATTACCTGCTCTTTATCTTTCATTCTGGGTAGTTATTGTATTGGTTAAGACATTGAAAGTGCCATGTCCTATTATTCCACGTATGCCTTGCAAGATTTGTCTCTTTCATTCCTCCTCTGCATGAAACCCTTTGGTTTTCCATTCATTTCTTAGTAGAGAGGGTCAGTTTGGAGGCGTTGCACACTTTACTTCTACACAAAACCTATGAGGAGCTTCAACAATAGGGCAAGGATATCCAACAAAGCATTGAAATCGTGTCTTCTTCCAAATATTGTAGCTACAATTAATGCACCTGGGAGAATTAGTTGTTGAGTGCATAGGTATCAAGGAAAACAGAATCATTGTGTGGGATGCTGAAGTTGTTTTTACCTGGGTGGACGCTTGGCAAGTGAACGCTTAGACAAGGGCATGTGAACTATTTTCTTTGGATTTCCCTAGCTATAAGATCTGCGCCAATTGGGTTGAGCAAAAAAAAAGAAAGAAAGAAATGTGGAAAATACCATCTCCACGCTTGACTCACCTTGGTTGTGCTTGGCTATTTGGGAGGTTTGGATGAATTGTAATTGACCTTGAGTGGTTATTTGATTTGTGTATTAAACTTGGAATATGGAAGAGTGCATGGGAAATTATAATTGAGTTTTCGAGTCAGAATTTGGCGAATTCATCCCTCTTTGTGCGTCATCCCTGGAACAACTAGCACAATGTTTCATCCTCTCGTTTATTTTCAAGCATGGTTCATCTAACCTTGTCCCGTATAATTCTTATACATTAGCTTTTCATTTTCAATGAAATAAATTTTAAATCCTTGGATTAGCATACATTTGACTATTTTATATAAACTTATTTTGTAAAACAACAAAATTTCATCTGACACTTATGTAACCCAAATAACACTTAGTAGTTAATCACAAACTTAAACCCCTCCTTCGACATGATTTCTCTAACTTCATAACTAGATTAGATAGTTAGTGCAACATCTTTTTATTGACAATTTGAGTCTGTTTCCTCATAAACCCACCAACTGTTCCCTTGTAAAAGCTAGTAAATCACTATATTTAAAGACCCACAAAACAACATTTTGAAACCCAAAAATGGGATGTAAAGTTTCTTCTGCGTCCCTTGTTATGTGGGGAACCGCATCAAGTTTTATATTGACCTCAATTGATCATTTGTGCTCTCTTCTCTTACCCTCTAGGTTCTCGATTACTCCATTTTGGAGTTTTAGGAAGTTGTTAAAAGTGAAAAGTTGGTTTTCACTTCAGCGCACCATATGGAATCGAGCGAAGAACAAAAATTCCGCCTTCGCAAACCTATAGTACTTCTACTAGACAATTACTTGTAAACTTTAGTTTTGGAAAAACACATTTCTAGCTAGTTTGGCAAAGGGGTTTTATAGGCCTCTAATCATTGTTTGACTAGGTCAAGTTAGACCAATTACGACCGGTGGCTCGAAAACCCATCGTCATTTGTAACCCACTTGTCAGTTCGGTCGGCCCATTGACTCGGAGAGTATGTAGGAAGTTTTCCATTGTGCGTTAATCTATCGAAAGAAATGTTTTTGGATGAGGTTTCTTAGCCCTCGAGCTAAAATTGGTTGCTTTTACAACTGGCCGATTACGACTAATAGCCTTAGAAAACTAGTTGTTTGCAAATTGTTCACCAATTCTAAACTCTATCAATTCCTGTGAATTCTTGGTATATAGGGTTACACGTAGGAACTTAACCATTATGCATTTTCCCATCAAAAGATATTTTTGAATGTGGTTTTTAGCCTCCGAGCCAAAATTTGATGTTTTCACAACTAGTATAAAAATGTAAAATAAGGCCACAAGACCCTAGTTAAGACAATAAACCATCATGAAAACTTGTTAACACTTATAATTAACTATATGCAACTCTATTATGCCTTGTGTGAAATGTTACTTCGGAAAAATAGTGTTTCTCTCTCTTCCCAATTTCTTTCTCTCTCCTCCCATAGTTAATAAATGAAATGAATATATGTCTCTAACCCTCTTCTGTTGTGTGTGAATTATTCTTATTATGTAAATGGAAAACTAAAAATGTTAATTATGTTAGATTTAGGTGGATGCCATGCCAATGATTTTTATTGACCATGTGGTGGTTGCAGGTACCGAGACACAGAGAAAGCAAAGTGTACTAGTGAATTCATAACTTGTTATTTAGAAAAATGTAATTGTACAAGTTGTAGCAACAATAATGTTAAATATATCGAAAGGCTTATTATTTAAATTTTGTAATATGTATGAGTCGCAAGTGTTTAGGGTTATTTGGGAAATGTGTATCTAACCATGAGTGTCATTTTGATTCAAAATTATGTATTGTAAAAGTTGGATATATATGTTAAATGTAATTGAGTTTGACATCTTATAGTTCCTTTTTAGTGTGAAATTGATGACTAAATATCTAGTGTGTTGTGTTAATTTCCTTGATAACGTAGAAATAAAAACAAAATAAAACAGTCAACTCTGGTATAAAAATCTCGCATAACTACCTTCTCATGTGATCCTTCTTAATGCGAGAAAACTAAAACCATAGGGTGAACCTAAATCATTAAACTCGATGGAAAATTATAGCTTAAGGAAATAAAATCCCAAGTTTGAGATTATCATCTTAGCTTGTATGCTTAGTGATATTTTTGTGAACTCGACATTAAGAACGACATGGTTAAACTTTGTCTTGAGTATGGGGTTCCCTCCTAGGATTGGTAGTTGTGTGTGTAGTAAGGAGAATGTGTTCTCTTAAGGTAGTACTCCATGGGAAACCAACATTTAACATAATGTAAAACCCTCTTGGCCCAACACATGTGTAGAGTGAAGGGTGTTAGGTGGAAAATATTACCAAATACTCTTGAAAGTCACCTTTAATAATTGGGATTATAAATGAACTCGACACCCAATTTATATTATCGTTTGGGATTCTATGGTACAATGTTAAGAGTTAATTATGGAACTTAACAACATTTTAATTTATGATTAGTTTTTGAAAGGGTAACCATGAGATGGTATGCTAGGAGAAAAACAAAATTTAGATCTTTCTTGTAACGTGTTTAAATCATCATGTTGAGAGAAACAAAATCCATGATGCGTAAACTTTAATGTGAACCTTAATCTTTAAATGAAGAGTTACTCCCTCTTGTTCTCCCACTTGTCCCATTGTGAAATGAATGTATGATGTGAAACTAGGTAATCATGTTCTTGAGGTAATTCCCTAAGACAAGAGCTAGTAGTCTCATGAGCATGCAAATGTTCCTTATTAACAAATGGGTTACACAACTAATTTCAAAACACTATTTAAATCAAATTAAGTGAAATTATTTTAAGATGAATGTAAATGATTCGAGTGGATCCTATGTTTTAGTTACCTACACATGATAATATTGAGTGTGAATCCCCTTTAACCCCTCTCGAAACAAGATTGCCAACTTGACAAGAAGTTTCGAATTTACCTAGAGTTACATGATGATTGTTAGAGATAAGGGTGTTCAATCACTCTAGTTGTGACCTTAGTAAGGTGTGTAAAATTTATAATTGAATGTCTCCTTGTAACATGCATCTAATACTTAATTTCCTAGGAATCCAAACTTGGTTGAGTGTGAAATCATACTCCTTAGGATCTTAGTGATTAAGTAAAGGACATATGATGTATGATTATCAAAGATTGTAAATATTGCTTTAGAAGGATTTTGAACATGTAAAATTTTATAACTTTTTCATTTGAACCCCTTTTCCCCTCTTAGATAAATGTGTCCCTTAGCATGTAGTAGTGGGTTACCATGTGCTTCTCGTATGGTGTAATTTTTCCCCCATCCATGAATTATTTTGAAGTTAATAGATTGTGGAGCCTCTCTTAAGGGTATTGGTGAAAGAAATGTTGATGCATATTTACTAAATGATTTAAATAGTTCCTTGGAAGAAATTTGAGAAGCATATAGTTGTTGGGTTTCCATGTATTAGGAATTTAATACTTGAGTGTTTAAGAGCAATGAAATGAGTTGTTTTGTGCAAGGTCACCACTCCTTGTAGTCATGAATCCCTAAGTGTAAATTATGTATCATTTGAATTACAATTGTTCTAAAACAATGCCAATAGTGAGACCAAAGTGTGATGTAAGTGTAAAGAGTATAAGAGTAAACGATATTTTGGGTTAGGAATAATGTCATACTTGAAGTCCTTATAACTCAACTAGACATTTTCATGTTGTTAAAAATAAATATGAATTGCTCTTGGTGAGATCAAACTTTCAAGCAAGACAAAGACATATATAAATCTAAATAAAATTTCTTGAAGTGAAAATGTTGAATGGATTCAAACAAGTATTGAACCATATCAACTATAACAGGAAAATAAAGGTACCATGATGGAAGGATGTTTATGGGAAGAGGTATATTGAATTTAAATCTCCCTTAAATCCTA
The DNA here is from genome assembly GCA_018340775.1 of Taxus wallichiana var. yunnanensis. Classification (NCBI taxonomy): domain Eukaryota; kingdom Viridiplantae; phylum Streptophyta; class Pinopsida; order Cupressales; family Taxaceae; genus Taxus; species Taxus wallichiana. Next base: position 1,038,412,703 of record CM031239.1, read on the forward strand.
ATATTAATTCCTTGACTTCACGTTAGTTCCCCCTGGATAACAAGGGTAAAGTTTAAACATAAAGTAAGCATTTGAGAAGCGAGAACCGTGTGATCGTGGATAAATATCCAAGTACTCAGTTGATTTCTAAAGTGAAAATAACAAGTTATAGAAAGTTTCCTTTGAGATTAAAACCAAGTAAAAATCAGATCAAATTATTTGTTAGCCAAATAATACACAACCCAAAGCTGCCCTCAAGGCAAAATTTTTTTCATCCCAGCTCAGAAAAGATCAAAATAGTTCCAAAAATATAGATCATAGCTTCAAAGTAACATATAAGACAACTCCGAGAATGATACAACACAGCTCTACTCTAGAAATATATATTGTTACATCGGAAACATATAAAATGGCTCCAAAACTTACGACTCAACTATGGAATTTTAGAACACAACTATGGATATATAGAGCACGAGATCCAGAAAGACATATCATAGTAGCTCTGGAAAGACAAATATTCTATGATTACATAGATTACATTTGCGGAAAATCCAAGAATTGTGCCACAAAGACTTTCCTAAGTGCGGGAATATTACTTCTTGAAACAAATGTGGAGGGGATCGATTTCTTGTGATGTATCCATGGGAGGCCGAGAATCATATTATAGTTGGCTTTCGATCTATAATATAAAATTCAAAGTGAGAATCGTCTTGGGTCCTAAGGTAGCTGGAAACACTATGGTCCCTATTGAAGTTGTTTTAAAGCTGTCATAACCCCTTAGCGTATTTCATGTTGAGGAGTTCTTCGGGAGATCCAAGAAGGAAATGTGAGAAAGGTATTCGTCAACTCATTGATTAAATCGTATGCTCCTTTGCTTTGGAAATCATTTGTTGGATGTCCTCTACTATTGGTGGATAAAAAGTATCATTGTGATGAATAATCCTTAGTTCTTGTGGCAGCGTTAATCTAAGGTTCGAGTGTCTAATTCCACCAACCCCACAATTTTTTTTTGTTGGCGACCATCCAAGGGAGGTGCCACTTGTGGGTTTGACGAAGTTGAGGCTTCATGATCATTAGCTCCTATCACAATCCCTTTGTTTGGACCATTGGGATCTATTCTATCGTCTTTTGGGTGCATAGGGAGAGGATCATTAAAGATCCTTATTGGTGTGTTTTGAGGAGAAATCAGTCCTACATAAGTGTTTTGCATTGGTGTTGTTGGATTTTCCAGAAACATGTCCACAAAGAGTTGTCTCTAATCCTTGGGTAAATGTTGAAGGAATTTTTGTCAATCACGACATTTTCTAGCGTCATGTCCAGTGGACCCTGTGAAAACCACAATACAAATCAGGATTGTAGTCTCGAGGTCTTTGATTTGTGTTTTGTTGTGATCCGAAATTATGATCATTGTTCATTTGGTGATTGCTATAGTTAAAATTGTTAGGAAATAATAGATAAAATTTGCAGAATAATCCCTTACAAAATCACAACAGTAGAAACTAATATGCAAAAAATATTACAGATCTCAAATAAAAGTGCAGAATAAATAACACAACATAGAGAGACAATATTTAACGTGGTTCACCCAATATGGGCTATGTCCACCAAGAATCACTTGCTCATATTTTATTACAAGCCTCCACTCTCTCAATACAATACCAGATCCATTTGGAGCTATGCTCAACAAACTCTACAAAATTCACACCCGAATTCAAAGCACATCTGTAATACATTTGCTTGTATATCTATCATATGCATAAGACCATATAAATAGACAATTACTTAAGCAATTTGATACAAAACCGTGGGTATCAAAACCATGGGCAAAAAACCGTGGGTATCAAAACAATGGGTACCGAAAAACCATGGGCCCAAAAATAGCCCATAACGGTTACCCATTACCCATGGGTTAATAAACCACCCATGAAAATTTTCTTGGGGCTTCACCCCAAACCCCTCTGACCCTCCGGGACCACCGTAAAAATACCCGAGTGTAACACATAGAAGGTGTACCACACTCTAACATGAAAATAGGCTCCACAAACATAACAATCTCCCACTTGGAGATTGATTTCCACTGAGCAAGCTTCTTAACCCTTCACTATCATCCATGAAGGCCAACCAAAGCTTAATATAGCTTTAGTTTATCCCTTGTGACCACCTTGGTCATCATGTCTATAGGATTTTGACTGGTATGAATCTTCTCCAACTTCAACTTATCTTCCTCCAAAGTTGTCCTGATGAAGTGATATCTCAACTATATATGCTTCGTCCTGGAGTGGAAAGCAGAGTTCTTAGCTAGGTGTATAGCACTCTGACTATCACTATGCAGCTTACATTCCTCCTACTTATGCCCCAAATCCTCAAACAATTTTTGTAACCAAATCATCTCTTTACTTGCCTCTATGGCAGCAACATACTCAACCTCCATGGTTGACAAAGCCACCAGCTTCTGTAGTCGTGAAATCCAGCTCACTGCTGTCCCACCTACAATGTAAATATAACTTGTCATGCTCCTCCTGCTATCTACATCTCTAGCCATGTTTGAATCTACATAACCACATAAAGTGGTGTCTGATCCACTATAGCACAAAACTTTCCCCATGGTCCCTCTCAAATACCGAAGGATCCACTTTACTGCTTGCCAATGCTCTTTACCTGGATCACTCATAAATCTACTCACAACTCCCACTGCATGGGCAATATCAGGCCTAGTGCACACCATAGCATACATCAAACTACCAACCGCTGATGAGTAAGGTACCTTGGACATCTGGTTTCTTTCCTGCTCTGTCTTGGGACACTCCTGCTTTGATAACTTAAAATGGCCTTCTAAAGGAGTCCCAATCGGTTTAGCATCCTTCATGTTAAACCTATCCAATACCTTCTTAATGTACTCTTCCTAAGATAAAGTTAGCTTCCGTTCCTTCCTATCCCGAGTTATCCTCATACCAAGGATTTTTCTGGCTGCCCCCAAATCCTTCATATCAAAGGATTCACTTAGTTTTTTCTTGAGTACTTTTATTTCTTGCATGTTTTTACCTGCAACCAACATGTCATCAACATACAAACATAGGATAATATAGCTTTCATCCTCGAATTTCTTTGTATACACACAATGGTCAGAATGACATCTAATATAACCTTGCTCCATCATGAAGCTATCAAACTTCTTATACCATTGACGTGGAGCTTGTTTCAAGCCATACAAGCTCATTTTTAGTTTACACACCATCTCCTCTTTACCTTTGACCTCATAGCCCTCTGGTTGCTGCATATATAGTTCCTCCTCCAAATCACCATGGAGAAATGTAGTCTTTACATCTAACTGTTCTAAGTGCAAGTCTTCTGTTGCCACTATTCCAATAACAGTTCTAATAGAAGACATGTTTACTATAGGATAAAAGATCTCATAAAAATCTATACCTTGTTTCTCTGCAAACCACTTGACCACCAACCGGGCCTTATATTTTTCTTTCCTCCTTCTCTGTTTTTAACTCGTACACCCACTTGTTCTCGTAATGCTCTTTTACCTTCGGATAGCTTCACCAAATCCCAAGTCCGGTTCTTCATGAGATAAGTATGCTCCTCATCCATGGCTTGATCCCACTTCTTACTAGCATCTACCCTGCATTGCTTCATCAAAGATCTCTAGATCTCCACTATCGATGAGTAATAAATAATAAAGAGAAGGAGAAAAAATTCAGGTTCTTTTCTTACCCTAGAAGACCTCCTCACTTTGTAGGAGTTTGGGGTTTCTATTGAGTCGGTTCCTCAACCGATTCATGGGTCACCGTCCCATCCGGAAGATCCTCTACCTTTGCATATTCTTTCTGGATTCTTACCTATTTTCCCGCAATGCTGCTTATACATGAATTTCTCATTAAAGACCACATCCCTAGATCGAATTATTTTCTTTTCCTTAATACTCCAACATTTATATCCAAAGTCATCACCACCATAACCAATGAAAGTACATTTTTCTAATTTAGCCTCTAGCTTGGTCCTATCATCATTTTCTATATGAACAAACACCTCACATCCAAAGACTCTAAGAAATGAATAATCAAATTTCTTACCATACCAATCCTCCTCGGGTATGCCTCCATTCAAGGCACTTGAGGGTCCCTCTGCTTATCAAGCACACAGTTGTGCTCGTGCTTCTAAAAAAAAAAGCGAAAGAGGTAGTCCCGCATGTATCCTCATGCTCCTAGCACGTTCCATTATTGTTCTGTTCATCCTTTTCGATACCCCATTTACATTGCGGAGTTCTAGAACCGTATTTTGCCTACTGATTCCATTCTTAGAACAATAATCATCAAATTCATTCTCTGCAATACTCCCCTCCATTATCTCGTCTCCGAGACATTTTAACTTAACACATGTTTCATTCTCTACCAAGGCTTTCCATTTAACAAAAGTATCAAATACATCATATTTATTTCTAATACAATAAACCCAAACTTTCCTTGTTGCATCATCAATAAAAGTAACATAATAACTTTAACCCCCAAGAGATGATACGAGTGGCCCCCACACATCAGAATGTACTAGCTCTAACTTACTCTCTTTCTTCATAGGTCCAACTTTGAGAAACCTTACTCGCTCTGTTTCCCATATATGCAGTTCTCACATAAATCCTAAACTTTTTCTATATATCCAAAGCAAAATTCTTCTTTATGATGTCCATGCCCTTATGGCTCATATGACCAAGCCTATAGTGTCATAATGTTGTATCTACATTTGAAGCCACAATATTACAATCATTAGTACTATCAGTGGATAAATACAAGGTTCCAACCTTCTTACCTCTTGCCACCACAAGAGCACCCTTGGTAACCTTCCAAGAGCCAGCTATAAATATCACAGTACAACCATCACTTCCCAATTGCCCCACCGATATCAAATTTCTCTTTAATGTAGGCACATGTCTGACATCCTTCAATAGCCATGTATTCCCATTCTACATCTTAACATGAGCAGAACCTTTTCCAACTATATTTGCAAGGCTCATCATCACCAAGAAAAACATGCCCAAAATCCCCTTTAACATAATCAACAAAATAATGCCTATGTGGAGTAGTATGAAAAGAAGCCCCGAATCTAAAACCCAAGATTCGAGTAATATAATGCAAAGAAGGAATCAAAGCATCGACATACATTACCCAATGCCACATTTGCCTCCTTGTTTTCTTCCCGTTGTTTCTTCTGTCTCAAAGCTCCCAATAGTCCTTCTTTGCATGCCCGTAATTTCCATAGTTCCAACATACAATTTTGCTCTTGGATTTTGACCTATCTCAATCTTTCGATTTTCCACGGTTTCCTCTGTTCTTATGTCTCCCTCTAGTTTCCACTATCAAAGGATTACCTAAAGTAGAAGATTCCCAGAGCTTTTTCTTCACATTTCCTCCTTAGAATCACCCCTACAACATCCTCAAACTTCAACTTCGAGTTAGCTAGAACCGAGTTTCTTACCGCCATTACTGTGCTATTCCAACTTTCGGGTAAAGATCACGTAATTAATAAAGCCCTAACTTCTTCATCAAATTCTATCAGAATCGAAACTAGCATATTCACAACCATATTGAAACCATTTAAATGATCTCGCTACTAAAATATTCTCAAACATCTTCATATTAAACAACTTTTTCATCAAAAATATCTTGTTAGAGGGAGAGGGTTTTTAATATAACTTCCTAATGCGTCCATTATGTCTTTTGTCGTCTTTTCCTTTGAAACATTAAATAATACCGAATATGCAAGACACAACCAGATCATTCCAAGTGCCTTCGATCCAACAAATCCCATTCCGCATCTATCATACTCGACGGTTTTTCACCTTCTCGACACAGAGTATAAATATCCTTCCGATAAAGGTAATATTCTATCTCGCATCTCGCAAAGACTAAAATTTTCCCATTGAATTTATCAACCCTAGATCTTCCATCATCTGCCATAGCTCCCACTCAAGCTAAAAAATTTCCTTGCGATTCAACACTTGAGAACCAAACCAGCTCGATACTAATTGTTAGGAAATAATAGATAAAATATGTGGAATAATCCCTTGAATCGCAAAAGTAGAAACTAATATGCAGAAAATATTACAGATCTCAAATAAAAGTACAGAATAAATAACACAACATAGAGAGACAATATTTAATGTGGTTCACCCAATATGGGCTACGTCCACCAAGAATCACTTGCTTAGATTTTATTACAAGCCTCCACTCTCTCAAGACAATACCCATATCCGTTTGGAACTATGCTCAACAAACTCTGAGAATTCACATCCGAATTCAAAGCACATCTCATAATACATTTTCTTGTATATCTATCATATGCATAAGACCATATAAATAGATAATTACTTAAGAAATTTGATACAAAACCGTGGGTATCAAAACCATGGGCAAAAAACCGTGAGTATCAAAACAATGGGTACCGAAAAACCATGGGCCCAAAAACAGCCCATAACGGTTACCCATTACCCATGGGTTAATAAACCACCCATGAAAATTTGCTTGAGGGCTTCACGCCCGAACCCCCGACCCCACGGGACCGCGTAAAAATACCTGAGTGTAACACATAGAAGGTGTACCACACTCTAACATGAAAATAGGCTTCACAAACATAGCAAAAATTTGGGAACCTCTACCCTTGATTTTGGAATTAGTTTGGATACTCACCTGGGTACTGAGTAGGGCCTTGGGTCTGCACTTGTCTTGATTGTTGAGGTTGTTGTTGTTGCTTTGTTGAGGATGATTAAAATCCATAGCATTGATTGAAGGTAAAAATTTATTGTTTCTTTGATTATTTCCATTCATATTATTGTTGTTGTTGTTGGTAGTGTTTGTATTGGGAGAGATAACAACATTAGGTTTCTTTGGTTGATCGGTAACACCATCAGTCATAACCCCATGATTCTTGTTAATGACCTTTGGAACCTGATTTTTTTTTGCGTTGTTGGGGTAACCAGAGTTACCTTGATTAGGAGTGACTAACCTCCCATTTTTTTTGTAGGTCTTATGATCATTGTTTGTGGTCGCTTGATCAATCCAGAGAGCACCCCTGTAGTACCTCTTCATAATTCCTTAGTGGAACTATTGTGGTAGTAGAGGAATAAATCACAAAGTTATGTCGATCCATGTTTGGAGCACTCGCAGAGGAATAGAGGACCTATTGCCACCTTTGAATAAAATGGGCCACGGTTTTGTTATGTTCTTGTTTGATATGAAGGAATTCTTTTATTCTTATTCTTAGAAGTTTTTTCATATCAAAAGCCTTAATGAACTCGTATACGAGTTTATTGAAGGAATGTATTGAAGCTTTATGGTATCTGTAATACCAATCAAGAGCGATACCTTCTAGCATCTTAGGGAAAATATTTGTAACAACTACATCCCATGGGAGCAACTCTCGAATGGTCATCGCGTAGGCTTTGATATGTGCGTTAGGATCTCCCTCCCCTTTGAACTTTGGAAGATTAGAAAAGGTTCTTGGGAACTTGACATTCGTATGGAGAAGTCTAGAGGCTCCTTAAGATATTCGGAATAGGTCCCCATTGTGTATGTTTCAACCATTGAAGATCCTTGTTGGGGAGGTGGAGGTTGCATCGGTTGTTGAAATGGTACAACATATACATTTGTTGGGGCATATGGCATCCCTGTGGATGACCATATGGACCTAGGTAAGTGTACATATCCCCTGTGGTGATTTAGAGTACATGTGTATGTAAGGGGGTTGACTACTTTGATATGGAGTTAAAGGCAAAAAGCTAGGAAACGTCACATTTCTAGATGGTATGGCATTTGAGAACACACTTCTAACTGGTGCCTATTGTGGATATCCATATGTGGCATGGGGGGGCATACCCAAGGTTCTTGTCCCAGTTAGCAAATCTCCAGGATTTGGAGCACTCGTATAAACTGGAGGAGTTTACACAGTAGGGATTTTTCCATAACTCTGTGGATAGTGAGAAACTCTTGCTTTCCCAATATATGAATTTTACGTGTTTTGGGAAAGCTCTAACTCTTTGAATTTTTCCACTAATTCCAAGATGATGTCACCCATTGATGGGGTAGTGTTTTATTTCGATGCTTCTTGTTGAAATTTTGGAGGTTGTTGAGGAGTGTGATATCCTGCTATGAATTGTTCATTGTTTTGCCACCCCTCACTAGCAATGTTTTCCATTGTTGGAGTATGTAGGAAGTTTTACGTTGTGCGTTAATCTATCAAAACTCATGTTTTTGGATGAGGTTTCTTAGCCCTCGAGCTAAAATTGGTTGCTTTTGCAACTAGCCTAATTACGACTTATAGCCTTAGAAAACTAGTTGTTGTTTGCAAATTGTTCACCAATTCTAAACTCTGTCAATTCCTGTGAATTCTCGGTATATAGGGTTACACGTAGGAACTTAACCATTATGCATTTTCCCATCAAAAGATATTTTTTGAATGTGGTTTTTAACCTCGAGCCAAAATTTGATGTTTTCACAACTAGTATAAAAATGTAAAATAAACCCACAAGACCCTTGTTACTGACAATAAACCATCATGAAAACTTGTTAACACTTATGATTAACTATATGCAACTCTATTATGGCTTGTGTGAAATGTTACTTCTGGAAAAATAGTGTTTCTCTCTCTTCCCAATTTCTTTCTTTCTCCTCCCATAATTAATAAATGAAATGAATATATGTCTCTAACCCTCTTATGTTGTGTGTGAATTATTCTTATTATGTAAATGGAAAACTAAAAATGTTAATTATATTATATTTAGATGCATGACATGCCAATGATTTTTAGCTGACCATGTGGTGGTTGTAGGTACCGAGACACAAAGAAAGCAAAGTGTACTAGTGAATTCATAACTTGTTATTTAGAAAAATGTAATTGTACAAGTTGTAGCAACAATAATGTTAAATATATCGAAAGGCTTATTATTGAAATTTTGTAATATGTATGAGTCGCAAGTGTTTAGGGTTGTTTGGGAAATGTGTATCTAACCATGAGTGTCATTTTGATTCAAAATTATGTATTGTAAAAGTTGGATATATATGTTAAATGTAATTGAGTTTGACATCTTATAGTGCCTTTTTAGTGTGAAATTGATGACTAAATATCTGGTGTGTTGTGTTATTTTCCTTGATAACGTAGAAATAAAATCTAAATAAAACAATCAACCCTAGTATAAAACTCTCGCATAACTACCTTCTCGTGTGATCCTTCTTAACATAGAAAACTAAAACCATAGGGTGAACCTAAATCATTAAACTTGATGGAAAATTATAGCTTAAGGAAATAAAATCCCAAGTTTGAGATTATCATCTTAGCTGTATGCTTAGCGACATTGTTGTGAACCCGACAGTTAGGAACGACATGGTTAAACTTTGTCTTGAGTATGGGGTTCCCTCCTAGGATTGGTAGTCGTGTGTGTAGTAAGGAGAATGTGTTCTCTTAAGGTAGTACTCCATGGGAAACCAACCTTTAACATAATGTAAAACCCTCTTGGCCCAACACATGTGTAGAGTGAAGGGTGTTAGGTGGAAAAGATTGCCAACTACTCTTGAAAGTCACCTTTAGTAGTTGGGATTATAAATGAACTCGACACCCAATTTATATTATCGTTTGGGATTTTATGGTACAATGTTAAGAGTTAATTATGGAACTTATCAACATTTTAATTTATGATTAGTTTGTGAAAGGGTAACCATGAGATGGTATCTTTAGGAGAAAAGAAAAATTTAGATATTTCTTGTAACGTGTTTAAATCATCATGTTGAGAGAAACAAAATCCATGATGCGTAAAATTTAATGTGAACCTTAATCTTTAAATAAGAGTTACTCCCTCTTGTTCTCCCACTTGTCCCATTGTGAAATGAATGTATGATGTGAAACTAGGTAATCATGTTCTTGAGGCAATTCCCTAGGATGAGAGCTAGTAGTCTCATGAGCATGCAAATGTTCCTTATTAACAAATGGGTTACACAACTAATTTCAAAACACTATTTAAATCAAATTAAGTGAAATTATTTTAAGATGAATGTAAATGATTTGAGTGGATCCTATGTTTTAGTTACCTACACATGATAATATTGAGTGTGAATCCCCTTTAACCCCTCTCAAACAAGAGTGTCAGCTTGACAAGAAGTATTGAATTTACCTAGAGTTACATGATGATTGTTGGAGATAAGGGTGTTCAATCACTCTAGTTGTGACCTTAGTAAGGTGTGTAAAATTTATAATTGAATGTATCCTTGTAACATGCATCTAATACTTAATTTCCTAGGAATCCAAACTTGGTTGAGTGTGAAATCATACTCCTTAGGATCTTAGTGATTAAGTAAAGGACATATGATGTATGATTATCAAAGATTGTAAATATTGCTTTAGAAGGATTTTGAACATGTAAAATTTAATAACTTTTGCATTTGAACCCCTTTCCCCCTGTTAGATAAATGTGTCTCTTAGCATGTGTAGCGGGTTATCATGTGCTTATCATATAGTGTAATTTTTCCCACATCCATGAATTCTTTTGAAGTTAGTATATTGTGGAGCCTCTCTTAAGAGTATTGGTGAAAGAAATGTTGATGCCTACTCACTAAATGATTTAAATAGTTCCGTGGAGGAAATTTGAGAATCCTGTAGTTATTGGGTTTCCATTATTAGGCAATTAATACCTAAGTGTTTAAGAGCAATGAAATGATTTATTTTGTGCAAGGTCACCACTCTTTGTAGTCAGGTATCCCTAAGTGTAAATTATGTATCGTTTGCATTAGAATTGTTCTAAAACAATGCCAATAGTGAGACCAAAGTGTGATGTAAGTGTAAAGAGTATAAGAGTAAACAATATTTTGGGTTAGGAATAATGTCATACTTGAAGTCCTTATAACTCAACTAGACATTTTCATGTTGTTAAAAATAAATATGAATTGCTCTTGGTGAGATCAAACTTTCGAGCAAACAAAAGATATATATAAATCTAAATAAAATTTCTTGATGTGAAAATGTTGAATGGATTCAAACAAGTATTGAACCATATCAGCTATAATAGGAAAATAAAGGTACCATAATGGAAGGATGTTTATGGGAAGAGGTATATTGAATTTAAATCTCCCTTGAATCCTAGGATTAATTCCTTGACTTCACGTTAGTTCCCCCAGCTAACAAGGGTAAAGTTTAAACATCAAGTAAGCATTTGAGAAGAGAACTATGTGATCATGGATAAATATCCAAGTGCTCAATTGATTTCTAAAGTGGAAATAACAAGCTATAGAATGTTTCCTTTGAGATTAAAAACAAGTAAAAAATTAGATCAAATTATTTGTTAGCAAGGAATACACAACCCAAGGCTGCCCTCAAGGCATTTGCATCCCGGCTCGAAAAGATCAAAATAGTTCCAAAAATATAGATCATAGCTTCAATAACATATAAAACAACTCCATAATGATACAACACACTCTATAAATACATATTGTTACATCGGAAACATAAAAAATGGCTCCGAAAACTTATGACTCAACTACGGAAATTTAGAACACAAGTATGGATATATAGAGCACGGATCGTAGAAAGACATATCATAGTAGCTCGGAAAGGTAGATCTTCTATGATTACATAGATTACAACTCCTGAAAATCCAAGAATTGTGCCACGAAGACTTTCCCTAAGTGCAGGAATATTACTTCCTAAAACAATGTGGAGGGGATCGATTTCTTGTGATGTATCCATGGGAGGCCGAGAATCATATTATAGTTGGCTTTCTGATCTATAATATAAAATTCAATTAGAATCGTCGTGGGTCCTAAGGTAAGCTGGAAACACTATGGTCCCTATTTAAGTTGTTTTGAATCTTTCATAACCCCTTAGCGTATTTCATGTTGAGGAACAATTTGTTTCTCCATATCCTCGTTTTTGAAGGAAAGTGAAGGAGCTACGTTAAATTTCACCCCATCAACAAGCATCATGCATTTAACGTAGTTATTGTAGATCCATACTTTTAAATGTAAGGTTGGGTCACCTCTACGTGCAATTTTAGCATCTGTCGGCATTTTTCCTATGTCGAACACAAACCCAATATCCCTATCCAGCTACCCAGGAGGGTAGACATCAAAGTATTCATGGTTTACTTTTTCTTTAAGAGGAGGAACGATGTTGATCAAATGACCAAGACCAAATGCTTCAAACAAACCAGCTCTATGAGCAGGGGAGTTCTTTAGTAGATCTAAGAAGGAAATGTGAGAAAAGGTATTCGTCAAGTCATTGATTAAATCGTATGCTCCTACTGGCTTGGAAATCATTTGTTGGATGTCCTCTACTATTGGTGGATAAATAGGTATCGACTGTGATGAATAATCCTTAGTTCTTGTGGCAATGTTAATATGAGGTTCGAGTGTCTAATTCCACCAACCCCACAATTTTTGTTTGTTTGCGACCATCCAAGGGAGGTTCCACTTGTGGGTTTGACGAACTTGAGGATTCGTGATCATTAGCTCCTATCACAATCCCCTTGTTTAGACCGTTGGGATCTATTCTATCGTCTTTTGGGTGCATAGGGAGAGGATCATTAAAGATCCTCAGTGGTGTGTTTTGAGGAGAAATCAATCATAAAAAAGTGTTTTTCATTGGTGTTGTTGGATTTGTCATAAACATGTCCAAAAATAGTTGTCTCGATCCTTGGGCAAATGTTGAAGGAATTTTTTTGCAATCACAACATTTTCTAGTGTCATTCCCGTGGACCCTGTGAAAACCGCAATACAAATCGGGATTGTAGTCCCAAGGTCTTTGGTTCGTGTTTTGTTGCGATCCAAAATTAATTGTTCATTCGGTGAGTATAATAGTTAAAATTTGGGAACCTCGCGCCTTGATTTTGAATTAGTTTGGATACCCGCCTTTGAGTACCGACTAGGGCCTTGGGTCCGCACTTTTACGGATTTTTGAGGTTGTTGTTGTTATTGCTATTGAGGATGATTAAAATCCACAATGTTGATTGAAGGAAAATTGTTATTGTTTCTTTGATTATTTCCATTCATATTATTGTTTTTGTTATTGGTAGTGTTTGTATTAGGAGAGCTAACAACATTAGGTTTCTTTGGCTGATCGGTAACACCATCAGTCATAACTCCATGATTCTTGTTAATAACCTTTGAAACCTGATTTTTGTTTTGCGTAATTGGGGTAACCGGAGTTACCTTGATTAGGAGTGACTAACCTCCCATTTGTTCGTAGGTCTTACGACCATTGTCTATGGTTGCTTGATCAATCAGAGAGCACCCTCTAGTACCTCTTCATAAATCCTTAGTGGAACTATTGAGGTAGTAGAGGAATAAATCACAAAGTTACGTCGATCCATGTTTGGAGCGATCGCAGAGGAATAGAGGACCTCTTGCCACCTTTGAATAAAATGGGCGCAGATTTTGTTATGTTCTTGTTTTATATGAAGGAATTATTTTATTCTTATTCTTATAATTTTGTTCATATCAAAATCCTTAATGAAATCGTATACAAGTTTCTTGAAGGAATGTATTAAAGCCTCTGGTATGGACTATAATACCAATCAAGAGCGATACCTTCTATCATCTTAGGGAAAATATTTGTAACAACTACATCTCAAGGGGAAAACTCTCGAATGGCCGTCACATAGGCTTTGATATGTGCGTTAGGATCTCCCTCCCTTTTGAACTTTGGAAGATCGAGAAAAGGGTCTTGGGAGCATGACAGTCCATATGGAGAAGTCTAGAGGCTCCTTAAGATATTCGGAATAGGTCCCCATTGCGTATGTTTCACCATTGAAGATACTTGTTGGGGGTGGAGGTTGCATCGGTTGTTGAAATGGTACAATGTATGCATTTGTTGGGGCATAGGGAATCCCCTGTGGCTGACCATATGGACCTAGGTAAGTGTACATATCCCCCTGTGGTGATTTAGAGTACATGTGTATGTAAGGGGTTGATTGCTTTGATATGGAGTTGAAGGCACAAAGCTAGAAACATCACATTTCCAGTTGGGATGGCATTTGAGAATGCACTTCCGACTGGTGCCTATTATTGATATGCATATGGGGCATGGGGGCATACCCAAGGTTCTTGTCCCAGTTAGAAAATCTCCAAGACTTGGAGCACTCGAATAAACTAGAGGATTTTCCGTAGTAGGGATTTTTCCATAACTCTGCGATAGTGAGAAACTCTTGCTTGCCCAATATATGAATTTTGAGTGTTTTGGGAAAGCTCTAACTCTTTGAATTTTTCCACTAATGCCAAGATGATGTCACCCATTGATGGGGTGGTGTTTTATTTCGATGCTTGTTGTTGAAATTTTGGAGGTTGTTGAGGAGTGTGATATCCTGCTATGAATTGTTTATTGTTTGCCACCCCTCACTTTGCAATGTTTTCCGTTGTTGGAGGTGTAGTGTTATTGTTTTGGAGCAAGACATCAACATGCCCTTACAACTTGTCAAAATATCAGTTTATATTCTTGAAGCATAATTCACTTCTTGCATATTGTGGTAAGTAATCCTCATCCATATCACGGGAGTCGGGTACGACATTGCATGCTAATTGGATGTCTAAACAAAACCCAAGGAGACAAACCTACGTCTGTGAAAGTCATGTTGTTAAATATTAACTGCTTGAGAGGATGTGTTTGTGTGATTTGGTCGACCTCCTCGATCCTTACTAAGGAACCAACATTAACCCCTTGATTTAAAAAGGATTTTGTGCCTGAGCAGTTGAATAGTTACCGCCCATGTAGAGAGTGAAGGAATTTTTTTTTCTATTTGTTTAATAGTTGTACATATCGAAACCCGAGAGGGGTCGACTGTATTCATCATATCCTAACATATTTAGGGGTATAAGAATACCCGTAGAATAATGGGAGAGAGGAAGATGGATGAAGAAAGTGGAAATGTTTAGAGACTATCTCTTCATGTTGGGTTCACCAATTTGTATGAAAGAAAATCAACATGTGATGTTCTTCGCATCGACCTCCCGATGTCATGGCGGGCGGCGGTGTAGAATGGAAATGTGTGTGTGTGTGGTAGCGATGAACAAGCTAACGAGGCAACCTTATGTCTTCAACACACAATATTGGGATCTGTAAATCTAAGGCAAAGAAAGCCATCCTAACCTGAAGTGGTGTAATGGAATGGTTAGATAGAATGGCTACTCAAAGGCTCTAGTAGATATAAAGCCATACCAAGATTTTTTCTACTAGTTGTGGAACATGCAGAAAGTGAAATTTAGATACCTCGTATAGATTTTTAGACAAGGTCATGGAAATGTGAATGAGAGGCGTGATGAACCACAAGGTCTATGGGAGGTTTTCCGGTCTAGTCTAGAAAGCCTTAGCCCGATCGGTTGCTATGTTCAACACATAAATTTGTGCAATAATTTCAGGTGGAAGTGGCCATGATCTGAATACTAATGCATGTAACCTGGTTTCGATGTTTAATTGGTCAAGTGAGCCCATTGGATTTCGGGACCTCGGGACCACAACTATGAACTCGTGGAGGTTTTGGTCATTGTATGGTCATATGTGTGATCAAGCCATGTTGCAAGAGTAGTCTAATAATCGTAGGCTTTATTAGCTGCAATGTTTAGTGTGTTTAATTGTTTTATCTTCTCATAATACCTAGCAGGTGTGTGTAATACTAACAAGCGTAAACTGTATCAATATCGGTCAACAACTCAGTCTGTTGGGTTGTGGGACCAATGGATCACAACGAACTTTTTCTCTTATTGTGGACCTTTGATGGTCATGCAGAATGAATTGAATTGATCTTGATAAAGAAAACTAACTATCAAAGGAAATTTAAGCTATGTTTTTGGTATTTTCATAGTATATCCGAACAAAACAATGAAAGTAAACTAATCTAGAAAAATTAAATATTTTTATCTTTTCTGGGATTTTAAACAATACTTCTAATCTAATGATTGAAATTAAATACAAGTAATCAGCTGGTTGTAGTTAATTACTTGTGCAAGTATGTGAATCTAAATCTAAAATAATTGAACTAGTTTAATAAAAACCCCTTTAAACCCTACCTCATAGGTGGAGAGAAAATCATAACTCTAGAAGAGATATTGTTCTCCAAAACTTCCCCGGTAATGTCAAAGAGCAAGCTTTCTAATGATTTGATCTATTTGTAATTATTTGATTAACTAAAATGAACAATTTTCTACTCTATTTGATATGGATTTGCAATGAATAATTCAAAATTGATAACTTGAACAAATGAAGCAAACAAATAACTAATTCCAACCTGGATAAGCAAGAGCTTTGACAAATCCAGGTTGTGTATGTTCTTGTCCCCTCAGATTATCCTTTCTTTCTCAATGTGTCCATATGAGTCCAAGGAATTGGGAATGAGAAGGCTGCAGTAGGAGAAGATGCTTGAGCAATGGCATCAAGGGTTGTAGCACAAAGTTTGGAACTCAAGAATGTGGATTAAAAAATTGTGATTATCATTTTTTGATCTGATCCTCTACCCCGTAGGCTCTTCCTCTATTTATAGTGTATAGAGGGAAATTACAAATATGAAGTTTTTAATGAATTGCCACATGTGGAAGCTATGAAAAAGGGAAGCAGTTGGCAATCTTCCTCCTGGAATTCCTCTTTACATGACATGCATGATTTATAACTGAAAATATAACCTTCTATTTTGCATGTCTACCACCTATTTCCAAGTAATTGACTTCTTCTAGTAACTTGAAGTAACGCGTCTTTTATAGCCAATTACCTAAGTTTTAAAATTTTAATTGATTTCTCAATTGCTTTGTCAGAGAAAATAAGAGAAATAAAAAGATGTTATTCCAACTGCAACACTCTTTGTTTTTTTCTTCCTCCAAACTCTACATGTTGATATAATATGCATTGTACTTCTACTTCATCTATTTTAGCAATGAATGATCTAAATGATATCTCTACCTTAAATCTGAGATGCATTTTTCTTCCATATGTTGTTGAATCATTTCCTTTGATTCTCACCAAATTGGATCGGAAACTTGACTAATTGTGGTTTTGCTTGCGGGTGTTTCCTTTAACCTTTCTTCCCTCTTATCCTTGAAAATTTTACAGTTCTTCTCTAGTACGTGCACTAATAAGATGCTTGTTGTAAACAATTCAGAAAAAACTCATCACCTTTTATTTTTAATTGCATATGAGTAATTTTAAATACTGGAAAGCACTCTAAGTGAAGGAAAATACAAGTAAATTCAATAAGGGCTTCAACTAGAAGATTGGGAGTACATGCACAAGCTACCAAAAGGAATTTTCCATGCAATGAATTTTACATGGGCTACATTAGAAACAAGAGAATGAATTTTTGTCGGAATCCTTTGCAATTATTTGAGTGGATCTATTTCTTCCTCTCGATTTTGAAGATATATTCAATGTATCGAGACATTTACTTCTGCTTTCCTCACCAATATGGGCATAAATGATGTATTCTGCAAATAATTGGAGACAAGTATGCAGTCTATAGCATGAATATTTAATTTCTTCACCATGATCTGATTATAAAGCATGTCGCCCTCTATTTTTAGACTTTTTTTGCATGCGAAGCAAGCTAAAAATATTATTTAATTCCCCCATGCAATCACATCAACATGCAAATAGCCGAGAATAATAAAAAGGAATCCTTTCCACCCTAGGCACGAAAAATGGATGCTTCACGAAAATTAAAAGAAGTCACTTTTAGGCATTTAATAATGCAAGGAAGGGTCACACTTTTTGGCTATAAGCGAAGGGAAAAATACAAGGAGAAGGAAAGTAAGATTTTAACCTACCTATTGGGGTACACTTTTCCATTTTTCACTTAAATTGCTTTTGAGGGAAAAACATAGGCAACGGGAAGGCAATTTTTTTAACCTGCCGCTAGGGTACACTTTTTCTCTTTTCACTTAAGTTGTTTTTGAGGGAAAAACATAGGCAGCATGCAGGAAAAATGTGTTAACCTTCCTGCTGGGGTACACTTTTTAACTTTTCACTTAAGTTACTTTTGAGGGAAAAACATATGCAGAAGTAGGCAAAAATTTCTAACTGCACTGTTGGGGTACACTTTTTCATTTTTCACTTAAGTTTCTTTTGAGGGAAAAACATAGGTAGTAGGCGGGAAAACGCGTTCTAACTCGCCTATTGGGGTACACTTTTCTACTTTTCACTTAAGTTACTTTTGAAGGAAAAACAAAGGCAACATGTAGGAAAAAGTGCAACATCCATGAAGAAACCATCATTCCCAAAAAGTGCGACTTGTATTATGACTTTTTCCTTTAAAATTGCGTGAAAATTTGTCACTTAAGGTAAAATTGAAATTGGACACGGAAGGAAGCTTTGAAAATTGTGGTGGCATGAAGCGCATTTCTTTCCATTTTTTGATTTTCGGTGAAGAGATTACAAGAAAAAAATAAAAATTTCCATTTTTGGAAAGGGTCTAGGAAGATGTAGTAGCAAAATCTTGCAAGTATCATAACTTTCATACCATGGCTCCGTTTTAGGTGTCTTTTTTTCTAAAAGTGCATATTTTCTTGAGCTCTACACATTGGTGGCAGTATTTTCCTTATTTTCATAAAATCCCTTTTTGCACGTTTTTGGACCAATCACTTCTTGCGATCTCTGAAGGAATCCTAAGCTCACGATCACCTTTAGAAAAATTAATTAGCAATTAAAAATACTGGATAGCTTTTCAAAACCCTAGGCCCGGGAAAAGGTCTAGCAGGAAGAATGAATAGGCTATGGACATTTCCAGAGAAAACAAACCAAAAGAAAAGAAATAAAAACAAAAACCCCATTATAAGTTGCAGATAAATGCTTTGAAAATAGCACATCAATTAGTGAGTCAAGTAAAAAATCTTCCCGTGAACACTCCATTGAGAGGCGGAAGTAATAATGGGTGAAAATCTTGGTGGGTTCAATTGCGGCAGACAATTTATTTTTAAACGAGAACTTTATTTGTTTAATAAATAAATAAATAAAATTCTCTCAAACAAAACCTGGAAAAGGGATAGAGTGAGTTTTAACATGTGTGTATTTTTCAAATTTGGATTTTATGACTCTCTGGGGATACCTTAGAGAAATGAAAACATCTACGGGAAAAACAAACACAAATTCCCCATTACTTTGAAATGAAAGAATTTTTTTAAAAAGGGTAGTCCAGATTTCGTGGTAAAATATTAGGGACACCAAGAAGCCTTGGAGTGCCAAATCATTTGGTGAAGAGGTAGTTGAACTAATTAGATCCGTTTAAAAATAAAAGAGGGAGGGGATACCATGCAAACAAGACTATTTTTAGGCAATTTGGTTCACAAACGCAACCTAGAAGTCGAATTAAGTTAAATCATGCGTGTTAAAAACATGCATGAAGGATTCTTGAAAATCACACATGACCGCCACCCAATCAAGTTGCCGATCCTGACACTTAAGGCAAAAACATTTATAGAAAGGAATGGAAAGATGGAAAAAGCGTGGAAGAAATATGTACAAGCATCTAGGCAACAAATATACACTACGGATGACCTTAGGAACTTGAACACCTTTTGAAAGGACATGAATCATCATTGGGGACTTTTATAACTGTTTTTGATAATATAGCACATGCAAAATCAGGTGTTTACATATTTCCCCCTCAGAGAAGTATCTTAGCCATGAAGAAGCGTAAAACGTAGAGTCCGAGTATGGCATTCCCAAAATGGGGAGTTAGAAGTTTATACCTGACACACCTACGCACCAAAATGTCACCGTCCAAACTCCCGCTACCTACCAAATGAAAAGAAGACTCAAGTGCTAGATAGATAAAATATAAAAATAAATTCTAAATTAAAATGATAAGAGGACTTACCATTTGTGTGGGGATAAGAACTTACCTCCGCAACGCTCTTGTCCTGCGAACACATGCACTCAAAACGAAGTTATAGCATCATATATATATCAAACAAACCCATTTTTTCAATTCATTTGCACATGTTGACTTGGTGTTTTGGGCCTACGGCAACCATTTTTAAATCGAGAGGATAGTCAAAACATTCGTTGTAAGATTGTGATCATACCTCCATGACCAAAAGATCGACCCACATGGTCTAAGGTTAGTTTTTCTCCCTTTTGTGTTTTTAAACCTAAAATTTAAAAACATTGAAAAGTTTACCTAGTGTTAAGTTGTGGAGCTCGATTACTTCGGATAAGCATGCAATGTGAAACTTGTTGGAAAAACACAAAGAATCGAAATCAGTTATGGAGGGACCGGCATCGATCACCTATTATTGGCATCGGTCGGGAAAGGAGGAACCCTTGTCAATAAGGGCTAACCGGTATCGATTATCTATGCGGGAGTGTTTTAATTAACTCTCGGGAATTAGATCTATTTTTAGCATTAAATAAGATCTATTGATTGTAATTGCATGACTAAGTGCCCTAAGTTTGTATACGCCTATATAAGCATGAAAGCTAGGGTTTAGAAGTAAGAATCTAGAAGAACTTGCAAAATTTGATGATTATTGTGAGAATAATTGTGAAAGAGAGAATTCTTGGAGAAGAAGAAAAAACTTGAAAGAAAGAAAGTATTGTACATCTGAAAGGTGTGGAAGATTGTAAATATTCATTTTATATCTTGTCAAATCTTTGGATTATAGATTGGTTTGTTTCTTGGTGGACGTATCCCACACTAGGTGAACCACGTTAAATCTAGTGTTGATTTATATCTCTTGTTTTATGTATTTCTCCGGTAGAATATCTATTTTTATTTGCATGTATGCTTAGATCTGATATATTATCTATACAACCGGTGTGCTAATCCCAACAACTGGTATCAGAGATTTGTTTGAGGGTTTTGTGTGTTGATAGATTTACTCATATAGGGTTTTCTAATTGAGTGGGAGATACAACAATGGTAGAAGAAAACAAATACAAGGTAGAGAATTTTGATGGGTGAAATTATCAATTATGGAAGATGCAGATTGAGAATTATCTGTATCAAAGATATTTGTATTTATCATTGGATGAGAAGTCTAGACCTACAAAGATGGTGATGAAGAATGGAAGATTCTTGTGAAAGTCTTTGGCGTTTATAAGATAGAACTCGCAGCAGCATCCGTGACTTCCAATATTACAGAAGAAACTTTTACAGTAGGGTTAATAAATATCTTGCTAATTTATATGAAAAACCTAATGCTTCAAATAAAATTTATTTGATGAAGAAACTATTTAGTTCTAAGATGCATGAAGGTGGATCTACATCTAGTCATTTGAATGATTTCAAATCTATTGTAAATCGATTAAAATCGGTTGATATACCGTTTGATGATGAAGTGAAAGCACTTGTATTGTTATGTCATTTTCCTAATAGTTGGGATAACTTGGTAATGGTTGTTAGTAATACAACATCTACTAATAATATTTTAGATTTTGATGATGTGGTTAGTATAATCTTGAATGATGAAATTTGCAGGAAGAGTACATAGGAATCATCATCCTGGGAATGTTTTGAATGTAGAAAGTGGGGTGGGAAGATGGAGAGATATACGAGTAAGAGTAATGGGAAATCAAAGTCAATGGATAGAAGATCTAAATCTAGAGGTAAGGAAATAAATTTTTGGAAATGTGGAAAGAAAGGACATGCAAAGAAAGATTGTTGGCCAAAGGATAAAGAGAACCAATAACTTAGACAAAGGTAAAGAAGCAAAACTTGTTGCAAGCGGAGATAATGCAAGATGATCTTATTCTTTCTTTAGATAATAGAATTGAATCATGGGTTTTAGATTCATGATCTTTTTCCATGCAACCCCTAATAAGGGTTATTTTAGAAATTATGTCAGGTAAATTTGGGCATGTTTATTTGGGTGATAATGAACCTTGTAGTTTTATTGGTAAAGGGAAGTGTTGATGGTGAATCACAGCACCCCTGAATGTCTATAACTTGATGGGTTAAGACTCTCAGTGTGATTGCATAACATGGAGCTTTTCCCAAGTGTGGGACCTTGTGAATCGGGAAAGCTCTCCGGATGAAGGCCGGTTCCTATTCCTCTGTTTAGATGCACACATAAAATGCAGAGGGTTTACTCAAAAACCTAATCTAACTTTCCAAGGAGACAGGGTAAGAAGATGCATAAAATAAACTTAAACTAATAAAGCCGATGCCTTTGAGGAATGAAGAACACCTGTCTTGCCAATAAACACAAACCATTAAAATGTAATGCAAGATCATGCACAAATAACCAAATTTGCAGTGAAAGATCAAGAGGATGCAAATGAACATAGAGAGGGTTGAGAATCATCCATAGACATGCATTATTTTCTCCAAAGATTGATACAATACACTACAAAATTCCAAGAGGCAAAGTTGCATTACAGTTTTAGATGGGAGGTTTGAACTCCACAAATTCACCTACCAAAGAGAAGAAGGGAGGGGCAAAACAAGAATTTCCAACCTTTAGAAAGAATGCCCCTCCTTACAATTTATAGGAAGAATGAGAGAGGGAAGAGAGAGGAATTCCAAATCTACCCCAACCACCTCCAGATTGTATTTAATTCATCTCATTATGGTGGTAGGTGAGAACCCTAGCAAACCCAAAAAATGGTGAACTGTATTTTGCATTTTTGAAGAACTTTTTCTCACCCAATTAAATATATCTAGTCGTATTTGGATAGAGGACCTTGTAAGATTTCTGAAAAGTCCAACCTTGTGTGAATCCGAGCTCCCTGTGAAAAGTTATGGCCATTTGAATATCTGGGTCAGGGTTTGCTTCCTGTCGGGTTCGGGTGTCAGCGCTCAAAATGTTGCGCCTCCTGAAGGTGCACCTCAGCACATCCATCCTCACATCAACATACTTTTAAGTGCATCATAGGTGCTAAAAATATGGTGTTGATTCTGCAACCCGCGCTGTGGCATGACTTTTTCGTGTCGACACATTTTGATCTGCGCTTCAACTGCGCCAGGGCGCAAATTTTTCCGTGTCGACACCTTCTGATCTGCGCCTTCAACCTGCGTGCCAAGGCATGAATTTTCTTTGTCGACACCTTCGATCTACGTCTTCGTGTGACTGGTGGTGTAAATAAATGTTGGGTTTTGAGTTTCTTTGATTTCCATATTCTTTTGTTTGTCTATATTTACCCAGGGAGGGAGATATATACAACAGAAGTTCATCTAAAATTGCAAAATGGAAATACATGGGTATTGAAAGATGTGAGGCATGTGCCAAGCCTCGGGAGGAATCTTATTTCTACAAGGCAACTAGGTGGAGCTTGTTACATGGTTACTTTTACAGGAGACTCTTGAAAAGTCACCAAGGGTTATTTTGTTGTGGAAAGACGTAAAAAGGTAGGAACATTATATTTATCTACGTGTTATCGATTCCTTTTTGCATTATCTACATTAGATTCAGATGCATATATGTGGCATAATCGGTTGGGCCATATGATTCAAAAAGGAATGCAAATATTAAAGGCTAAGGGTAAGTTATCATATTTGAAATATTTAGATCTTGATTTCGTGAGCATTTTAACTTTTGAAAACAAAAAGAGAGTGAGATTTCTTAGAGTTGGGGCAACTAAGAAGGAGCAGAAATTGGAGCTTGTATACTCATATGTGTGGGGACCAGCTCGAGGTAGCTTCTCATGGAGGATCTCAAGTATTATGTTACTTTCATTAATGATGTTACAAGAAAGGTATGTGTTTATTGTATTAAACGTAATTTTGATGTTTTTGATACTTTTAAAAGATGGAAAGCCTTTGTTGAGAATGAATCAAATTCAAAGTTAAAGTACCTTAGATCTGACAATGGTGGTGAATATTGAAGCAATGTTTTCAATTATTATTGTTCGAGTTGAATGGGATACGTAGAGAAAGAACGGTTCCAAGAACACCACAGGAGAATGGTTTTACAGAGAGAATGAACAGGAAAATCATGGAACGTGCTAGAATTATGAGGATACATTCTAGATTGCCCTTGCATTTTGGGCGAAGAAGTTGATATAACGGTTTATTTGATTAATCCTGGGCCTTCAAGTTCACTAGATGGAGAAATACCAAAGGAATCCTAGGATGAGAAAAGAGGTAGATATTTCTTTTCTTATGGTTTTGGTTCAAAATCTTTTGTGCATGTTGATAAGGAAAATAGGAAAAATTTGGATGCAAAATCCAAGAGATGCACTTTCATTAGTTATGGATCTAGTGATTTTGGATTCTATTTTTGGGATTTAGAGAATTCTAAAATTATTAGGAGTCGTGATATTGAATGGAATGAAAAGAGAATGTACAGGGATCAAATTTTTGTACCCAAGGATGAACCGGTTGAGAATTTTGTGAATGAAAATGAACTCTCATATTTAAAAGTAATACCAACAGGGTTACACAATAACTAGTGTTGGTTGACCCTCGCATCGTCTCGGCTAGTATCGGTTACAGAATAGACAAACCGACATCGGTTAGCAGAAGCGATAACGGTTACAGGAGACTAGCGTCGATCACTAACATATTTGGATACAAATATCCAGGACATCCAGAATGAGGCTCCAGTACCCCAAACTCCTATGAGAAGGTCACAAAGGGTAAGTAAACCTCCAGAAAGATTTACACCTTCCCTATTTTATTTATTATTGACTAATAATGGTGAACCAGAGAGTTTTGAAGAAGAAATGCATGATAATACCCATGTCGAGTGGGAGCATGACATGGATGAGGAGATGGACTCCTTGGAATAGAACCAAACTTGGGATTTGGTTTAAGTTGTCAGCATGTAAGAGGACATTGTAGAACAAGTGCGTTTATAGGATGAAGGAAGAAGAGGGTGGACAAAAAAGGTACAGGGAAAGACTTGTATTAAAGTGATTTACACAGAAAGAAGGTGTTGAATTTGGTGAAATATTTTCTCTTGTTGTTAAGATGACTTCTATTCGTAGTGTATTGAGTTTATTTACAAGACAGGATTTACATTTGTATCATTTAGATGTGAAGATGAATTTCCTTTATGGTGATTTGGATGAAGACATTTATATGCATGTAGATGTTTGGGTATGAAGTCAAGGGTAAAGAGAAATTAGTGTGTAGGTTGAAAAAGAGCCTATATGTGCTCAAGCAAGCTTGAAGGAAATGGTACATGAGGTTTGATAGTTTTATGTATGAGCATGGTTACTTGAGATGTGAATCGACCATTGTGTTTATTTCAAGAAGCTTGAAAATGGTGGCTATATTATTTTGTTACTATTTTTGGATGATATGCTTATTACATGATCTAGTATGCGGGACATTGGTGAGCTTATGGGAAAGCTAGTTCACACATTTTCTATTAAGGATTTAGGAGATGCAAGAAGAATCCTTGGCATGTAAATAAAAAGAGACGGGAAGAACAAAAAAAATTGTATTTGTCTCGGGAGGATTATATCTATAGGGTGTTAGAAAGGTTCAAGATGTAGAATGCAAAACCCGTTAGTACACCTATGGTGGAAACTTCAAATTGAACAAAGATCAGTGTCCTTCATCACACAAGGAGTTCAAATACATGACACGAGTGTCATATGCTTCAGCATTTTGGAGTCTCATGTATGTTATGGTTTGTATGAGACCAATGATTGCATTGGAAGTGGGAGTTGTGAGTAGATATATGGTCATTTTAGGTAAAGAACATTTGTGGCGATCAATGGATACTCGGGTATTTGAAAGAGACATCTAGCATGCGGTTATGTTATGGAGGGTCGGATAGTTCATTATGCAGCTATGTTGATTTAGATATGGCTGGAGATCTAGATGGTAGCAGGAGCACTACTAGATATATTTTTACAGTAGGTGGGATGGTAGTTAGCTAGATTTAAAGATTTTAGAAGGTTGTGGCTTTGTCTACTATAGAGGAAGAGTATGTTTCAACTATAGAGGCTAGCAAGGAGATGATATGGATGAGTAGGTTCATGGAAGAGTTAGGAAAGGATCAAGATGATTACAAATTATTTAGTGATAATCAAAGATAAATTCATTTGGCAAAGAACTCAGTGTTTCATTCAAAAACAAAACACATTTAGTTGAGGTATCACTTCATATAGCGGTATTGGAAGATGGGAAGTTGAATCGGAAAAGATTTATATGAGTGAGAACCATGGATATGCTAACAAAGTCATTAGCAAAGGAGTAGTTGGAGTTATACTCCAATTTTGTTGGTCTTTGAGTTTGAGACTTAAAATGGAAGAAACAAAGATAATACAGGATCCAAGAATGACATTGTACAAGTATGATACGATAATTAATCTCCAAGTGGGAGATTGTTGAGTTGTGGAGCTCAATTACTTTGGATAAGCATGCAATGTAAAACTTTTTGGAAAAACACAAGAACTAACATCGGTTATGGAGGACTGGCATCGGTCAAGAAATGAGGAACCATCATCGATTAAGGCTAACTAGCATCGGTTACAATGCAGAGTGTATTATTTAATCCTCGGGAATTAGAACTATTTTTAGCATTAAAGCAAATCTATTGATTATAATTACATGGCTAAGTGCCCTAAGTTTGTATACACCTATATAAGCATGAAATCTAGGGTTTAGAAGTAAGAATCAAGAAGAACTTGCAAAATTTTATGATTGTTGTGAAAATAATTGTGAGGGAGAGAATTCTTGGAGAAAAAGAAAAATCTTGGAAGAAAGAAAGTCTTGTGTACATCTAAGAGGTGTGGAAGATTGTAAATGGTTTATATCTAATGTTGATTTATATCTCTTGTTTTATGTATTTCTTCTAGTAAAATATCTACTTTTATTTGCATGTATGCTTAGATTTGATATATTATCTGCAATCGGTGTGCTAATCCCAACACTTAGGAGGGGTCATTTGTTGAAATTTATTGTTTTAAATGAGTCTCTAGGGGAGTGCCTATAGAGAAGTCTTTTATTTCGTTCAAAATGCTCTTTTTCATGTTTTTGGGAATTTTTAGGGTTATGGACCCATTTGGTAAATCGGTTCAAAACCACCACCTGCCATGGCGACGGTTCTAAACAGAATGACCAGAACCTATGCTAACTTGAAATTTTTTATTAATATTTGATGTTTTTTCATGTTTTTGGTGAGATTTTTTCTTAAAATACGTTACTAACTTGCTCTTATTTGTGTTTTGGTGGATGCAGAAGGAGGAATACATTCATTTGATTCATGAGAGGGAGTGTGATTGGCTCCCAATGGTTTTGAATCAGGTGACTCGGGTTGAGACTGATATCCTTTAGAGAGAAAGGATATGGAGGATTTCACATGTGCCTCATGTTACTCTTGTCACCACATACATCTTGTGTGACTTATTTTCTTCTTGGGATGCGAGACCAAAACACTTTTTTATTACAGTGTTAGGGTGAGTGGACTATCACCCTGGAGGACATGTACCATATTCTTGGGATTTTGATACTTATGAGGAGGATGACCTTAGAGACAATAGGATCTACTCTACATTGACTCGGTGGTCCACCTACATAGGGGATTTCGTGGTGTCCTTTGGTTTGAATAAGGGGATGAAGGTCGATCTATTTCCATTGCTCCCATCCCCATCATCTGCAAGGCCATCATGGGTATCTTGGCCTCACTATTGATTGGGGACAAGGGAGGTGATACTCTACTTTACTGTTGGGCTCCCATTATTGCACAGATTGAGGCACATGGCCATACCTATGCCCGGAGAAAAACCTCCTTAGGACCACTTACCACGACCTATACAGATTGTCAAAGTTACGGGGACATCCATTGAGCCACCCAACACTAATCATGAGATGAGTATACGAGTGCATTACCCACTTTGGGAGGAGTGCTAATACAGGACACAGGGGATTTATGGGAAAATGGGTGGACATCAATGTCGGTTCTCGGGGTACCACATTAGCCATCGACTTCTCTAACTACATGAGACATGGTGGCCACTCCCTACCAAGATATGCCGGGGTTGTGAGGGCAGGAGATGACCACAATGTTAGCTTTCTCCACCAATGGTCAATTATTTGATAGGACAAGGAGGGTCAAGATCCACCCATTTTGTCGAGTTCCTCAGTAGTTTGGCCTCCACTACATTGATATGCTTCCTCTAGTGGCACCTGTGTACATGACTGTTTAGGAGACATGGAAGGGCCCTGAGCGAGATCCCGGTTGGACGGTGGTTACTGCAAAGGTGCCTATTGCAATTAGGTGAGTGGTTTGTGCATGATGGGTAGCTAGTTCCCCTCAACCACCCTTACTTAATATTGATGCCTCTCTAACTCACATTGGGGAGGAGGATGAGCCTATTGATGTGGACTCCCACTCGAGGAGTATACAAGAGATGAGTCCGAGGAGGAGTTGGTTAGAGAGGAGATAGTGTGACAAGGGGTTAGGTGATGAGGTGGCAAGAAAACTCACATGGAGGAGGAGAAAAACCTGTTGATGGAGAATCATAGCACCCTTTAATGTATGCAACTCGATGGGTTGAGACTCTCAGTGTGATTGCATAACATGGAGCTTTTACCAAGTGTGGGACCTTGTGAATCGGGAAATCTCTCCAGATGAAGGCGGTTCCTATTCCTCTATTTAGATGCACACATAAAAATGTAGAGGGTTTACTCAAAAACCTAATATAACTTTCCAAGGAGATAGGGTAAGAAGATGCATAAAAATAAACCTAAACTAACAAAGGTGATGCACCGAGGAATGAAGAAACACTGTCTTGCCAATAAACACAAACCATTAAAATCAAAGCATACAAGTGTGTCCCACTTTGTGGCCATAAATATTTTAAAATCGACTAGTAAATAAATAATTAAAAATACTAAAAAAATTTAAAAAATCAGGTAAATTCTGGATGGCCTACACCTTGGTATTTATAGCCTCTTAAAAATGCATGTTTGGTCATTTTATATGTGTTTGGTCATGTTTTGGTTGTCAGACATAGTTTTATGAAAGTACAAAAACTACAAAAAAGTGGGACACATGATTATATGCTTTGACCAGCAATGCAAGACCATGCACAGAGATAACCGGGTTTTCAAGTGAAAGATTAGGAGGATGTAAATAAACACGAGAGAGGGTCAAGAATCATCCACAGACATGCATTATTTTCTCCAAATATTGATACAATAGACTACAAAATTCCAAGAGGCAAAGTTGCATTACGTTTTAGATGGGAACTTTGAATTCCACAAATTCACCTTCCAAAGAGAAGAAGGGAGGGGCAAAACAAGAATTTCTAACCTTTAGAAAGAATCCCTCCTTACAATTTATAGGAATAATGAGAGAGAAAAGAGAGAGGAATTCCAAATCTACCCCAACCACCTCTAGGTTGCATTTAATTCATCTCATTATGGTGGTAGGTGAGAACCCTAGCAAACCCAAAAAATGGTGAATTGTATTTTTCATTTTTGAAGAACTTGTTCTCACCTAATTAAATATATCCAGTTGTAGTTGGATAGAGGACCTTGTAAGATTTCCAAAAAGTCCAACCTTGCGTGAATCGAGCTCCCTATGAAAAGTTATGGCCATTTGAATATCTACGTCAGGGTTTGCTTTATGTCGGGGTGTCAACGCTCAAAATTTTGCACCTCCTGAAGATGCACCTCGGTGCATTAATCCTCATGTTAACCTAATTTTAAGTGCACCATAGGTGCTGAAAATGTGGTGTTGACACTTTATCTTACCGTGCGCCCGCCTGCCTGCGCCTTGGGCACGAATTTTCGCATGTCGACACTTTGTCTTTGTGCCCCCTGCCTGTGCCTTGGGCGTGAATTTTCACATGTCGACACTTTGTGCTGTGTGCCCCTACCTGCACCTTGGGCATGAATTTTCACATGTCGACACTTTGTGCTTTGTGCGCCCGCCTGTGCCTTGGGTGTGAATTTTCGCATGTCGACACTTTGTCTTTGTGCGCCCCGACTGCGCGCTTCAGGCGCTAATTAAACTGACGCGTTGACACTTTGTGCTATGTGCCCCCTACCTACGCCTTGGGTGAAAATTTTCACATGTTGACACTTTGTGTTGTGCGCCCCCAGCCTGCGCCTTGGGCACGAATTTTCACATGTCGACACTTTGTGTTGTTGACTATATTTACCCGAGGAGGAGATATATACAACACAACCCTTAGTAGCATGACACTCAGGATATGTTGAGAGTGAAGCAGAAGGAGGGGAGTGTGGAGAGAGAGTCCTTGGTCTCAAAGGATCCACTTCCTCGGATGAGGGAGGAGATGAGGGATCCATTATGGGTCAAAGCATGTAGCCTCGGGGGCGGAGGCCCACTAGGTACTTGCATGAACACCTCCATCGGTTCCAGCTGATACGACATGGATGCCAGGAGATCCGAGTATGTTGATACTCTTCTCTTGACCTTGTTAGTTTGAAATATTAATTGGTACTTTTATTTTTTGTTTTAGTTTTATAAAATTTTAACTCGGCATTCCTTCTTCTTTTGTTTTTCTTGCAACGCATTGCATGGGAGTGGCAAGAACTTATTCGATAGATGTGCATGAACACCTTGTTTATCCCCTTAGGGAAGACCCGAGATTAGCTGACTGAGGACTCAAGCCAGTGACTTGCAGCTGTCAGGAATACTGATGTGTTTGCACCCACTTGGAGGGTATCAGAGGTTGTGACTTCTCTCTGTACTCAGGTGACTCCATATGAGACAACTGAGTGATTGATGAGTCAAAGTTGGTATCACAAAGTGAGACTAAAGCCGGTGGTTTTCACCATGATCACTCCCATCATTCATTTCATTCCCATTGTCGGAACCACAACATGAGTCCTGGGACAGAGCCAGTGTGCACCATCGAGATGGATCCCTGAGATTAGCAGGCCATTGGTAATTTTATTGCATAGATGCCATTTTGTCGGGCATTATATGATTTATTTGTATATCGAGGCTCATTACAAGCATTTTTACAACGCCTAGTTCATGATGGCATTGTACCCAATTTCGATTTATTATGATATATACACTTTTTTTTCTTTTGGTTTGGTAATTCTTGCATCGAGTTGACTTATTCATGATTGATTTCATATGTGTACTCTAGATTTTTTCGAATTTATGTTTATGTATGCTTTTCAGAATGTATGCAATGCATATGGATGTTAACAAAATGATTTATTTTTGGTATTTTGTGATGTTGATATATGATAATGAAAACACACTATGATGCTGAACTTTAGTTTCTCTAAGAAATTTGTTGTACTTCGTGTTATTTTGGAAAAACGTGGTGATAAAGTGATGTGAGAGAAATATTGAACTTGCCCCATTCCTAACCCCACACAACTAGTAAGATGCGAGGGCTCAACACCAAGAGCTAAGAGGGGCACAGTCACAAAGATTTTTTGAATGGAAATGATGAGAGAGAGACAAGAATCGACACAAACCAAATTGAGGACCTACCACTTGACCCTACGCAAGTTTTCTACATAGTTTAAAATGTAAATTACTTTCCAGTTTATCTAGACTTAGATCTATAGATGGCCACTTGGTTGACAAAATCTGGTTTTGAGGTTTTAAACTCTTTTTGGAATTTTGGACATCTAACTCACTTTGTTTTGATTTATGATTTCATTATATTTGAATGAACTGCTTTAACTTTCTAATTTTTCGAAGAGACCCCCTACACCTTGCCCCATGCCACCGGTAGGAAGCATAGGCTTATCACCATGGACAAGGCATAGGCAAGTAAGGGCACTTCTCTCCTTTCCCAACCCTACGCCACTAGTAAGAGACATAGGCTCAACACCAAAGGTTGGTAGGGCAAAGAAATGTGTAAAATAAAATTTTTATTGATTTGCAGTTGACATGTTTATCTAGGCAAAATGTTTAGAATGTTCTTATTTCCAAAGAGATGTATATGGGATAGATGTGCCACCATGAAGTTGTTAGAACAGACCGTAGGCAAAGACACATAATCTAAAAGAAACTATGAATAGAACCAAGTATGTAGGCCTTGGTATGGTTTATATCAATGCTTGTATTTTCTTGTTTGAACGATGAGATGATTTGGAAATAGTTGGTGATACCATGAAGATTTGAAGAGATATGATTTGAAATTTTTTTCCAATATTTTTAGAAGTTTTAGGATTTGCTATGAGAATAAGTCCCTCGATCACATATTTACGAAATGAAGGAGAAGATGAAAATGCAATGCGGATATAGTAATGTACATATGAAATGCATATGAATCATGTGTAATACCTCTTTAGGTGAAGAGAGTTGATGATTCACTAAACTCTTCACCTTCTAGTGTACACAGTAAAATGCCCCATTTTTGTAGTCTTCCATTACTTGATATGGGCCCAACCACCTGGGCCTGAACTTCCTACCTTCACCATCTTTTTGTCTATCCGGCTATCAAGTATTAATACCAGATCTCCCTCATATATTTCATGTTCATAAACCATCTTGTTATATCTCAACACATTTGGTCAAGCATAAGCTCTGTGTCGTTCCTCGATGTTAATCTTGACCTCATCAAGGCTCTCTAATTGAGAGAGTTGCGCTTCTCGATAGGCTTCTTCTCCCAAAATTCCTGTAATGAGATGCGGAGACTGGGTATTTCAACTTTGAGTGGTAAAATTGCTTCTACACCGAATACTAACAAAAGGGGGTTGCCCCCATCGGTGTTCTTATTGACATCCGATAGGCCCACAAGGCCAGTATAACTTTAAGTTCCAATCACGTTTTTTTCCTTAACTATTTTAAGGAGAATGGATTTCAACATTTTGTTCATTACCTCAACCTATCTATTGGCTTGAGGGTAATACAAAGAGGTCATGTGATGGTTTATCTTGAATTTCTCACATAATTCACGTACCTTGTCATTTTTAAATATGTGCCATTATCTAAGATAATGACTTGCGGGACTTGTGAGACATCGTACCTAGAAATGATCTAGTTCATAATGAACTTAGCGATCACAGAACCCAAGATGGGTTTAAGAGGCATAGCCTTTACCCACTTTTTAAAGTACTCTATAGTTGTGATTATAAAGTTATGGCTGTCAATTAATGAGGGAGAAAGCTTCCCTATCAAATCTAGACCCAACGTGGAAAAGGGTCATGGTGTCGCAATTGGTTGCAAAACATGTGTCGGTATGTGGATCTCATGGGAGAACTCTTGGAATTTATGGAACTTACGTACAAATTCCACCGCATCATGCTCTAATGTGGGCTAGAACTATCCCATTTGATGTATCTTTCCAGCAGTGGTGTGGCCTCCGAAGTGACATCCACATACTCCAATATGTGATTCGTAAAGAATATTCTTGGATTCTTCTTGATCAACGCATCTTAATAACATTCCATCAAAGGATTTGTGATAGAGCACTTGTTCTAAAATCACGTACTTAGCGGTTATAATGTGTAACTATCTCCTTTGTTGAGACGTATCCCCTTTGGGGTATGCTTTTTCTACAATGAAATTGATTATGTTAGTGTACCAAGGACACGCAGTGATTGGAGGCTTGATCTCTACATGGTATACACACTCATCTGGAAAGTCTAAATCAACCAAGTCACCTCTTTCCATTGGGTTATCATTTAACCAATTTGTAATAACTTGTCCTTTTATAGACTTTTGATTAACGAAGGTCAACTCGAATTCACCCATTAGCATTATAAAGCACCCGACCCTTTTAGACAACAAACCTTGAATTAGATAAGTCCATAAATGATTGGTTTTGATGATCACCCTTGTTTCTTGGTTCAACATATAATGTCTCAACCACTTTGTTGCAAACACTATAGCTAGGCATTCCTTTTTTGCCTATGTGTAACGTGTCTTGTAATCAAGCAATGTTTGACTAATGAAATAAACTACATGTTCATGCTTATCATCGTCTTCCTGAGCTAACATGCAAGCTAGTGAGACATTTATTGCCCTTGAATATAGAATGAGGGGCTAGTCTGACTTAGGAGGCATAAGTGTAGGCGGCGAGAGTAAGAATCATTTTACTAACTCAAACGCCTCATTGCACTCTTTTGTCCATTCAATGCAGCAATCCTTCTTTAGTAAATTGTTGATCGGATGAATAGAAAAGGTTAGATCAGGGATGAACCTTTGGATTGCACTAATTTTCCCAAGAAAAGACCTTACACCAGATTCATCTGATGGTGGGGTCAACTCCAGTACTGCTTAGATTTTGGTTGGATCTACATCAATCCCTCGTGAAGATATGATATATCCCAACAACTTACCTCCTGTTACACCGAATACACATTTTCTAGATTTATTGTGATGTTGTATTCGATTAACCGAGAGAGAATGACACGAAGCACATTGGGGTGATCACATCATTTTATAGCTTTGGCTAGGAGATCATCAATGTAAGACTCCACAATCTTGTGGATAAGATCATGGAAAATATACGTCATGGAACATTGATAGGTTCCCAAGGAGTGATAAAAGTTGTCTTGGTCTGATCCTCCTCAGAAATTTGAATTTGGTTGTATCCCAAAAATCCATCCATGAGAGACAACAACTCATAGCTAGTTGTTGCGTCAAAAATGACATTAATGGATGGCAGTGGGAAATCATCCTTGGGACATGCTTTGTTAATGTCTCAAAAGTCAATACAAATACGGATTTTCCCATTCTTTTTTAGAACAGGGACGATATTGGATACCCATTGGGAATAGTCAACCAGTTTGATGAACCCTACTTGTAAGAGTTTCATCACTTCTTCTTTCACCATGAGAGCCACCTTTGGCTTCATAGGCCTTGAATTCTATTTAATTGGTTTGGCATCTAGATTTGTGACAAGGTTATGGAGCGTAATGTTAGGATAAATCCCTATCATCTCTGTGTAATTAAATGTGAAAGATTTTGAGTGTTCTTTGAGAATCTGTGTGTGTATTTCTATTTCCTCTAGAGTTAGAGAAGACCCTAGCTTCAAAATTCTTGGTTCTTCCTTCATCCTAATGTTTATATTGATTGTTCACTCGATTAAGTAAGTGTCACCCTCCTCAAACTTAGGTGGATCTAGAGGTAACTCTAAATCCCCCTCTTCTCCTACCTCATAAATTTAAAGATCCTTCCCGAGGAAGACTCTATCATGGGATTTCCAAAATAGGAAAAAGAATGTAGGATTAGGTAAAAATCAACCTTATGATGAGTGAGATGTAATTTTGCATAGGTGTTTAGATATCTAAGAGTTTTTCATTAGTGTCCATGTGGTATGAGATCATATACTTGTTCTCAGATTTTATGTACGTCAATATTGAGGTTATTATTATTTTACAAACCAAAGGTTTAGCATGAACCAACACCATGAAGTTTGTATCTTCAAAATCACTGATTGGAGTGAAGCGAGAAGCGAAGTTCTATAGATTCTGCGAGAAGGTTTTGTTATCATGGAATTTTTACAATCAATATGAAATTAAACCCTTTGTTAGATTAAGTATTACTTGTCTTGTAAAGTTTTATATTCTCATGTCTAGTCTCGTATACCTCAGATACTTGATTTGTGACCAATTTTGAATCACCTAGCACTCTAATATTACCAAGCACCCATCCTTTTAGCTACGATGAGGCCAACAAGGAGGGCTTCGTATTCAACCCTATTATTTATACATTTGAAGTTTAACTTGAAGGAAAAGGTGAAATCCTTCCCTTATGAGAGGTAAGGATCACGTCTACCCCGGCACTAAAACAAAATCTGGCTCCATCAAAATGGAGAGTCCAATAGTTACTTGGAAAAATGGATGTTGGATCATTCTTTGTATCTTCTTCCTTTGCCTCAGTTACTTCCACCATACAGACTTCGTCTGTTGGAAGAGAGTCGAGTCCTAGGGTATGTCCCATACCCATAGAATCAAATGGAAGGAGAATAGGTAAATCCTTCTCCAAAAACTCAACAATCTTTGTTTTGGTTCCTAATGACACCATCTCTATGATGACAGTTTCATCCTTGACCATTGGAATGCCTTCGATCAAGCCTGTGACTTCTAACTCCGTCGTGGGAACCGGTTTTGCTTCTTATTTTGAACCAACTTGATCGTTAAGCTGATTTGTTGGGAGCTCGAACTTAGAAATAACTCCTCATCTCTTCTTCAAATTTACTAAGTGTATATCAAAAGGCTTTGGGTCACCTTGCGCCATGAAGACTTTCCCTAAGTGAAGGAATTTTACTTCCTTAAACAATGTGGAGTGCAGCACTTTCATGCGATGTATCCATTGGCGTCTAAAAATCATATTATAGTTGGTTTCCTGATCTATACTATAAAATTCAGTGATAACTATCTTGGGTCCTAAGGTGATTGGAAACACTATGGTCCCTATTGAAGTTGCTTTGAGGCTATCATAACCCCTTAGCATATTTCGTGTTGAGGAACAATTTTTTTCTCCATATCCTAGTTTTTAAAGGAAATTGAAGGGGACTATGTTAACTACCACCCCATCATCAACCATCACACATTTAATGTATTTATTGTAGATCCATACCTGTAAATGCAAGGTTGGGTCACCTCTATGTGTAATTTCAGCATTTTTGGCATTTTTCCTAAGTTGAATACAAACCCATTATCCCTATCTAGCTACCCAAGAGGGTAGACATCAAAGTCTACATGGTTTACTTGCACTTCAAGAGGAGGAGTGACGTTGATCAAATGACCAAGACCCAATGCTTCTAACAAAGTAACTCTATGAGCAGGGGAGTTCTTCAGCAGATCTAAGAAGGAAATGTGAGAAAATGTCTTTG
Organism: Taxus wallichiana var. yunnanensis; assembly: GCA_018340775.1. NCBI lineage: Eukaryota > Viridiplantae > Streptophyta > Pinopsida > Cupressales > Taxaceae > Taxus > Taxus wallichiana. Next base: position 1,038,449,315 of record CM031239.1, read on the forward strand.
TCAAGTCATTGATTAAATCGTATGCTCCTACTTGGTTTGGAAAGCATTTTTGGATGTCCTCTACTATTGGTGGATAAATGGGTATCGATTGTGATGAATAATCCTTAGTTCTTGTGTCGGTGCTAATATGAGGTTCGAGTGTCTAATTCCACCAACCACACAATTTTTGTTTCTTTTCGACAATCCACAGGAGGTCCCACTTGTGGGTTTGACAAAGTTGAGGCTTCATGATCATTAGCTTCTATCAAAACCCCCTTGTTTGGACCATTGGGATCTATTCTATCGTCTTTTGGGCACATAAGGAGAGGATCATTAAATATCCTCAGTGGTGTGTTTTAAGAAGAAACCGGTCCTGCATAAGTGTTTTGTGTTGGTGTTATTGGATTTTCCAGAAACATATCCACAAAGAGTTGTCTCTGATCCTTGGGAAACATTGTAGTAATTTGTTGCAAGCACGACATGTTCTAGTGTCATGCCCGCAGACCCTATGAAAACCATAATATAAATCGAGATTGTAGTTCTGAGGTATTTGATTCGTGTTTTGTTGCGATCCGAAATTACAATCATTGTTCATTTACTGATTGTTATAATTAAAATCTTGGAACCCATGCCTTTGATTTTTGAATTAGTTTGGATACCCACCGGGTACCGAAAAGGGCCTTAAGTCTATACATGTCTTGATTGTTGAGGTAATTGTTTTTGTTGTTATTAAGGACAATTAAAATCCACAACGTTGATTGAAGGTGATCAATTATTGTTTCTTTGATTATTTCCATTCATATTGTTGTTGTTGTTGGTAGTGTTCATATTGGGAGAGCTGACAACATTAGGTTTATTTGGTGATCGAACACCGTCAGTTGTAACCCCACGATTCTTGTTAATGACCTTTGGTCCCTGATTATTATTCACGTTATTGGGGTAACTCGAGTTACCTTGATTAAGAGTGACTAACCTTCCATTTGTTTTGTAGGTCTTACGACCAAATTCTATGGTAGATTGAGCCTTGGAGTCTCATGCAAGCCAATTTTAGCCTTACTTTTGTTGAAAATTGTATTTAATTGTAAAGTGGGTAAAAATTAGGTAAGCTCAGTGGGACCACAAACCAAATTTTATCTTTATTATCCCCATGTAGATGAAGATGGTGCTTTCTCAAGGTTGTTCCTAAAAGTTTAGTTACTCCAAATCAACAACCTGTTCTATTTTTTCTAAGAGTTATCAATACACAAGATAATATAAATACTGATTTATGAGTTGGAATCATCCAAGAATCACTCATCCAATTTTATTTGTTTGGTTCCTTCATTATTTTAGATGAAGATTTTGACATATTTGCACTATTACAACGAAGATTAGCTACTACCGGGAGGATCTAATTTCATATTATTTTGTGTTACGTGCCTAAGGTGAAAATGAGGTCAACAACAAGAGGTATTCCTTCTAAATTTTCTCAATTACCTTTGTATTTTTTAGAAGAAGAAGGCTTGGGAATACTAAAATCTTACAATAGGCCCAATCTTTCCAAGCTTCCATCTCTAAATAAGAACTTTGTTATTGATTCTTATCTTCCCAATGGCAAGAAATCAGCCTTTTATGACTTTTACCAATATGATCCCTAGGGTAATTGTTGTCTATCATTACTTACGATTGTTTCGTAAAAATACTTCCATATTTTAGTGGTGAATACCAAGTTACCCCTATTGATCATATTAGAGATGTTGCAACCCTATGTTCTGCTCATAATATCACTCATGAAGATGTTTCCCTTTAAGGTTATTAGTTGTCTCTTTTAAAGACCAATCCCTTTAATGGTATAGGATCTTACGAGTAGGATCAATTACCACATGGGATGATTTGGGGTCAAATTCGAGAAAATAATTTGACAATAGATTAGATCATTTATCCCTCATAGAACAAATTACAACCATCAAAAGGGAACCCCAAGAGTTCATGACAAACTTCAATTTGAGATTTAATAGAACTTGGGAAAGGATACCAACAACAGTTAAACCCTCATCCGAACATGCATTTCTGTATTATGTGTGCACTAAATAGTGATATTGTTGTTATGATCTAGTCTATAGGTGGTACTACTCTTCCTGTAGCTTGTGACATAGCCATAAGAGTGGAAAATAGCCTTATACAAGCTATAAAATTGACCCCTAGACCTTATCTACCCATTTATCCTGAGCTAGCTATTATTCCGTTAGTTGTAAACCAACCACTACCTCTTACAGTTCATCCTAGTGACATAGATGAATTAAAAGGTGTTGTTTAGACCATGGGGAATGAGATAGTGCCTCTAAAAAAATCAATTTCAAGAAAATAGGCCATATTAGCACCTTTTCAACCTTATAATATTTATAGGCCTCCTACTCAATGTTATAGACCTATTATCTCTTGAAAGTGCACCCTTGTTGAGAGATGACATCAGGGGTTCTAATCTTGTTTTGATCTCTCACTTTCATAGATACAATGGAAATACCCCAGGTCTGTGGGTATACCTATTGTTGAGGTGAGTCTCTGGTATCAAGGTCGGTTCCTTATTGATGTATCCTAAACTAATTCTTTGGTGTTTTGAGAGTAAAAATATGATTGTAAGTGAAATATAAAATGGGTGATACACCAAACTTATTGAGGGATTTGACTGAGTATATGCATAATAAAATTGAGAATGATTTTTGGATGCACAAACCAATGGTTTTGTAGAATATTAAGGCAAAACACTTATGTATTAAGGGATTAATCACAACAAAACAACAAGATAAACATGCACACTAAGATTATGTAGAAAATAAAATATTTAGAGCAAGGTAAGATGATTAATCGGGAATTTTCATTATGCAATATATTAAGGGATAAATCACAACAAAACAACAAGATAAACATGCACGCACACTAAGATTATGTAGAAAATACAAGATTTACAAAGAAGGTAAGATGATTAATCGGGAATTGTCATTCACAATAAATAATAAAGAGATACACACCACTACAAATAATTGGAAGCAAAAATCAATTCTCATTCACGTGCAAAACTGGAAGAAAATTGCTTCAGCACTCATATGTCCAAATATTCCTCTCTTGTGCTTTGCCAATGCACACAATATATAGAAAAATTATTCACCCAATCATCCTAAAAATAGGAAAAATTTGTACTCACCCATGCATGCTAATTTTACCCCTTTATCATGAATAAATAAAGGAATAAAAATAAACATGTTGATTAAAATGAGGCATTAAGAGCCTTAGTTAAAAAAATAAATTCAAGTCAAAGTGTGGTTGATGGTCTATTTTTAATAAAACTTGAATTCAAATAATTTAGCTAATAATAGCTCTTGCTTACTATGTAAGTCTTCTCCAATGTGCGTGCAATCGGGGATAATTTTAGTGGTGAATATTCATAATATGTCAAAAAAATTATTTTAGGAAAATTTTAAAAGGTGATTTTTTTGGAGCAAGTCGATCTCATGTTAGCCTAACATTTACAATATATATTTATTTGGGGTCGGCTTCACCTACATTCGAAAACATCTCCTATAAAAACCTAGGTGATTCGTTGGGTAGTATACTACCACTAGGCTACCAATACCTTGCATACTCTAAACACCGAACATAGTAGAAATTTATCATTTGATTCACGAGTTTTTGTTCTCGACGTGCGTGACAAAGATATTCATTGACGCATGACACGACTAAGTTTGGTGATGCGTGACTTGGTTTTTACCGATGCTTGACATCGGTTTATCGACGTGTGACTCAATGTGTTTGCGACACGTGATAATAATATTTACTACATGCGAAAAAGGGTTTATTGTTGATGTGCGACAAGGATATTCGTTGACGTGTGACTCATTACATTTTTAAGCGTAACATGACTAAGTTTTTGATGCACGACTAGGTTTCATTGACGTGTGACATAAGTTTATTTGACGCATGATTCACCGCATTTTTGATGCCGAATCAAGTATACTTTGACGCGTAACTCTATTTACTCGACATGTGACTCAAAATAATGGAAGGTGCTAGTGCTCAGAATGGGAAAACCCAAAAAGTATGTAATAAATCTCAGAATTCCATGTTCAAGTATTTTGGAAACTCTGCTACTACATATATCACAACCACTAGCACCCATAAAGCTACCATCGGAAAGAATCTAAGTCGACTACTATGCGGAAGGTAATATCGAGCTAGACATGCATTACGCATGCAGTATCAACCAAATGAAACCTTTGATGATGACATGTCGAACTTGAAGATATACCGCTAAGATGCCGGATCTAGAAGATATTCTTCTTGTTGGGGTGCATCAAGATATCGCACATATAAGTACTCAAAAAAATGGAACACTAAAATCAAATTCAAATTCTAGTTCACGAAAGAGGAAACCAAGTGATTGTGATATTGCTCAGAATTCTACTCAAAAAAGTAAAACATTGAAAACGAACAAGAAAATGTGGAAAATTGGGAGGAATTACAAGTTCGATTGGGGTACATCAAATTTTTGTTTATCGAACCTATACTGATCATCTAGTTTAGAAGAGATCCCATCTAAATGTACATGTACAATATGTACATGGAAATTAGTAAAGCAACAAAAATGCAATTGAAGTAGGACACTATAGAAAAACAACCGTGGGAAATAATATTTGACTATAACGGGGAGGATGACCGAGAAAATCAAAACACACAGGTGAAAAACTAAAAAATAATGCATGCATGTTAAATACGCAGCAAAGTATGAATCAAGTCTGAGAAAAACACAGACATCTCATAGAAAAGGGAGAAACGGTCACATCACAAATTGGTAAGATGAATCAAACAAATCTACATGAAAAAATCATACGATTCTCTACTTTATTTCAAATACTAAAGAAAGGAAGACCGATTTAATATTTCCTCAATTTCAAAGTTTTATATCAATATAATGGATATAAATGCCTTTCGATGATAGAGAACGAAGATTTGAAAATGGAAAATATAGGTATGAAGTTCTCTTATACTTGGTCTTCTACTTTAGGTATGTATGAGATGGCTAATACTTTGGTTTCCTCTTTCGTGAACTAGAATTTGAATTTGATTTTATGTTCCATTTTTTTGAGTACTTATATGTGCGATATCTTGATGCACCCCAACAAGAAGAATATCTTCTAGATCGGCATCTCAATAGGTATATCTTCAAGTTCGACATGTCATCATCAAAGGTTTCATTTGGTTGATCATCATGCGAGAATGCATGTCTAGCTCGATATTACCTTCCGCATAGTCGTACTTAGATTCTTTCCGATGGCAGCTATATGGGTGCTAGTGGTTGTGATATATGTAGTAGAAGAGTTTCCAAAATACTTGAACATGGACTTCGAGCATGCACTACTACTTTATTTCAAATACTATGTATGAGATGGCTAGTAATTTATCTCATCTCTCTCATTCTATAAGTGGTGATATGAGGTACAATAAACTCTGTGACATGGGGTTGACAATCATTACCAATTAAGTTCTCTAAAAGAAAACGGTAGCAATTGTTCACCATCTTTATCTGAAGAAAATGATATAACTGGAGAGGTATGGGGGATTTCTGGTTCATCCTCAACTACTCTGTTTCTGCCTCTGGGTGGCCTGATCCTATTTGTGATAAAATAAATCAATATTCAAATAAATAAATCTAAAATGAAAATTAATGAAAGTTGAAATTGAAGTATACCTGCTAGCCTTGAATCATCTCACGTGTATTAAAAAATCCTGATGGGTCATTGCTATCAATGCCCAAGTAATCTTCATCTAAATTTATATTATTTAAAACTAATATGCCCGTTGCCATTGGGCAAGCCACCGAGAGAGAGGGTTGGAATTCGAAATGAGGAGGCAATGTTTAGTGTCCCACTAGGGGCCGAAGGAATTGGCATGCATTTACCAATGTTCTTTTTCCTTGATCCTTTGGTTGGAATTTTGAATCGTATTGGTGGAGGGGGCGGTGCTTATTTGTAAAGAATGTGAAGGATTGCAATGTGTTGAAAAGTGCAAGAAAAATCATATGAAAAACTATTAAACTATTGAAAACTTGAGTCTTGTATTTAAGTAATTATATCATACCTTGTTGAGGGGTAACGTTTTGCATGAAGCATGAGGTGGTCGTGTTGGAGCAAGTACTTGGTTTTGTTTGAAATTTTGTGTGTTCTTTAGGATTTCTGTGTGGGTTTTTAAGAGGAGACAATTGCATGTGACTGAACTAAGTGAGTTGGTGAAGATGGTTGAATTTGAGAAGCCCTGGTATTGTCCAAAGTTCCTGCAATGTTAGCAATAGTCAATTGTATGTGAATTCAATATGGTAAATGGTAAATTGAAAATACAAAATGGGAATTTGTAAATAGTAAATGTTAGGGTATTACGTCTCTGGCGTTTAACAAATTCAAATGCTTGGCAGTTCAGAGATGAGTGAACTTCCATTTCAGATTGTGAATTTACCAATGCCTCAGCATGTTGTTGGCCTCTTCCTCTTGATGTAACTTTTTTTTCGTGGAAGGGCCTCCAAAAATATTTTTCTGCAAACAATCAATAATTAATTAGATTCCAGATGAACATAATGTTAGTCTTATGTTGAAATACAAACTTATACCTATTGTTCTTGAAATGGAATCAACAAATTCTTCATTGTCTCATCTGTGTAAGTAGGAATTGGTTTGTCTTTTAAATTAAAAAGAGCCTTATAATAAAGGCCAAGGAGATAGTTTGTGGAGTGAATAACTGGTTTTTCGGAAAGCGATGCATTTGTAATATCATTTTTTATTTTATTTGATAAAAATGTGCACCAATCAAATTTTTGCTTTCGATAGTTACAAGAATATATGCAATAGCCCAGTTTGGTATATCAATTTGCCATCCTGCAAAACAATTCTGGCTTGAAAGAAATATATCATAGTAGCAAGAAAATGGTGTGTAATTCCTTGCATATCCACACCACATCTTGATTTATTGACATGAGATGTAAAAATCCAAAAAGATAGGTTAGAGATTAGAGATTCGAGGTTAATATCAAAAACTTAAAAAAAAATTGAAAAAAATTTATATGTACAATCAACATGAAAACAAAAATTCGATTCAAGGTACTTTTTATCAATTTCGACCAAGGTTTTTTTTTGTGACAACGGTTAAATTTTTATATGGAAGGCCTCTTAAGCGATGAATATCAGCTAGATCGACACCGAATTGAAACATATGGCTATCATCCTCGAGAATGAGTAAAGATGAAGGATAAAAATAGGATGCATGTAGGCGAGTACAATTTGTTAGCATAGTCTAAGTACTTATTTTTTATTATTAGACTAGTTGTTCTATCTATTCCATTATTCTCTCCTTCATATTTTTAATCTCTCCATCAATTTAGGGGAGTCTTGTTTATTCCCATACCTATAAATATTGTACATGGTTCCTTTGTTTAGAAGAATAAGATGAGATAACATATCTCTATTATTTCTCCTTTATTTTTGCCTCACAGTTTGGTATCAGAGCTTCAATGACTCTGACCTATGTGTGTGCATTTGTAGATTAAGACCACTACGTGGAGAAAAGTATTCAATTCGAAGATCTACTTGGAAACATTTTAGCTAACCGTTTTGAGTGGAAAGAAACTTTTGCATGTTGCGTGCAATAACCGCCAACGTGAAGTTGAGTGGAGAGAAGCTTTCGGTCTCTAGCTACCTATGTGAATATTTAAAATCCCTCAACATAAAAAAACGTGGAATTTATTGAAGTAATCTAGCTGCGTTGAGAGGAGATGTGTGGTGTTGATCTTCACCTACGTGGAGTTTGATCATGTTATGAATTCTTCTTTTTGTGTGGAAAAATATTGTCTGCGTGCAAAAGCTATGTGAGGAGGAACAAGCTACGTAGAAAAGAATAAGTGAGGAGAAACAATCCACTTGCTGCGTGGGTATAGTATGTGGAAATCATAAATCTGCGTGGACATTTGGACTAAAAAAATAACTCATTTGTTGCTACATGAAAGAAGAGTCTCTTCTCTCCTGCTGCATGGGGGAGATACACCAAGCATGAAAAGTTTCTCCTACTAGTGGCCACATTTCCTTAGACGTGATAAAAGGGGAGTTTGCGTCGGAAAGCCACACTGTGTAGAAAATACATGAAGTTGTTGGTGCGTGAGGCAACTACGACCTACAAGGAGACTTCCTAGAGAAGGAGTGAACTCTCTTTAATCAAATGAAAGACGTCTTCACCAAGACAATGAGGAAGTAACTACTACAAAAACTACACCAAATTTTGAGTGTAGATAACTCGATTGATAGTGTGAATAACATGATAGACACTTCTGAAAGTCGAACATCAACTCGCAAGCTAGAGAACACCGTGAAGAAGCTCTTGAGAGCTCGGGTTCTACTTTGCATTGCTCAACGAGCTTCAGAACACCGGAAATCTAGCCTTCGACGAGCTAGTTTGAGGACTTCTTGAATATTTCCTTTTCAATGTCAGTTGCCAAGCAAAGTGAGTACAAGAAGAATTAGAAGTTGGGTACAATGTTGATGTGAAAACAAAGATCGCCCCACCAAGCATCATCGTCTCTCAGCATGTAAGTATCGAGAGCATCCACGAGCTATTAATACATAGTAGTGAGTCATTATTGTAATATCTCTTGAAATAAATAAATAAAATTTTTTTTTTATTTTATATGTCTACTCCAAAGTTGCTCCTCTCTCGATGCTCAGTTGCTTAAAGGGCCTAATTTTACGGCCTGGAAAACCAAGATGTGGAAAATCCTTCAATTTGAAGGATTATGGGGCATCGTGACCGGATCTGTGCCCGTTCCCACTACTCCTAACGAATTAATAAAGTATGAGATGGCTAGTGCCAAATCCTTGATGCTGATAATGCTCAATATCAGTGACGATGTGCAAACGCATGTTTGGAATGTGAAGAAACCAAAGGAGGCATGGGACAAGCTGGAAACAATTTATGAAGCCAAAAATCAGACTAAGATCCTCCATCTTTAGTAAAAATTGCACACCCTCTCTATGGGGTCAGATGAGAAAGTTGAGGAGTTCTTACGTCACGTGGTTGAGCTGTGATTGGAGTTATTAGCACTCGGTGAAATGGTGGACGACAAACTTCTCATGCCAATCACCTTGAGAGCACTCCCTTCTCAATTCCGAGTGTTCATTATGACACTAAATGTCTCTAAAAAACAATGGCATTCAAAGAACTCGTGAATTTGATGCAACAAGAAGATGTCATCAATTCATCCCAAGAGGAGTCTCAGGATAAAGCCCTGTTCTCAAAGCCATACCATGGCCAGAAGAATTGGAAGGGTCCCCCAGAGAATACAAATCAAGCATAACCAAAACAACCACAAAAAGATCAAAATTCAAAGAGGTGTCACATTTGAAAAAATAACACTCACGACACTGATCACTACTGGTACAATAGCTTGAAATAAGGGTCTTCAAGTCAAACAAGCACATCAGGGTGTGAAGATTTTCAAAAAATGAACAACGCCCCCACTAGAAAAAGTAAAAGGGAATCTCGTAGCCAAAGAAGATAATGAGTCTGATGAAGAGACATCAGAAGGAGTACATTCTAGTAATAATCTTTTACTTGTCTCTCAGACTTCATAGACCACAAAGAGAGTCTGGCTGATAGACTCGGTGCAAGTAAGCACATGTTAGGTGACAAGGAGCTATTTGATTCACTCAACGAAGAGCCCACTGGAGATCGGGTTTGGATAGCCGATGACAAAGAGTATGTTACAGAAGGAATAGGAAGAGTCACCATTCCTCTGGGACCATGAAAATGTACACTTACAAAGGTACTATATGTTCCTAGCTTGACTAGCAACCTCCTATCAGTAACTCAGCTATTAAATCATCACCTGAAGGTAGAATTTCTTGTCCAAAATGGCATCAAATCATGTTTGATCTCATGACAAGGTAAGATTATTGCTAGAGCATTTCGAAAGATAATTTATTTTCTTTAGATATTGTTTCATCTTCTCAGCTTTATCTGCATCAACAATACAATCTATTGCACTCTGCCATTTTAGATATGGACACTTGTCGGCTAGTTCATTGCATCAGATGAGTTCAAAAGAAATGGTTCATGGAATACCCAAATTTTCTAGTTCCTTGCCTATTTTCCCTGGTTATCTTGTAGGAAAACAACATAGGATTTGTTTGAGGCAAGCACCTTCCATGCCAAGAAGCGTCTGGAGGTAGTTCATACCGATCTGAACAACCCTCTACCTACTTCATTTTCAGGAGACAAGTACTTTCAACTATTCTTTGATGACCACTCGCAAGATGTGGGTGTTTTCTTCAAGAAAAAAAGTGAGGCCCTTTAACACTTCCAGAACTTCTATCATCATGTTGTGAAAGAGACCGGATAACCTCTTCTTCTACTTCACTTAGATCGAGGGGGATTTCACATCAAATAAGTTCTTGGAATTTCTAACACAACAAGGAGTTAAGCAGCACCTGAATGCTCCCTACACCCCCCATTAGAATGGCATTGTTGAGCATGAAAATCACACAGTAATGGAGATGTCTTGCTGCATGCTAATAACTGCAAAGCTAGAAGAACTCTATTTGGCTAAAGCGATGCACTGAGATAAATTTGTATATCTTCTCAATAGGGCACCGAAAAATATTCTTCAAAATAAAATTCCAAAAAAGGTATGGAGTGGTAGAAACCCATCAATTTCTCATTTACAATTATTTGGCTGCACAACATACATGCATGTCTCGATTCGGAAGAGAAAGAAGGTTGGGCCAAAGATGCTCCCGTGCATCCTACTTGGCTACAACACTAACTCAAAGGTGTATCATCTCATGGATCCTAAGACAAAGAAAATATATGAGATTCGGGACATGGTTTGTGACGAGTCATCATTTGACTCAATAGTATCAACAGAAGATCCACTTCCTACCACCTCTCACCGACTAGTATCCGAATCAGATGATGAGCCTAGAGGAGACTACTCAAAGAAAATAAATGCTATCAGGAGAGCTATTTGTTGACCTTCGAGAACTAGAGAATGTGACTCCACATCAATCCACATGGCAACGTCACAGTTCTTCTCAAAAGTAACCAAGTTCTCGTTCGAAGTGGGTACAAAGCACCGTCAAGGACTCACATATCCAACAACTCCCAGATACATCATCCGGATTCAAAACAAGGAGTCAAACAAGAAATGAGGTAAACTTTGCACTCATGAGTTCACTGATTAATAGCTTCGAGCTAGAAAATGTTCGTGAAGCACTCAGTCAACCTTAGTGGAAGGAAGCCATGGATACAGAATATGACTCACTTATGAAAAATCAGACATGGGAACTTGTCGATCTGCCTACAGGAAAGAAACCCATAGGCTACAAATGGGTTTATAAGAAAAAATATAAGGCAGATGGATCCATTGACAAACATAAAGCACGTCTTGTAGCAAAATGATATGCTCAGATAGAGGGCATCGACTATGAAGAAACCTTTGCACCCACTGTGAAGATCAAGACCATCAGAGTTTTTTGTGCACTGGCAACACAAAAAGGATGGAGACTTCAACAAATGGACATCAAGAGTGCTTTCCTAAATGGTGATCTGAAAGAAGAAGTGTACATGACCCAACCTGAAGGATTTGTTGATGAAGAGCATCCTAAGAAGGTATGTCATCTCATCAAATCATTGTATTGACTAAAACAAGCTTCAAGGGCATGGTATATCAAGATCGATGATCACCTTTTGCAACATGGGTTCACTCGTAGCCCCTCATATTCAAATTTGTATATAAAGAAGGTAGGCAAAGAAATTGTCATTCTTGTTGTGTATGTAGATGATCTTGTGATCACTTTGGCTAGTTCAGAAGATTAGGTTGATATTGTGAAGAATGATCTCAAAAGAACCTTCAACATGAAAAATTTGGGGCTACTACATTATTGTCTTGGCTTGGAAATATGGCAGAAGGAGCATCACATTTTTGTCTCCCAGATAAAGTATGTTAAGACACTCCTGGAAAAGTATAGAATGTCTAATTATAAACCTATATCCACTCCCATGGAAAAAGGCTTGCAACTTTCAAGATTCCAGGACTCACCTCAAGTAGATGCTACACTCTACAAGAAACTTATTGGAGGGCTCATCTACTTGACATATACCAGACCAGATCTATGCTTTGCCATCAGCTATCTTTCCAGGTTCATGCAGGAGCCAAAGCAATGTCACTGGACAACAACAAAGCATGTATTGAGATATGTCCGAGGAACATTTGATTATGGTCTGGAATATAAGAAGAATGATCAATTATTCTTACAAGGATACGTCAACTCGGACTATGTTGGATCTGTTGATGAAAAGAAGTCAACTATAGGATACATATTTCATCTTGGATCTGGACCCATCTCGTGGATAAGCAAGAAGTAGAATGTTGTTTCTATCTCATCCACAAGAGGCGAATATCACGCTGCATGAGGAGCTGTGTGTGAAGTGATATGGTTACGTCATATTTTAGATGATATGGGAATTCCTGAAAAATATTCACCTATTCTCTATTATGACAATCAAAGTGTGTTGAAGCTAAATACGATCCTTAATCCTTTTTTTTGTGAATGAACAAAACATATTGAGATTGATTGTCATTTCATTCGAGAGCATGTCTTGAACCATCACATTCAGCTCCAGTACTATCCTACAGAAGCACAAGTTTTGACATTCTCACAAAATCTCTTGGAAAAGTGAAATTTGAACTTTTCAGGGGTCACATTTGCAAGAATAATGTAATAAGGGGGAATGTTAGCATAGTCTATGTACTTATTTTTATTATTAGACTAGTTTTTCTATCTATTCCATTATTCTCTCCTTCTTATTTGTAACCTCTCCATCCATTTAGGGGAGTCTTGTTTATTCCCATACCTATAAATATTATATGTGGTTCCTTTGCTTAGAATAATAAGATGAGATAACATATCTCTCTTCTTTCTCCTTTATTTCTGCCCCACACAATTTAAGCCTATTTTAGTAAGGTTGGGATATAGTTTGTTATATATTGTGTGCCTTGGCAAAAAAAAAAAGGGGTTAGAGAGAGGAATTTTAGATACATGAGTCTTTGAAGCAATTTTACGCAGCTTTTCCCTTTGAATGTGAAGTATTTTCTACCTTTACAATTATTTGTAGTCTTGTGTATGTTTCCATTAATCTTGTGAATGTTGAATTCCCTGATTAATCATCTTACCCTATTGCAAGTTTAGTATTTCTACATGATATTAATGTGTATGTGTAACTTATCAAGTATTTTTGTGATTATATCCCTCAATACATCAAATTGTTTACCCTTAATTATGTTCGTAAAACTATTGCTCGTGCATCAAAAATTTAATTCCATATCAATTGTGCATGTACTCAATCAAAGACCACATACAAGTTTGGTATATCACCTCAAGTTTTAATTTCATTTTACAATCATCTTTTACCCTTAAACCGCTAGAAAATCAGTTTAGGACACATAAATAAGGAACCAACCTTAATACCAGAGACTCACCTCAAAATAGGTATACCCACAGACCTGAGGTGTTTCCATTGTATCTACGAAAGAGAGAGATAAAATTTGCAAGCCTATAACACCTACAACCATATCTCTACATGGTGAATTTTTGAGAGATAACAGTTTTTGGCACACCTAGTGGGACCATGAATCAAATCTGCATGCAAGTTACTGAGATATTTGGAAGACCTACAACAGATTTTACATCAGATAAAAGTTACTTTTAGATAGCAAGTGGCAACAATCTATTTTAAATATTTAAAGATCTATTTATCAACTCCGTAGGGCTGATTTTCAGACAGTATTGCAGCATGTTCCATGCCTAAAGTGATTACAAGATCATCGGTAAGAGGAATTATACTTTTTTTTTTTTTGGATTGAGCGCAGCGAGGACATGACATGAGAACTCTAGAATCTCAATATATTACATTGTGGTGCTTTATCCATTTGGCTATAGAGTAACACAACTTGGAAGAGATAGATAGAAATGGGGATGCGCACGACACACACAACACACACAAAGCTAAAGGGAAACACACCACACTAAAAAGGGAAAAACACACACAACAGGGAAAGGAAAACAAACCTAAATCACCTATGGTACAATGTGGGGAACACATTTCTTTGGTGAAGTGATATTCTCTTCTCATAGGTTACCCCACGTGGGAAACATTGAGTGATGATGTTCTACTAAGCCATTGACTAGTTCGAGAAATTATCCTCCTCTCCTCAACTACTTATGAAGGTCAAGTACCTTCATGATTATATTTGTACATTTTAGGAGTGATTCTAGATGAGATTCTTCATGCCCAGGCCTTCACTTAGAAATTTCATTGCCTTCATTCTCTTTGAAATCCATTTCAAAATGCCAATTGTCTTCTGCGTTCATCCATACTCTTGATTTTTCACTGAGCATCTCATCGCTGCCCCAAGGCTAGTTTTTGTTTGAATTTCTTAAACATCTTGAGTTCCCTTATTTTTCATACTCATGTTTACTGAAAACCCTTTCATTTGAGGCCTTTAATTTAACATCAAGTGTTATGCTACGTCATGAGGTATTTTTTAATGGGGTGAAGAATCATATACAACCTCATACCTATCATGTATTTCCATAGCTTGAATCAATAGGACGAGACTCATTTCAGTATCTTCAATGCCTTCTACTACATCCAAAATTTCTTGCACAAAGTATTCCTTTGAAGTCACCGACAATGCACCTTTGTATTCATTCGAAAAATATTCACTTTCAAATTCAAGGAAACCATTGGGAGGGATTTCTTCATCATCTCTAAGTTCATCAAATTCTACCACTTCTTTTCAAGAGGAATCTCAACTCTAGGGACCTCAAAACTTTGAGTCTCAAGTTTTGATCTGTAAAGAGTCTTCTTCTTCGAACAAAAAGGAGAAAAATTCAACTTCATCATCATATCCATCACCCATTAGCTCATGAGGAACATAAAACTCTTCACTATGTTTGGTTTCATCATGGCCAACCTCTAAATTGATTGAGGATTTAGAATTGGATTCATGCTTGTCTTAGAGATCCATAACTCGCATCAATAATTTAAGGTCGAGCTCGGGATCTTTTGATTCTTCTACGGCTTTTAGGATTTTTGCACTGATTTTTCTTTCAAACCTTTTAAGGGCACACCACAAGATGGCTTTGTCTCTTCATCGATGACATAATTGAGATTGTCTCCATATCCAAATGGTAATGAGAATATATCCTCTTCCTAGGTAAGCATATAAGTTTATTTCTCCATTTGAGATTCACCTAGAACCATTTCCTCTTCTTCATGCCTCACATCATCTCACAATTTAGGGCTACCCTCTTAAAACTCAAAGTTCCTCAATGCTTCCTCTATAACAATATTCCTCTAGAACGAATGTTTGGTATTATCAAGATTTGGATCTTGTCTTCCTCTTCAATTGTCACAAAATGATTCGTCCTCCTCCTATTTTGGTACAAAATATTGGCTCTTAGGTTTCCTTCATATTGCACCATGTACTTTATCTTCTTTTCTAGAATCGATGTTTCCATGTCTCCTTTCATCGAAATGGTTGCAGAAGACCAATTAATCTAGAGTTTTTCCTCCCAATTGCTAGAAGAACTTCTACTCATTAGAATTCTAAATGAATCTGAAATTTTTCTACCAAGATCATCATCGAAACATTTTTGTCCATAAATTTGGTAAGAGCTACCTCTACATCATTGAATTTCCCTACAATTGGGACTTCTTTGGACTCCATGGAGTAACAAGATCCACCAGGTGGAGTTATGGTGAGTTTGAGAGAATTGACCCTTTACGTAAATTACATTCTCAAAGGCACCAGAATCTATTATGTAATTGTGCAATAAATATTCTCTAATGAGAAGAGAAACGTAGAAAGGGTCGACCTTATTAATCTAAGATGTACTTAAAGCAATCATTTTCATTGATAGAGGCGTATGCAAGTTTGGTAGTAGTCCTTTAAAACTAGGAGTTCCAACATTTGGTTTTTGTTGCTTGCATTTGAACTACTATTATTGATATTTGGAAAAATCTCTAAAAATTCTCAAGATGAGTTTGCAGATATTCGAGTTTTGGAAATCTGCACTTTAGTTTTGTTCGCATGTTCTATGATATCAAAAGGATTAGATGTTGATAGGGCGATGAATACACTAATTTATGAGTTAAGACAAAGCTTAGAGATAGGGGTAGATGCTTAGGGAATGAAGGCTATTTTGAAATGTAAATTGGAAGATTTTTAAGCACTCAATTTTTAAGAAGAGGATTTAGAATTAGAAAAATCATTGGAATACTTACTTGAACTAGCAGGTGACCTCTTACTTGCTAAAGGATCAGGTTTCTCCAAGGTGGATTCCATGTGAGGTGGAAGTGAAGATCCTCTCACCGATTATTTTTATTCATGTAGTCACCATAGGAGGATCTTCATTTTCTTATTTTTCACAAAGAGTGGAGGAAGAGGCTCCTTTTGAGACTAAGAGCGAATGAAAACCACACATGAGATACTAGGTGCATTTTTGTTATCATCCTCATCACCTCTAGAGTACTCATAGAATCGATTTGTGTATTGTTCTCTATTTCCTCAACCTGTAGAAAATCATCCTCTCCGCTTTCTTGTTCAAACTATTCTTCACCTTTTGTAATCCTACAACTTGCATTGATAGGTGGGGTATCCAAGGAAATCCCTCAAGGTTTTCCTGTAATCTAGTTTCTGTTATTAATTTGAGGAGATACTCATTTAAAAATTTCCCTATTCAATGATTTCATTTCATTTGACAATTTTGGAAGTAATGGATATGTTCTCTTGTCTTTTGGATCTTTGAGATTTACCCTTCGAAGGGTTCTTGATCTTTCTAGAAAGGATGATATTATCTTCAACTTCAATGGATAGTCCTTGTGCTTGTGCAAGATCCCTTGGTTGAACCCTCTAGAGAAAGAGTCCTACCTCTGGAGGTTACGCATTAATAAAGAATTTATTGACATTGTTATTAAATGGTGAATCATCTTCTGGTATTCTGTGAAGTAGTCGATCAAAACGGGCCACGAATTCTCTCATAGTTTAATTTTCTTCCTTCTTCATTTGTGCCAATTGAAAAGAAGATCTTGGAAATCCTCAATAGATTTAAATATTTCTTCAAACTTTCACTTGATATCATTCCAACAAGTGATTAATCTAGTGGGTAGGAGGTAGAACCATTTTGGTTCTTTTTCTTGGAGAGATTCTCGTTAGGAAATAAGGGATAAAATATGCAGAATAATCCCTCACAGAATCGCAACAATAGAAAATAATATGCAGAAATTATTACAAATCTCAAATAAAATTGTAGAATAAAATAACACAACATAAAGAGATAGTATTTAACGTGGTTCACCCAATTTGGGCTACGTCCACCAAGAATCACTTGCTCAGATTTTATTACAAGCCACCGCTCTCTCAATATAATACCTAGATCTGTTTGGAGCTATGCTCAAAAACTCTCTGCAGAATTCACATCTCGAATTCAAAACACATCTATGAGTGTTTCATTATTATTCTATCATATGCATAAAACCATATAAATAGACAACTTCTTAAGTAGTTTTACAAAACCGTGGGTATCAAAACCATGGGCAAGAAACCATCCCATAAACCTATGTATCAAAATCCCACCCATCTGAGAAAATCACGTTTCCCGATATATCGGGCACGTTTTAAGACCCAATTTTTTTTTCGGAGGTTGTGCCCCAAACCCCGCTCTGGGGCTATCGGCTCGGCCCTAAACCTCGGCGAGGATACATGAAAAGTGTACAATACTCTTAGTGTACAGTCTTCAACACTTTCACATGTGAAAATAGGCTCCACAACCTAACAATCTCCAACTTGGAGACTAGTTTTCCTCTGAGCAAGCTTCTCAACCCTTCACTAGTTTCGTGAAGACCAACCAAAGCTGAACATAGCTTCAGTTTTTCCCTTGTGACCACCTTGGTCATCATGTCTATAGGATTCTAACTGGTATGAATCTTCTCCAGCTTCAACTTCTCTTCCTTCGAAGCTATCTTAATGAAATGGTACCTTAATTGTATATGCTTTATCCTAGAGTGGAAAGCAAAGTTCTTAGCTAGGTGTATAACACTCTAACTATCACTATGTAACTTTCCTTCCTCCTACTTATACCCCAAATCCTAAAGTAATTTCTGTAACCAAATCATTTCCTTGCTTACCTCTGTGGTAGTAACATACTCAGCCTTTGTGGTTGACAAAGCCACCAACTTCTGTAGTCATGCAATCTATCTTACTAATGTTCCACCTACATTGTAAACATAACCTATTGCACTCCTCATGTTGTCTACATCTCCAGCCATATCTAAATCTACATAACCACACAAAGTGGTGTCTGATCCACTATAGCACAAAACTGTCTCCATGGTCCCTCTCAAATATCGAAGGATCCACTTTACTACATGTCAGTGATCTCTACCTAGATCACTCATAAATCTACTCACCGCTCCCACTGCATGGGCAATATCAGGCCTAGTACACACCATGGCATACATCAAACTACCAACTATTGATGAGTAAGGTACCTTGGACATTTGGTTTCTCTCCTGCTCTGTCTTAGGACACTACTCCTTTGATAACTTGAAATGGCCTGCCAAAGGAGTCCCAACCGGTTTAGCATCCTGCATATTAAACCTCTCCAAGACTTTATTAATATACTCTTCCTGAGATAAATTCATCTTCCGTTCATTCCTATCCCGAGATATCCTCATACCAAGGATTTTTTTGGCTGCCCAACAATCCTTCATAGAAAAGGATTCACTTAGCTGCTTCTTGAGTACTTTTATTTCCTGCATGTTTTTACCTACAACCAACACGTCATCCACATACATACACAGGATAATATAACTGTCATCCTCAAATTTCTTTGTATACACGTAATGGTTAGAATGACATCTAATATAACCTTGCTCCATCATGAATCTATCAAATTTCTTATACCATTGAAGTGGAGCTTGTTTCAAGCCATACAAGCCCTTCTTCAGTTTGCACACCATATCCTCTTTACCTTTGATCTCATATCCCTCTGGTTGCTGCATATATAGTTCCTCCTCTAAATCACCATGGAGAAATGTAGTATTTACATCAAGCTGTTCTAAATGCAAGTCTTCTGCTGCAACTATTCCTAGAACGGATCTAATAGAAGTCATTTTTACTACAAGAGAAAAAATCTCATTAAAATTTATACTTTTTTTCTGTGTACACCCTTTGACCACCAACCGGGCCTTGTATCTTTTCTTGCCTCCTTCTTCCTCTTTGACTCTGAACACCCACTTGTTCTCAGTAATGCTCTTTTACCTTAAGCTAGCTTCACCAAATCCCATGTCTAGTTCTCCATGAGAGCCTCGATGCTCCTCATCCATCGCTTGCTCCCACTTGTTCCCGGCATCTACCCGCATTGTTTCATCAAAGCTCTCTAGTTCTCCACTATCGTGAGTAATAAATAATAAAATAGAAGGAATAAAACATTCTGTGTTCTATTCTTACCCTAGAAGACCTCCTCAATATAGGAGTTTGGGGTTCTGTTGAGGAGGTTCTGAACTGATTCATGTGTCACTTTTCCATCCAAAAGATTCTCTACGCTGCATATTCTTTCTTGGATTATTCCCCATTTTCCTGTAATTGCTACTTATACATGACTTTCTCATTAAATACCACATCCCTAGATCAAATGATTTTCTTGTCCTTAATACTCCAACATTTATATCCAAAGTCATCACCACCGTAACCAATGAAGGTACATTTTTCTAATTTAGTTTCTAGCTTGGTCCTATCATCCTTGTCTATATGAACAAACACCTCACATCCAAAGACTCTAAGAAATGAATAATCAACTTTCTTACCATACCAATCCTCCTCAGGTATGCCTCCATCCAAGGCACTTGAGGGTCCTCTGTTTATCAAGTACACAATTGTGCTCACCACTTCTGCCCAAAAAGAAAGAGGTAGTCCTATATGTAACCTCATGCTCCTAGCACATTCCATTATTGTTTTGTCCATCCTTTGTGACACCCCATTCTACTGCGGAGTTCCTAGAATCATCTTTTTTCTTTGGATTCCATTATTAGAACAATAATCATCAAATTCATTGCTACAATACTCCCCTCCATTATCTGACCTAAGACATTTTAGCTTAAGACTTGTTTCATTCTCTACCAAGGCTTTCCATTTAACAAAAGTGTCAAATACATCAGATTTGTTTCTAATACAATAAACCCAAACTTTCCTTGTTGCATCATCAATAAAAGTAACATAATAACTTGAACCCCCAAGAGATGATACCTGAGCTAGCCACCACACATCAGAATGCACCAACTCTAACTTACTCTCTTTCTTTGTAGGTCCAACCTTGAGAAATGATACTCGCTTTTGTTTCCCATTAATGTAATCCTCATAGAACTCCAAACATGTTTCGTATATCCGGGAAAATCCTTCTTTATGATCTCCATGCCCTTATGGCTCATATGACTGAGCCTATAGTTCCAAAATGTTGTATCTACTCTGAAGCCACAAGATTACAAACATTAGTTATTTAAGTGGTTAAATACAAGGTTCTAACCTTCTTACCTCTTGCCACCACAAGAGCACCCTTGGCAATCTTCCAAGAGTCCGTTGTAAATATCACAAGACAACCATCACTTCCCAACTTCCCTGTCAATATCAAGATTCTTCTTAATGTAGGCACATGTCTGACATCCTTCAATAGCCAAGTATTCCCATTTTGCATCTTAACCCGAATAGAACCTTTTCCAACTATCCTGCAAGGCTCATAATCACCAAGAAAAACATGCCCAAAATATCCTTGAACATAATCAACAAAATAATGCCTATGTGGAGAAGCATGGAAAGAAGCCCCAAATCTAAAACCCAAAATTCAGTAATATTGTGTAAATAAAGAATCAAAGCATCCCGACATGCATTACCCGTTGTAACATTTGCCTCCTTGTTTTCTTCTGTTGTTTCTTCTTGTCTGAAGCTCCCAACAATCCTTCTTCGCATACCCAGACTTTCCACAAGTGCCAACATACTATCTTTCTTTTGGATTTTGACCTTTCTCGATCCTTGGATTTTCCATGGGTTCCTCTATTCTTCTGTCTCCCTCTAGTTTCTATTGTCAAAGCATTCTCTGAAGTAGAAGATTCACAATATATTTTTCTTTTCATTTCCTCGCTTAGAATCACCCTTACAACATCCTCAAACTTCAACTTTGAGTTAGCTAGAACCAAGTTTCTTACCACCATTACCAAGCTATTCCAACTCTTAGGTAAAGAGCATAGAACTAATAAATCCCTAACTTCTTCATAAAATTCTATTGTAACCAAAGCTAGCATATTTACAACCATATTAAAATCATTTAGATGATCTACATCAAGCATGCTCAGAAATCTTCATATTAAACAACTTTTTCATTAAAAATATCTTATTAGAGGCAGAGGTTTTTCATAAAACTTCCCTAACGCATCCATCAGTTCTTTTGTATTCTTTTACTTTGAAACATTAAATAATACCGAAGATGCAAGACATAGCCGAATTGTCCCAAGTGTCTTCCTATCCAGAAAATCCCATTCCACATCTATTATGCTCGAGGGTTTGTTCACCTTCTTATACATTGGAGTATAAAGATCCTTATAATAAAGGTAGTCTTCCATCTCGCATCTTCAAAAGAATGAAATTACGCCCGTTGAATTTATCAACCCTAAATATTCCATCATCTCGCCATAGCTCCCACTCAAGATAAAACTTTTCTCGCAATTCAACACTTCATCAAACCAAACAAGGCTCGATACCAATTGTTAGGAAATAAGGGATAAAATATGCGAATAATCCTCACATAATCGTAACAATATAAACTAATATGCGAAATTATTACAGATCTCAAATAAAATTGTAAAATAAAATAACACAACACAAACAGATAGTGTTTAACGTGGTTCACCCAATTTGGGCTACGTCCACCAAGAATCACTTGCTCATATTTTATTACAAGCCACTGCTCTCTCAATACAATACCCAGATCCATTTGGAGCTATGCTCAGCAAACTCTACAGAATTCACATCCGAATTCAAAACACATCTACAATGTTTCAATATAATTCTCTCATATGCATAAAACCATATAAATAGACAACTACTTAAGTAGTTTTACAAAACCATGGGTAAAAAACCGTCCCATAAACCTATGGGTCAAAATACCACCCATATGATAAAATCACGTTTCCCGATATATCGGGCACATTTTAAGGTCCAAAAATACATTAAAAGTCTACAATACTCTTAGTGTACAGTCTTCAACACTTTCACACATGAAAATAGGCTCCACAACCTAACACATTCCACAAACAATATTACGGAAACATCTTCATGTTTGACTTCAAGAATCTCACATGATGTGGTGATGGCGGCGATGTGTTTTTCAAGAATTTGTGTGTCGTCTCCTTTGAACTTTGGAAATTTATTGTAGGAACTTGTTGGTAGATTGTGAAGAGGAGGTGTGAGAGCGATTGGACCTTTATTCTTTCCCCATGGAACTATGGGTTTGGGTCTTTCTGTTTCATCTCCCATTGTTTCTTCTACTTTGAATTTAGATTATAATCTTGCTTTGTAAATTCTTCTTCCAACCCTTCTTCTAGTTCTTGTTCTTCTTCACTTGGGAAATCAATGTTCAATGATTTTTGAAAGATGGGAGAATTTTTAGGGGGTATGCACGGGAGTTTGAATAAGATTACTAGGAGTTCCACTTGAAGATCCAGATGGGGAAGAGGCTTGAGAGAAGTAGTATGGATTATCTCCGATTCTTTCTTTCTTATTTTACAAAGCCTTGAAATTGGGGTCAACAATTCCTCTCAACCTAATCAACCTAGTATATCTTTTTTTAGCCAACTCTTTGATAAAATCCTATGGTGGCAATATGAAAGGAAACTATGGAATATGAAAGGTCACTTGCGTGAATCAACACTATGTCTTTCAACAATGAATTTACATCAAAAAATTAATTTTTTCAATATTTTTTTTTTGTATTTTTGGATATATATATATATATATATATATGGATTTTTTTATCGTATTTTAGGTGCAATTACTACCAAGTCTTCTCCATTGTGGGTGCCAAAAAATGTTGGTGAGATAAATTTTTGGGTGGAAACATTGGTGGACTTCTTACTAACATCTCTGGGACCCTATGTCCCTCTACTTGGGTGGTGCAACTCCACTTTGATATGAATAGACAAAAATGAAAATTTGTTGTTGGCCAAGACGTCGGGGATCCAATGAGGACACCCTAATGTACCCATGAAAAATTCTTATGATGAATTGTAATGGAGGAATTGTCTCGAAATATGGGGGGAGGGGGAGTGATAAATTAGATAGGGGTAATTAACTCTACAAGTAGAAAATTAGATTCTTTCCAAAGTTAATTAGAATTTTCACATTCACAAATTATAGGAAAGAAACAACTATGTTATAACGTCAATGACCAGAGGAAACCATGCACACAAAGTTGTTCACATACATCTGTCATAAAAACACGAAATACCTTTCTTTATGGCATCTTAAAAAGTTGTACAATACTGGAAAATAGGTAGGTAAAGTGGAAGTAAAGATATCTCTTTTTCCTTTCTCAAAAAATCTATTTCTTGAGTGCACAAAATGGACAACCCTTAAGTAAGAGTATGTCATTACATTATAAAGAATTTCATAGGACTCCTCATCTACTCCCTGGGTGACCTTTCACTTGTCCTTTCAACTCGTGGCTTTTAACATTCCTCGGAAATAAAATTAAGTCCCATTTTATTAGTTTAGGATGACTTATTACATGTTGCACTATAGTCACATTAATGAGTGGGACGATCGTTATGATTGCTCATAACGAAGAATTAGAAAAGGGTTAGAGAAGAGGAGAAATAATGAAGAGAGAAGGGAAAAACACTCCAAGGTATGAATTGGGATACTTTTGCTATCGATGAAGATCTTTCAGATGATGACCGCAACCTCTCGCATGATGCACGGACACCATAGACCATATAATTGAGTGTTTAGAAACATTGTTCGATATTTCCTAATGTGAGCTCAAGAAGAAGACATAAAATTGCCACAATGATCCTTGACACTTGATTAGCTGAACACATCCTTACCAACTCACTTTGAATCACCCATCTCCACGTGTCATGAAGATGGATTCAATTTTGCGCCTTACAATGCTTTGTTTTTCCTCTCGAATACAATTGAACTTAGGATGATGTTTCTAGGACCTCTATGAAGTTATTTTTCCTTCGTTTGACTCATTAAACCATCTTAAAACCCTGTCAAGACTCAAAAAAGTGGTAATATGAGTGAGGATGAGGCCATCTACAACTTTCTACACTCAAAATTGAAACTTGTTATTTTAGACCCTAAGCTTCAAAAGTCTGTTATTTTGGGTAGGATTGATTTTTTGCCTTGGTGTTAGCATTGAGAGGTTCTTATCATGATTGGAGCATGTTCACGATGTTTCAAGGCCAATTTGGAAAATTTTCTATTTTTAGATAGTTTCTTTTTGCTTTTTGCTTTTTTTATTTTTTGCTTTTCGACCTATGTACCTTAGTTTTGCATTTATGTGATTTTCATT
Source organism: Taxus wallichiana var. yunnanensis (assembly GCA_018340775.1). NCBI lineage: Eukaryota > Viridiplantae > Streptophyta > Pinopsida > Cupressales > Taxaceae > Taxus > Taxus wallichiana. Next base: position 1,038,473,992 of record CM031239.1, read on the forward strand.
GTTTTTCTCTTATGGAGGATTTTTTCATTTAAGAAAAGATACTAAAAATAATAAGTGTGTACCGGAGGAACTTAATATTTTTGAATATTTTCTTCTAGGCCTCAACCTCTATAAAATCATCATCTCCGCTTTCTTGTTCAAACTCTTCTTCATCTTTTGTAATCCTACAACTTGCATTGATAGATGGGGCACCCAAGGCAATCCCTCGGGGTGTTCTTGCAATTTGGTTTTTGTTATTTCTTTAAGGAGATACTCATTCAAAAATTTCCCTATTCAATGATGTCTTTTCATTTTCCAATTTTGGAAGCAATGAATATTTTCTCTCATCTTTTGGATGCGAAGATTTACCCTTCGAAGGGTTCTTGATCTTTCCATAAAGGATGACATTATCTTTAAATTCAATGAATAGTCCTTGTGCTTGTGCAATATCCTTGGTTGAACCCTCTAGAGAAAAATTCCTACCTCAGAGGTTGCGCATTAATAAAGAATCTCTTGAAATGGTTATTAAATGGTGAATCATATTCCGGTATTTCATGGAGTAGTTGATAAAAATGAGCCACGAATTCTCTCATAGTTTAATTTTCTTCCTTCTTCATTTTTTCCAATTGTAAAAGGAGATCTTCGAAATCCTTAGTAGATTTAAATCTTTCTTCAAACTTTCACTTGATATCATTCCAACAAGTGATTGATCTAGTGGGCAGGAGGTAGAACCATTATGGCAGATTCCACAAACAATATTACGGAAACATCTTCATGTTCGACTCCAAAATCTCACATGATGTAGTGATGATGGCGATGTGTTTTTCAAGAATTATTGGGTCATCTCCTTTGAAATTTGGAAATTTCTTGTAGGAATTTGTTGGTGGATTGTGAAGAGGAGGTGTGAGAGCGAGTGGACCCGTATCCCTTCCCCATGGAATAATGGGTTTGAGTCTTTCCGTTTCATCCACCATTGTTTCTTCTACTTCAAATTTAGATTATAATTATTCTAGTTCTTGTTCTTCTTCACTTGGGAATTCAATGTTCAACGGTGGTTGAAATATGGGAGAATTTTTAGGGGTTATCCACAGGAGTTTGAATAATAATATCAGGAGTTCCACTTGAAGACACAGATGGGGATGAGGCTTGAGAGTAGTATGGATTATCTATTATTCTTTCTTTCTTATTTTGCAAAGCCTCAAAATTGGGGTCAACAATTCCTCTCAACCTATTCAACCTAGTATATCTTTTTTCAGCTAGTTCTTTGAGAAAATCATGTGGTGGGAATATGAAAGGAAACTATGGAATATGAAAGGTCACTTGCAGGAATCAACAATGTGTCTTTCAACAATGGATTTCCATCAAAAATATTATTTTTTTAATATTTGTTTTTGTATTTTGGGATATATATATATATATATATATATATATATATATATATATATATATATATATTTCAATTCTTTTATCGTATTTTAGTTGTAATTACTACCAAGTCTTCTCCATTTTGGGTGCCAAAAATGTTGGCCAAAAATTTTTTTCGGTGGAAACATTTGTGGAGTTCTTACCAACATCTCGGGATCCTATGTCCCTCTACTTGGGTGGTGCAGCTCCACTTTGCTATGAATATACAAAAATGAAAATTTTTGTTGGCAAGAGGTCAAGGATCCAATAGGGACACCCTAATGTACCCACAAAAATGATTACAATGCATCATTGTAAGGGAGGAATTTGCTGAAAGATGGGGGAAGGGGAGTGAGAAATTAGATAGGGGAAATTAAATCTACAAGTAGAAAATCATATTCTTTCCAAAGTTAATTAGAAGTTTCACATTCACAAATTATAGGAAAGAAACAACTATGTTTATAACATCAATGACCGAGGAAACCATGCACACAAAGTTACACACATTCATGAGTCATGAAAAGAAGCAATCCCTTTCTTTATTGACATCTTAAAAAGTTGTACAATGCTAGAAAATAGGTAGGGAAAGTGGAAGAATAGTTATCTCTTTTTCCTTTCTCAAAAATATCTCTCTTGAGTGCGCAAAATGGACAACCCTTAAGTAAGAGTATGTCATTACATTATAAATAATTTCGTAAGACTCCCCATCTACCCTTCACATGACCTTTCACTTTTCCTTTCCACTCATGAGTACTTTTAACATTCCTAGGAAAGAAAATTAAGTCTCCTTTTATTAGTTGAGGATGACTTTTTTTTATTAGATTAGGTAAAAACAGATTTTGAAGGGATCAAGAACCCTATAAAATCGAAATATAAATCATTCAAAGCCCAAGAGAGAAACAAACAATAAACAAGAGCCCACAGGATAAAAAAGAAACAATATGAGAAGCTAGACCCCAGGAACAGGAAACACCAAAAAGGAGGGATCTCAAAGGAAAGTTGGTCAAAGATTTGAGGATGACTTATTACATGTTGCACTATAGTCACATTAATGAGTAGGACGATCGTTATGATTGCTCATAACGAAGAATTAGAAAAGAAGGTAGAGAAGAGGAGAAAGAATGAAGAGAGAAGGGAAAAAAACTCCAAGGCATGAGTTGGGATACCTCCGCTTATCGATGAAGGTATTTCAGATGATGATCAGAACTCGCATGGTGCACTGGACACCCTGGACCATATAATGAGTGTTTAGAAACATTGTTTCGAGATTTCCTAATGTGAGCTCAGGAAAAAGACATACAATGGCCACGATTATCCTCCTTGACACTTGATTAGTTGAACACATCTTTACCGATCGCTTTGAATCACCCATCTCCACGTGTGATGAATATGGATTCATTTTTGTGCCTCGCAATGCTCTGTTTTTACTCTAAATACAATTGAACTTAGGATGATGTTTCTAGGACCTCTATGAAGTTATTGTTCCTTAATTTGACTCATTAAACCATCTTAAAATCATGTCAAGAGTCAAAAAAGTGGAAATAGTGAGGATGAGGCCATCCACAACTTTCTACACTCAAAATTGAAACTTGTTATTTTTATACCCTGAGCTTCAGAAGTTGTTATTTTGGGTAGGGTTTCTTTTTTGCCTTGGTGTTAGCATTGAGAGGTTCTTATCATGTTTGGAGCATGTTCACAGATGTTTCAAGGCCAATTTTAAAAACTTTCTATTTTTAGAAAGTTTCTTTTTGCTTTTTTGATTTTTGGTTTTCGGCCTATGTACCTTAGTTTTGCATTTATGTGATTTTCATTGTTTTTCTCTTCTGGAGGATTTTGTCATTTTAGGAAAGTTACTAAAAATAGTAAGTGTGAACCAGTGACACTTAATATTTTTTGAATCTGGTCTTCTCAGGCCTTGGTTTGATGAAAAACCCTTGATTTTTTCTGGTTTTTTTGTTTTTGAAGCTCGTGTAAAATCTAGCATTTACCTACTTCCCAGATTGATGGCAAATGATAGAAGAATGCTCGACAGTAAAAATATTTATATGGCTGAAATTTAAAATCAGGGATGCTTCTAGAACTTATTTTTTATGCAGCTTCAAGATGCCTAGGAGAGGAGGATATGCCCAAAGTTTCAATGGGCTTTGCTCAATGGTTTCAAGTTATGAGTAAATCTTCATTTTTCACCACGATGGTTTCTAACAAGCACATGGCCATGGTTTTGGCTTGTGTAAAGCTTTTTTTTGTGTTGCACAAGTGGAGAAGGATGAAAAATGTATGAAATAATAAATGGAAAAGGTATGGAAAGGACAACAATGGAGGAAGGAATAAAATCACAAAGTAGTAGAAGTTTTCTTGAGCGTTTGTGTAAGTGGAAGTGGAAGCAAGAAAAGTAGCAATGAAAAACACAAAACTTGCATATTTCTTCAATTATTGAAGGATCAAACTTTCTTTTCTCAACTATCCCAAACTTTTGGGATGGTTGGTGTAAACAAGTGTAACCCTGTCCCATTGGTCAACTTGGCATGACATGGTTTACAATTCAGAAGAGGGGGCTAGAAAATAACACGATAGTCACCTTCCTGGGTCACATGGATGATCAAGGGCTGAAATGGGAGGGGGGAAATTTTTTTGTCCCAAACATTTAGGAAATTTGGTGCATAAATTTTTCCCATTTTCCATTGGGCCACGCGTTACGATGTGTGACCTGGATGGAGCTAAAATGAAAATTGATGCATGGGGGCTAAACCGCCTTAGTTGGCTCAAAATAGTTCGTGTGAGGGTACATGGGCCTAAAATTATGTTTGGCACACTTTTTTCCACAACCATACCAAATAGATGGGATGGTTGGTGCACAAAAGTGCACTACCTTCTGATTGGGCCATTATTTTAACAAAAAAAATCGCTAACTCCTTTACCTTATGGAGTAACTTTTCGGAGCCAGTAACTTGAGTTCCCGAGGGATTTTTTTGACATTTATTTATATTAAATTACATAAAAATGGCCTCCTTAACACAATGGTGGGATTTTTATACCATGATTCTTTCTTAAACCCCATAAAAATAGGCTTTTTCTTAGGTATCAAGGGTTATGCATGCTGAAATCATGCTATGGGCGTAATTACTTGGGTCTTGTAAAAATGTGAAACCACCATCCTCTAAAGCTCTGAATTATATTTCTGATGATATATTTTTGGCCTCCAAATCTTCACAAAGCTCCCAAAATCACTTCCTCGAAGCTCGGGAATGTTCTTCAGACTGCACTACTTCACCCTCCAGGACCCACTTTTACGAATCCCCCAAAACTTTTGAAACTTCCCGAATATTCAAATAAAAATTGCACAAAATTATTGGCTCTCTCGATACACCTCCTTGATGAGTTTGAGTCCTTCGTTCTTCTCTCGGGGTCGTGTACCAACCTCAAGAAGATCGAGAAAATCCCTTTCCTAAACTTCACAGAGAGTTTGTCTTGAAGAAACTCATTTTGGAAGTGCTTACATAGACTTGATATCCCTAAATCACCTATGAACATTATGAAAACACACATTATACCACTCAAAAGTAAGGTATTGGACCGACACAAGGGTTAGGGTGATCTAGGGAGGGCTGGGATGACCTTTAAGCAAAAAAATCCATTGTGGGGTATGGTTGTCATGCTTTCATGTATGAATTTTTCCCTTGCAAAAATCATGTCAACACAAAAAAATCCAAGTTAATCTTTACTTTTCTTATAGAGCATGCATATTCTATGGAATTATAATTTCATGTCATCGTAATTTTAATTGCATTTACCTACAACACATGGCATACAAGACATCTATCTTTCAATCAAACAACTTGGCAAAGCACTTGTTGATCTCCATCACTCATTTATTTATATGTAGGATGGGGTGTTTTTTTTTGCATTGAATATGTTTGCATTTTATTTATTGTTCTACATGTATAATTATTAAAATGAACTATCATATGTCATTGAGATATATGGAAGCCTTACTTCATCTGTAGGTAAAAAAGAGAGATCAAACTCAACTATATAATTAGAATCAATGGTGAACAATCAAGATAGCTTCCTTTCCTTGCAATAGCCAATTGTTGGCTAACAAATTCCACTATACAAAATACAACACTAAAAATGAATAAATGTGGGTTTGAAAGGGCTAGGATGAAAGAAAACTAAGGAAAGATCAAATATTTCAATATAAAAGACAAAGTAAAGGCATTGTATGTGTAACAACCCAAAAATCACACACGCGAACAACACAGTAAAAGACAGGATAAAAAAATTTTGACTTGCTTCGACACATAACACAACACAACATGTCGTCACAAAGTTACAACCAACTCTAGGAACCACTTGTTACGGGGATGACCACAAGGTCAGCACGGAAACGTTCACACCCAAAAGGATAATACACTTTTTCTTTTTGACAGGACAACATAGAAGTCCAACCACATGACACTCTCACAGCTAGGGCAAACCACAATGAGATATTCTTGAGGGTTATTTATTTTAAAAAGACATCTTGCAATTCTTAACTTACATTTTCAAGGAGGCTCAAGATAAGATTCATACAATTCATCTTACCAAGCTAAGTTTATTCTTTTGACACTGAAAATCATCCTTAAATCTTCTCTATTATGACATTAATCTGCTTAATTCGTTTATTTAGAGAAAGGGGGAATTTAATTCCACAAGGCCATCTATTAAAACTTACGCTACTAGAACTTGTTCATGCCCATATGACAACATGGGTTTGCGTTCAACATACTTAAGAGAAGAAAGACAAAGCACCTTGGAAAATGGTTAGAGGGAAAAAGGTTGAGTTGGAATCATCTTCAAGACCTCATTAGCTATTACCAAGATATAATTGAAACTTGAAAACTTAACCAGAATTATTAAATATTTTACTTGGGCTTTACTAAATGAGTTTTATAAAAATAAAACAATTTACCATCCAAAGGCTAAGAGATAGATTGTGTGGTTTCTAAAGTGTTATCTCCTTCTTATTAAATCTTATTATCTTCCAGAACAATCCATAGATTTCCGTTAAGTTCGTTTAAGAATTTCACCATGAAAGGGATAGTGTTCATGAGTGTAGCTAGGGATATCAAGTTATATAGTGTTACTTAACAAAGGATAGTTTCATCTTTGCTCACTTATGGAATTACATGCTCTCAAGTTGGTCACCTCTACACCAATTTATTTGCAATATAAATTTTAGTTTAACTTCTATAAGTATTGAACAACCCATTTTATTTTACTTATAACACACTATTACTAAGTCTTAGAAAGATTTAACTCAACATTTAATCGCAGGGATAAAGTTTAGCATTATTCATTTACGAAAACGAAACAAGGTTACATCAACTCTTAGAATACCGATAATCCAATAAGGTCACTCAACAAGCGGTAATCCAACTTTCTTTTATTTTCCAAGATAGACAGACAATTCAAGGTTCCAAAGTTAAGATGACAAAAACCATGATACAATAAACTAAGATATTGCTCCTCTTCTAAATTTTCCACTAGATGTTATCAATAGTTGAACAATATAAAAAGGGTTCATGCAAAAGAACTTCTCAACTGAGGTTGATGTACAAATCTACAAGTCTATCCCTCATCTACTCGCAAAATCCATCTGCAGCAAAGTTGTTCCACAAGAGTCAGTTCGCGAGAACTGAGCAAGATAAGGCTACACAAAACCACCATAACTATTATCTAACAATACCACAAAAGGAAGCACTTTATTACAAGAATTGGGTTAAACCTCTAAACACTATCAACACATCAAGTTATAATAAAGTCTCCATCATGCCAATCAAAGAAGGAGAAGACCTTGTACTTCAGTTAGGAGTAAAAGCAACGAAAGTATAGCAATCGTATGAGAATGGCCCTTGGCCCTATAAGGAGAAAATAACAATCTAGCAAAAACAGAATTCCGTCAAGTAAGTAATTAAATAATAATTACAAGATTGAGATTTGATATATAGACCAACCATCTAGAAATTTATCAAAGGTACCAACGCATAGACTAAAATAATATATTTCTAAAAGAACAAGAGTTGATAGGCCCAAGAAAGGGGAACCACGGGTTTCAAAAATTAACACAAAAAGCCATGTATAATTGAGTTTCAAACCGTAAATCAAATAGAGTATACACACAACATAAGTTTCAAAGTGAATGCAAAGTATACTGGTTTTGGCCATTAACTACAAAGATTTTCCAATCATTCAAGAAGGGTCAAAGTCTTGCAGGCTAGTAGCATACACGCGAGAGAAGAAGGGAGTTCCGTCAAACAAGAGTATACAATAATGTCATCAACAATTTTATAACACTAAAAATTTGCAAACCTCCACAACAATTCTAATGTTTGGTTAATTTAAAATAAATTTCCCATTTCCCAAAACAACCATATTTTAAGGCAACCCTTGGTAACACAGTCAACCATCACACATAGATACAAGCATAATTTCTAAGTGACATTATCAAGACAAAACCGTCCGCTATGAATCCATAAGACTATCAAATGAAAGATGAGTTTTTCCCAAAGATTGATCACATTTAAGGAAATTTCCATCACAAAATATTAAGGTAATTACATGCATAAAAACCGACCAATATTAATTAATAGCGTTAACATTACAAAGGAGAAATAATGCAAGTTAGGAAAAATAGAAGAGCGCCATCAACAACAATTCCGAGAGGGGGATTAGACCCAAGACTATTCTAGTGTCAACGAGGTACTAGATTCGCACAATGAAACCTCGAGCTTAGTTGATCCGAAAAGCTAGTTATGGTTCAAGTTGATAGGGATGGTCAAGGTACTTCTTGAGGATGGCCTTAAAAGCCTAGAAACAAGATGAAAGATAATATAAGGGTCTAAACACGCGAGACGGAAAACACATTGCACACAAACCTTTTCATTCTACAAGTTTTAATACCGAAACTCTAAGCTGGCTAGCCCAAGCATTGATCACACTAATCCTACGACCTTCCTTTCTCGATGCCAAGAGGTTATCAAAGGGACTTGCGAAGGAGCTAACAAAAACGTCAAAAGACAAACTTGGGTGCTAGGGAGGAGCTTCATAGTTGTCGTAAACTTACTTCCATGATATCGAAAATACTAGTTTGATCCACATAATAACTTGCAACTCAATCGCAGAGGAGAATTAATACATAAACAAACAGACGAAGGTCTATCACTCAAGCAAGAGAAACATAACACCCAGGGGAGAGGGCACACGCATCCTTTCGACCAACATACTGACAACGATAAAAGCTAAAACAAGAAGAAACAAGCAGAAAGGGGAAATCTCCCATCATGACATCCAACTAACAAATCAATGCAAGGAAAAAGTGGTTCGATTTTACAATAATTTTAAATAAAATAACAGTAGAAAAGTGTAGAAATATCTTGCCTTTTTCTCCAGATTCAGAAGGTTTCATGGACACCGCCCGGACCAGCAACAACAACCCAAGCCTAATCCATTTTCTTCAAGCTCGTTGGGCACCCAAACATCGAACATCTTCACGTTGGCACAGGTAGGAGTTCACGGCCAAGGTGGGTGGTCTAAAATACTTGCCATCATCCTCCCAACACCGCTCCAAAATTAGCCCTAGAACTTCTGTAGGCCCCATTTTTGGCAATTGAACTTGATCCTTCATCATTCATCCAAACACCTCCACCATCTCCATATGCATCTGATTGTTTCTGATTTGGACCTCCTAACCTTGGTGCTCTCATATTAGGAGCAGCCCTAGTCTGAGACGAAGCAAAAGAAGATGGCTTTAAAACAAAAAAAAATCTCTTATTCTGAGACTCCATATCCATAAAACAGTCCCTAGACTTAGCATCCTCAATTAAGGCTGACCAGTCACTAGATTGCTTCAATGCAGCTGCTTTGCCCTTAACCCAAAGTGCTCTGCGAGCTCGTGCTAGTGCCACATTCATGCGGCGAATATCAGCTACAAAGCCAACCCCATGATTTGAAGCTCGGACACAAGACATAATGATTACCTTAGGCTCCTGGCTCTGAAAGGCATCTAACATAATGATATATAAACCTTTTCCTTCATCGATTTGAGGACAAACATCAAACCCTCGGTGTAAACATTTCAATTTGTAGCTTGTAAGGTGTGATAATTGAAATAGAAACCTTTATGCCTGCCAACTTAGTGACTCGTTGAAGAAGCTCATATAATTGCAAAGCAATTTGTGCTTCATGAATATTCGATATGAAAGCAGATCCACACCTATGAGATTCTCTTCCATGAGTTACATCGTAAAACAAGCGTAAAGGTTTCAATAGAGAATCTTTGAAATAAACTTCATCAGGTCTCCTAGTAACACTCTCACTGTCACATAGTCGATTCTTGATAGAAATATCTTGAAGGAGAATCCCGAATTTGAGGATGCATTCAATCATCGAGCAGAAAACAACAGAGTTGGACAACTGCTTCACTGGAAGCGCTCAAAAGCTTCGCGATCGCAACATGCCTCGCACACTGGCTAGTGTGTACTGCTATCTCTGAGCAGATATCTAAGCTATTCATCCTTTTTACTTCATAAGGAAAGTAGCAGCCTCTAAGAAGAATGTGCAGACAATGTTCTCTCTGAAAGAAAATTGCCAGACTATATGAACTATGTACAGACTCGTGTTGTGATTTTGGAGTCAAAATAAACTACTCACAAACAAAACAATGGTATTGCTTGGAAATGCATGGAGATGGAAGTTTTCGAGCTAGGAAGCAACTGCGACTGTTGCAGGCCGCTGCTGTGGATCCTTGACAAGAACACACCTCGCAGCACCCAAGGAAAGTGGAGGTAACACGCCTACTTCACTGGCTTGTTTCCATGCCCCTCCTCCACAAGGAACCAGTCTCCATCTACAATCCCACGCGGCCAGCAACAAGGCAAGAGCCCAGATAAAAAAAAACAGTTCATGAGACCACACAAATCCTTCACCACACAAACTCACGCGTCCAGGACAGAGTAAAGCACGCAGACCACGGAAGACAGCAGAAGATTTGCAAATCCAAAAATAAATAAATAAAAGGAAGATGTGTGGCCACCAGCAAGGAGAGTCCAACACGCCAAAAAGGGACGGGGTTTTTAATGCAATGGCAGGTGGCTATTAAAGCCACCCACCTCCAGCCAACCAAGGAAACAAAGTCAAAGACATTAACATTCCAATTTAACTTATGTTTCCAGTCGGATCTATGCCCCTTTTTAAAAATCTCCTTTTAACATTGAAGTCGCTATTTTCCAAAACATAGCTTCATATCAAATCTCACAATGATCTTGACTCCATGGGTCTTGATTAATATAATGCCTAGGTTGTGGCTTATGTCAAAGTCGAGGTCTAGGTTATACTGATTAGAAACGTCAAGTCTTACCTTAGGAAAAAAATTGAAGTCCTTAGATATAGTTAACATGATATCAACAAGATACCACAAGATATGATAGCAAATCATAACTGCAACCACTTTATTGAAATCACGAAGATAGAATAAAGACTGAAACCAAGCCACTATGTCAAAGATCAAATGAACTCAAGGTAAGATTGTCAAACAAAAAAATGTCAACTAAGGTCACAAGGCAATAACAAAATTGAATACGGCAATGGCGTCATTGATGTGATATCCTTCTTTAAATAGGTTAACGCACAGGACATTACACAGTCCACACACAAAGGTGTCATTGTGACAAGGACTAGGGTACACGCCAAACGGGGCATTACAGTATGATTAAATTGAATCTTCTCCCTTTCTTTAAATTTTGGTTTTTGTACTTGATTATTTTTGATAAAATAAAGAATTTGAAATTCTTATACCCTTTTGTTTGTACCCATGTCACTTCATTTATTCTAGTGCCACGACAAATCCTCTCCATTTTCTTCGCAACAATTTTTCATATAATCTAGTAACCTTCTAAGCCAAAACTATAAAAAAAAAAATTACAATCATATAAAATATGTACAGATTAATGATGTAGCACGAGTCATGACATGGTAAACATGAAGTCAAACAATCTAAAAATGGCTTGCATCATAAATTCTAATATCCATATATGGTTTGACATGAAAGTATAATATAAATGTTCAACTTGTTAAGGAACCTCCTCTACACTTGTAAACAAATGTTTCCAAATCCGAATAATGATATTCCTCATACTTTGATTTCACTTAAAGGGTAACATGATCTATTGGAGTTATAGCGAGAGAAAATTTACAAAGTTTCATACGATTTTGTAACAGGACATAAACATGTAAAGAAACAAGTGTGATTACAAGTCAACGCGGAAATGTTGATTTTACAAATAAACATTGGGTACAAAATTACATGGAAGCACCGTACAATATATTATTGAAAAGATATAAATATAAATATTAACAAATGCATTATACTCATGTTTAGTCCATAAAAGATAAAGCACTTGAAATATTTTGTATTCATGAAAGTTCAAAACATTTAACAAGCTTAAAATATAATGTGTACATGGTTATAATATAAATTCATAAAATACTTATAAACTGAAATAATTTGTATAGAACTATTTTTAAAAATGAGAACCAAAGTACATTTTCTATTAGTATTTGACCAAAAAGTACAATACTTAATTTTCACTCCTTTTATAAATATAAAAATTCAATAAAATTAAATATCAATAATTTTAAACTAAAAGTTTTAAATTTTAAAAAAATCCTAAAACTAAAAACTAAAAATAAATATTAATAATATACTAATATTAAATTAATTTTAAAATATTGTTTAAATCCACCCACTTATAAAAAAATAAAAATAAAATAAAATTTTAAAAAAACTGAAGTTCTACTTTATATTAAATCTGCCTAAAAGTAAAGGTCTATTTTCTATTAATACGCAAAGTAATAGACTCGATAACTAAATCAAACAAGGCCAAAGCAACGGAGAAGGGTGGACAGGAAAATCAAGTGGTACCAGCAAAATTGTATTTGCTATCCACAGTCAATGGCAAATGCAAAACCGTATTAGGCTTCAGTTTAAACATGTCTTAAAGTTACACATATTTGATCACACAGATAACTTACAAATCCATGGATAAGCTTGGTAGTGGTAAGCCTATTATGAGATATATCCCTTGTGAAAGAAAAGCAAAAACAAAAAAACTCGATGGAATGATGAAAATGACAGGTTTGTCTTTCTCTAGTTCAGTCGATGTCTTAACCACCAAGTCATTTGAATTTTAGGGCCATGCCAAGATATATTTCTATTTCGGAAACAACCGTACACAGAACCGTGGGAGTCCATGGCATTTCAATGCATCATAGAAATTTGTATGAACTAAGAATCAAAATTACTTATGACTTTTGGATTCCATTGAACTACTCTGGTCACTTGTGGACATTGATATGGCCGACACAAACAACTCTTCTATTTAGTTTAGTGTAATCTAGATGAGATGCACCTCAAATCCATGCATATGAAAAATTTGTAACTCTTTCAGAAAAGTGCAAGACATTTTTTTGTCTTTATTTTCAATAAAATATGGTCTTTAATCTCATGGATACCAATAAGGATCACTGAGCACAAAACTTGCAATCATTTGTAGTTTAATGACATATAGCTATTATTGCTTGACAATTTTTTTCCTTTTTTATTTGACACAAAGCAACTCTTCAATTTATTTTTTTGCATTCTAGAAATTAATACACCTCCAATTCCTCCATTTGAAAATTTTGTATTATGGGATTTACTCCATATCTAGAGAGAGCCAAGGCTCAATTAAATTCAATCAACATGTTCATTCTATAAAAGAGTACATTATGTAGAGAGATGACCTCTTAAAATTTAGGAGTCAAATCTTCTCAAATCCCTGTAAATCTTTCACAACCCAATTATCTCACATAATATCCCTTATTCTAATGTGAGTGTTACACTTACTTACGTTATGTGTTATTCTATTCACTTATTATCTACACACATGTAGACACTAATCAACAATTAATAATGTGGAGCATCAAGTCCTAACCTAAGCACCCATGTGAGGATAATTCTTAACATTCCCCCAATAGTGCAAACATGGAAGTGAATGTCATTTTGGAGCTGCATTGTTTCTATTGCATTCATCTTTCAAGTTGCTGCTGAAATTTGAGGTGCACTTAATTTTAGCATTATAAATCATCATCCCCTTTAGAATGCAAAACAATGTAAATGTTAGTTTCCAACGATATTGCATCCACTTACAAGTAATAATAACACCCAACCCACAATTTTTTTAAAAAAATATCCTTTCCAAAAAAAAATTCCGATGTTCCAAAAATATTTTCCAAAAAATAATTCCCTTTTGGAAAAAAATGTTTAGAAGAAAATTTTACCAAAAGTATAGGCTTTGTAGTACTTGGTTTGTGTTGAACCCTTGTTTTGCTCTTAAGTCCAACTCTTCACAAAATATCTTCTTACGATTGGATTATTGATTGTTTCAAATATTAATATGTAGAAATTGATATCTAATTTTTAGATATTATGGCTTCCGGTTTTAAAAACAATAACAAACACATTTTATGATTAGGTGTCATTTGTGTTGGAATATGCATGCAATGTATGAGTAATTTCTCTCGTGGATGAAGGTTAATGATAGAAAATAACATTTTGGTTATTCATGCAGTCCGTAGCTTTTTAGTTGAGTCATATTTTTAGGAATTAAATAAGTTGAATAAAACAAAAGAAATCTATTTTAAAGCATGCACAACATGCATTGTTTTTAGACTACGCAATTTATTTCTAGAAAGCTCTGTTTTAGAGATTAAGGTTGTTATTTTTAGAGAAGTCAATTTTATATATTAGAGAGAAATTTTATTTGTTATAGATGAGTGTAATCTGCATAGGCAAAAATACAGAGTGTTGCACACACAAATTTGAATGGTAATGACCCAAATCTCGACAAAAGTGAAGAAATTAATTATTTATGCACAACGGTGATGGTTTGAGTAATTAATTTTTTTATTTGCAAGTTATTTTATTATTTGTTATGTTGTTCACTTTATAAGACTTCGTATTTTAAACAAATTGGTATCACAACAGGTGTTATCCAATTTTTCTCCTCAGACAAAATTGAACAAACATGACCTTTCACAAGAGAAAATTGGAGAGATTCATTCGGTCATGGGAGCTTGTGTTTCGGGATTGGACAGTCAAGTTGCAAGCAAGGGTCAACAATGGAAATGCAAGGTTGGAAAAGGAACGAAAAAGGTCCAAATTGGCCAAGGGAATGTTGAAGGAGATCAAATCTCGAGAAAGAAAGGATCAGATGAAATTGACTAAGCTCAAGGAATTTGGGTTGAGAAAGACAAGTATCTCATTTTGCAGTGTCGAGAAAAGCATGGGGGCCCAAGCCCAAAGTTTTAGGGACGTCGCGCATTCGTCACAATGAAAAAGTCCAAAAGGAAAACTTTTGAAATTCCGAAAGTCTGAAATTTCGACTTTCGGGTTTCATAGTCCGAAAAGTCCAAAATATACTTTTCCTTTTTACATTCTTTTCATAGGAAAAATAACTAGTGATAAAATGAATGAATGCTATTTGTTGTCTTATTTGCAATGGAATTTGAAAATTGATTTCAAAAGAGCTAATAGAAAACTACAAATTTCATATCAAATTTTTGCTTACAAAAAACAACAAAAATACAATCACATGTGCACAAACCAGACCATTGCCATCAGGGGTTAAATTTGATGGTCACCCCACCCGTCAAGAAAAAATATTGTGACAATTTTGCAATTAACATCACCTTGCATGTGACGTTTAATTTTTAATTTTGAGTTTCATGATTTTCATATAAATATCAACATTTATATTTTCACATAATAACACTATATGAAATAGAGATATTGTGCGCAAACACGAAATATTATTCTATTATAAATATATATTAACATAGCTATAAAACAATAACATGTCATAATTTTGTACACGCATTTAATTTAAGATCATAATCATCCAATGAAATAATTTGTATAAAATGTATAACCTAATTTAGCATTAAAAATTAAATTTTCAATATAATTTTTATAATACAAAACAATATACATAAATTAAGAATTGATTGTTTTAAAACGATACTTGATGAAAGATAATATATCTTTTCTAATAGTGAAGTCAATTAATGCAACATATTTGACAATACTTAGATGGGCTTCACTATCATATCATCCAAATACACGTTAAAATGTACATTCAAAATAATCAAATGTATAATATCATTTTCTAATCAAGAAAACATTTTAAATAAAGTATTATAGCATCCTCAATACACACTAACATATATTTGAAAAATCTCAAACATATATCACACATATATTCAAAAAGATCAAATGTATATCATGGATTCACCACTTTTGACTTGAGAAAGTACCCTTAAATAATACATTTAAGTAGTGTAAACAAAATATCTAGTGTTTGTGGGATCTTATGAAATACACCATCATTACAAATATGTCAACATAAAACATTCTAAGATATTTTAAATCCTTCTTTGTTTGACATCTTTCCAAATTTCATAAACCCTATTCCAGTCCACCATTGATATATGAAGTCTGTCAATGAAACTCGCATCAAGGCATCCAATCTTTCCAATGAGAGTTTTGTTCTTCGTATATCTTTTATTATATTTTGTCTTGAAAATCCTCTCTCACATGCAACTGTACTTATCGGAATGGTAAGTATTGCTTGCCATAGTTTTGTCATGTTTGGAAAGCTTGTATGTGAATATGTGGCACAAAAAACCCTCCAAGCCTCCCTCCTTCACAGAATCCTTCACAACTAAAGCGAAGAGTATCATCAAAATTATACAAATCTTTTGAACAACCTTCAAAATTAAAAAAGGTTTTCTTCTCCCTCACACAAAGTATGTTGTAAGTGTTCAAAAAAAATTTAGAAGCCACCGCTTTGAGTTGTCTTCTCTAGTACATGCGTCCTCTAAATAATGACAAGGGCTAAACAACTTTATAGAATGAACAATGAAAGATCTAGGAATCTTTCATTTAAACACTCTACAAGTTTTTGAACATATTCTTTTGCAAGTTTCTTATAGCTCTCTAATGACCCATCAATGTGAGGCTTCAATGTTTGTTTTGGTGCATCCACATATCATCACACACATTTAGAATTGCCACCAATCAAAGTTCATGGCTATGAATGTGTCCATGTTTATCAATAATCTCTAAATAACCATATTTAGAGGTCTCAAAAATTTAGACAAGTAACTTGTGCCATTTGCAATTTTTCGATCCTTAGAAATCACCCGATCAAAGTTTGTATATTAGAATCAGAACGCTCGTAAAAAGATGTCTTAGAACACGTTAAAACCTAACACTTATCCGGAAAATTGTGACTAATTTTTTTGTTAGAAGTAAAGATAAAAGGTTACAAGGGTGTTAACCCTAGGGTACATTAATTTAATTTACACTAAAAATCTCAACTTGCAAAATATAGATCAGTCTAGTTAAACGATTAAATATTTTTATTTACTTTATCTTTAAGGTCAATTAATTAAAATTCCTTTAGTAAGGTGCCCTAATTTAATTTACTTGGTTAAGTGTTTTCTCCTCTTTAGTTAATGTTCAATCCTAATATGGTTAACCTCATGCTTAATTAATTTAAATTCATTATCCTATTAACTTAGAGTCCTTTTTATTAACTTCCTAAAGCTTACTAAGAACTAACAATGACTTGCACCCTAAGGCAATTAAATGGCCCCATTCCCCATCTACACATACTATTAAAGTTCATTTAAAACACTATAAAAATCATTCCTACCAAACAAAAGTAGGGTTGATCCTCCACCCTTAGATCAAATCATTCATGACCACTAGATCCTAGGGTTCCAAACTACCCTAAAATTCCTTATGAATTTTTATTTAATCTCTTTCTTTACCTAAGTCTCCTCATTTGGTCACTTTTTCCTTTGTTAAAAATTACAGGTTGGAGCAAGGAAGCCATGAGAACAAGGGAGGAAGAACTATGGAGGATTCTACAAGGAGATCAAGCTTAGATTAGTTTAGATTGTAGTTTTATTGTTGTAATTTCTCCCATGCAAGGATTGAAGGGATTTCCTTTACCAATTTGGTTTTATTTCAAGACTATTTGTATTTGGGGTTCTCTATTTGGGCAAACCCTACCCCATTAATAAAAATGAAAAAAGTGCTTTTAATTTACCATTTGTAGGTTTAATTTCTTTATACAACAAGATTTGAGCATTATTTGATTGTTGGTAGTTTCTTAGGTAAATTTACAAACTTAAAATTTAGTATATACAAGTTAAATTTTTCACAAGCATGGATCCGAGAAGTTTTTCTCGTAAGTGATAGAACCACCACCAGAGTAGGCAGCCGGTGGTCTTGAGACCACCGCCCTACTGGGTGACAAACCATGAACCACCGCCCTATTGAAGTGAGTTCGTGATCTCTACCTTTCATGAGCGGTGGTTACGAGACCGTTGCTCTGCACAGAGTGGCTGTCCTATTTCTTAAAAACAAAACCTAAAATATGAGATTTTCACAAAAACAAAAGTTACTACAATGTTCTAAAATACATTTTGAACTTGATTTTTATGCACCTAAGGTTCTCTAGTTTTGGGATTTCATTCCATTTTTTCATTTCTTAGTTAAAACTACTCATTTTAAAGCATTATCTATTCCAATAAAAGCACAACTACTTACAAGGTCATTTTCATTTTTATTACTACAAAATGCAACATTCCCTATCTCAAATTTGTTGTCTCTTTCATTTTCACTAAAACTCATATATTCAAAATAACTACAACCACTTTGTTACACATTCAAGTTTACTATGCATACATTTTTAACATCTTACAACTTCTATATTTCTTCTTTCTCTTTTACCATAATGCAATTTCACAATGAAAGTAAACTTTCTTTTCCCATTGAGTATAGCTCATTTATTTTTAAAACCAAGGACTTCTTTTCTCACAAACAAACTAAAACTTCAAATAAAGACAATAGCTTTCTTTTCTATTTCACAAGACTAACTTTACAACACAAATATTTCTTTTTTTTTTTGTTTCTTTCAACATACAATACAACTTTAATAACAAATATTTGAATGCAAATTTCCTTCACAAGATCAATACAATGTCCTCCACTTGAAGTGGGAAATCATACAAGAATGTAAGCTAAAAATGGAATACAATATTACAAGTTCCTCCACTCTAAGTGGGAATAACACTAAGAAAATTTTATCACAAGAAGGATTTTATTAGGGACTCCAACAAAAGCTCCAAGATTCACAACACCAACAAGAGAGCTCCTTCATGATTTTCTTGATCCACAAAAAAATGGGGGGAGAGGCAACACTCTCCACCCAACCAAAATATCTAATGAGGAGGAGAAGCCATCCTCCTCATTGGCCCCCGAGCCCCAACCACATTACAATGAAAAGTGGATCCAACACATGGGAATAGCTAGCTTCCACATCACAAACTAATTATTTTATAACCATTTCAAAACACATTCAACTCAACTACAATACAAGAAGGAAGAACAACAAAATAAACAAGGTGTAACACCCACAAAAATGATGTTCTAGGAAAACGCTAACACCTAACACTTATCTCAAAAATTGTGATTAATTTATTTTGTTACAAGATAAAGGTAAAAGGATAGAAGAGGTTATAAGGATGTTAATCCCCTAGGTTACAACAATTAACTTACACCACTAAACTCAACTTTACGATTGAAGAACCAGGTCTAGTTAGAAGGTTAACATATTTTCTAATTCCCTCTAGGGTCCATTAAACAAATTTCAACTAGGAATGTGGCATAAAATTAATTTACTTAATTAAGTGTTTTCTTCTCCTTAATAATATTAAATCCTAATATGGTTAACCTCTTGCTTAATTAATATAAAATCATTATCTTATTAACTTAGAGTCTTTTCTATTACTACCTAAATCTTGTTAAGCTTGTTAAGAACTAACAAAGGTTTAGCACTCTAAGGAAATTAAATGGCCCCATTCCCCAATTACACATACTAATAAGGTTTTAAAACAACATTTATAAAATTCATTCTCACCTAACAAAAGTAGGGTTGATCCTCCACCCTTAGATCAAATCAATTTTAACCACAAGATCTTAGGGTTCCAATTAACCCTAAAAATCCTTATGAATTTTTATTTAATCTCTTTCTTTACCAAGTCTCCTCATTTGATCTATTTTCTTTGAGAAAAATTATAGGTTGGAGAGGAGAAGCCATGGGAGCAAGAGAGGAGAAACTATGGTGGATTCTATAAGGAGATAAAACTTAGAAGGTTTAGATTGTAGGTTTAATGTTATTATCATTTTCATTCAAGGACCGGGAGGGATCTTCTTCCCTAATTTGGTTTTATTTCAAGCCATTTATATTTGGGTTTTAAAACTTGGGGCAAACCCTACCCCATTGTTATAAATGAAAAGAGTGTTTTTAATCCACCATTTGAAGGTTTTTATTGCTCAAATCCATGGGATTTGATCATTATTTTCTCTTGGTAGTTTATTAGGTAAATTTACAACTTAGGAAATCTACCCAACACCCAACAAGCATTCCAAAATACTAAAAAAAAATCACATAAACACAAAATAAGGGAATTACATAAGCAAAGGTAAGGCTCCTACCTTTCCATAGTAGAGCTTGTTCCAAGAGTCAATCTCCAAGCTTCTTCAAACCCAAGAAAGCATCAACAAGCTCCAACCAAGACCACAAACAAGCTAAAATCCTCTAACTCCCAAAAATGCAAGAGCACAAAATAATGAAGTAACCCCTAAACAAGCAAAAGAACTTCAATAAATAAAAGGGGGAGAGGAGGGTGATGTAGCTCTCTTTAGGATGCCACATCACTCAGCCTCAACTCCACCTCACAAGTCAAACCTCAACCCCAATCCACCATAAATTTTTGGGTGAGAGGAATGACAATTTACTTAAACACACAATCCAAGCCCACACCCCCTAAGGACAAAATTAAAGGCCTATGTAAGAAAAGTGCAATAAATGTCACTTTTTGACTTACAAAACACTTAATGGGGTGTATTTTTGACCCCCAATCCATAGGTAGGGTTGGCATAGCAATTTAAGAGGTGTGGGACAAGTTTAACTTGTCCCACAAGCCTTCAAAATTGGCCCTTAAGGCCAAATTCGAATTTCCATGAAGGGGTAGAGTGTACAACACTCAAGATCCCAAGCACTCAACTCACAACACAAAATCTAAGAGCCATCTAGTCTCATAAATGAACTTCTTTTGGTCACATCTATAATTATTTTAGGACATGATTAATTAACTTTAATAAGACACTTAAATCCACTAAGACAAAGGGGAAAGAATACACCATTTTCCAAAAATTAAAACAATAAATTACATCACTAAAAATCACATACTAACATTAAATAAAGTAAACTAAATAAAAGACAACACATGACCCCTTGGTCACAAATCTCCCCTAACAATAATTCAAACACACACACAAATACATGTTGCCATGGTGACCCTTGTTGAATTCACCTAGCATTCCAATTTTGTTGGTCTCTAACCCCCCCAATGTTTGTTGTGAATATGTTTACCCGTGAAAACACATAACACCTCCTTCTTACCTCTCGTGGACACATCAAAACATCCAAGATAAAATATGAAATTTAAATCCACAATCATCTACATATGAAACAAATCATCATCTAAGAAATTATGATATCATTTACAATTTCTAACAATCATCTCTATTCTACATTTCATCCATGTCAAAATGATCACAACATTAGTTCAATTATCAAGGCCTACACAGTGTGGCGAAAGATATCGCATGTTAGAAATATATATAACCATGTCAACAACATATCAACATCAATATAAAATGTCTCTAATGATCCAAACGCATCATATATGAATCGAAATCAATAAGCAGTCAAAGATCTCTAACATGCTTCAAACACACACAAATACATGTTTATGGTGACCTCATTAATTCACTCTAATAATATCATGTTAAATCAAAAAGCTACAATAATATCCATAAGTGTAGTCAATAAGATTATAAATCAATAACAAAAACCATTCAGCTGTCGAACGGAAGTGGACACTACATAATCTATGGTTACCCCTAAAGATGTAACATCCACATTATCCTCTTAAAAAAATTATTCAATTTGTTTAGTTTCACACAATAATACATCTGCAAGCATATGTAAAAAAATTCCACGGAGAATATCCTAGCCTTATCATACCATGAGTCTCTCTTCTCACTTTTCCACAAAGTCAACAAAGGAGGTATCAACACAATAAGTCTTTCAATAACTTGTCCTCTTGAAATCCATCTAACCCTATGAATTTGAAAATCTTAAAGTTTTTCAAGTTACATGAGTTCTGAAGAGCAATCAATTCATTATGTATTTTGGTAGAATTTTGGACCGAAGAATATACCTTATTTGTCAAACTTTCTCAACAAACAAAAATTTAGGTATTTTTTAAGAAGCATTTGATGCAAAGCTAAAGCTTCACGATGAGCAATGCAATAAATGCATATAAGATTGTCAACATCTTTCTTCAAAAGAGTAACAAATCCATTTTCACTCCCACTATTGATGAAGCACCATCTGTAGAAACGCAATCAATCTTTTATTTGAAATACCCATTTCTTTATTCAAAACATAGACTACATTATATATAGTTTTTCCTCATCCATCACACACATTTATGAGCTTTAAGAATTGTGAAATTGGTGGGCCCAACCCTTTTATTCTAGAAAAGTAGCATAAACCACAAGGTGTTTCTCCAAGCTTCAATCAATACTTTCATCCAACGTCAAAGAAAACAATGGACTATCTAACATTTTTGCACTTTGTCTCTCCTAAAGATACTTAGAAATGGAAAATAGGAAATCATTTGCAGCCATATGATTTATATATGATCTATAATCCTTATTTTTCGGTATGTTTGGTGTTTCTACTTGTACATTTCAAGAGAACAAAGACACTCATATTTTGAGAGGGGTAAGTCTATAAATAGACCGCCCAATAAACTAATTTCATGGTTGTGATTATTCTTTCCTTTTTAGTGTCATCAATATTTGCAATGTGTTCTAGAATTGATTTTTCTGTGCCTTCATTTCCACAAATTCATTTTACTTAATGTAAATTTTGTGGTTGTTTTATTCAACACAAGTAATTGTTGCATCATGTTGCAAAGTAGTACAACCAGTTCCAAATCCCCATGGTCCAACATACTTGTGCTCTTCATAATATATACATTTCATCATTGTTTTCCATTCATGCACAACCCAAATAAAACACAATAATTAGATATAAAATTTGATAATAAGAAAAATAATAAAATCATAATATCAACAACTTAATGATAGATTATTAATTGAATATCATCAAAAAAATATTTAAATATTTTTACTAATTTGAGTACAATAGAATATATTGGATCACTATTTTTTTGTTTCAAAAAACTATGATGTAAAGACATGATCTTTCAATGCTTTCAATCTTTAATAGAATATGTGTTTAGCATCTTAAAATTAAGATATACTAGTTAAGATTATATTGTCTTATACATATAATTTTTAAGTGTCGATCCTTCCAAGAAAACTTAGAAGTTATGAATTAATACAAGAATCATGGAAGTGATACTAATCTAAAAAGGTCTACTCACTAAGTCTTTGTAAGATATATGGGTGACTAGAGAAGACATACTAAGGCACATCTTTATCTATAGTTTCAAAGGTATGTAATTCCAATTAAGAAACAACAAAAAGCTATGAGAATGAAAACTATATTTGAAGGACATTAGTCAAATCTATGGGGAAGAGGCCATGTTACATTACAAGTGATTGGCTAGTTCTTTGGAGACAACCTATTATGGCTAAATCATATTGCAATATGCCTTGCAAATCCTCAAATGTCTTGGTCTCTATAAAAAATTTGTTGCAAAATGTTTGACATACCTTCATTTGGAATATTACATCAACGTCATAATAAAAAAACCATCTGCTTAGTGTATCTAGGTGATTGAATGTTACATTTGTCAGTGAGAATAGAATTTTTACAATTAAATGAGTTCACTTCCTACAATTGTACTGAAATTCTGAGCCTAGTGAAAATAACTTGCATTTTTTAACAGATTATCTCTAAAGAATATATTTATTAAGTAATTTTCCCTGCCCATAAAAATGCAAAGTAGAAATTTTAAACATAGTGTTTGGGAAATTTAAGATAGATAGTCAACAACCACTAAAATGGACATAGAAATAATTCAAGGGAAAAAGACTACTTCAATGGAAGGATCTTGAAACTTACTGAGAGAACACTATCTTAGTCGTGGAGACTATGAGGATTAGAGACTTCTGATACAATACACAATGAGTATTACAGATTCATAAGAAATCAATAATTGTTGTATGAAATTACATTCTCACTAACCACTCACTTTTTGCCCTGTCAAATATTGTTATTCATGCATTAAATGCAAATGAGAGACGAGTGCCATATAGGGACAACATGATTCACTTGAACTAGTCATTTTTTGGGGTGAATTTCCTATCAGTAGAGGGCAGAGGTGATCTTGGGACATTTGAATCAGAAAAGAAAGAAAAAAATAGGAAACTAGAGTTTCAAAATGTTGCCATTTTTTTAACTTGTTATATGTATTATTTATCTATTGATTGACTGGTATATAATGTTATATGGAAATCAAGTTGAGAAAGATGAGAAAGATGTTATTATTTTTTTGTTTTGCAACTAGGATAACAAAGCTATTTTCACCCGCCTCGCCGTTCTAGGTGCGACCCTCTCTGCTCTCTACCGCTCTCTCGCCCGCTCTAGGTGCGACTCTCTCTGCTTGCTCTCTGTCCGCGCACTGTCCGATGGTTTCTACCACGCCACGCGCGTAACAGACCCCCCATGAACCCTAAATGGGGAATAGAAGATGTTTTTAATTAAAAATGAAGGAAAACTCCGTAAGGTTTCATCAAAACACCCTAGATCCACGTAGGTCCGCGAACATTGGGCATGTAAACACTCAAGGATCGGCCAGTAGAACGGGTTGGAGGAGGAACGGCTGTGGGTTCACCCCGTTCGTGGATTGATCTTGCCTTCACTAATGCCGGAGCTCCGAGGATATCATTGCACAAATCATTTTCAAACTCCACTGGGGTGCTCTTGTGAATATGGTGTGCAATGGCCCTCTCAAACCCGCGATGGAAGGCTCTTCTTGTGGTGGGCTGGAACATGGTACTTTACCTGTTATTTCACCATTAGACAGAGAAAATAAGCATGGATCCTCCTTCAAAGATGTTCTAAAGGGAAAGGAATCCTCCATGAAACCTGCAGACATTACCCCGTGTATTACATTTGGGGAAGATGTTATTTCATCTGAGATTTACCACAAAGAGCACGCTTTGATTTGTAGATTCGGGGGACTGTGGCCCAGCCTTCCTGCTCTTCACGCATGGATCTCTCAGCATTGGACTCCAACTTTAACTGGTAAGATAGACTTACATCTGTGTGCTAAGGGAATTTTCATTGTGACTTTCTCTTTAGTAGCTGATAAAGAAAACATTGCTTCTAAACTCTGGTCCTGTCAATCTAAATATTTGGTCATGAAACCCTGGTTCCCAGCCTTTAACCCGCACAGAATCTTTCTCTTGGAAACCTGTTTGGATCAGGCTACCCCACTTACCTATCCAATTCTGGAGTAAGGACTGTCTGACAGCCATTGGCAATACCTTGGGAATTACACTCTTTATAGATTCTCAAACCACTAATTACACCCATACTACCTATGCCCGGATCCTGGTGGAACTTGACACTGATAAAAATCTTCCTGCTACTATAGATCTTAGAGTGCAAAATCGAACTTGGTCACAAACTCTTGATTATGAAGGTCTACCTTTCCGATGTAGAAGATGTTTTGGCTTAGGACACACCTCTACTGCTTGTGGGATGGAAAAACGTCAACATGAAAAGCGGAATTGGTGGAAAGATGCACTCCCAGAGCACCTAATTTTTTATGCTAAAAGGGATCTTGAATCAAAAGTGGAAACAGTGGCTGTATCCAAATCTGCCCTTGAAACCCCTCTTTCCGAAAATCAAACTGTTAGCAGCATGAAAATTGCTCAAGTTGTTGAGGGTAACACGGAAAGTAATATGTTTGTGGCTGTCCCATTTGGGACATATGCGACTAAGGAGAATACCCCTCCTTTTTCGCTCCTCCTGTGGAGACTCCAGTAGGCTGGGTCACGGTTAACAAAAAGAAAAAAATTTACCCTAAAGGAGTGCTATCGCTTGGATGATTTCTCCGTTAGTGTTCGGAGGAGTACATTGTTATCATTTTTGTGGCGGATCATCGCGTGTTTTTTTCCATGTGTGTGTTGATCTGTACATTTTTCGCTTGTTCGTTGTTCAACAGTTGTTTATTTGCTACTGAGTTGTTGGTTGTTGTTTCTTCTTTGCAGACTGCATTCTGCAGTTGGTCCTTATTGTTATATCAGGATGTTGATCCTTTTCTTTGTGCTTATTTTTTCTATTTTGGCTTTCGAGCCTTGCATAAGGGTATAGTCCCTTCAAAAACTATTTGCCAATAAAAAAAAAAAAAAACTAGCGAAACAAATTAATTCAAGGTGCATTTAAAATAAAATCTCAGACATCATCTCAAACGGATAGTCATTTTGTTACATCGATACTTATCTCAAATGAATAGCTCTAGTCCTGTTATCATAGTATTCATGATGATCTTGATATATTGCCCTAACCTCTGGGGCTTTTCTACATGGAGCTCATTTGAATTGGATGATGAGATAGAAGAGGATCAACCTTTGAAATAATACTAGTTTCAAAATAGCCATGGTTTCCCTTTGTTTTTGTCTTTTTTATCTCTTTCCATACTTATGAGTAAATTCTCTTCACATATGCACGTAATGAGAACTTTGTAAATGAACAAGTTTAAGTTTGAAGGCATTTGATAAATACCAAATGAAGGAATTATCACATACATATTACCAAGAAAATTACATATACACGCATATACTTCAAAATTTGAGATAGATGTTGTTGTATATAAAGACTTGTTCTACACCTAGTTTTCTTACCTTTCCTTGTTTATGCCTTCTTGCTCATTACAACCAAATGAACAAAACACTTCTATCTACACATTATCTCTAACTTCCTCTAGAAGTTTCCTATCCACTTTGCATTAATAAGTTTTCTTGCAAGTACCATTAAGAGTTCTAGAGTTATTATCATAGGATTATGATGATCCTAATATGCTACTCTAATGGAGCTCAATTCAATTAGATAATGTACCAACGTAGGATCAACCACTGAAATTTCCTATTAGTAGAGGGAAGAGATGATCTTGGGACATTTGAACCAGAAAAGAATGAAAAAATAGGAAGCTATATACTTTTTCTTACCCAGAATTATGTTGTTGAACAAATTGTTGTATCTCCCTACTCCTCTGCAACTTGGTGGTTGACACTTCATTTGTTCAGCTACACGTTGTGATTGCCTTCATTTCATCTATGCACATGGCAAACAATTTATTTAACTCCAAACTTTAGTCTCTCATGTCTAGCTTCTAGCTTCACTTCACCCATGGGCCATAATATAAAGTCATTGCCCAACTACTCAAGCTGCGCTGGCAGGTAAAAGACTTGTGAAATCTTCAAAAAAATCAGACTATTTAATATGATCCATCATCCATTGATTGTTGATTCGCTGAATAGTGAATATGGCTCTACTAAAGTGTATTAAATATTATATTTTTTGGAACCGTGGAAGTTGGAAGTAGATGTTTTGAAATTAAAAATTTAAAGGTGTGAGTCCAATTTCAAGATTTGATTCAACATTAATGTTGTTATAACTCTGTTCCCAATTTTCAACTCTGCAGAATCGAATATTCCATAAAAATGACAGAGAAGATACATAGCGTTTGGGATAAGATAGAAGACGAGACAACTAATATATATGCCTATATTTTTTAAAACGTTTAATTTTTTATTGTCAACGCCAACGTGACAAGATATCAAAAACAACACTTCTATGGATACAGCCCAAAATAAATTCCAACTATTATTTACGGGTAAAATAAAGAAAACGTTTAAACGAGCGGCAATTTTAGTTGATGTGAATCGCCATCCACTACCAAAACCCTCCAAATGAATATATCACAACACAAAGTGTCACAACCATAACAAAATGTATAAAATCAAAGACAAAAGTACATTAAACCAATATATGTTTAATTAAATATTACTAATAAAAACGCACAACACATATAACACCGTGATGTTTAATTAAATATTACTAATAAAGACGACAACAAAGATAACACCGTGTTAGAATTCCATCCAGGGTTAAATTTGACGGTCACCCCTACCCGACAAAGAAAATTTTTGTGACGGTTTTTAAATTAACATCACCTTGCACATGACGTCTATTTTTCAATTTTACCTTTCATGATTTTCATATAAATATCAAAAATGAAA
The DNA here is from genome assembly GCA_018340775.1 of Taxus wallichiana var. yunnanensis. Lineage (NCBI taxonomy): Eukaryota > Viridiplantae > Streptophyta > Pinopsida > Cupressales > Taxaceae > Taxus > Taxus wallichiana. The sequence goes on from CM031239.1 coordinate 1,038,501,881, forward strand.
TATAATGATCAATGAATATAAGATAAATTTATAAGTGCTAAAGAAGAAGCCTTCATTTTATTTGGATAAATGTAATTCCCAAGTTTACATATAAACATAGGAATCTTTGTGAACATCCTCTAAGCAAATAGAAGAGAGTATGGATACTGGAAGAAAATTTGCAATTAAAAATAGTTTTTCCAAGCACGATAAATGTGTATGTAAACTATGTAACGTAGTTTCTTATATATTTCTACTTACAGTGGAGATTCCTTTAGAGAAGGGAAGTGACAATGCCAATAAATTCCCTAAATAAATTTGAAATTTACATGAAAAAGGTCGAGAATAGCTGCATACAAGCCCTAAAAAAAAATACAAAGCTAAAGCAAATGAATTTCGATGAAGGAAATCAATTGTAATAGATGAACTAATGATGCATTTGAAAAAAGATATACTTTCTACTAAAGTAGAAGATTGGACCCTATATAATTATAAGTTATTTGATCATGCTTATGGAAATGAACTTTTGAGCATCTCTGATATTTTTCAGTGTTACAAATTTTAATGAGTTTCATAATGGGAATGAAATGGGGAGCATGTGGAAAGCTAAATAACATCTATTGTGCAGCTGTGCTCATCTATTTCCACCTCTACGTGATTTTATACGCCTGGAAGATGATGCATTTCCATGCCATTAAAAAAACCATACATTGATACTTATTACTAGTTGAGCATCTACTTTTAGAGGTTTGAAAATAAAGAAATACTCTGTTTAGAGAGAGCAGAGTGTTTTTCTAAGTAACAAATAAAAACAAAAGTGTTTTTAAGGCAGAAAATATTTGTTGGTACCTCTATTGGAAGAGCCCTCCAAAAATAAGTGCGATGATTGAAGACTTGGACAAACCCCTGAAAATTCAACTTTGAATTGTATTGTTTGAAGCTCCTTCTCTCATACTCTTCACAAGAGCGTTGTATGTTTTCACAGAGCTCCTCCTTCCAAGTTCCTAACACTGCTCAGCCTCTAAAAAGGCTTGGTAAACCGCATCCCGTAGGTCCGCAACAATAACTTTGGCAAAAATTCAGAAATTGAATATGACATGACTGAATGATAATAAACGTCCACGCTTTAAAATCTTTTGAAATCTTTAAAAAAGGCAAAGTTTTAATATTGCTTTTTCAATTGCACGGCTCACCTACCGTTGCCAAGACTCCAAGCTTAAAAGTTAACATGATCACGAATGGCATAAATTATAATAAAGTAATATTATTTACAGTTGCAACTTGAAGAGATGATTATTTAGTTTACTTAGACGCCTACTCTAGCATCCTATAATTAATTACTAATATTATTTATTTAGAGGTGAATTTATGTGAACACCAAATCCAAATGCCAGTCGCTAATTCACTCAAATTCACTTTAGATTAGTCAAATAAAGTAGCTTCAAATTGCAATTTTAAGTGAAGTGTGAGTGAGTGATTTGGGATTTGGGCGGCACACGAGAAGCGTGGGAGAACAAAGTTTAGAATTTAGTTTAGATTTATATAGATATAATAATTTCAAACGGTTGATTTTATATACTGCACGTCAAAATGACAGTTTGCTAGAAAAATTGCCCATCTTTTGGTACGGGGTAAAAAATTATTTGACTGTTTTTTACGTCTAAAATCTCAAAAAACGTGTAAACGGGCGTCAAATTTAACCCCGATTCCATCTATCCATCCCTCCCAAGAAAACTTTAGTGTAGATGTGACATCATGTACCACAAACATCTTTACTAGACCGACACTACCAAATGTGCACACCTCTCAAAGTTTTTAAACTCTGCACAAACTGGTGATCAAAAATCATTAAATTCATTTATTGCAACACAACTATACAACATTATGTTTTGTAAAAATCTAAACTATAATGATCGAGGACAGCCCAAAAAATCTTGTATTTCGATTGATAAAGATTTTTTTTTTTTTTTAATTTAATTTTAACTGCAATGAAATTTGGAGTTCATATAATTCAGAAAATAGCCCTGAACCAATCAACATTACTTTCCTAAATCACAAAATAAATGTAATTAGGAAAGATACAAATCCAGTCATACAAATAAAACCTAATTGATTTCGACACAGTAAAATATGATGTTTTGAAAAGAAAAACAGGCAGCCCATCCGCTATATGCCTTCCCTTCCTCCAAGATAATAAAGATCCCTATTGTTAATTCCTCTTCAAATTCCGATTGCCACTCTTGTCCCAAAGACCAACATTGTGGTTTGGAATGAGGATCCCGCCGCCGAACTGATACGCTACATATTATTTTATATTTAATCATCTCTTATCAGGTCCTCCCGTGCGTGGTCATGAGTACAATTTTGTTGTCATTATGGAGCTATTAATGCCATCGTCTTCTTTCCATACCCGTCTGTATTTATTGTTGCGACTTATGAGCTACGGTGGACTGTGGATTGTGGCGTGACGGGCTTTTCTGCAGGGGTATATTTGCAGTAGAGATAAAACTGGTCAGTGAGGAGGTTAGTTGTTCGATGGCGACCACAACTCTGGTTTTGTTGGGCAGGACTGGAAACGGTAAGAGTTCAACTGGCAATTCACTCCTGGGATACAATGCTTTTACAGCCCATTTTAGTGCATCTTCTGTTACAAAAGAGTGCAAGTTGCAGCGAACAACGTTCAAGGACGGCCGAATCCTAAATGTGGTGGATACGCCCGGTGAGTATCCAATCTCCTAAAAAGACATCTGCATTTTGAAAATTGCGCTCTTTTTATAAACTAAACATAATGAGTAGATTGTCGTAATTATATACGAAGCTCTTCTCATGAAATCTGCAGTTTGGACGTTCCTCAATACTGATTAAATAGTAATGACTATTTCGATGCAATTTTGGCATTCTTAAAGGAGGAACCATCCGGTACCTCTATTTGCAAAAGAACGAAGTTATAAAAATGGCTGTATAACTATGCCAAAGGGACGTCTCCTATGTTTTGGAAGTCTTGTGTGTTGACGAATTGGGAAGATAGTTCTTGGTCAAGTGTAGCTTTTATAAAATGCTTCGCTTCAGTTTCAAAAAGAAGTACAAAACTTTTTTAATTCTTTTAGATTTCAATCTTCGAAAGAAAAGAGGATGATATAACAAATTCAAAAATTTATTTCGATTGTTTGTTTTATTTCTTATATTTTCATTTATTATTATTCTGAATTTTGAATCTTTTGGTTTATAAAAATTAGCCAGTATGCCTTCAAAACATCTAATTATTTGTAACCTGTTGGAGCTAAGAAAGAGAATTGAAGGAAATAAGAGGTAATCTCTTGGTCAACAACTTGGGTGTATCGGTAATTCTAACCTCGTTGTAATTCTAATGCAAAGTATCAGTTATTAGGACTAGGAGCTTATATTACACGTATGAATATTGGAGGGCTGCTCTTACATAGATATTAATGCTGAACAAAATCCTCAGTAAGAGATATGGCTTTATTTAAAGAAATTTAGAATAATGTTGTTTTACAAAAATAACTGCCTGCAAGTGGGATGTAAAGTGGAAATACGTGCATTGGGTGAGAGGGAGATAAGGTATAGATGGATGTGCTTCTTAATTGGGGCATGATTTATCTCCCTAGAATAACCATCTGAAAGAATACCTTATAAAGTTATCTGCTAGCAATTTTGTATGTTTTTAACAATTGGTCTCATTTTGCCTCCGGTTTTTGTTCATCCCTTCTTCAAATTAGAACTAGATTGTAGCCTATGATTTACACCCTCAAATCCCTAATTCTGAAGAAACTCTATTCTTATCCTCGAGAGAGGTTGTAAGTTGACTGGCTAACTCTATATTTATGGATTGGACATTGTTGAATTTCACTGGGAAGAGCTGTTTGCTTGAGCAAGAGTATGCTACGAAATAAATAATTGCAATGCCTTCCTGCAATTCTGAAAAAGCAAGGATGGGCCTTATATCATCTGATCAAAGTGCATCACATTATAAATATCCCACTGCCAGTTGTGGGGAAGAGGCTAATAGAGAGGGGAGGGAGGTGAGGTCCTGTAATCTATATACACTATATATATCCCAAGACTAGATACACATCCAAATGGAACATATTTTAAAGTGAAGGTTAATATAATTGAGAATCATCCTACAAAACAACCATGGGGAAGACAAAAGTATGGACCTAAACCCTTACCAAGCCAAAATTCTCCTTGTAGATTCTTTTTTAATATTGTTAGCCAGGGCCTTGTGTTGCCTTCTTAGTTCATTAAGAAGTATTTGCAAAATAAAGACATTCTTGTTACCATAAGTCTGGAAGCTTTGACTATCCATATATATTATCATTATTTAAGATAGCTTTGAGCCCCTCACATCTTGCATGCTCAATTCAGTTTGTTTTCATGTATGGAATTCTGAAATTGGTTCTCAAGTTAATGGCCCATTGTCCTTGGCATTTTTCTGAGTAGGTGAATGTTTCTTTACCCACATGGTTAAAGTTTTAAAGACTATGATCAGACACAAGGTTTCACTAAGAAACACCCTCATAGACCAACTATTAATAGTTCTAATCCTTTACTTCACAGCCTCTATAGCATTCATAGAGTCCGTTATAGGCCCCCGCTTTTGGTTGTCTATAGGCCCCCACTTTTGGTTGTTCATAGAGATCCTCGTAGTGCCTCAAATTCAGCATTTTTCTTGGTGATTTTGTACGATTCTGTTAAAAAGAATACATGTTTTAATGGTTTCGATTATCCCACGATCGTAAGGTCAAAAAAGTATGATAGGAGCATCAAATTTAGAAGAACAATAATGATAACTGCTAAATGCTATAACTAAATCTTCTACAAGGATGTAGCCCAAGTTGTTTGTGTTGTCAAAGTAGATTTTCTTATAATTAATAGCGTGTTTGCAATCAATGGTGATTTTACTTGAATGGGTGCTCCGTTATGCTAAAGGGATTGTGTCACAAATTAATTGTTTTCCTAGAAACCTGATTCTTAATATGTGGTTATTCTGATATCTTGTAAATAAATGGTTATTATGTTCAAAGATTTGCTTATACCTCCCTTACTGTTCAATCACAAGTATTAATCTGCTCAAAATGAATATCTAGGTTTGTATGAGCTAGTTCTATGTTGAGCTGTAAGTATGAATGCTCAAGATGAATATTTGGACTTGTATGAGGTGCTTTATGCTGAGCTATACATAATTTATGGCTGCCTTTATAAATATGGTAACAAAATTATAAATTATTTACCAGTATATTGTGAAAGATAGGTAAACCAAAATAAGTTTAACGATTTTTATTTCCCGTGCAGGTATTTTTGACACAAATCTCTCTAAAGAGACTCTAGCAGAAGAAATTATTAAATGGATTGACCTTGCAAAAGAGGGGGTGCATGGAATTCTTCTTGTGCTTTCTGTTAGAACCCGCTTTACTCCAGAAGAAGCGTTGGTTGTTAAGGAGTTGCAAAGGCTATTTGGGCCCACAGTTGTGAACTACATGGTGGTTGTCTTTACTGGTGGAGATGAGTGGATCAACACTGATATGACATTAGAGGACTACCTGAATCAATCTCCACCCAAGCTGAAGGTTAGATTCTATCTTATAAGACCATCCCATATTGCATGCTTCTGGATTTCTATATTGGTGATTGCAATGGAAACTAAAAAGTATGTATATATGGGATTCTGTGTTATTAGACTTACCTTTATTGCATGCTTTGTTTTTTTGATGATAAATGCAATAGCAAGCTTGTTTATATGATCCATGAGTTTTAGAGTGCATTGGGACTGTTAACACTAATGGATTCTTGGCTTTAGCTGTCTGATATTTGCTAAAAAATTCCTTATTTCTTAAGTTCTCAATGAAACATTTGGATCTCGAATTGACATTGAACGCATGAACTGAATTTCTAGAGTATAATGTGAGGTGTACAATCACATTGATCCATTGGATCCTAAACAGCCGGGTGATGCATTAATAAACATCAAAGGACTTCTCCGCTCTGCTCTCGGTGTTGGCGTGTAGTCTAACTGGGAATTTTTGTTGCTATTTTGGGGAACCCATTTTTCATGGCTGTGGAGGGTTGATCCTGGGGTAGAAGTTGTAAACTCCCACCAATTTATTGGCAGAGTTATTCTTAGTGCATTCTTTTTCATTTAATGCTTCTTATGCAGATGCATTACTTTTATTTTACACTGTTTTGATTGTGCATCTGTGAAGTTTTGTGTTACCATCAGAAAATACTCTAGGGTTAATCTCGAAGAAATTACCACCACAAACTACCATTTATGTGATTGGAAATATTTCAAGACTCTCTATTGAAAGAAAATTCCATTCCTTGAAGTTTAAAATCAGGAAAGAGAATTCCTTTCTGGAAGTTTGAAATTGGGTAAGGCATCAGTTTCTTGAAAGACGCTGTTGTAGGCTTCCAAATCTATCCTCGAGCAGAATTCAGAACCTGTTATAACTAATAGAATGGAAAAGTGACTGTAGTAAATTAATAGGTAAATCAATTCTTGAAATTCAAAATTGTTTGATCCTTTCATGCTCAAAGGTCCTCCACATCAAATCCTGGAATTACCCCACTAGAAAAATCCAATAAAATAAGTATATAAAAGCTTCCTTGTACATAAAATTCTCTTATCATTCAGTTTGCTCCAACACACACTAATTTTGGGGTTAAGGTGAAAAATAATGCAAATTTTTAAAATTTAATTTAGCATGTCTCTTTTATTCAAGAAATCTTTCAATTCTTTCTAAGATATATGCATTGTAGGATTGTGGTTAGATTTTAATTACCGGGAGTGAAAAATACAAAAATCTCTTTGGTTGGCTATACAGAAAGAATCACAATAATTGAGAAATACAGGAAATGAAAATGTAAAAGTATCAAGATATGGATCCTTTGTCCAAGTCTAATTCTCTTAAATACACAGACCCAACTATCTCATGGTTTCAATTCTAAAACAAAGGTTTGGAATGTTCCAAATTTTTGGTAAAATATTGGCATGAGAAGAGGTTAAATGGAAAATTGAATCTAAACAAGATATAATGTTATTTTTAAAGATTAGTTGATTCCCCTACAATCCATGTGATTAATATTTTTTAAGTAATGGTAAGAAACAGAAGGATAGTAGTAGGTTGTTGGTTGGAACGGACTCTTGGATAATGAATAGGAAACTAAAATAAATAGTAGGTCAATAGATCTCAGTAATACAATCTGTAATAATGGTAGAAAAAAAGAACAAACAATGATATGTGTAAAATGGTGTGCCTAAAGCATTTCTCACCCGAAAAAAGGTTTATCAAGAAAATATGAGTGCAAGAAAGAGAGTAAAATCTACAAGGCTAGGTGAAAGCCACAAGGGTACTACCTATGCACATCCTCAAGAGATATGGCAATGAATTACTTGTATAGACACGAGGAAGTAGTAGAAGAGATGGGGAGAAAACCCTAATCCTCATCAATTTCAGAGTGAGAATCTTCTCTACTATGAATGTTATATGTATGTGTCTTTGACTCCATGCAATTAGTTGAGATGAATATAAAAAAATCATTTTGAACTCATTTGTTGCATTCAACTCATTAGAATATATTTCAATGTAAAACACTTAGTGAAACTCCATGGGAAAAAACATTCATCAATGTCATTTTCTTTTATAAATTTTTTGAAGTTTCATTTATTTTAGCAAGGCCTTTCTTTCTTTTGATTGGTAATACTTGGAAAAGGCTCCAAGGGCCATCACAATATGAAAGATATTCAATGAGAGCTCACAAGGTACATACAAAGAAAAACTAATACCACCCAAACTCAGCCAGAAGTTTAGCCAAATGGTGGAAGAAAAGACAACAAACGCAACTAGGTTAGACAATGCCCAACACCCTAAAAACTAAGGGTTTTGAAAGGTACCCAGAAAACCTTATACATAACCATCCTTCCACCAACTCCTTAAACCCATGTGAAACTTGAAAGCACAGGAGCAACTAAAAGTCTGCTAATAAGAAGCAGAAGATCCATTGATCAGTTGCCTCTGTCACCCAGCTTTTGAAATTGAAGCCCCATTTTGGCTTGTTCAGTCATCCTCTTAGATTGTCCATTTTTTTCTTACCCACTACTTCCCTGTTTGAATCCTCCTCAGCCAAAGACACTAGGATCACAATTTCCATTTCAATGTTGGGTCGAGCATCTCCATGATCCATGGTGGCCACAATTTTTTTGTCCTCAATATCCATCTTTGTTGGTTCCTCTTCATTTCTTGGACCGATTGCCTTTGTTCTAGGCCTTTTAAGATCCACACAATCCTCCAAAGGGTTTTCCTTTGCCACAATTTACTCCTCTAACTTTGATGCCTCAGATAAGGTCACCTCTCCACTCACCCCTGGGTGTTTAGTAAGAGCATCCCACCATCATGGCACTATGCCCACCTTATTATGTTTTAGACTTTGACAGGCTGGAGCAAGATGTCCATGAGAAAAACATCTTCGACATGTGAAGGGCAGCCCATCATAGTCAATCAGTTGAATCTAGGATATGTCCTGAATCTTAAGAGCAATGTTGGCTGGGAGGGCCTGAGAGGTGTTCATTTCTACCAGAAATCGGGCAAACATAGGGTGAGACATGAGTTCTATAGCATGGTCAAATACTAGGATCTTCTGCAATGCTTATAAGACTCGATTCAAACCAAAATTGTAGGGGAGATGCGACAATATGACCCACAGTGCTCTTATAGAAAAATCTTCAATTCTGGGATTGAAGGACATGAACCATGGTTTCATGACCAGATAGTGGCCAGTGCAGACCCATAGTTTGTTGAGAACAATATCCTTGTCACTGCTACAGTAAAAAGAACAACAAAAGTTCTCTTGCACAGGGATAAATAGAAGCCCTACCCCAACAATAGATCTGATCATTGATAATAGCCACCATCATTGCCCTGCACCTCCAAGCCAGAGATCTGATCAGTTTGGGTTCGAGAGACACCTATTAGATTTTTCGGAGACAATGGTTGAAAAATCTCAATGATGACACGTTAGCAAGGTGTTCATGTTTAGAGTTCAGACTAATCTTGAAAGGAATGTGTAGGATGAAATCAAAGTTGTTGTTGGGAACGGTCACATAGATTCTAGAATCCATAGATATATAGATGTGTGGGATATTTTTTAATGCAACATTTTTAGCAACCAAATACATGACAAGGTTGAAATGAGTGGAAATCATCATTAAATAGTGTAGATATTTTTGCCATAACCTTATAAGGTATCAATCATTGGATTTTAATGTGCATTCTGCCAATGTTTTCATCTAGGATGCAAAATAGTTTATAAATAGTCAAATAAATTTGTTTCATTATGATACTGGTCTCAACTGCTTGTTTCATCTGACTTCGGATACGTTGATCTAATTGACATTGTGACCTTTTTCCTTCGCTGCACGATAATGCTCCACTTCTTTAATTTTATGGCATGCAGGACCTCTGTGGTCCATATGTTCTCGTCTCAAGGAGGCTATAATTATTACCTATTTGAAATAGATTGCCTTTTTCCCCATTTTCTTCCTATTTGAAATAGATTGCCATTTTCCCCATTTTCTTCCTATTTGTGACACACCCAGACCAGGTAACATTATCAGGAAAAGGAATGCAAAACATTTCAGGGGAACTGAATCTTAAAATGATAATTATTTGTCTGAAACCTGACAAATCTGTAAACTTGCCCGTCTCTTTAGATATGTGTAAAAGATGCCAAAAGAACTTATTTTCTTCATGCAGGAGGTTCTACGTTGCTGTAATAGGAGAATGCTCCTTATCAATAATAGAACTGCATCAGAAGCAGAGAGAGAAAACCAAGTAACTGATTTGCTGAAGATAATAGACAATATAATTACGGACAATGGTGGTCTTCCTTATTCAAATGAGTTGTTCCGTAAGGCTCGGGTATGTTTACATGAACATTTGACATGGATAAACATAGTTGAAGTGCATAAACAAAATTGCCTTATCAATTGTTTGCTATGTTTCCCTGACAATTTAAAATTGCCTTTCACTTGTTTGCTATGTTTCCACAGGCAATATCACGTAAGTCCAGAAATGACAAGGAAAAGGCTTATGCAAAACAACTTGGACAATTTAAAGACATGGTAATCTTGATTATGAAGTCTTCAATGATCTATTAGGAGGTGTTCAATTGGTCATGCAATGTATAGTAAAGATGTTAGTTTCTGAATGTATATCTAGAAATTATTGTAATTATATTTTAGAAAATAATATTTTTGCTTACAATTCACCACGCTTTTATCATGGTAGCACTGGATTCGAGTTGTTATGTTGCCTTCCACTTTCTTACCCTTTGGTTTTCCATATGGAATTTTGCTTTGAAGACTTTGCCTGAATGTAAACATGGCTTTCCATGTATTATTTTGCAATGTTTGGGTTTGAACTCGGACCACCATTCTGATTAGTAGTTTTGTATTTAGGATTTATACTGATAATGTGACCACCATTATTCTCTTATGAACAGATCATTATCATTATTGTGAGACACTCGACGATTCTGTTCTGGAGTTCTTTCCTTCCTTCGCCATAGTTCCTTTCCAAGCAAAAAAGAAGTCTGAATTAAGTCATCTATCTGAAAGCTCTTATACAATCAGTTTTGATTCATCATTTGCAAGGAAACTTTTTGACACACCCCTTGAGGTGCTGCAGTAATAATCTAGGATATGTATAAGTTAAGCTCATCGCTTTTAACTGGCACTTGGGCAGGGAAAGTGGGAGATGGAGTTGAAACTACAGAGGGCATATGAAACCAAGTTGAAATCACCAAACAACTGCTGCCTCCTCCACGAATTTGATATTGCAAACATTTAGTTGCCGTCCTTTGGCCCCCAATCGGACCTCTCCCTCCCCAGATATTCGATCATTATCACATGACTGAAATATCAATATCTTGTGTCTTTTAATTTTAACATCCAACATATTAATGAAATTATATCGTCTGAAATCTGCATAAAATTGATTGTTTTGGAGCCTGGTTTGATGTTTAGTTCCTCCTTTCATTTGTTCAATCGATAATCAACCATCCAACTTTCCGGAGGTCATCATCACATACGACTGCAAGGACTATATCATTTATCTTGCACTTTAAATACATTAGCTCTGATTTTTTTTTCGAATCCAGGCTTCCAGGCCTGTTTGAGATCATACAATGTCTATTTTTAGTGTCTCGTTATCATTGTTGTCAAACTTTAAAAGTATTGTTTCTTACCAAATTTCTCTACATGACGTGCTGTTGTGTTTTTAGATGGAACCGAACCAGCCTGGTTTATGCTCTGAGTTGGAAGAGAAACTGCGGATAGGAACACAAACGTTTCAAGAGCACTTTTCATTGTCTACAGTTGCACGGAAACAAACTGAAGAAGTTGTTTCAGCTGCACAGCAAGAATCAGCGAAGGAAATTCGAAAACTGGAAGAGCAATTTTTGTGGTCTGTAAGGAAACAAGCTGAAGAGGTTCTATCAGCACAGCAAGAAGTAGCTCAAGATATCCGAAGGCTCCTAGAGGAGTTAAAACAAGGCCGTATGGAACTCGAAAATCAAAAGCGTCAAGGCCGATGCTGCACAATTATGTGATGGAAAATAACAAGAAGTTTTGTTTGAACAATATATTATGATAGATCATAGCACTGACAGACGGATTGAATGTTTTTGGATTATTAGCTTTATTCAGAGAATGGAACGGATGAATTTCCAATTAATGCTTAGGTAACAAGGTTTGCTTGGACAATGATCGTCTCACTGCTTTAGTTGGCTGGCCCTGACACTAATGCTTACTATTTTATCAAGTCAATGTTTTTGTAGCTTTTGCTCCAGCAGTCTATATCATTAGCTATCGTATGTGTACAATGCAATGTGAACGCCGAACGGTATATGTTATTTTTTTTAGAGGGATAGTTATTATTTTTGTAGTTGATTTTGTTTAAACTATGGGTGATTGATTTTGTAAGTGTAGAAATATAGATGAACCACTTCATTTAAAAAACGCAAACATGAGGTCTAACCCTTAAAACAATTCAAAATGCAAAAAAGTGATATAATGTACAAAGTTTGGATGGAAACAACTATAAATTGCATGGTTCTTTTTCGGCATTTTAAAACTATAGGTATTTGTGTGTAGATATAATGAAGAAGACATTAAAAATGCATTGTTGTTGGTTTACATAAAGAAGCGAGCAACATTAAAAAGAAAAATTGAACATGTATGTTGAAAAGTGTAATTTTGTAAGTGTAGAAATATAGACGAACCACTTCATTTAAAGGTATCATGTCTTCATTTCAAACTTGTTACAAATTTGTACATATACATTTACAAATCTCATATCATGAGTGGTAGTGTTTTGCATGGACTATTTTATTTGAACTTAACATGAATACATGAAGACTTCCGTGCATGTGCATATTTTATATCATGAGTGGTAACGTTTTGTGGCCAATTTTTCGCTCAAAACATGAATACATTTGATATTGTTTTGGATAGTTACTTACTTTTGGGTAATTGTGAGTGTTGCATCGGTTGTTTTGTTGGTCTTTTGTTGAAAAAACTTTTTTGTACACTCGATAAGGTGTGTGATTGATAGTGGTAGTGTAGGAATATAGATGAAACATTACATTGAAAGGTTGTATGTGTACATTTAAATTTGTTACAGATTCATACATATAAAGTTGTAAATCTTATATCACGACATCTGAACTAAACATGTATACATGAAGACCTACGTACATTTGCAATATTTATATCATGAATGGTAGTCTTTTGTTTGAATTTTATTTTCAATAAACATGAATACATTTGATACCCCTTGAATGACAATGCCACTTTGGATACAAGAATTGTTGAGTAAAGTAGTAGTGGAGGTGCTATCAAAGTAGAGGGTAATATTTATGAAGGGTTGAGGGATAGTAGTTTTGACTCTTCCTTTCTTCTTGCTCCAAGTGTTGGTACGTGCGTCGTTTTTTAGTACCTTCGAATGAAAAAGAAGGTGAAATGCATAGATTTGCAAGCGAGGGAACTCTAGAGAAAGTTGTGAATGTCAGACCTTGCCTTTAAGTGGTTCCAATGTTGATAGTTGCTCTATGCAAAGTAAGTCCCTAGGACTTTTCGATAGTTAATCCCGGGCCATTTTAATCGGCAATTATCTTGAATCCCTCTCAAAATAGGGCTATCAAAATATGTAACAGTTGGAGGGATCCCAAAATGGGTCATTGATCTATCAAATTTGACAATAAATAAAGGTAATGTTGGTGGTGGCATTGATTTGTTGTAGACAATGTCCGTGGTTGTTCTGTAGCACCATTCACAAGGCTTGGGTCAACCTATAAATTTGCGAGTAAGCATGATTTTTTGTTGTTTACACAACAAAACGTTTTGTTCCAACTAATCATCGTCAGGATCTCCTAGTCCATCCCACCTATTACTTTCTACAATGGATTGGGCGATCAAAATGTTTAATGCCTTGAACATATAAAGGTTGCGAGAGTTCGCAAGATCATTTTTTGCAAACAAATGTGGCGTGTCCCTAAAATTGTTGAGCTCTTGCTAAGTTAGGTGTGTGTCTGTGTGAGACATTAGGAGTTCCCAGTCCTTAATAAGAGGGGTTGAATCTCACATGTGGAGCAGTAACTTCCATAAGGAAACTTGTGCATTGGTTGTTCCTTGTTGTCAAAATATTGTTTGTAAAGTAATGGAAGAATGAAATCCCTTCCAAAGGTTGGCTCCATAGGATTTACTTGCATAAAGAGGATTGTCCAAAACCGGTGGTAATTAGTCAAGGTCATCGGGAGGATGACTGACATGTTCCCAAATTTAGATGTTTTTGAGTGTGGGAAAGCCTCGCGTAGCCTATTGTCAATTTTTCTTAGCAACTTTGGGCGATGAAACTCATTTCATCAATAAGAACATATTCTATATGTTTCAACGATGCTTGAAAAGATGATAATGTATGGCCTTCAAGGGGTTTTAGTTCTTTGATTGGAATACAGAGGGTTGCATGGATTGTGGGTGCAGAGATGTTGAATGTTGAAACACCGGTAGGGGCAAGTAGAAGGAAAGATGAGGGAGATGTGGTTGATGCTATTGTGAATGAAATCTAAATTTTATTTGTTAGAAATAATTTTCTTGTGCCAATCTGTTCCTTGAATTATCAATCTTAGTGGAGATAAAAGGGTTTTGTTTGATGAATGGTATATTATGGTATCAAGAGCTAGTTGTTGTTCTAAAGAAAAAGAAAGTGTGGAAGATGGTGGTGTGGCTTGCATGTTGTTATTAATTGTGTCTGCCTTTTCTCTCTTGATGAATGGTGATCCAGTTATCAGTAAATCACGTGGAACATCATGTATTCTGCAATTATTGTGTATGTAAAAATATCATTTTCCAAACATTTCAAGACCTGTCAAGACCCGTGTTATTTCTCAGACGAAGTTGTGTGAAGACTTTCCATTCTTGCAATGGTTTGTGTTGAATACTGCATTCGACCTCAGATTCAGGACTAACATCTATAGAATGTCATGTATCTACGGTAGTGCGTAAAACATGCCACAGTATGTAGTTGTGTTTGTACAAGTCCCAAGTGTCGATGTCATGTGGGTTTGATCCAAATTTAGAGGCAATATTTCTGAAAGGATTGTACACAAAAGGAGTTTTGACTAACATAAAAGGTCATAGGACATTGAATCCTGAAAGTGGGACATTCACAAATCTCTCGGTGGACCTGAACATTTGCTTGATTCGATCGCAATTTCCATTTATCACATTTACATGGAGTGTCTTGAGTATTTGTATTGTCCTCCACGTACTTGGGTGACTTGCAGGAATGGATTGACTCATGCGATAAGCATCTCCTTGATTTGGGTTAAAGACGTAAGAACGGTAGGTTGCTTTTCAAGGTCCATGTTGTTCCACAAAGAGAAGCGATGGCCGTGTTTTTCAATTTTACATCTGTTACAGGAAGGAAAACCTTCAAAGAAAATTGTTTTAATTCCAGGGTAATTTTCCAAATAGATTGAGCAAGTTTGGATGTTCGCCAACAAATCTATTCTTTTGTGGAACCAACGTTGGGCTTCAATAGTCTGCGACAAGGGCAGGAATATGGGAAATATTTGTGTATGGGAAGGGATGGGGTGTTCTATTTGAGTCGATTGTGGATTGCAAGGTGGAAAGAAATCAAAAGGAGAGGAGGAACTTGTTGTACATGTTTGATTAACTGAAGCAAGGTCGGTACTTGAGACAGTTTCATGTGGCATCCCAAGAAAATGGGGAGACGTGGCAGTAGTTAGCAAATATGGGTTCGTACAAATGGAATTGGTATGCTCGTGCAAAATTGTTTCCATGGAAGTTACTTGTGTAATGTTGGTTGACAATCCTACAGTAGTTGTATTTGATGACAAGATTGGAATGTCAGGGAATGGTAGGTTGTTAGTCATTGTAAGTTGATAGATATTAGAGATTGCCATTGTTTTATGCTCTAGGTGACAACGTCGCTACTAAGCTTTTATACCCTATATCAGTATAAAATATGTGGTTCATAGATATACATACTTCAAACATGTAGTTAAGAGTCAAAACCCAAATCAAATTCCATGAATATTCTTTTCCCAATACACACATTATATTAAAACTATTTCCAAACAAAATACATTGTTTATTCTTTTCAAGGCATCCAAGCTTGCTTCCATTGTTAAAAGAAAGAAGGAAATTACAAAAGATACAAAATAGGAATAAGCTTAGAATAATAAAGATCAAAAGTATTGTAAATTGAAAACATTGCAATTAAATTTAGTGTTTGAGATTATTTTTTTGGCAACAAAAGATTTCTTTCATTCCACTTCTTGGCAATTACATTTGAACAAATTAAGCCTACATATCAATGATAAGTTCCACTGATGCTACTCATTCACCTTAAGTAGCATGAAGTCATAATTACTTATAGTTTAAGGATGAGGTGTTATAATCACTTATCTTTCTACTCAATAATCAATATTTTAATTTATGGTAAAAAGGTTCGAAATCTTTCCTTTGCATGATCAGAGAAAAGGAAAGTAGAGAATAGGTTTGAAGTGTTGGGCTGCATAAGTAAATTGATGTCCAATATTAAAAATTATCCATCCATGGATGTACACTAAATTTGAGATGAATTAGTAGAATGAATTTGAGTAGCCTAACATTAATAAGAACAAAGTAGTGTTTAGAAAGGAAAATTTGCTGGTGTAAGAAATGGAATTCTCTCTAATTCTAGACCTGAGAATACTACGTATAACAAACAAAATACTGGAGTGAAATTCCTCTGGAATCAACTATGATTGATTTAGTCCAGTGTTTTGGATCACACTACTGGATCCTTCCTCAGAGGAATAAAAAATGAAGCCAATGCTTCTTGATTCCTGAAAAACTTTCATGTTTTGTAGGGAATATATATTGGTGTGCTAATCAAGGTGGTTTGCTTCTCCTTGTAAAAATCACATAAGAGGAATGAGGTTTATCTGTTTAGTATTTTCCATTGGGTTATTTTTAGTATGACATATACCAGTAAAAGTAAAACTGGGACCTCAATTAAAGGTCCAATAGTTTCTGCTAGGGCTTGCTCAGAATCTATACCAAAGCTTCCCACTGCAATGGCTTGATGCTACGAGAAATAGTTCAAAATACATGAGTCTGACATTTTGAACTCTTCTTGAGTGAAAATCAATGTCGATGAGCTTCTTCTGAAAAGTATACTTTGAGCATAGAGGACTAATATCATAAGTTCACCATATTTTCATTGAGTATAAACAATGAGGTCAATGAGGCATCTAGAAAATCCACGTTCAGATAAGAATTGATCTAGTACCTCACACCAAGCTTTGTGGACTTATTTAAGACCATGTAAGGACATTTTTGGCTTACACACAATTGAAGAATCTTTATCAAATCCTTAGTGTCTGATCTGTACTAAAGGTTCTAAGACCTTGTGTGGAGGGACAATTCCACACTTAGAGATAAACAATGGATTATAGAATGTGCAAGAAATAATAAACATATTAGTTTACTAACACATTCAAATGCCAAAGTCTGTTATCTAGAAATGTAACATCTATTCAATATGTAGAATAAGGAAAAGTAAATTTGTCTATAATGAATCAGTAAGACTAAGAAGGAAAGAACATGTGATTAGAATGGGGATGCTTCGTTATTGATTTGTCTAGATTGATATGAAAGAATCCAGAACAACATATGTGTTTGAAGTTAGATACTCAGGGCATGAAAAATGTATTAGTGGATGCCATAAAGTGCATGCCAAGATTGCTAGATGAAGAATTAATTGTAAGCAACACTCATATTTTGAGAACAAACACTACCTCAAGTGTTATTCCTATTTTCTCTAGGATTGGTAAGAATTTGATAGCGTCCAAT
The DNA here is from genome assembly GCA_018340775.1 of Taxus wallichiana var. yunnanensis. Taxonomy (NCBI): domain Eukaryota; kingdom Viridiplantae; phylum Streptophyta; class Pinopsida; order Cupressales; family Taxaceae; genus Taxus; species Taxus wallichiana. The sequence goes on from CM031239.1 coordinate 1,038,519,297, forward strand.
ATTGTATGAAGGAGATAGGTATGTATCATCTTACCTTATTGTCTCAGGTGTTGTTGTTCATCAATTAGATTTATTTTTGGACAAGTAGCGATAATTTTGTATATTTTAAACTCTGAAATCTTTCTTACCAGTTCATGCCTGTTTTAGTTGGGAACACCAAGGAAGAAGATCTTAAAAGCTGGGCACATCACAAGTTTCCAGACACAGTTCCAGATCTCATCCTTCAAGCTGTAGCGGGTGATGAATATTTTGATGTATATCTGGATGGAGTTTAGAATGAGTAAAAAATTGATAAGCACAAAGTAGTCATTATTTTTTCTGATTCAAAGCCAAACTGTCCTGTTCTTACCGTTCTTTACAAACTTTTCAAGGTCTGTAATAAATTTTTGGAGAACCAGTTGCAACATGCAAAATCTATTAAAACAAAACTTAAAAATAGTAAACTCAAAACAACATATAAAATGGGAAAAGTAAAAACCAAAACTTAAAAATAGCAAACCCACGATAACATGCAAAATCGGATAAGTAAAATTGTTAAAAATAGCAGAGAAAAGCTAAACCATCACCACAACCCTCAAATTTGACATAGTCACGTGAATGTTCACAAAGTCTTTTCCCATAGGGGGAACGCCTTTCGGCATAATTATCAAGGCAATATATAATGTACTTAATTTCAATGTGCCATCCAATCAAATGTGGTTACTAATTGAAATATGTGAAGTATTGGCATTAGAAATTGAAAGAGATGTTTTGTTTGGGGTTTTATTAATGTCAAAAAAATTATAATATAAATTTATAATTAAATAATACAATAACAATAATAAATTGATTAAATTGTTATATATATATATATATATATATATATATATATATATATATATATATATTAGGTTTAATATTTTAATATATTATAAAAAATATTATCCATTCATATCATAATATTTAAGTAATCTTATATTAATAATTAATAAACACATAAATATATTATAAACATTATAATAATTACTTGATATTAATATAAATTGTCTACATCTCAAGTGAAATATTTGTATATACTTAATTTTAAATATGTATTTAAGCCACGTTATGTTTTTAAAAACAATTATAATTACAAACATACATTCAATATATTCAATTTGAACGCTAATGTTTTCCACAATAATAAACTATTATCTTGTAATGGCCGAGAGCCTTTCTAGTGGAAGTGGCGGTGATGATCCAACTATTAGGATACTTCAAGAAAGTGGAAAACATGGATGATTCCGGTGGCCTAAAATAGCAATAGAGGAAAATTTAAATAGGAGGAAGAAAACTTGGATGAAGCAAAACAACGAGTGGATGAGAAAATGGGGCATTAGCATACAAGAGTGTCCTAGCACTAATGAAGAAATAAAAAATTATGTGAGAGAGAAATTCAGAAATATCATGTGGAATAAGCAGCTTGGACGAAAAAGAGAATACTATGTCAAGAATTTTAATCCCACATATGATCATGGGGAAAAACACTATATTGGAACGATGATAAACCGGAAGGCTAATATGTTAATGCGCAACTAAAAACTAGTTCACACCATCTTATATGTGAAACAAGGAGATGGAAAATGCCCAAAGAGGAGTAGTTAGAAAGGGTTTATCGCTTTGCATGTCGGGCTCGATGGAATCAGAATGGCATTTTGTCATGGAATGTATAACTTACAAGGACATACAGAGCAATTACATGGATATTTTAACATTGGATGATCTTACAACTTTGTTTGAAGAGGAAAGGGTGGTAAAAACAACAGATTTCTTGATCAAAATTCATAGTAGAAGAATCAATATTAGAAAAGAACTAGAAGAAAGAAGAAGTAGCAGGTATTTTGGGCATTTTTTTAATGTTTGGCTGCCTATTTTGTATTTGCACATTGGGTCCCATAGATTGCTCGGTCTCGTGGACGTCATTAAAAAAATTCATGCATTCATTCTCCATGAAAATGAAAATAGTTATGGTCAACATTAAATGGTTTTAATGAAAATTTGATAATGATGGGTTTGAACAAGTTTAAAAGTTTTGTACTTTTGTTACTACTCTATTATAAGTCCTTTTTATAAGAACATTAAAAAATTAATCGATCTATTTTACAGGTATTTGTATACAATTTTTTGTACATGCTCTTAGCATTAAAAATCCTCTTGGATTAAAAGAATCAGTATATAAAATGTTATTTAAATTATGAAAGGGCCATTAACAAAAGTCACTACATCGTCGAAGGGCCAATGGTCTATTGATGTTGATGTATGGCTTTCAATGAGTCCATCAGGGATCAAATCTTGTTGAGTGCAAGAGTAACCCGCTTAAAACACACACAAATACAACACTGAAAAACTTAGATAACTTTTTTTTGACTTACTTGGAGTTTACACGTCAACACAGGTGACTAGAAGGGGCTACGACCAACTCTCAATAAGCTTGACACAATGTTGACCACATAGGAAACAAGGAAACATACAACACCCAACATGAACAATTCAATTTTCTCTTTGACAAGGCACAATGTAAAAGTCCAAACACATTACACAGTTACAGTTAAGGCCATCCCACAGTGTAAAATCTTTTAAGGTTATGTATTTACAAAAATGTCTTTCAAACTTGACTTTACGATCTAGAAGATTCATGTTTTGATTCGCACCATTCTTTTACAAAGGTGAACTTCTTTCTTTTATACTATTGACTAATTAGCTTAAGACCAAGTTTTCTGAAGGAGAATCATTCTATAATATGTCAATAACTTGCTTAATTCATTGATTTAAGAACATTTTCCATTTCTCACAAGGTTAATTAATCTTACTCAAGCCACTGAAACTTGTTCCACACCTCTATTGCATAGGTGATAAGCACAAGCTCGATTGAGGGAAGGTACCGTTTTAGGTTCAAAACAATAATCTTCTTTGTTTAAGGATCAAAATTTTAACATTACTTAAGAAAGATCACAATGAACCAAGGCAAGGGTTAAGGGAAACATGTCAAAAGGAATTCAGCTTCAGGGTCTCACTACTTATTAACTAGCCTTTTATTGAGGCTAATAATTTATCAAGATTGGTTAAAAGTTTCATTTAGACTTTGCTTGATTAAGTTTGACAAAGGAAAACAATTTACATTTCAAACGATTGAGAGAGATTGAAGGGTTTCTTAATAAATTTCCCTCCTACTTATACAACCTTATTATCTTCCAAAACTAATCAATGATTTCACCATAAGATCATTTAAGAATTCACCATAAAAGGATAATGTTGATTAGTTTAGCTTGTAGAAAACAAGGTAAATATATTTTTATTACAAAAGCTAGTTTCCTCATTGATCACCTATGGACCCAAAAGTTATCAAGAAGCTCACATCTACATTAATTTATTCGTATATAAATATGTTATTTTAACTTTTATAACTTTTATAAGGATCATCCAACCATTTTATTATGCATAGAATTACATTGTTGCTATGTCTTAGAAGGGTTTACCACACAACATTTTATCTCAAGAGCAAAGTTTACCATTACTCGTTTGTGAAAACAATACATGGTTACATCAATTCTTTCCAATACGACGCACAACCCAAAGGGACAAACCAACTCTATGGGACCATGACTAGGGAACAAGAGAGTAATAACATTGGTCATGCCACACCACTATTCTTAGAAATTCTATAATACATTAGAATCACCCATAACCATGTGGTAATCAACTTTTATATTTTCCACAATAACAAAAAAGCCAAAGTTTCAAAATCCACGATGACATTACTCCACCACACATAATACTACGGAACTGGTTCTCTTCTAAAATCCCCAAATAACCCATTCGGAGTTTACAACAAAAAGTATTCATACAAAATAACTTCACAACAAAGTTTTATGTAATATTATACAAGTCTTTCCTCATCTAATCGCATAATGCCACCTTTGCAACAATTATTAACCCGAGTCACCACGAGAGGCTGAGCAAGATAATACTGCACAAAGCAACAATAAGCTAATATCTAACAATATCAAGAAAGGTAAAATATTATATTCCAAGAATTGGCTGAAGCTCTAAATACTAACAACCCCTTAAGATAATTAAAATTTCCACCATGTCATTCTAAGAATAAAGCCTTATACTTTAGTTATGAACATTTTCTCAAAGCAACAAAAATTAAAAAATCATTTGAGAAGGGCCAATGGCCTAATAAGTTAGAAACAACAAGTCTAGTGTAACGAGATTTCCATCGAATAAACAATTAGGTTAAAATATTGAGAACTGATATTCAAACCAACAATCTACATTCATAAAAAAAAAAGATTCCAAAAGCACAAACTACAATACTCATGTTCAGAGACGACGAAGAAAATAAAATAAAATAAAAACAATTAATCTAGGAGGAAGCACAAATTTCAAGGTTAACACAAAAGGTCAAGTGTATTAAAATTTTAATCATGTAATCATATAGGTTATAAAATGGAAAACTAATACACGACCACCACTCAACATTGTTTAACAAGGGAAAGCAGATAATACTAGTTTCGGCCATTGACTCCAAGGAATTTCACAATCATTCAAGAAGAGGCCACTACCCTTATAGGCTAGTAATGACAAGCGAGAGTAAAGAGAGTTTCATCATACAAGTTAACATTTTAAACATCAATCCAAGTTTTACCACACTAGGGATTTCCAAACCTTCTCTATAAGCCTATAGTTTCGGTTTAACATAAAAAGGATCACTCCTTTCCATCACAAGTTCCTTTTAAAACAACCCTCATTACCATAATCAAACCACTCTTTAAAAAAAAAAACACATTTTCATGAATCACCAAAACCATTATCTCAACAACAGTTTCCATCGTAACATCAACAACACATCTAAAAATATAATTACCCCCAAATGTCTCTAATAATCTTAACAGTTCTATCATAAGTCAACCAGGTTTCAATATGCATGAAACATCCAATAGTCAATAAAAATTATTATTAATTCCAATGAAATCAGTGAGATGAACAAATATAAATACTACCAATAGTCATCACGTAATAGAACTAGGCCAAGGTAGTTTAATAATAAAAGAGTACTATCCATAAATGCACATACGTAGCTTCAAATCTCGGTGCCAAGAATTTAGTTGTGGTACATGCTTCATGAGGGATGGTCAAATTGCTCCTTAAGGAAAAATTAAACATCTGGACCTACACCGATGATCATCAAGCAATTGGGTAAATGTCTAGTATTATAATCAATTCTAAAGGAATAACCAAGGTGCAAAATGACTGAGCAATTGGGTACCTTAGCCATGATACTCCCTTTGTAGATAATTGAACCACTACAAGTAAACCACACATAAAGTTTTTTAAATCTATGAGATTGATTGGATATCGAAGGGACTCCTACCTTGTCCAAGAAAGGAGAACATGGAGGTCCAACAGGACACTCAAAACCACACCTCACCATGGTTGGGAAACACCAAAGGAAACAACTAACATTACGAAATTTGTTGCCATAACTCAAAAGGGTGACTAAGTGTCCATAAAACTAAAGTCAACTCGGATCGGGTTCAACCTAGTGGTTGTTCACTAAAGTAAGGTTGTCATGACCCAAGTAAATTGTGCTCAACATACCCATAAATGGAAGGTAAAACTATACTAGATTTGGTTCCACTAATCCAGTTGATTTAAGGAGTAGCAAAGAAGGAAAAAAAGGTTATAAACCTTGAAGATCAAAACATCTCGCATATCTGGAAGAGACATTCTTTGATAGGGTAACTACTTGAGTAGTCAGATCTAGAGTCACCGAAACAGGAACAACTCGATTATCCAGAAGGAAAATAAAATCTACAACTAATAAGCTCGTATGAAGAGCAAGGAGTTTAAAGTACAACAAGTTTTTTTCACAACCGAAAACTCTAGTATTAAACAACATGACAAACTTGTTACTCAAACCCAGAAATGCAGCTAATAATGTTAGGAGGTCGATCATTCAAGCATGAATACACAACAGCTAGAGAAGAGGAATACATCTTTGTATTCACTTTAACACTGATAACTAGTATAGCTAAAACAAGAAAATATTTCAAGAGGAAAGGAGATCTTTCCCAGCAAGGCATACAAACCCACATCAACAACAACAAAGATAAGCCAATTTTAGGGAAGGGAAGGTTCCATTTCATGATATTTTTAAATTTTAGAAATTGTAGCAATGGTAGAATTATCTTCCTATTTCTCCAGCTTCTACAAGTCGCCAAGAACCACTCTCGGAGTGCATGAATAACACTCCTCAGTTGAATATCCATCCACAAACATGATGGCACTAAAATATGACTCACTCCTACGTTGGCACAAGTAGGGAGCTCCAGAACTATGAGTTGCATCGATGAAGGAATGAGGTCCCAAGGACTGCCATGATAGCAGTGAATACATAAAAATGGTTTAATGGAAAGACCGCATGAGGAACCCGTGAGCAAGAAGGGAAAAATCCAGATCCCACAACCTTACCAACGTACTCCCAACCCCGCATCGAATGGGGAATTTAAAGTAGGGAAAACACATGCATCAATGACAATGGAAATACATATTTTTATCGGATGAAGACGCAGATGTCACAGAGTCGTGAAAGAAATAAGGAGGATAAACCAAGGTGAGAGGATAGTTGAAAAAATGCTTCAAAGAGACGTGGTCTCAAGGGGGCACCACGATCATAGGTAAGCACGAGAAGGAACAACAACACAAATAACCTGCAGAAAAAGAAGTGACCTGCTCAAAATTCCCACACCAACATACACACCGCTAAAGGAAAATAAAATCCTTAGAACATGCATAGACAAAACAAGAAACAACCAAGATGTGTCCATTCCCTCAAATCGTGGCTAAGCAATACATAAAAAAAAAGGAACAACGAAATAACAATGACCCACAAATAAAATACATGCTTATTCAACAAAGAAATTATCTAAAGTTTTCAAATAATTTTTAACAACCCCCAAAAACAAACCTCCACCAGAGAACTCACGTGCCAAATTAGTTTGGCATATGCAGTCAAATACAAAATCCAAAATAGATTTGTAAATCAAATCATAATTAAAAAAATTATGCAGCCACCAACAAGGTAAGGGTAATGCGTCTATCATTAAATAGGATTATGGAAAATGTGGCCATCATATATACCCACGTACTCACTTGACAACAAAAAAATTTAAATAAAGAAATGCAATCAAAGATCATTTCCACTATCCCACCCACTCACATTTTATATGTATATATATATATATACATATATGTATATACATATATACATATATGTATAACATATATATAGATGTATGTATATACATAATATAGATGTATGTATATACATATATATATATATATAGTATGTATATACATATATATATATATGTATGTACATATATATATATACATATATATATATATATATATATATATATACATATATATATATATATGTACATATATATATATACACATATATATATATATATATATATATATATGTATGTATATATATGTATGTATGTATGTATGTATGTATGTATGTATATTATAGTCTTGTCTCTGTTGGCACTACAACAACCCCTGCACACACGTGACATGAATACTCAAACGATCGAGACTAGGATCATACTGCGGGTGTTTTTGATAGTGTAGATATCCTTTACTCGTAATTGCTTAGCTAAAAGGGATAATTGCAGTTCTCTCCAAAACATAGGAAAGGATGTCATTAAACTATATAATCTAGTGCCCAATTATACGACACCCCTAAAAGTGCTCAATAAATAAACACTACATTTATGTGGCTAGATAAATATGACAATCTCTTTTATTATAAAACGACATTGTTTTTCTTATTCTGAATAGGTGGGATAATTTCTTTGATTTTATGTTGGAAAACTAAAACTTGGAATATTTCCATTATTAATTATTTAGCTTTAGCTTTGTAGATATCACCACACCTTCCAGTCATGGGCAAGTGACTTTTATTGATGTTAGGATATGTATTCACTATTATTATAATTTAAAACTCAAGTTGGATCATAGTTGTGTTAGCATATGGATTTGCACGCATGCAAATGACATGCAATAGTGTGGGAATGAAGTCCCTCCTCAATGAAGATGAGGTTGCCTTTATTGAAAACCAAAACTGTATTTACACCTGTAGATTCAAAATTGTATGTGGGGGTGTTTTGGAACATCAATGGAAAGAAAAGTGAATGAGGGAGATGGAATGGAATGAAGGAAAGGAATGGAAAGGAATGAATGGAAGGAACATGCAAGAGTTAGGTAAAAGTAGAGCCTAATATTGCACGGAGAAGAACAAACAATAACTAACAAAAATAAAATAGAGTTTTCATCAGCTAAACGTGAATGAGTAAAAGGGAACACACATGAACAAGTAAATAGTAGATATTGATCAATGTGAACTAGAACAAAAAAATTAATAACGTTGAAAATAAGATCAAAGACAATATTTACATGCAAGATTCAAACACTAACATCGAATGAACATAACAACATCAAATGCTATAAGAGACAATGAATGGGACACAAAATTCATATTTAATTAACTATGAAATGTCTTCAAAAGAAAAAAAGTTTATTTCTTTGAAGTAAAGCTTGCATACAAAAGTATTTTCTTCTCCTCTCTCAAACTCCCCTTTACAAATGATCCCCTCACTTCCTTTTATAACCCAAAAGTTGGTTACAAAGTAGTTAGGGTTTTACATGAACATTAAATAAGGCACTTAAGTGACCTTTGACTTTTTCAACCAACTTTATTAAAATCAACTAAAAATAGAAATCACTTAAGTTATCCACAATTTTCCGAAAGCAACCTAAATAACAACATTCATTTCTTAAAATCCCTTTTTAAAAACATACAATAATAACTAGTGCCTTATCCATTGAAATGGGGTCCGCCTATCTCAAACGTATGAGAAATGGACTCTCCCACTTCGTTAGATACCAAGAAAACTATCTCCTTGAACCGTCGGTGAAATTAGGATCTCTGATTTTGCCAATTGAAAGGATCTGAACCTTCCCAATGTTTCAAACATCTTTACTTCTTCTAGAGGTTCATTTGGTCAAAGAATAGCCTCAAAAAATATATGTAAAACCAAAATCCTACTTGGCATATCATTTAAATTAACCATCTTTGATTGAGCATTCTCAAACAAGTTCTTTAATTTGATGCAACGCCTCATTAAAGTTTGAAGAGAAATTATTGGTAGGAGTATGAATGTCCTTAAACAATTGTGTAAAATTCTCTTCTACATGTCCCAATGAACACCTTTGATTATGCTCATTTATGAGGTTGCAAGGGATCTTAGCTATGAATTCTTGAATCAAGGCAAGTGAAGTGAAGGCTTCATTGCATATGCTCTCATAATGGATCATAGAATCCTCAAGAAGTGTCTTCCTTGATTTGAGATGCAAACACCAAAGAAAACGTGTCCCTCGATGTTCAAATTCAAGAATTCCTTCAATGGCCAAAAATTAGGATTCCATACTCATCATCTCCTATAAACTGGGAAATATCTCATCCAAATTTGATATGTTAGAAAAAAAAGTTTCCTTGAAAGAAAGAGCCGGATCAAGATACACACTAACATCTTCATGGAGCTTAACCATTGTTTTGATCATCTCTTGACCTAAAATGAGAATCTCTGAAAGCCAAGTTTTAGTGACATGGTCCAATGTGTTTATTTATTTTGATAAATTGAGAGTTTCTTCATTAGGGGCAGCCACTGCATTAGGTACTGGGAAAGTGGATGATATGAGATTTATTAGATGTTGAAAATATTTCACCAATTGATTCTTTTCACCTTGAAAGCTGAGAGTTTTGAGACTTATATTTCTCAAGTCTCTTAAGCACGATATCAATTGAATATCTAGCCATCGCCATGTCACTTTCCAATGTGGACCTCCCAAGTCCAATTCTAGAAACTTCATAATCAACAGATGTCATGGCATCACACTCCTTTTCAACTTTTGGGATGGCAAGATCCAAAAATTTGTTTCCGTCAAGTATCCACCATTATTTGAGAAAGCACTTTAGGATTCTTGGGAATGATGTCATTTAAAATTTTGAAAAGGACATCAAAATCATTGTGAATTGCCTTGATAACCCTGTTCCTTTTCTTGACCTCGTAATCAACCCAGAAAGAAGTATCATTCACTATTTTTGCATACAAAAGCCTAGAGCTTGAAGAAACATTCTCATTGTTCTCGACATCATGAGATTCTACAAGAATCCTTTCCATGGCCTCGATTTTAGGAGAAATAACCTTGATATCCACGTCCTACTCATTTCGGATATTTTGGGAAATATCTTCATGAAATGTAGCTCTCGAATTGTTTGATATTTGGACTACCTGCACCTGAGTGGACACTTGTACAAGGCATGGCTTAGGATCGTTTGTCACTAGATTTTGAGAAATATTAACAATGTGATTCTTTGGAAGAATCTCTACTTGAAGTAGAAATTCCAGATCAATACAAGCTCTCTTCATTCACTAGGGCTAGGACCCTTAGGTTTTTCTCCTCGTGACACATTATTGGCGAAGGGATTTTGGCAACCACTCCTTTCTTGTTGATTGCGTATGATTGAATGGCATAAAGTTTGATTGAGAAGGGGCTTTGGTTGAATGAAGACCTCCTCGAGTTGGCAATTTTTGTGATCTTGAAGTATGATCTTGAATTGACTATAACTTGACAAGTTCTCTTTTGTACCAAGATATGCTTCTTTCAAGAATTGGTTGATTTTGCTATCAAGAGAAAATTCATTTCTTTTGGTCCAATCAATTCAAGGAAACAGTTAAAAGTATCGCATCATATGAAGGATCAATAACATCTTCATCATCATTTACGAATGAATTTAGAGGGTTCTTGATGCAAAAGGCCTTGATTTGAGCAAGGGTTAGGCGAGAAAACTCTCATCTTCTTACTTCATGTTCATCTGAAAAGGAAGCCCATAAATCTTCCATGGTAGAGTTATGTTGATACTTTACTCCAAGAATTTTCTCGCATATATCCATTGATATCAAACCGAGAACTCTTCACGTATGGATGAATAGTGATGAAGGAAAACTCTTTTTCCATGATTTGTGCACTGAAGATATTTGGACATTGGTATTCCCCAATTTGGATTGGGAAATGAATTCTTGAACAATGCTTGTCACTGAGAAGAAAATGAACTTGGAATAGTTGTTCACATGCAAGCTCCATTAATGCCCATTTTTCACTGACATACTTAGGAAGTTTCCATGGAGTACACTGTAAATCCACTTACGCGAATGTAGGAAAAAGATGAAAATTGAATAAACCATGTTCCCCATTGGGAAATGACATTCATGGATTCTTTGGAAAATCTTTCCTCTATATTCCTATTTAGGTTCGAATCACGCGGAAGGTAAATGCATCATTGACCCTTCTGAAATGGTGAGAGCTATTTTTGAAACTTAGTTGCGGGTAATAATGGAAGACACTATTTGATGGACCCATGACTCCTCTTGTTTTGAGTCCAGAAAATAGCTTTCTTCTTGCCACTGCATAAGTCAGATATGATGTCATGTAGAAACATCCAGTCATCTTTACTTCAATCAATTGTTTATGAAGGGTATTGCTTGATGATGGTGGCCCAATCCACAAACTCTCTCTTGGCAAGGATGATACAGATAAAATGATACATCCATTAGTGGAAAAACCTGGCAAAGGGTAAACTCGAAAACTCAACTTAGGAGAGTAATCATGTCCCCGATTTCTTCCACGAACTCAACACGGTACAGTTCTTTAGGAAGCTAGTCAATTCGAGGCCTCTTGGTCACTAACTAGTTGTTATTAACCATCTTGCTCCACCGAGGGGTTCTTCATCCAAAATTATTGTGCTGACTATCGAGTGATATCCGCATTCTCAGGGAAGTCAGGTATGCTGAGCAATTCCTTAATGTGCTCTGGTGTGATTAAGAGGAAAGGCTCATGATTATCTTTAAAAATTCCTTATCTCTCGGGATCATAATGCTCGTGCAAGCGATAACCAGCTCTGGACACTGCACCAGAGATAGGAAAAGCTTCTGCTCGGGGTATACCACTATGGTAAAGCCTATATGAGAATATGGTTTTTCCTTCCATTTTCACCCAATTGCAGAATTGTTGCACATTGATGCGACCCATATTCATATCAGTGATATTGTCATATGTCGACTTAGTATAACTGGGAGGGATGATTCCTTTGGATTCATACTTGAGCGTGAATTTGTTTGATTTCTCCACTGGCTTCCTCGATCTTCTTGCAGATTTATTTGATTTTTGGTCATTATGAATTTTATAGAAAAATAACTCGAGCACGTAAAACAATGTAAATGGTGTCGGGTCTCAGTCTCCGAACCACTGTTAATGCAAGAGGAATATAGCTCGTTTTAATTATTATTATTATTATTTAATAATAATAATATTAATAATAATAATCGATCCCGGTTACATTTTTTTAAAATGTTAATACAAACATATCGAGACTAAGCTCAAGTTCCAAATCTGGCGATACAACAATATTTATTTTAAAACTAAAATCTCCCGATTTTAATATCTCGCGCAAATCAATTTAATCTTTTTTTAAAATTTGCCTTGCTTCACGTTCCCTGATTTGAGTTGTTCTTCTTTACTCTCTACGTGGATTTTAATCTTATCTTCACCATACGGTGCATTTCACCTTTCCTTCAACTTTGGCGTGGAGAATTTGCTAAAGAATTGTTGTGAGCTGTTTTAAATGGTGTCTTCCTTTGCTGCATGTGTGGGAAATTATTTTCCTGCATTGAAACTTGTCTGACTCTGCCCAATGCATGTTATATCTCTCTTTTTTACCATGAACTGTCTTCTTGATTTCCCTTGTTGGAGATGACTGGATGAATGCAAATTTTTTTTATTTGTTTTGCCTTATCCAATGCGCAAAAGACTATTATTTTATTTTCTGAGTTCTCCCTCCTCCCCAATCACTGGCGTGGGTTTAGTTTAACAAAAAAATACTTTTTTCACTATTCTCTTTCCTTTCTCCCACGTGGTCAGAATTCTTGGCTATGTGGATCTGCTAAATTCCTAAAATGCATGGGAACTTTGTTTTGTTAACTATTTTTATCTATTCCAAAGCATGCATTGAAAACTTGGACTATTTTTCTTTGCTAAATTTGTTCCATTCAATGCATGGAGGATTGAGACTGCTATTCTTCCGTGTATTTTTGTGGAAATTTACCCTCCTTCAATGAATGCGTGGAAAATGCTTTTGCTTTCACCTTGCGTGGAGATGCTTGAAGAGTGCGTGAAGAGATTTGGTGGAGGTTTTGACTTTTCCTTTTCTCTCTTTGCACAAAAAGATGCATGGAAATACATTTCTATCCCACATGGTTAGAAATGTTTGTTGTTGGACCGTGTGAAGACTCCTTCCGCTCCTACGTGGTCTTTGCGATTGGTTTTATTCTTGCTCCCTCTCTTGCTACATGGAGATTCTTTACATAAAACAAAACCTGGTCCTTCTTGTATTCTTCACACCCTTGCTGAAAACCGTGTGTGGAAACTTTGGTGGAATGCATGGAGAGCTTTAGGGACTGCGTTTTAACTTCTCCCTTTTCTTTGCACAAACCAATATGTGGAGACATTATCAAAACAAAATAAATGCCTTTTTTTATTTGGACTGTTCTGATTTAATTTCATGCATTTGTGGCCTCCTTTCACTTTTTGTTTCTCCTTTGCTCACGTGAATGTCTCCTTTCTTTCTTTGCTGGACTATATTCCTTCTAAAAACCTGACTTTCTGCAATCTTCTTACTAGTATCCTTATTTCTTTCAAAACCTATGATGAATACACCCAGAGGAAATAATAAGGAGTTTGGAAAAACTAAAAATCCTCCAAGCTTCTTATTTACTTCACATGACTTTTTCCAAGGAGTTTGACGGATGAGGATTTAGGAAGCTTCCTCACAACCGTTTCTTATTCATCCCGTTAAAACAACTTCCCTCTTTCCGGGTAGTGGCATTAATTGCCAGGGGGAAGTGGGGAAATAAACAGCCAATTGCTAGCGGAAATGGCAAGGCGGGTGACAATCCCCATTTTATTTCCCCATGTGGGAAATCAAAAGATTTTTTTCCCATTCACCAATTCATTAATTTTGCAATTAGGAGAAGAAATCCCACAAGCGGGGAATTAAAAAAATTCAAGAAAGGGGAAATCCGGTCCAGGAAGCCAATTTGGCATCCCCAACAATGGGAAGCGAAAGCTTATTTTTCCCCGACAATTAAAATAAATCTTGTTGAATGAATTTTAATTAATATTTATTTAATTAAAAACCCCAAAGTTATTAAAAATTAATTTTATCAAACAAAGAGTAATTAATTAATTAATATTTAACACAGTTTAAGACCTAGCGGGAGGAGTTCTTGCTCGAAAAAGACGAAACAAAGACCAAAATGATCACAAAAACGAGACGATCGTGATGAGAGCGATAGATCACACAAAGTAACACTTTTGAAAAATTTCAAAATTTCCATTTTTATTAATTTTCATGAAGTCAAAATTAGTTGATAACAAATTTCGGTAAGATTATTATTGCTCTATGTACCACGATGCCAATTTGATGTTTGTTACGCTTGTTGGAACATGTAATCTCAACAACCTCAAATACATTAGGCATAATTTTTGACAAATTATTTTATAATAAGAAATATAAAATTTCAAAGAAATATCCCTTGTAAATTTTGGGCTTTTTTTTTCAAAAATTGTACATTTTTTAAGTCCCTTATTTGATGTAGTTTGGTGAAAGGGAAAGTAGCCTCACCCTTGGACATTATTATGTCATAGGTGTTTTTTATTGGGAACTACTTTCCAAATTTTTGTCATCCTCTTTGTTCAACTTTGTTCTATGTCGGGTCATGTTCTATTGATTTTTATGTCGTAATTGTTTTTGGTTTTCATTAGCTCTCTAGGTGGTGGTTTTTTTGGTATACCTATCATTTATTTGGCACTTTGTATGGAGACACAGGGAGTTACGGCTACTTTCACAACTAGCACATTCATTTTTAATCTGGTCTACCGCCCTCCACCTTGCACATTCTCTCTACGCTTTGGTTCCAACATTATCTACACTCAACAACACTTCTTGTTAGAAAATAAAATAATTTTGCCCCAAGAAAAGCAAAAAGTAGTTTTTTTTTACATGCTTTTATTTTTGAGTTTAGTTTTAGATGTTCTTAAGTTTAGGAAAAGTTATTAAAGCAAATAAATCAAAAGCTTTGTATTACACAAAAAGCATGTGCTTTTAGTTCTATTTTTAAGAGTTGAGTGTTTTATTGTTAGATGAAGCCATCTATTTATTAGAGGCAATTGTAAGTTTTTTCATATCAAACACATTCAAAGAGATTGTATTGAGCCGAAGCTCTAGAACTAGAAGAAGAAATATATGCATAGAAGTGTTGATCTGAGTTTGCAATAATATGTTTTATTTGTAATTCTTTATTTTATTTCTGTTAGTTGTTATTTTATGTGCCTAATTTCTACAAATTGGTATGAGAGTGGATTTTTTCAAGGTTTCTAATTGACAACATGTTATAGCTTTTATATTCATCTGCAGACACCACAATTTATAGGAAAGAATTACGAGTATTGGTCATTAACCATGAAGGCACTATTCAGATCCCAATATGTGTGGAAAATTGTAGAGAATGGGTACACAAAGCCCACAAATGCAGCAACATGTAACACACTCTCACAAGCAGAGAAATACACTTTGAAAGGATTAAGAAAGGAAGACGAAAAAACTCTTTTCTTCATTCATCAAGCTATGCATGAAAGCATCTTACCCAGAGTGGCGAGTGATAAAACACATATTCCGTGGGAAACTCTCCAAGTTGCGTATCAAGGTAAAGAGAAAGTAAAAATTTCCAAGCTTTTGTAAGCTCCCAATTTTAATACACCAAAATACATCTTAAAACTACTAAAGTTCGGTCTAATTTTTATTTTTTTTTAGACGTATTTAATTTTATTATTGTCTCCATGCAAGGTAAGCAAGCGAGATTTAAAATTTATTAGTTGAGGTGTGGTCTTTAATTCAAACTTTCGTTTCATTATGTGACTTCCACCATGTCGTCCACAACCCAATACATGTTATGACTCATCCAGTCAATATTTATTTTATTTTATTTTATTATATAATTATTATTAAATTATACCACGAGTAAGGATTTGACCATCAAATAATAATCCATGCTTTTTGATCTATAACCCATTTTCATAAACATTATTACCATCTTCCGCCCGAGAAATAACTTGTACAAGTTTTTAGAAAAATTTAGTCAATTTCTTTACAATCCCAAAATAAGGTAACTAATTAGGAAATTATTAAAATATAAAAATAAAAATTAATACTACTAATAAAATAATAAACTTCCACCATGAAAATTTTACCCTTAAATTAAACTACAATAATCATTATTATTCAATACTTATTTCCAAAGATAACTACTTTTTAAACTTTTAAACTAAATATGGAGGATACCACATATAAATATTAACCCACTTTAAATCAAACATTACATTCCATATAAAAAGTTTAAGAAATGAACTTGAACTAAATGTATAACAAAAGGATAAAAAACAAGTAACAGTTTTTTTAGATGTGGGAAAAAACATAGAAATAATATAGACCGTAGGATGAAAAGATTTATACCATAGATTTTAGGTCTTCAAAAAGAAATCAGCCCTAATCTCTTCAAGGATATACATCGGACCTCACTGTATTTTTCTTTCTTCTTATTTTGTTGCAAGTTTTTTTGGAGATGGGGGCAGTTGTGCAGAGGATATAAGTACATTTCTTTTGCAGGTTAAATTAGGGGAAAAGTTATGGAGACTTGAAGGACTGTAGTTTATTTGTATTTTATTGTGTTTCTTTCTTCCTTTTTTAGTGTGATCCTTGTTTCTATGCAGGTCATCTAGATAAATGAGGGTTTCATTTCACTATTTTGATTACTTATTTATTTATTCTCCTTTTATCAATTTACCAGATTATTTTCTGGATTGAGTTTTAATCTATCCCATTTTTAAAAAAAAAACTTCGAATCAAAATTTTGTATTTATAGTCCATTTATGGTCACAAGTTACTGATTTCGGTTAAGTTTATTGTTTTGGCTTATCAGGAAAACCACGGCCTGAATATAGAGGGTTTGAGCTTAAAGAGAGGGTGATTTGGTGTTGCATGGAGAGTGGGGTTGACACAGTGGAAAACTAGGTTGCGCAGGGTTTAGAGCAACATAGGGGAAGCCATGTGGACGGTGTCACACCACTGTGAAGGTTACATCGGTTGGGGGTTTGCGACCCTCTCCCATTCATTTTATATATATTTTTATATAACTTAAAACAAAAAAGATACAAAAACGATTCAATTGGTTATCAATTATCACCTTTAACAATATATATATAATCATTATATTCATATTATTAAAGGTGATAATGGAGTGTATTTATAAAGGAAATTTCTTCCTATTACTAGTTGCACAAAGAGGACTTTAATGAAACTTATATAAATATCCTTACGTAAGATTTATATAGATGACCATGCATTTATAAAATTTCTAAATGGCATACAAATAGAAGAAGATTTATAACTTAAAAAGGAGATGTACTTTAAAAAGGTGTTGACCAAAACAAATTTCATTCTAAATCAGATATTCCTTTGTTTACAAGACAAGAAAACAATTTTTCTTTTGAAACTCATATTGGAGAGAAGCATTCACTTATGATTTAGTTAGGACTTATCTCATACCAGAAAATTCAATCTATCAGAAACTTAAATAAAAATATCATTCTACTAGATGCACCACAAAGCTTCTTAATAAGCAACAATATTTTTTTTTTAATTCTCTTGTTTATAAGGAATAGATAATTCTTTTGACAATGCAACAAATTCTATTACCACATACATGCATTTAAACTTAATAATTTTCCATACAAGAATTCTTGCAAGATTCACATTCCATAATCTCTCTTTCACTAATTTTTTTTTTTTTGGTAAGGAAATGCATTCACACAAAATTCATTTAAAATAATCTCCATCCTATAATTACACATTTGTATTTGAGAAGACTTGCTTACAAAATAACAAGTTACAATGTCTTTACAAATATTTAGAGAACAACTTCTCAATACATCAAGACTCTTTTTTAAAGAGATGATCAAATATACAACAAACCACTACCATGGAAGGGTAATAGCAGGGGCCGAATTAAAGGTTGGGAGCACCCTAGGCAATAGTTTGAGTGGGCACCCTCTTCAAAAATTTATTTAATATTATTTTCCATAAAGTAAATAAAGAAAAATTGTATATATTTTTATATATTTAAATTTACATCATGGTCATAATAAAATAATAATAAAAATATATTATTAAATTAGCATGGAAGGATGAAAAATATTACGAGGATGGAAAAATTTAATGTAGGAGATGTTCAGAATGCAAAAAATACAATATTTTATACGAGGCTTCTTATAAGTCTGATTTAGCCATATCAAGTAGGTGACAAGAACTCTATCCTGAAATAAAGCACCACTTTTTTTGCAAAGAAACAAAAACGTTTATGTAGCTTCCATGGTTTTGTGAAGAGTTGTATTTGGACTAGGCCTAAGGATTCCTCCATAACAAAATAATATAATTTTCCCCCAAAAATTAAGAATAGAAAAGTAAATACTTTTTCCTTTCATTATACTCACCTCTACTAGATACACCAACAACATTATAAAACATACATTAACCTTTTTCTAGAATAAATTACACACCTACATAATCTAGAGCTACATCAGAGAATGGGTAATAATACCAAAAAATATCATGTGCTTATAAATATGTGGTATTTTCTTTTACTTGCAAAAATATTACAAAACGTTTTTATGTTTATCCGTAAAATTTATGTTACTATAAAATAAAATCTATATATGAGTTGATCAATATTAATTCTTTAGATAAATTATTTTAAATTTAAGTTCTAAAATTAACCAAAAAAGGAAATTTTTAGATTCAGGTGCCCCCTAATTGTTGGCACCTAGGCAACTGCCTAATTTTCCTAAGGCTTAATCCCCTCCGATTATAGAAACCAATATTCAACCCAATAAGGAATGGTGTACACAAAACTAATACAATCCGAGTTGTTTAATACAATCCATATCCCAACATGGGAAACTTACAAAGAAAAAGGACTCTTGACATAGCCATATCCATATGATAACAAGAAGTTGAACACTCTCAAATTTGGGAAAGAAAAAAATCATAATCACCAAAAGGGAAGCTTCAACCATCTTCAAGCTTTAGGCTCCAACTTGTCTTCCACATAATCTCCAAACAAAAATAAAACAAATCTTTTTTTACCACCAACCTATGGGCATCATTACATGTCTTTCCAAAGGTTGGAAGACATGCTAGCCTCCCCCAAGCCCATGGGAGAGAGCCAACTTCCACAAATGTGCACAAGATTTAGGGAGACATAACCAACAAACACATTCAAATACAAGACAAATACATAAATTTAATAAACACAACATTTACCAACCAAAATAAAAGAGGAGAAAACCATATTCATCCTCAACAATGGGGAAGAGTAGATGAGATATCAAAAGTGCCGAAGAGTGTGGTCCAACCATAGGATGCACACTAACAAGATTCTTCACAAAATCTCCTTATCGCTCTAAGATAACAATCCCTCCTTATTGCTCCACCCATTCGCCTAAAATCCTCCTTGGGAGGATTTTCAAACCCATTGGGTTTCCTCTCCAAGAATGGGGAAGGGGTTCAAACCATATGAACCACCTTCCCCACCTCAAACCATATGAGGGGAATAAAAGAACCAACATGGCTTGCCCATCAAGCCATGAGGTTTAAGAGGGAAAATACCTCCCTCTTCCCCAATAAATCTCTAAAATCCATCAAGCCATATGATGGATGGAGAAAAATAATAAATGACATACCCAAGCAATGAACAATACATGCAACAAGACACACATTACAACTATAAGAAAATATAAGATCTAACATGCCAAATAACATAACATAAGATCAAGGATCCTACCTCCACAATCTCTCCAAAACTCTAATCTTTTCTCAATCTTTTTCCAAGCCAAGCTCCAACTTTCAAAAGTCTCAAGCAAAATCAAAATCCAAAAGAAAAAATCCCCATTCTCCCCCATGAGGGAGTATTTGAAGAAAAACAAACAAACTTCCTCACCAATGAGGGGGTGACATGTGTCACCCCTCTCTTCCCTCCAAGTCAAAGATTCCCAAAATAAAATGGAGAAAAGATAAACTCACTTTTAAACACCTTCTTGAAATTTCCCAAAAAGAAAATGAGATAAGTTTGTGCAACTTTTACTAAACACATATTCCAATCCATCTTACATGGATGGTGACAAAAGAGAGGCTAAATGGGAGGGAAACTCCCTCTATGCCTTGAAATTAAGCCCCTACCTAATAGGTAGGGTCCAAGGGCTTATTTTCATGTTAAGTGAACTCCCAAAACTAAAAGGGGTCACTTAAAATTTCATAAATAGCCCAATTTCGGGTTTGGCACATTTGGGTACAAGAGTAGAGGATGTGGGGCCCACCCAAGGGTGTTCATGTGACCCCAATCCTCTCTAATTAATACACACTTACACAAATAAAAACTTAATGCAAGTGGGGACCATTAAGTCCCCCAACCTAGTTTACTAAACAAAATAAATAATTGTTGACAATTTTTGTAGTTGTGTAAAAATGGGCAACTTGAAACTTCGTCATTACAATGAAAGGCATTGGCGAAGTATACCTAAGCTAAGGGATTTTTGATATTATTGGTTACTGCTGAATTAATTAATGATTAAGTGAAATCTGACTATGTGTCTCTTGTTACAAAACGTAACAAATAACATAGTCTGTAATTTCATGATATCTTCAGCAAAAGAACACAAGGGCCTAGAAGGACAGCTATCTTGTCTTGATGAAGACACGAAATTACAGAATAGGTGAAGTGTTGAGTTTTGGGATAGCAAACTCAAGTACAGATTGCAGAAATCAGATATCATTACTGAATGTTATAGGTTCTCATTAATGTTCTTTCCTTCATGATTAAGACATTCAATTATATTCCGAGTTGTCTAGTTCATCATACAATCCATACAGAAAGCTGAAATGCAAAAAGAAATATACAACTCATTTATAAAATTCAATGTTTTATTCATAAGGAAATTTCAAATGTTCCCACACAAGCCGTGGGATGTAATTGGAAATGTAAAGTACAACTACTGAAATAAGAGGTACACATGCATGAAAAAGAAAGTAAGGAGTATGAGTGAACCCATCATTGCCTTGGGGTTTTTCTTCGTTGTTCAAGTAGCTCCATCCTAGCTTTTGTTCCTTCTTCATCTTCATTGTAGAAGTCATTGTACCTGAAAAGAAGAAAAGATGAACTGTTAGTTACGAGCTCAGAGATCAATTCATATTCCTTACTGTCCTAGTTCGTGCATATGAATCTCTTCAAAATAGGAGATATAATTTACTTGAAGAACAAATTGCATACATGCTCTACTCATTTAGAAAGAAGAAAGAGAAAATAAAAGAAGAAACATGGACACAAGAGAGGTAAAAAATCCTAACTATTTTCTAACTGTTTTCTTAAGTGTGCAGGTACAGGTTGCAGCCAAGAAGAAATAGAAAAGTCATAAGTACATCGTTGGAAAGAAGAATTAATGTAACTCAAACTCAATATTTTCTGCAAATGGAACAAGTTATAGTATAGAAAAGAGACTGGAAAATAGAAGTACATGTTTTAGTTTGCAACTAAAAAAGGAAGAATAAGATTTCAAGAAAGTTGAAGTTTGGCTGGACAGAAAGGGTTACAACTAAAATAGAATAAAGAAGATTTTGGGAAAATTTTGACAGGGCTTCACCATGTAAAATGGAAATTTACAAATTTTCATCATGTTGCTTTCAACTACTACATGCTTTAAAAGAATTATTTAAATCAAGTAAGTGATATAGAAAAGTAAAGTAAAGCATGCCATGATTAAGATAAATGATTATGATGTCTCGCTTTATTTAAAAATCAACTTCAACATGAAGTGTTATGTTCTATATTCTGAATCAGAAATTACAACTACTATAGGTGGAAATGGATGGAAGAGAGAATTCTGGGAAAATTTGCCAGGGCTTCGCCATGAAAATCAACATTTCAGATTTTCCAGCATGCATATCAAAGCTACAATAAAATGGAAATGTAGTATTCAAACAGAAAAGAAATGGACTGCACTTTCAGTCATCAAATTGAGTTTCAGAATGAAGCAAGTGTGAGTACACAAAAGGTTTACCATCAAAGAAGTACATTATTTAAGCAAAAATAAATAAGACTACAATATTTCAACAAAGCATTCGAATCAAGGGTTATGCCTTCCAATGGTTTTACAAGAATGAGAGATTGTTTACAACTTCCAGAAAGAATCATATACAAAGATCTCATGAAATCAAGAACAATCAAAGTACTAATACTGCAAGTTCTAGAATCAAATGAACAAGCCTATCTGTCTATCAAAAGATGTCAAATCTCAAAAGATCTAAGCTACAATAATCAAGAAGGATAGAAGATGAAAGCAATGGCAGAATAGATATTTGTGATAGAGGAGCTACAAGTGCAGCCAAACAACTTCAAGTTTACATAATGATTCAAGACCTTGAGCCCAAACCTAGGACAAATGAAAGTGTACAAAGTATGCTACATTATACTTCAGAGCTAAATTCAAATGCAAGATTCATGGTTAAATAGAACTAGAAAAACACACAAAGAATCAAAGGGATCTCCTTGACCATGGCTCAACACAACAAAGCTGAAACTAATGGGAAGAGTTGACTGAGTTTGAATCAGAACAAGAAGAAGACACCAAAAGCTCAAATAGAGAGCAAACCCCAAGGTGCTAAACATCGAAGTAAAGGAATCTACACAAGGATGAAATGCGAATAAGTGCAAAGTCTGATCAAAATAAGGAACTCAGAGTTTTAAGTAACAAGAAGTGGATCTCAATCTTTCTGAAGTCATTCTATTCCTCAAAACAAATTTTAGAATCAAGAAGGAATGAAGAAGTCTGAATACCCATATCAAAGGAGGGATACCCAAATCTAGGTTGCATTGTCTCATACCACAAATTAAAAATACATGTGTAGATAGCCATTAAACAGATCCATTCATAGACATTCTAAGTTTTGAAAATCAGATCCGAGGAAGGAAGTTACAGTTTCTAGTTTTAATCGACAAACCATTAAATGGGTATCCATAAATCAGGAAAGGAAGTAAAAACTTACTGGTTAAAATCAAAGATGAGAAAACCCTCAAGTAACCATCTGGGGTTCAAATCGGCAAAACCGTAAGCGTTTTTATAGAGATAGACTAGGGTTGGGCCATAAAAATAAAAATCCATAACCATATGAGCAAATGAATCGAGAAAACTAAAAGCTAAAGATCAATCATGTCATCCACATTTTCCAAGAAAAAATTCAGATTTAAGTCATAGAATCCCATTGAAGTCAAAATAGCCATAAAAATAACAAAGTTTTGAGCTCAGTAATGTTAAAAGTAGCTATAAACAAATTCAAGCTCGAAAGAAAGAAAATGGTGGACAATTACAATTATCCGAAGTTGTAGTGTTCAGAAGAATGACCTTCCCAAAAGGAGCTCGGAAAAACGACCTTGACCTCAAAGGTCAAATGCACTATAATAGGTGTAATATGAACCACAAAATCTAGAGCAAGATACATAGCTTTAACTACTCAGATTTGATAAAATCATCAAAACGAATCTCTCAAACAAAATATGAGTTCATAACACAACAGTCAATCAACCATACAACTCAAAGTTTTCATAACAGACTTGAGATCTACGAGTACCCATGTTTTAGAAATCACAGATCCTAGCCAATGAACAAAGACCCATTAATGGGTATTAAGGGAATGGAGTAAGAAAAGAAACTCACCAATTACAGAGAGCTTCCAGGTCCTCGAAAAGTCAAGAAATCCAGAGAAAACACAATAACCACATAGTCTTTTTGAGCTCATCTAACCAACGATCGAGCATGAATAATATAGAGAAAAGGGAAACACAAGTATCAGTGCTCGAAGAAAAACGATGCCTCAACTTTATGAATGTTTCTAAGAAAATTTGAAGAAATCATCAAGATTACAATTGTAAATAAAATGTACCGAGGTAACGTCTTCATGATAACAATGAACTTGCTCATAAGGCTCGATATAACGAAAAAAGAAATACTGATGATGCTCAAAGGAACATAGGACCAAATGAACAATGGTGCAACTCGAGAATAATCAACAACGACACCCCCATAATCACTCAAAAGCTCAAAATGATCAAATGTACAACCACGAAGAGAGCTCAAGAGAAGAAAATAAGGAACATAGGACCAAATGAGCTTAGCCGAGCTTCCAAGTATCAACAATGGCGGTTTGAAATAATTTTTCCAGGGCTTCGCCCGCAAACCAGATGTAAAGTGGAGAGAATGAATGGGGTTCGAGCTATTTTAATTCACCCGCCTCAAACATAGTTCAACCTAACTCAACCACAGTCTAATAATCAATGGCTCGAGATCATAAGGACAAAGATCGAGGGATGAGGATCAAGCTCCAAGATCAAAGCAAGTAACCATAGTCAAGTCATACCGGCCACATTCAATCCATACCGGTTGTTGACAATTTTTGCACTTGTGCAAAAATGGGCAACTCAAAACTTCGTCATTATGATGAAATTCATGGGTGAAGTATACCTAAGCTAAAGAAGTTATGATGTTATTAGTTACTACTGAATTAATTAATGATTAAGTGAAATCTACAACTATGTGTGTTGTTACAAAATGTAACAGATCACATAGTCTACAATTTCATGATACCTTCAAAGAAAAGAACACAAAAGGCCTAAAATTCGACCAAAGGAGTCAAAGATCAACAATGCAGGTCCATCAAGGATGGAGATCAATGGTATCTTGATAAAAGACCAAACCCGACCGAGTTTAAAAATGCATATATGTGGCGAGTGGACAGAAACCCTAGTTGGGTTGAGTTACAATGCCACTGAAAAATAGCCAAGGGTTGACTCATCGTGCGATGAGCCACCACGTGTCCATCATAAAATCATTGCAATGATTTCTAAGGTCCAACTATAATCCAAACTCGAAATAATGTAAAACCGACCCAATTATGTTGTGCAATGATCACCAAAAAGGTAAAATTATAAACTATATTCTTTCAAATACAAAGGTCGACATGTATATACATGTATGTATTTATCAAAGGTGGCAGAGACTAAAGTATGATGGCATGTATATTTGCTAATTCCACAAGAGTGGACAAACTCAATTGAAGATAATTGAATGAATCAAAGGTGGTCCCCATTGAGAGATGAATAATTTTGCTAAAGTATTGGAGATCAAAAGTGTTTATTTTCTTGCAAAGGAGTGTTTTACATGTGATCACTAGAAGACAGAACAAGTTTCAACATCGAGACAAAGGATTATTTTTGCATTCCTTCAC
The DNA here is from genome assembly GCA_018340775.1 of Taxus wallichiana var. yunnanensis. Taxonomy (NCBI): domain Eukaryota; kingdom Viridiplantae; phylum Streptophyta; class Pinopsida; order Cupressales; family Taxaceae; genus Taxus; species Taxus wallichiana. The sequence goes on from CM031239.1 coordinate 1,038,544,894, forward strand.
AACAGGACAGAATAGAGAAAAAGAAAGAGTTCCATGTTCATGGAGAGAGACTTGCCTAAAGCAATAATCTTATTTTTACAAATCATTCACCCTTATTTCTTTAAAATAGATCAGTCAACTAAAGTTGACCAATTTTAATAAAGGCTATTAAATGAATATTTGTAATTGCATGCTCTATTTTTTTATTCCTTTATCTATTATTAAATAAAAGAAAAAAATAGGATGCATGGGTGAGTACAAGCCTTAGGCTATTTTTAGGAAGAAGGTGAACTTTATTATTTCTATATATAGTATGTGCCTTTGCAAAGCACAAAAAAGGAGAACGACTGGAGGATTTTTTGGATATAGGAGTACTGAAGCAATTTTTGTCAATTTTGCCTTCTGAGTGTGAAGTATTTCTACCTTCCCAACTATTTGTAGTCTTGTGTATGTTTCTATTAGTCTTGTGAATGCAAATTCCCTGATTAATCATATTACCCTGTTGCAAAATATGTGCATGCATGATTAATGTGCTTAGTAGTATTGTTGTGATAATCTCCCTCAATACCTCAAAGTGTTTTGCCCTTAATATTCGTAGAATAACTATTGGGTCGAGCACCCAAAATCCTTCACATATCAATTGTGCATATAGTTAGTGAAAGCCCTCATAAAAATTTGGTGTATCACCTTAGTTTTTATTATTTTATAGTCATCTTTTGCCCCTAAACCCCAAAAATTAGTTTAGGATACATCAATAAGGAACCGGCCTTGATACCGAAGACTCACCTCAAAATAGGTATACCCACAGACCTGAGGTGTTTCTATTGTATCTACGAAAGAGAGAGATCAAATTTTACAAGCCTAGAAAACCTGCAACCATCTCTCCATAGGGTGCACTTTTGAGATATAATAGTTTTGGCACACCGGTGGGAGGTAGAATCGAGATCTGCATGCAAGTTACAAATTCTACATCAGATCTACAACAAATTTACAATAGTTACAAATTCATTTTAGAGCAAGTGGAGCAATTTATTCTAAATATTTTAAGATCTTTTGGCGACTCCGTTAAGCTGATATCATACCAGTATTGCAACATGTTCCATGCCTAAAGTGACTACAAAATCATCGGTAAGAGGAATTCCTCCTAAATTTGTTTCTTTACTCTTGAATTTTGTTAGAAGGAGAAGAGTTGGTAATACTTTACCTTATAATAGATCTGGTTTTGATAACCCTCCTCCTGATATTCCTTCACCACGTATCAATTTCTCTATTAACATCCTAGTTTTTCAAATGGCTATTCAACCACCAAAGAATTTTGTGACCTTTACTAGTGGTAGTCCATTAGTAATCCCAGTTTATCATAATATTCCTAATGCCACCATGAAAATTTTCCATCATTCACGGGTGAAAATCAGTGTTACACATGTTGAACATATCAAAGATGTTGTAGCCCTATGTGCAGTCCATAACATCACTCATGAAAATGTAGCTTTAAGAATTTTAGCCACATATTTTAAAGGGAAGGCCTTGCAATGGTATAGAAACCTAGAAATTGGAAGTATAAGAACTTGGGATAACTTAGGTGAAAAATTGCTGAAACAGTTCCAGGATAATTCAGATCATTTGTCTCTCATTGAACAGTTGTCTACTATTAAAAGAGCTCCCAATGAGTTTATGTCCAGTTTCAATATCCGTTTTCTAGAACTTGGGAGAGAATTCCAACACGTGTCAAGCCTCACGCTGATCATGCTTTCCTTTATTATCTTAGAGCATTTAACAGTGATATCTCAACTATGATTTATTCGATGGGGGAGAAACTCCCAGTCTCTATGATATCACTATCCGAGCTGAAAATAGTCTTATTCAAGCTAGAAAATTTGCACAAAGACCTTCAATGCCCTTTTCAACAGATTTAGCACATATTCCTCAGCCTATTACAATCATAGAACCTACTATTGTAGCTCCATCGAGATGATGTATTTAAATCTTTACAAACATAGTGAAATAAATTGACTTTGATTGATAACAAAATTACATTATCCAATGCAGACCTTATCAGGCTCCTTATCAGAAAATCAACAAAACAGCATCCCTTGATAATAATAGTATAACTTTGATACCAAATGATAGAATATAATAAGATTGCAATGACCAAAGAGGGACAAAAGCCTCACAAATATTATTGATCATGAAATCAGATTACATAACAATGCAAGAGTCTGTAATATTTATAGATATTAGACATGACCTCATATGGATATACATGACAACCTATCGAGGCACCAACTACGAGATGATAAGACCCATCTCACATGCACATATAATTACTACTAATACCAATATTGAATGTTATCCAACATAACAATATTTAATGCAATTCACTAGACTAGAGTGCACATGTTTCACATTAATTAAATAAAAGACAATGCAATAAAATGAAATAAATATGCCTATGCTAAATTATGCTAACATTCCCCCCCTTAATTTTGCATAGTTTCCAATGAAGTGGAGAGGAACTCTCTGAACAGTGTGAATTTGTCACATGCAAGTGACTTAGTGAAAACATCCGCCTTCTTTTCAATTTGTAGGACGTAACTAGAGCTGTATATGTTGTGCTTCAAGACATGCTCACGTATGAAATGAACATGTACTTCAATATGCTTGGTTCTCTCATGAAATAATGGATTGTGAAAAAGCTTCAGAACTCCTTCATTATCAACATATACTGGAGTAGATTTCTGTTGTGGTAGACCAATTCCTTCCAGTATTCGGCGTAGCCATATTTCTTCACAAACAGCTTCACTGCTGACTCGATACTCTACTTACGTAGAGAGAGAGAAATAAAGTTATGTTTCTTGCTTCCCCATGATATCGGTCCAGATCCCATAAAGAATATGAAGCTGATTTTGGCTTCCTATCATCCATGTTTTCTGCATGATCTCGAATCGAATATCTGTCAAGAAAAGTTGCCGTTCTTCTTGTACTCTAGACCAAGGTCAACTGTACCCTTTAGATATCTCAGTATTATCTTTGCTTACTTTCCAATGACATATTTTTGGTTCTTACATGAAGCGTGATAAATAGCTAACTACAAAGTTAATATCTGGTCTAGTATATGTCAGGTAAATGAGACTCCCGATCAACTGCCGATAGAGAGTTGCATTCACCGGTGGTGATGGATCGGAATGAGATAACTGAAGTCTCACTTCCATAGGTGTAGCAATAGGAGTGCAGTCCATCATTCGAATTTCTCAAGCGTTTTCTTGGTGTATTTCAACTGCGACACAAAGATATGATTCTCTTTTTGCCATACTTCCAACCCAAGACAATAGTGCATGAGCCCGAGATCTGTCATGTCGAATGATCGATTAAAATCCTTCTTTGTTGCATCGATCATCTTCACAAAACTACCTGTAATGACTAGATCGTCGACATAAACAACCACAATGACAATCTCCCCCCTTGCTTTTTGAGGTAGAGATTGGGGTCATAAGGATTCCTTTTGAATCCATGACTTATGAGATGCTCATCAATTTTGATGTACCATGCCCGGGGTGCCTATTTTAGGCCATATAGAGATTTTATGAGTCTGCATACCATCATCTCTTTTCCTGGTATTACATAACCCTCTAGCTAAGTCATATAGACTTCTTCTTGCAAATCTCCATTAAGAAAGGCACTTTTCACATCCATTTGGTGGACTTTAAACCAAATTGTGAAGCTAGAGCAAAGATCATCCCGATTGTTTTGATCTTGGCTCCGGGAGAAAATGTCTCCTCATAATCAATGCCTTCTTATTGTGCATACCCCTTTGCTATAAGCCTTGCTTTATACTTTTCAATAGTCCCATCTCGATTTGTACTTAGTCTTGAATATCCATCTGCATCCAATGGGTTTCTTCCCTAGTGGGAGGTCGAAAAGTTTCCATGTGTTGTTCTTCATCACTGACTGATACTCTGAATCCATGGCATCTTTCCAAGCTTTTGATTGTAGGGCTTCCTAAACTATAGATGGCTCAACTGTTTCAACAACTCTGCTCATTAGGGCATAATTGACCTCTTCACGAGCTTGACTGCGAGTTCTAGGTCCAGGATTGGATGATATGCTAGGTGCTTCATCCAAATTTGCATCTCTTATTAATTGAGTATACCATTTAGGTAACTTCTTAGCTATTCCATTGGCTTATGGTGGATCCAAGTTTTCACCATCATCCAATTCATCACTGTCATCTTCAGTGGGAACATCAAATTATGTCTTCACAAGAGGTGTATTCTGCATGTTTGTTGAGTCGTTGAGTGGAGCATCTTCTTGTTTCTTCTCAAAGAACTCAACATCCCTACTTATGTATACTTTCTTTTCTTTCGGATCCCATAATTTGTACCCAAGTGCTTCTTCACTGTATCCAATGAATATCAGTTTCTCAGCTTTCATATCCAACTTGTTCCTATTCTTCTTGGGTATGTGCATGCTAGCTTTACACCCAAATACTCTTAGGTGTGCAATTGATGGTTTCGATTTGACCATGCTTCTTGAGGTGTCACTCCTTCAAGAGCTCTTGTGGGTACTCTATTCAATAAATAGATCTGCAGCTTCTTGCAGCTTACGCCCAAAATGTCTTTGTTAAACTCCGAGTCAATCAATCATACATCGCACCATTTCCATGATAGTACGATTCCTTCTCTCAACTATACCATTCTCACTATGGTGTGTGAGTAGGAGGCATTTGTCGATGAATCCCATGAGCTTCCAAGTAAGTCTTGAACTCATTACTTGTGAATTCCCCCTCGATCTGAGTGGAGAGTTTTGATCTTGCGACCAACTTCATTCTCAACAAGTGCTTTGAACTTATGAAATGTCTCAAAGGCTTGACTCTTGTTTCTTAGACAATATATCCACATATTTCTTGAGTAGTCATCAACACAAAGCATGAATTATTGACATCCAAAATGACTTGGTTGCATGGGCCCACAAAGATCGGTGTGCACCAAATCAAGCTTTCCCTTAGCTCTATATGTGTTCTTCTGGAAGGGTACTCTATGTTGCTTTCCAACTAGGCAATTGTGACACTTGTCAGTGTTGTGCTTGAGTGTAGGCAATCCTTTCACCATGTTGCCCTTTTGAAGTGTTTGGAGATAGCCAAAATTGATGTGACCATATCTGTGATGCCATAGTTCTACATATTGTGTGTCTTTGGCCACTAGAGCTTGATCATCCTTGTGGACAAAATCAAGTTGGAACATGTGTCCCACATTGGAGGCTCTTGCTACAATCTTGGAACCTCTTGACTTATCTCTTATCAAGCACACTTTTTCTCCATTATTACTATCAAAATCCAACTTCAAGTTGTGATCAAGGAGTTGACTAACTGATAGAAAATTCTTGGTCAACCCAGGTACATACAATACATCTGTGATTTTGCAGTCATGCTTTCCAAGAGGTAGTGAAATGTTTCCAATCCCCTTGACACTGTATGATGAGTCATCACCTAATGACACATGGTTCTTGTTAGGTGAGTCACGTAGTGTGTAGAACCAATCCTTGCGTCCAGTCATGTGTCGAGTTGCACCGAGTCAACATACCAGATATCTTGTGTGGACTTGGTTTCTTCATCAAATTGAGTAGAATACATGTGGTGTCCTTCATCTAAATCATCCTCATGTTCGGAAATGTACCCTTGTTGTTTGGGTTTTCTTTGCCAATTACCATTTTTCTACCCTTGATTGTTGTTGTTGTTGGACTTCCCTTGATTTGAATTGTTGTTACCCTGTTGGTTATTGGGTTTTGAATTGCTTGATGAACCCTTTTTGTAGGAATTGTACCAACAATATTTGATGTCATGTCCCCCTCTATTGTAAATGGAACACTTCTTGGTGTTGTCTTGTTGACTTTGATTTTGTTAGGACTTCCTGTGATTGGAATGAAATTTCACCTTTCATTTATGATTGGAAGATAGTGCTTGCTCATCTTCACGATCTTTGTTGTTCATTACCTCTTCTTGTTGGAGTAGATTGACCAACTTCTCAAAGGTGATTGTGTGTTCACTCATATTGATAGTTGTCACAAAGATTCTGTAGGAAGGAGGAAGTGCTCACAACACAATTGGTACGAGGTCTTCATCACTTATCTCTTTTCCCAATGCCAATAGAGATGCCCTCAAAGTAGCAACTCATCTCAAAAAAACTTCAACCTTCTCATTGTGCTTGAATTTGAGACCATGCAGTTGTGATAGTAGGTTGAGGATGGCATTCTTGTTCTTTGCCTCATAGATTGTGCTCAACTTATCCCATGCATTCTTGGCCGATGTGGCATCTCTAATGTGGGGTTGCACATCGTCTGTTATGCTAAACAAGATGATCAACTTGACCTTTTGATTGGCCCTATCAAATTGAACTTATTTTCTTCCATCATCAAGTGATCTTGTTGTTTTTCCATCTGTTTGTCCATAGGTCTTCAAACTCAAGTCACATCTTGATCTTCGGTTTCCATGCAGCATAGTTGTCTCCTCTAAGCAGTTGTGAATCTGGCAAGAAGAACTTTGGTGCTTGTGCACCCATTTTTGCAATCTAAATTTCTAAAACTCGAATTTCGACAAAGGGTAAGGCTCTTATCACTCCGGGTTTATGGTCTCCTCTCAATATACCGTCAGGCCGATATACCAAACCTTTCTATATACGCTCCCTTTCGATATACCCATCGATATGTGGAAGAAGATCACCCTTTCAATATACCCGTCAGTACGGAAAGAGGTGTTAACGCACGTGAAATAATTTAGTACGTGGTACGTAGACAAGAGACGGAGAGGGTTTGTGCAAGCACAAACGGATGGGAGGGCTCAAATGTGTGTGTATTGTGTCCTTATTACTCCCCATCGATTTTATAGGGTCGATGCCCAGACGACATTTAGGTAGCTGTGTTAGGCGTTAAGTGCAGTAGTAGTCGTGACGGCATCACCCGTAAGCGCTTCCCAGAGGCACCGTATATACCGAACGCTGCTATGAGATCAAAGATCTCGTGTGATAGAACCAAACATAAAATAAAAAATTTGCTCTTTTTTTTCACTTTATGCACCAAGATTAGTACAACATGCTCTAAAATTACATCAAAATGAAGTTTTTGTGTCCCCCCTCTTTAGAAAAAAGGGTCTAGAATCACAAAATACACAATTTAGGCCAAAAATATTTTTACCCCCAATAGGTGTTTTTCTGCTAAATTTAGCGGTGGCTCTAAATGTGTTTGGTGAGCTTCTAAATTTGGAAATCTCCCAAAATTTAGTAATTTCTCCAAATTTTCCAAAAAAATAATTTAATAAAAAATATGGAGAGAGTGGGAATCGAATCATTTGACTGTTTGTTCCCAAGATCCAAACAAACAACCCGAATATTGTTTTCACTTTTTCTCACAAACCGTGATCTAGGTTTTTCTAAAAATTTTACAGCAGCATCATACAATATTTTTATTGAAACCCACAAAATTTTAGAAGAGAATCTTAGTTTTTGAGATCTTACCAATTTACCAGCTAGATCTGATTTTTTTTAGAAAAGATGATCCGACTTATACAAACTTTTCGTCATATGTAGAGGCCGAATCTGAAGATGATGTAAACTGCAAAGTTGTGTGCCTCCTTATATTTCTAGAAAAAAAAATGGCACATCAATCCAACATTTTTGAAAAAGTTACGTCCTTTTTTCTAAGAGCTATCTACTGGAATTTTGTTGATGGGACTACTTCAACCTTTGCTCCCGAATTCTTCACACCTCCACTTTCAGATCTATTTTTTTTTTTAGATGAGCTTTTTTTTTTTTTAGATCTGCAATTTTTTTCAAGATCTTTCTCCTTTTTTTAAGATCTTTTTTTTCACAAATCTTTTTTTTTTTCAAGATCTTTTTTTTTAAAGATCTCCAAATCTGAAATATTCCACCAATATGTTGGATCAATTGGCTATGCCAATGACTAATCAAAAAAAAAAATTACCTTCCAAATAAGTGGATAGGTCAAATTTTATTTAAGGGATGCTTGGAAGGAATGGAGGCTGTGGGATGCTTTAATGGCTCTCCTTTGATGCAGATCTTCTTCTCCAATGGATCCTCTCCAATAGTGCTCCTCTTCAACCTTGCTTGGATAGAACCTGCTCTGATACCAAATGATAGAATAGAATAAGATTGCAATGACCAAAGAGGGACGAAAGCCTCACAAATATTATTGATCATGAAATCAGATTACATAATAATGCAAGATCTGTAATATTTATAGATATTAGACAGCCTCATATGAATAGACATGACACCCATCGTGCACCAACTACGAGAGATGATAAGACCCATCTCACATGCAATATGTAATTACTACTAATACCAATATTGAATGCAAGTCACTAGACTAGAGTGCACATGTTGCACATTATTAAATAAAAGACAATGCAATAAAATGCAATAAATATGCCTATGCTAAATTATGCTAACATCCCTATCAACAGAATAAAAATTATAGGAAACCTTACCAAAGAAAGGAAGTTTGACCCAAAGGCTCCTAGTTCATCTAACACTTTAGTCTCAATTAATATGGCTATAGAAGAGTGGTGTCAACCTTGTAATCAACCTCATTCACCTACAACTTTCCTAAATACTTTTTTGAATCGAATCTTGTTGCACAACCTCAATCTGAAACATTTTCCATGCCTCAAATGGAAGGTGGGTAATAAGAAACTCATTTTTAAAAATCACCTAAACATAATTTTGTTAGTTTTAATGAGGATTTCATTGCAGTCACTACTAGGGATGAAGGGAAAGTTGTTGAAAGTCCAAAACAACAAAATAGGCCTATATTGTTTCTTACATCGTCACTGATAAGACAACGTCTATAGTCCCAAGTCAACCAACAAATTTGTTATTCCTCAAAAAACAACAAGTGTTTCAGGTGATAAAGGCCATCAAAAACAGCTACAAACTGATCCAAGAAGCTGTTTATACCTCGGATATCCAAGGTAGTCAAGCGGAATCAATTTTCACTAAGGCCTACTCTAGAAAGTTGAATCTGTCTCTAAAACATTTTCTTCTTTCAACATTGTTGATGTAATGAAAAATCATAATGTTAACATCTTAATGTGGGATGCTCTAATTATTCCTGGAAAACAAGATTTACTTTCTCATGAACTAGATAAGCTACAGATTTTTTCAAAAACAATGAAAAGGAAGTTCATAAAGGAGACATGGTCCTTGGAACGTTTGAACAAGACCACATTAAATAATTTAAGTGGATGGTTTAGAAAGTTTTGAATGCTCATGACATCAAGAAACCACCACCATTTTATTTATCACTGATTATTGGAGAACATCTAGTTCATAATTGCATGGTGGACGGTGGTGCGAAATGTGAGTTATGCCAAAAGTGATTACGAGAAAACTTGTGTTTGCAGATGAGCCTACATAAAGGAGTGTCTTACAACTTGATGGGAACCGCAACTAATACAGTTGGTATAATTAAAAATTTAAAAGTGACGTTACATGCTTGCCCAAATGTTTCTATTCTCGCAAGATGTTCTTGTTGTGGATTTACCTCAATACTTTACCTTATGCTTATCTAGAGCTTCACAAAGCCAAAAATAGGAGGTTATATCTCTTCAAATTGGACCTTCTTATTTTTCACTTCTCATTATGGTACTAAATTTTCTATTAATTTAGAACCATTGGCAGATTTCACATTGAGTCTCACTCTCCAAATGCGGTGGCTAATTATTGACCTTAGATCAATCTAATTTTGATGAGATAGCTCAAGTTTCAACATTAGATGGTGTTTCTAATATATTTATGGATGAAAAGACAATAGAAAAACATGCTCATGATCCTTTTAAGGAAGTTGAAGAACACATATTTGGTGTGTATTGTATGCATGAAGAAAATACACCACTTCCCTTGCTATCCAAAACAGAAGATTCGCCAGAAGGGATTTGGAAGCTTCATTTTGATGGAGCTAAGAACAAGAAAGGATAAGGATCAGGTTTGATTTTCACTTCCCAAGGATGCGAGAGGTATTTCTCGGCTTTGAGTCTCCAATTTTCATGTACTTTAATGTACCCGAATATAAAGCATTAATTCATGGCTTACTTTGGGCCGTAAAGAGAGGTATCAAGCATGCTACTGAGTTTTGGTGACTCTGAGTTGGTTATTAATCAAGTAAGAAATTTCAATGTTTGTAAGAATCCATTAATGAATTCTTAGAGACATAGAGTTTCAAACTTAATGGAATATTTCAATGCTATTAACATTCAGTCTATTCCTAGAGCTGATAACAAGCATGCAAACATACTTGCAGCGAGTTGAAGTTAGATTTGAAGTGCTGGAAACAGATTGAAAATAACAAAATTCAGCCTCATATAAAGTTAATTGTCATGCCCTCAAAGACTTGATAATGATTCAAATTGGTAATTTTTTGAAAGTGATGATCAAATCTGCAGGTTTTTATAGCAAGAAACTCAATTTTCTCGTAGTGAATCAAGATAAATTACAACATTTATAAGGTGATCATATTGTTCATTGAAGACAAATAAACTAACTCGAGGTCTAGTCACATTGGAAGACATCTTCAATATTGACGATCAATTTATAAAGGTCAAGACTAAAATGTCAAATCACGCCGATAATTACGAAGAGATCTCGGTTGATGAAGGAAAAAAGCAATTTTTTGGAAAGGTATGTTCCTTAAGCGAAAAGTAGTCATTTATTAATATTTACAAAGAGTTTAAGGATGTTTTTGCTTGGAAATACCAAGACACGAAAGGATTTGATCCCATTTTAGCACAAGATACGATTAAGTTGCAACCAAATTCTAAAACTCGTTAGACATAAACAAAGGCTGTAAATCCCAAAATAGAGCCTCGAAGAGGAAATAATTATCTAAGTTGATTGAATCGGGTATTATCTTTCAAGTTAAGCATTCAAGTTGTGTAGTCAATCTTGTTCATGTTAGGAAGAAGAATGGTCAAATCAGACTATTTGTAGATTTCAGAGATCTTAATAAGGCTTCATTCAAAGATAATTACCCACTCCCAAATATGGATTAGATTTTGAGAACAATCTCGTGGTCGAGATAGACTATCTCCTCTAGATGGTTACAGTGGATATAATCATATTTTAGTCCGGGAAGAAGATAGATATAAAACAACTTTTACCACTAAGTGGGGTACTTATGCTTACAAAAGGATGTCTTTTGGTCTTTCAAATGCTGGTGCAACATTTCAACGTGTAATGGACATGGATTTTCATAACTTATTAAATAAATGCATCCTTTTTTATTTAGATGATGTTACTATATTTCCAAAATATTCTGAAGAACATCTAATGCATTTAAGGTAGACCTTTTCGTTGTGCAAGTAATTTGGAATATCTTTGAATCCACTAAAGTTTATCTTTTCAGTACATCAAGGCAAGCTACTTGGCCATATTATTTCTAAGTAGGGTTTAGCAATTGATCCTTTTAGGATCGAAGCCATATCAGCTATCATTTCCCCATCATAAGAAGGCATTACAAAGTTTTCTTGGAAAAATCAACTTTGTTAGAAGATTTGTTCCAAATTTTGCAGCATTGGTTAAACCACTTACTGCTTTACTAAAGAAATAGAAAACTTTTTCTTAGACTAGCGAATGGAGAGAAGGATTTGAATCAATCAAAGTAGCTATCTCTCAATTTCCTACTCTTGCAAATCCAAATTTCGATAAAAATTTTACAATGTATGCACTTGCAGGAGCTGAAACAATCTCAGCTATATTAACTCAAGTCAATGATGAAAACATCGAGCAACCTATTACTTTCTTTGGACAGAGTTTGCATGATTATGAAACAAGGTACACATTTCTTGAAAAGTAAGTACTTTTAGTAGTCAGAGGACTAAATAATTTCAAGTATATGCTTTCGAACAATAAAATCCATGTTCATGTTTCTCATCCAAGTGTGAAAGCATTCTTACTAAATAAGGAGTTGAATGAGAAAAGAGAAAACTGGATAACGTAGGTCATGAAGTATGATGTTGATATTCGGGTTGCTAAGATGGTTCAAGGGAACAATTTGTGTGAACATCTAATTGTTGATATGGAAAAATAGCAAGCTGCGCAGAACTGTGTGATTCAAAACAAAGATGCTGAAATTGCGTATTAACAATTAGAAATTATGGTTCAACCAGAAAATCAGCAACGTGATTCATTCAAAAGTTTCAAGAATCAAGATGGATGACTGATATGGTTAACTATCTACAACATGAAACTTATCCGTAAAGTATGGAAAAGAATAAATGAAAGCATTTCAGATTACAAGTTGTACCTTATATCTTCATTGATAATGTGTTATTCAAAAGAGATATAAATGGAATCTTCTTGCTACGGTGTGTTGACTATTATAAAATTAGAAAATTCTATCGAGAATTCCACGAAGGACCTGCAAGAGGTCACTTCTCAACACATACCACAACCTTAAAAATTATGAAAGTTGGTTACTATTGTCCTAGCATATTCAAGGATTGTTTTGATTAGATAAGAAAGTGTAAAAAATTTGCTTTCTTTGTTGGAAAATAATGTCTAGTTTTGCTACCTTTACAACCTATTTCAGTTGATCAACCTTTTATGCAGTGGGGTCTTGACTTTATTGGCATGATAAATCCACCTTCTTCATGTAAGGAGATAAGTGGATCTTAACTACTTCATATTATTTTACACGATGGCCTAAAGCAATAACCTTGAAAGATTCTAATGAAACTTTGATACTATCCTTTTATGAAGGAATAGTTTGCGATTGGTGTTCCAACAACTATCATATCAGATAATTCTCTAGCATTTCTTGGTGCAAAGATAACAGATTGGGATGTCAACCATAGAATCTATCTAAGTTCTTCATCTAATTATTACCCACAAGGTAATGGCTTAGCTGAGAGTACTAACAAGAATCTTTTAAGGATCATTAGAAGAACACTTAAATATAATCAAAGAGCTTGGCATCTGATGTTGAATTCAGCACTTTGGATTACATAGTGACTCCTAAAAGATTAGTTGGAAATTCACCATACAAACTTGTGTACGGAAAGGAAGAAATAATGCTTATTTCGGTTGAGTTGCCCTGCATTGGATCTATACATCAAATGGAGCTCGGAGAATGGACCATTACAAGTTTGTTATGCAGAGTTAATGGAATTACAAGAGCTAAGAGATAAAGCTCGTTTGAATATGGAGAAAAATCAGAAACAAATGAAGAATTTTGAAAAAAAATCCAAATTCATAGTCTTCAATAAAGGAGATATTGTGTTAAAGTGGGATGTTGATCGTGCAAAGCCAGGAAGACACTCAAAGTTTGATACAATCTAGAGTGGTCCTTACATGATTTTAGCTTACAAGGAACACAATGCTTTTTAGCTTTCGAAGCTAAATGGAGAGGAACTTCCCATTCCTATGAATGGTATGTTTCTCAAACACTATTATTGAAAATCTTACAGTGATTGTTAGAGTAGGATTTCCCTTCAATAAGTGTAGTTCCTGCACATTGCAATGTTTTTCAATTCAATAAGTGCATCAATGCACATGATCTAGTTTACCAGATCCTTTCCCAGTTTTAGTTTGTTTCGAAAATGGTTGGACCTTTCAAAAAGGAAAATTTTGGTTATATGCTTCAAACTCTATGCCTAATGGACAAGAGCAAGGCACTAGTCTTTAAAGCTAGGCAGCTTTCCCTACAGGATCGCCAGAAATGTTGACAATTTTTGCACTTGTGTAAAAATGGGCAAATAAAAAATTCATCATTACGATGAAAGTCATGGTTGAAGTATGCCTAAGCTAAAGAAGTTTTGATGTTATTAGTTACTCTTGATTAATTAATGATTAAGATAAATCTACCTATGTGTGATGTTACAAAATGTAAATGATCACATAGTCCTGTAATTTCATGATACCTTCAACAAAAGAACACAAAGGCCCAAAATTCCACCAAAGGATTCAAAGATCAATGGTGTAAGTCCATCAAGGATAGAGATCGATGGTGTTGATAAAAGACAAAACCCGACCAGAGTTTAAAAACGCATATACGTGGTGAGTGGACATGAAACCCTAGTTGGGTTGAGTTAAAATGCCACCGAAAAATAGCCAAGGGTTGACTCATCGTGCAGAAGGGGCCAGCCCATGTGTCCATCATAAAATCATTGCAATGATTTCCAAGGTCCAACTATAGTCCAAACTCCAAATAATGTAAAAACCGACCCAATTATATTGTGCAATGATCACCGAAAAGGTAAAATTTTAAACTATATTCTTTCAAATACAAAGGCCGACACGTATATACATGTATGTATTTATCAAAGGTGGCAGAGACTAAAGTATGATGGCATGTATATTTTCTAAGTCCACAAGAGTGGCCAAACTCAGTTGAAGACAATTGTATGAATCAAAGGTGGTCCCCACTAAGAGGTGAATAATTTTGCTAAAGTATTGGAGATCAAAAGTGTTTATTTTCTTACAGAGGAGTGTTTTGCATGTGATCACTAGAAGATAGAACAAGTGTCAACATCAGAGACAAAGAAGTATTTCTGCATTCCTTCACGATAGGACATAATCGTGAAAAGACAGAGTTGCATGTTCATGGAGAGAGACTTGCCTAGCAAGTAATCTTATTTTTAGCAAATTATTCACCCTTCTTTCTTAAAAATAGATCAGTCAACTTTAGTTGACCAATTGTAATCAAGGCTATTAAATGCCTATTTGTAATTGCATGCTCTATTTTTATTCCTTTATCTATTATTAAATAAAGGATAAAAATAGGATGCATGGGTGAGTACAAGCCTTAGGCTATTTTTAGGAAGAAGGTGAACTTTTTTTTTGCTATATATTGTGTGCCTTTGCAAAGCACAAAAGGAGAACTTCTGGAGGACTTTTTTGGATATAGGAGTACTGAAGAAATTTTTTCCAGTTTTTCCTTCTGAGTGTGAAGAATTTCTGCCTTCCCAATTATTTGCAGTCTTGTGTATGTTTCTATTAGTCTTGTGAATGTAAATTCCCTAATTAATCATCTTACCCTGTTGTAAAATTTAGTAGTTTCTGCATGATATTAATGTGCATGTTTAGCTTAGTAGTATTGTTGTGATAATCTCCCTCAATACCTCAAAGTGTTTTGCCCTTAATATTCTGCAGAAGAACTGTTGGTTCATGCACCCAAAATCCTTCACATATCAATTATGCATATACTCAGTCAAATCCCTCATACAAATTTGGTGTATCACCTTAGTTTTAATTATTTTACAGTCATATTTTACCCCTAAACCCCAAAAATCAGTTTAGGATACATCAATAAGGAACCGGCCTTGATACTGAAGACTCACCTCAAAATAGGTATACCCACATACCTGATGTGTTTCCATTGTATCTACAAAAGAGAGAGATCAAATTTTGAAGGCCTAGAAAACATACGCACCATCTCTACATGGTGCACTTTTGAGAGATAACACTGGACACATTCACCTGCAGGGTAAGAAACCCTAACTTGCAATCAAAGATCGATGACATCGAATGCATCAAGGATAGAGATCAACGTTTGAGAATCACCACCCAGTTTTCAAAGCAAATTCAACTTGACTTAGACAAGCCACCGACAAACATACCGAGGGTGAGTCATCATGAGAGAGGGCCATCCCCACATTCAAAATAAAATAATTCCATATTGACTTTCGACCATAGCCTATGTCCCAAATCATCAAAACGGGGCGACAATTATACATACTCACAATGGTAACCAAGACCAAAAGTGGCGGACTATGATACAACATGTGTTATCAAAGGGTGCCAAAATTGCATTTGTTTGTATTGACCTTGTATAAGGTCTAAAATATGTAGTATACCATCAAACCAATATTCAAAGAACACTTACTTTAATACTTGCAAAGTTACCTCATAATCATCACATGATAAAGTGCAAAAAGTGGTCCCAACTTCAAGGAGCTAGAGTCGATTTGCAGAGTTTCACTCATGTGACCACTTAGAAAGAGATGTCAATGTCCAAACATGTGCACATGGACAATGGTCCCCACATTGGATTTTTTTTTATTTTTGCAATAATTACAAATATTGTAATTATTTTGCTCTCACAGCAAAGAATTGATTTGTTTCCTGCTTCACAAGAGGACAAAACAAAGAAGAAGACAAGTTGCATGTTCAAAGGAGAAAGACTTGCATAGCAAGCAAGCTTATTATTAGCAAATTATTTACCCTTGCTTTCTTAAAATTAGAACAGTCAACTTCGGTTCAGATTATTAATCAAGGCTATCAAAGCCTATTTGTGATTGCATGCTCTATTTTATTCCTTTATCTATTATTAAATAAAGGATAAAAATAAGATGCATGGGTGAGTACAAGCCTTGGTGTTATTTTTAGGAAGAGGGTAAATTTTTATTTTGTTATATATTGTGTGCCTTTGCAAAGCACAAGGAGGAATTTTTGGATATAGGAGTACTAAAGCAATTTTTTCTAGTTTTTCCTTTTGAGTGTGAAGTATTTTCTGCCTTCCCAATCATTTGCAGTCTTGTGTATGTTTCTATTAGTCTTGTGAATGTAAATTCCTGATTAATCATCCTACCCTGTTACAAAATTTAGAAATTTCTTAATGTGCATGTTCAGCTTAACAATATTGTTGTGATAATCTCCCTCAATACCTCAAAGTGTTTTTCCCTTAACATTCTACAAAAGAATTGTTGGTTCGTGCATCAAGAATCCTTTCATATATAAATTGTGCATATACTCAGTCAAAGCCCTCATACAAATTTGGTGTATCACCTTAGTTTCAATTATTTTACACTCATCTTTTCCCTTTAAAACCCAGAATCAATTTAGGATACATCAACAAGGAACCAACCTTGATACCGGAGACTCGCCTCAAAATAGGTATACCAATAGAACTAAGGCATTTCCATTGTATCTAAAAAAAAAGAGATATCAAATTTTACAAGCTTAGAAACACCTAGACCATCTCTCTATAGGGTGCACTTTCAAGAGATAAATGTTTTTACATGCGGGTGGGACCACGAATCAGATCTACACACAAGTTAAGACAGATCCACAATGATTTACAACATTTATAAAATTTACTTTGTTGATGGCGTTTCATAGCACCCTTGAATGTCCTCGGAACTCGATGGGTTGAGACTCTCAATGCGATTGCATAACATGGAGCTTTTCCCAAGTGTGGGACCTGCGAATCGGGAAAGCCCTCCCGATGAAGGCGGTTCCTATTCCTCTGTTCAAATGCACACATTAAAAATGCAGAGGGTTTACTCAAAAACCTAATCTAACTTGCCAAGGAGACACGGTAAAAAGATGCATAAAATAAACCTAAACTAACAAAGGTGATGCACCGAGGAATGAAGAACCCTATCTTTCCAATAAACACAAACCATTAAAATGCAATGCAAGATCATGCACAGATAACCAAATTTACAATGAAAGATCAGGAGGATGCAAATCAACATAGAGAGGGTTGAGAATCATCCATAGAAATGCATTATTTTCTCCAAAGATTGATACAATACACTACAAAATTCCAAGAGGAAAAGTTGCATTACAGTTTTAGATGGGAGGTTTGAGCTCAACAAATTCACCTGCCAAAGAGAAGAAGGAAGGGGCAAAACAAGAATGTCCAACCTTTAGAAAGAAGCCCCTCCTTACAATTTATAGGAAGAAGGAGAGAGGGAAGAGAGATGAATTCCAAATCTACCCCAACCACCTCCATGTTGTATTTAATTCATCTCATTATGGTGGTAGGTGAGAACCCTAGCAAACCCAAAAAATGGCGAACTATATTTTGCATTTTTGAAGAACTTTTTCTCACCCAATTAAAGATATCTAGTCATAGTTGGATAGAGGACCTTGTAAGCTTTCTAAAAAGTCTAACCTTGCGTGAATCCGAGCTCCCTGTGAAAATTTATGGCCATTTGAATATCTGGGTCAGGGTTTGCTTCTGTCAAAGTGTCAACGCTCAAAATGTTGCGCCTCCTGAAGATGTGCCTTGGCGCATCCATCCTCATGTCAACATACTCTTACGTGTGCCATAGGAACTGAGAATTTCATGTTGACATCTTTCGCTTTGCCTACTACAACTCGCTGTGGTGTGACTTTTTCATCTCGACATCTTTGTTATGCACCTCCAACTGTGCAAGGCGCGACTTTTTTCATGTCGACATCTTCGCTATGTGCCTCCAACCTCGTGTCGGGCATGAATTTTTCATGTTGACATCTTATTATTTTCTATATTTACCCAAGGAGGGAGATATATACAACAATTTGGCGACTCAACGGGATCATCTGCCTACTAGGTAGAAGATCGGTGGCCTTTTAGCAATCCATTGGGCATGGAGTCACAAGCAATAACTTGAAACCAACCTGATATCTGATCCCGAGCCTTATACCACAACTCCTTTTCCAATAGCACACTGAACTATGGAAAATCAACCTAGGAACAACAAAACCTGTGCCGAAGCACTTAGGGAAATTGAAACCTAACTACAACAAGATGATGTGCATCCGCACTTAGAGGAATTGAAAACTAGGCTAATATTTACAAGGGTAAACCTTTTCCTTTTAGTAGTAATGTTTAAGATAGATTCCGTTAACCAGGAATCGGGAGTTCTTCTCCATCCAATGTAGACAATTGGAAGACATTACTACTTTTACATCCCATGACCATGTAGGGGCCACTCCAAATGACATCAAACTTGGAATGCCTTCCTGGTTTTCCTATCTGCATCCCATTTCAGAACTAGGTCCCCTTCGTGGAAGGTCCTTGCTCTTGCCTTCTTATCAAACCATGTTTTTACTAAGGCCTGATCTTTCTCAATCATCTGAACTGCATGTTCTCTGATTTCTTCCAATTCCATCAACTCTGCATACCTGGCCTCCATTGGTTCGAACTCAGACAACTCCAATTGCTTCATGAGCTCCAATGTTGGCAATTCTAATGATATAGGCAATACTGCCTCTTTCCCATAGACCAACTTGTAGGGAGAATTACCTGTAGACCTCTTTGGTGTTATCCTGTCAGCCCATAATGCTGATTTTAGCTTGGTATGCCATGTCCTTTGGTTTTCATCCAGAGTCCTTCTGATGATTCTTAGAAAATTCTTGTTTGTGGACTCTACCTATCCATTACCCTACGGGTAATAATTTAAAGAGGTGCTCAAATAGATTCCATTCTTAACATCCCATTCTGTAATCTTGGAACCTATGAATGCCAATGCATTGTTTGATATGATAGTGGCTGCACACCGAACCTAGTCACTATTCCTTCATAAAAGTCTAGTATGTTAGACTCATTTTTGCTTCTTTGAGCGCCCGCTTGGTCCACTTGGTGAAATAGTCTATTGCCTGTGAGAATCCACTTGTGGCCTTGGCTTGAGTTTGGATTGATGACCTCGATGAAGTCCAATCCCCATTGCATAAATGGTTGGTCAACCAAAATTGGGTGCAATGGAAGCGCTACTAGTCTTTCTTTTCCTGTGAAGAGTGCACATTTCTTGCACTTTCTTATCCATGTATAGCAGTCACTGAACACTGTGGGCCAATAATACCCTGCCTTCATTATCTTGAGAGCTATTACTCGTGGGGAAAAATGTCCTCTAGAATCTCCATCGTGAAAATATCGTAACACCCTCTCAATTTGACCTGTCCCAATGCACCTCAATAGAACTCCATTGATGTCTTTCTTGAACAAAACACCATCAACAAGCACATATGGAATGGCTTGTAATCTGAAGTATCTCCTTTTTCTTTGCTCAATTCTGGAGGGCATAGGCCTGTCTGTAGGAAGTGTATCATATTCTGAGTCCAACAAGGAGCAGACACGTCATCATTTTCCTATTCTTGACCATCCTGTAGTACCAAGATAGTCTCTTTTTCATCACCTGCTTCAACTTGCCGACTCAAAGCTAGCTATTCACATAGTCCTTTTCCATGTACTAGTTTTGTGACCTTGATCTCGATGTCATATTCCATGACATGGGTTATCCATCCCACACGTTTCTCATTCAGATCCTTGTTTAGAAGGAAGTCCTTAACTCCCACATGAGAGACCAACAATTGGATCTTGTTGTTTGAGACTAGGTGCTTGAATTTCTTTAAGCTCCTGATCACTGCAAGGACATGCTTTTCAATGAAAGAGTACCTAGTTTTGTATTCCTCCAAGCCTTGACTGAAGAAGGCAACTGGTTGTTCTAATCCCTCTTTTTTTGTTGTACCAGGATTGTAGAAATTGTGTCTCCACCACCGAAGGCATATAGCATGAAGTCCTTGGAGAAGTTCCGATCGGATTGTGAGAGTCGAAGCTTGAGTTATAGCTTCTTTATTGCCTCAAAACTTGCCTTGCCTTCAAATGTCCACGTAAATGCCATGATCTTCTTTAACATCAGCATTATTGGCTTTACGAGAGCTGCAAAGCTTGGAACAAACCTACAAACAAAATTGATCCTTCCTAAGAAGCTTTGAAGAGCCTTCTTGTGACTTGGCAATGGTAACGCTCAAATTGCTTCAACTCTTTCTGGGTCAATCATCAACCCCTCCTTTGAAACAATATGGCCTAGAAGTTTTCCTTCATGAGCCAAGAATATGCATTTTTTGGGATTCAATGATACCCCAAATCTTCTACACCTCTGAAATACCTTGCCTCAGATGAAAGAGGTGATCCGTTGCATTTTGAAGAATACAGTGATGTCATCAAGATATATCAAAACTATTTTATTGATCAATCCCTTGAATGCCATATCCATTGCCCTTTGGAAAGTGGCTCCAGCATTTGATAGCCCAAATGGCATCTTCTTGTAGGCATAGGTGCCCCATTTGGTGGTGAAATTCATCTTGAACTGGTCATCTTCTTTCACCATTATCTGATTATACCCTGAGTAGCCATCTAGGAGAGAGAATCTCTCCGAACTGGATACCACTTGCAATATTTGTTCCATTGAAGGAAGTGGGTAATGGTCTTTGAGAGATGCCCTGTTGAGGTCTTGGAAGTCTACACACAACCTCATTTCTCCGCTCTTCTTCTCCCGATAGGAACCAAGTTGCAACCCATCTTGAATGCTTGATTGGGAATATAATACTTGCCTCTATTAGCTTGTTTAGCTCTTTCTTCATTAGAGGCTCAATGTGAGGGTTGATTGGTCTCTGCTCGCACGATGGGCTTAGCATCCGGATCCATTCTATGGTATGTTGAATCTGTCAAGTATTTAATGCTCCAAGCGAAGACATATGGAAATTCTTGGCAAAGCCGTATGAAATCTGATTTCTCTCCCGCTCAATGGCCACTTTACCTAATTTGATGTGTTTTTCCTTCCCCAACCGGAATTGGCTCTAAATCTTCTCTCTTGACTGTATGTTAGCCTTTTCCTTACGGAATTGGTCGCTAGGTTTGAAGATAGACTCAATGTTACTAAACCCTTGGGAAGCTTGTTTGTCATGTTTGCACTACTTGATCCCCATCCACCTGCTCTAGTTTGTCCTAATACCTAGCTAAGAATTCAGCCTCTTCTTGCAAAAAAATTAACGATCTCTTGATCATTCTCAAAAACCTGCCAACTTATGTTATTATTTGGAACTTGGCCTCATAATCACATGGATATGTGGTTGTGTTTTTCCCCTTCTCGATGTTGTCAACCACATCAAATGTTTCTCCAATCGCCGCGAGCCTATCCACGGCTTCATTTTTCTTCCTAGGTATGGACACGATGTTGAAAGCTTTGAAATCCTCAACGAGGTCCCAAACCCTGTTCTTGTAGTTCTTCAGCAAGTCATTCTTTGTAGCATGTTGTCCCCTGACTTGGTTGACGATTAGCTCACTATCCCCGAATGCCTGTAAGTTCTTTATGCCCTTTTTACGGCCTAATGAAGTCCATGAATCAATGCCTCATATTCAGTTGTGTTGTTTGAATAGGAAAATTGGAAACGAAAAGCTGAAAAATATTTTATGTCTTGTGGTGAAATCAACATTGCACCACCTCTAGCACCTTGTTTGCTTCTCGAACCATCGAAAAATAGTTGCCAAACTTCATTTTCATCCTTTTGTTTAGGATAAATGATATCGAGAATGGGTGAATTTTCTTCATGTACACAATACACGCCCAATTCAGATTCTTCAATTTCCTTGTATGGGTCAAATTCATGACTCTTGTTTTCCCATTCATCCAAAGTCAAATCAAGAATTCCCTCGACCTTAGTACCTGTTTCTAGATCATTTGAACACTCCTCCTAATCAAAGGCTGAGTAATTTTCATTGATAGGACTTGGCACATGAGGTTCAATATGGAAATTGGTAATTGGTTCTGACCTAATTGTTTGCTTTGGCCCCATACCTCATCCTAAAAATCATGTGTGACCAATCTGCAGATAAATATCCACTAATTTTTGCAGTGAAGTCTCTTGATAGACACAACGCAAAGAGTGGCGAAAGGTCAATCACAGACACATCTTGCAGAACTGTAACATTAGGATAGGCATGTAGTGTTAGGCTTAACCCTTTTATGACCCCAATTGTTTGAACTGCTGTTCCATCCAACTATACTACTCCTTTTAACACTGGCTCATACTTCAGACCCAGTTGATCCGCTATTTGCTTTGGTATCACAGAACTACTTGCCCTAGAATCAATCATGCAATTGTGTACTAGTTTATCCCCAATGACTAATGAAACATAGAATGGAGGGGGTTTCAAAACTTTACCTTGCTATCCTCCATGATTCCCTTCAGAAAGTTGAGATGAGCTTCATTTGTGAGGACTGTTGGTTTGAAGTTGACCAATTCTTTATGGCAGCTTGTAGAAGATCTCTTTGGCTTGGGATCACAGTGATTCCCACATGGAAATGTTCACATGTGTCTTCTTCATTTGATCGATGATGTTGAAAGGGGATGAAGTGTCCTTTTGTTTTCCCTTACTTGGTGCAACCTTTTCTGGAGCTTGAACAGGCGCATGTGTTGCTACAACAGGTACCTTAGGCTGATTTTGCACATTTGGAACTACATTTGGTCTACTGACCCTTTGTTGTGCAGGAGTGGGCTGAGAAACAACTGGATTAGATGGTTTCCCCTCTTTATGCTTCTCTTCTTTGACCGTGTTTTGGTAGCCATGCTTTGAAAAGGTTGTTGGTTAACTCCATAGAAGTCTTTCGTTTGCCAATTAGCCAACATGGTTTCTAATGGAGGTGCTTCTTGTTGATTTTCTTACTGTTGATTCCCTGCTTGGCTTGGTTCTTGAGACATACCAATGGTTTACACCATCAAGGCTTGATTTAATGCACCATTGAAACATGTTGACTGATTGTGAGGTAGATTGCAAGGGTAACACCAGTCGTACTCTTGTGCCATGTTATTTTGTGTTGGAACCAAGGCTCTTCAGGATGTCGTTGCATTTGGATCATACGATCGAAATGGCCTGGTAGCTTGAGGTTGTCCCTGGTTTTGGTTTTGATTTGCAGCCTGAGCTGGTGGTCTATTTTGTTGGTATGGGGGCCTAGCCCAGTACTGTGCTTGAGGTTGATACGGTCTAGCACTTTGAGCTTGTTGGCTTTTGATAGTTACCAGCTCATTTCCAAGGTTCTGCAGCTATTTCATAACCTCCTAAAATTCCTTTGAAGTATTTGAAGAATCGATGCCTCATTATTGCTTTGATTTCTAGGAGTTGGAATGGGATTCAACTCGGTGCTTGGTGGTTGTAGGATTTCCCATATCGGATAGAGAGGCATTGGTGGCCTTGGTGCAAGCTTGCTAGACTTGGATCAAATAGTTATCTGCTCACGATATTTGTGTCATAGGCCCCTAGAAATGTTGTCCCTCCCATTGATTGGATCATCATGGCTATGTCTAAATTTATAGCCTTTAAGAAATAAAGGAATGCGCCTTCGGCACTTGGTCTAACAACTATTGGAATCTGTCCCATGTCCGTTGGAATCGAAGTTGAAATTTTCATTTGTTCATTAGGAGCTCTTTTGATTATCGTCAATTGTTCCAATAAAGACAAATTGTCTGCCCTCTCCCCAAATTGGTTGTAAAGAGCTGAACAAAGTTGGTTCCAATTCATAATAGACCCTGTTGTTAGGCTCCTAAACCACTATAAGGATTTACCTTTAAAATATGAAGCCAACAACTTTTGCAATATCCATTTCATTTATTTCATGGATTGCACATGCATTGCAATATCACGGATGTGGTCAATAGGAGTAGTATGATTTTCTCTGTGAAATAGGGGATATTCTTTACGCTACAACCGAATCGATTCGAGCATTTAGGGCTAGTGGACTACTTCGTGAAATTGACAAAGGGATTCGGTGCTATATGTGTCATTATGATTGGCCTAATAACTCTAGTTGATGTGAGAAAAGGTCTACCAAGTGGAGGTGTAGACAAATTCCGGCTAGGTGGAGATGGTGATCTTTGTGGTCCTCTTCCTCTCCTTCCTCTACTTAGTGATAGTTGTAAGTGGACAAATAGCCCTCTTCTCGAGTATCGGACTGGTCTAAATTCTTCTCATGCGCCTCGAAAACTTTTGCTCCTACACCACTAAATTATATCCCTTCGGAGTCACCAGATGTGTTAGAGAATGAGCCTCAAAAGGCTGGATTCTGCCAAGTTACACACCAAACCTGACAATATTAAAAATAGGGTTTAAAACTTTGAAGGACCCGGAAGATACAGTTCTTTAATTCGGTTATTGGGTCTTGTTATGTAGCTATTAATCCCTGAAAGGTATAGGCAAAACTTAGGTCATGCAAGGAAACTTACAAAACCTGAAATACACCATGTCGGAACTTGGGACATGCTCGACACCTGGGAAAACCTAAAATACTAAAAACTATGAAATTTTGAAAGTCAAAATCTCAAAAATCTAAGAATACCCTTTTGAAGATTATCCCCGATCTATCAACTGGAGAAATTTTGACTTGTTTTGAGCAAGTTAATCCCTTGAAAATTGATTTGAGTTCAGCCTGGAAGGTGAAAAAATTTGAAATTGTAAAACTTGCAATTTCGAAGTCCAAATTTCTTGAAAATTCCTTCACAACTTGTGGAATGACCTCTTGGTCCAACCGAGCATGCCAAAACTATTGATGGTGTTTCACAAAGCACCCTAAATGTCTAACACTCAATGGGTTGAGACTCTTAGTGCGATTGCATAACATGGAGCTTTTCCCAAGTGTGGGACCTTCATGGTGGGAAAGCTCTCCGGATGAATGCCGATTCCTATTCCTCTATTCGAGATGCACGTAAAAATGCAGAGGGTTTACTCAAAAACCTAATATCATTTTCCAAGGAGACATGATAAGAATATGCATAAAATAAACCTAAACTAACAAAGGTGATGCACCGAGGAATGAAGAACACCTATCTTGCCAATAAACACAAACCATTAAAATGCAATGCAAGATCATGCATAGATAACCAAATTTACAATGAAAGATCAGGAGGATGCAAATGAACACAGAGAGGGTTGAGAATCATCCACAAACATGCATTATTTGCTCCAAAGATTGATACAATACACTACAAAATTCCAAGAGGCAAAGTTGCATTACAGTTTTAGATGGGAGGTTTGAGCTCCACAAATTCACCTGCCAAAGAGAAGAAGCAAGGGGCAAAACAAGAATGTTCACCTTTAGAAAGAAACCCCTCCTTAAAATTTATAGGAAGAAGGAGAGAGGGAAGAGAGATGAATTCCAAATCTACCCCAAACCACCTCAATGTTGTATTTAATTCATCTCATTATGGTGGTAGGTGAGAACCCTAAGCAAACCCAAAAAATGGCGAACTATATTTTAAATTTTTAAGAACTTTCTCTCACCCAATTAAAGATATCTAGTCATAGTTAGACATACGACCTTGTAAGCTTTCCAAAAATTCTAACCTTGCTTGAATCTGAGCTCCTTGTGAAAAGTTATGGCCATTTGAATATCTGGGTCAGGGTTTGCTTCCTGTCGAGGTGTCAACACTCAAAATGTTGCACCTCCTAAAGATGCGCCTCGGCGCATCCATCCTCATGTCAACATACTCTTACGTGTGACATAAGTCTGAGAATTTCATGTCGACATCTTCGCTTTGCACCTTCAACTCGCGCTGGGGCGTGTGACTTTTTCATGTCGACATCTTCTGCAT
The DNA here is from genome assembly GCA_018340775.1 of Taxus wallichiana var. yunnanensis. NCBI lineage: Eukaryota > Viridiplantae > Streptophyta > Pinopsida > Cupressales > Taxaceae > Taxus > Taxus wallichiana. Next base: position 1,038,571,011 of record CM031239.1, read on the forward strand.
GCGCCTCGAACTGTGCAAGGCACAACTTTTTTCATGTCGACATCTTCTGATATGCACCTCCAACCTACACCAAGGCGTGACTTTTTTCATGTCGACATCTTCTGCTGTGCGCCTCCAACCTGTGCTAGGGCATGAATTTTTCATGTCGACATCTTTACTTGTCTATATTTACCCTGGAGGGAGATATAAACAATGATTACTTTCGAGAGCAAGCTGCAACAATTTATTCTAAAGATTTTAAGTTCTTTGAGCGATTTTGTTAAGCTGATTTCAGACAGAGATTGCAGCATGTTCCATGCCTAAAGTGACTACAAGATCATTGGTAAGAGGAATCCCTCCGAGTTTGTTTCTTTACCTTTGAATTTGTTTAGAAGGAGAAGAGTGTGTGATACTTTACCTTTTAATAGACTTGGTTTTGATAACCCTCCTCCCGATATTCCTTAATCACGTGTCAATTTCTCTATTAACATCCCAGCTTTTCAAATGATTGTTCAACCACGAAGGAATTTTGTGACCTTTACTAATGGCAGCCCATTAGTAATTCCGTTTACCATGACATTCCTAATGTTGCCATGAAACGTTTGCCATCATTCTTGGTGAAAATCAGGTGACACCTACAAAGCACATTAAAGATGTTGCAGCCTTATGTGCAATTCATAATATTACTCATGAAAATGTAGCCTTAAGACTTTTAGTTGCATCTCTTAAAGGACAAGCCTTGCAATGGTATAGAAATCTAAAGATTGGATGCATAAGAACTTGGAATGATTTAGGTGATAAATTGCTAAAACAATTTCAAAATAATTCAGATCATTTATCTCTCATAGAACAATTTTCTACTATTAAAAGAGCTCCCAATGAATTTATGCCGGTTTCAATATCCATTTTGCGAACTTGGGAAACAATTATAGCAAGGGTTAAGCCTCAGGTGATCATGCTTTCCTTTATTATCTTAGGGCATTAAACAATGATATCTCAACTATGATCCAATCAATGGGGGAGAGACACTCCCAGTAGCCTACGATATCGCTATTTAAGATGAAAATAGTCTTATTCAAGATGGAAAATTAGCACCAAGACCTTCAATGCCTTTTTTTGGTAGATTTAGCACCTATTCCTCAACCTATTATAATCATAGAACCTGCTGTTGTAGCCCCATCAGATGATGTATTTAAAGCTTTGAAGACTATGGGAAATAAGTTGACTTCAATTGAGAATAGGCTGCATTACCTAGCAGACCCTATTAAGCTCCTTATTAGCAAAATCAATAGAATTAGCAAAAGATGCAACCTTATCAACATAATCAAAATTATAGGCAACCGTATCAGTAAAGGTAATTAGACCCAAAGGCTCCTAGTTCATCTAACACTTTAGTCTCAGTTAATATGGCTACAGAAGAGTGGTGTTAACCTTGTAATCAACCTCATTTCAGCAAGTTGCCCAAATGCTTTTACGAATCGAATCTTGTTGCTCAACCTCAATCTGATACATTGTTCATGCCTCAAATGGAGAGTGGGAAACAAGAAACTCATGTTCAGAAAGCACCTAAACATAATTTAGTCAGTTTCAATGAGGAGGATTTCATTATGGTCACTCCTAGGGCTAAAGGAAAAACTACTTAAATTAAAAAACAACAAAATAGGCATGTTTTGCCTACTATCACAGCGATAAGATAGCATCTACTGATCCCAAAGTCGGCCAACAATCTGATGTTCCTCAAAACACAAAAAGTGTTCCAGTGTATAAAGGCCATCAAAAACAACTATAGCCTCACCCAAGAAGATTATTTATACCTTAGATATCCAAGGCAACTAAAGCGAGAATCAGTTTTGCTAAGGCCTACTCTCGAGACAAGTGGAAACTTTCTCTAAAAGCAGTTGCTTCTTTTAACATTGTTGATGTAATGAAATAACATAATGTTAACATCTCAATGTGGGATGCTCTAAGTATTCCTGGACAATAAGATTTACTTTATCATGAACTAGCTAAGTTATAGATTTCTTTAAATACAGTAGAAAAGGAAGTTCAGAAGGTAGACATGGTCCTTAGAATGTTTGAATAAGACCGCATTAGAGAAGTTGAATGGATGGTTTAGAAAGTTTTGAATTCTCATGACATCAAAAAGCCACCACCATTTTATTTATCACTGATTATTAGAGAACATCTTGTTCATAATTTCATGGTGGACAGTGGCAAAAGTAGCACAGTTATGCCAAAAGCAATTGTAGAAAAATTGGGTCTGCAGTATGAGCCTACATAAAGGAGTTTCTTACAACTTGATGGAAGTGCAACTAATACAATTGATCTAATAAGAAATTTAGAGGTAACGTTACATGCTTGCCCAAATGTTTCTATTCTGCAAGATGTCATTGTTGTGGATTTACCTCCATACTTTGCTTTATGCTTATCTAGAGACTTCATAGCAAAAATAGGAGGTTATCTCTCTTCAGATTGGTCCTTATTTTTCACTACTCATTACGGCACCAAAGTTACTATCAATTCAAAACCATTGGCCAGATTTCACATTGAGCCTCACTCTCCAAATGCGGTGGCTAATTATTCAGCCTTAGATTAGTTTGATTTTGATGAGGTAGCTTAAGTTTCAACATTAGATGGTGTTTCTAATATGTTTATGGATGAAAAGACAATGGAAGAACATGCTCATGATAATTTTAAGAAAGTTGAAGAACACTTGTTTGGTGTGTATTGTATGCATGAAAAAATACACCACTTCCCTTGCTGTCCAAAACAAAAGATTTAGCTAGAAGGGATTTAGAAGCTTCATTTCGATGGAGCTAAGAACAAGAAAGGACATGGATCAGGTTTGATGCTCACTTCCCGGTGAACAAAGGTATTTCTCATCTCGAGTCTCCAATTTTCATGCACTTGTAATGTAGATAAATATGAAGCATTAATTCATGGCTTACTTTGGACCAGATTAGAGAGGTATCAACATACTACTGATTTTGGTGATTTTGAGTAGGTTATCAATCAAGTAAGAAATTTCAATTTTGTAAGAATCCATTAATGAAGTCTTAGGACATAGAGTTTCGAGACTTAATGGAAGATTTTGATGCTTATTAATAGTGAGTCCATTCCTAGAGTTGAAAATAAGCATGCGACAGGACTTGCGATCAAATCTTGTTGTTGGTGCTAGTTTTTTATATGGTCTTTGGAATAGATTGAAAATGGTAAAATTCAGCCTCATATAAAGTTAATTGTTAGGCCCTCAATACCTGATAATGATTCAAATTGGAAAGTTTTTGAAAGTGATGATCAAATCTACGAAGTTTTTACTGAGAAAGAGGCTAATTTTTCTGCGATTAATCAAGATAAATTACAACACTTATATGGTGACAGATTGTTTAGTTGAAGATAAAAAAAGCGCCTCGGGGTCTAGTCACATTAGAGGACATCTTCTTCAAAGCGATGATCGGTTAAGAAAGGTAAAGACTAAGATTTCAACCCATGCTGATAATTACGAAGAGATCTCAGTTGATGAAGGGAAAAGGTTGTTTCTTGGAAAGGTATGTTCCTTAGCAGAAAAATAGTCATTTGTTAATCTTTACAAGGAATTTAAAGATGTTTTCGCTTGGAAATACCAAGCCCTGAAAGTATTTGATACCAATTTAGCATAACATACAATCAAGTTGCAGCCAAATTCTAAACTTGTTAGACAAAAACATAGGCGTGTAAATCCCAAAATAGAGTCTCTAATGAGGAAAGAATTATCTAAGTTGATTGAATCAGGTATTATCTTTCCAGTTAAGCATTCAAGTTGGGTAGCCAATCTTGTTCTGTTAGGAAGAAGAATAGTGAAATAAGACTATATGTAGATTTCAGAGATCTTAATAAAGCTTCATTAAAATATCATTACCCACCCCCAAATATGGATCAAATTTTAAGAACAGTTTAAGTGCGGATAGATTATCTCTCTGGAGCCGGTTATAGTGGATATAATTAGATTTTAGTCCGAGAAGAGAATAGATATAAACAACTTTTACCACCAAGTGGGGTATGCTTACAAAGGATGTCTTTTGGTCTTTCAAATCTTTGGTGTAACATTTCAACGTCACAATGGACATGGATTTCTGGAGCTTGTTAAATAACTGCATTCTAGTTTATTTAGATAACATTACCATGTTCTCAAAAAATCCAGAAGAACACCTGATACATCTATGGCAGACCTTTTAGTTATGCAGACAATTTGGAATATCTTTGAATCCACTTAAGTCTATATTTTTAGTACATCAAGGTAAATTGTTTGGTCATATTATTTCCAAGTAAGGATTAGCAATTGATCCTTTCAGGATCGAAGCCATATCACAACTATCATTGCCTCATCATAAGAAGGTGTTACAAATTTTTCTTGGAAAAATCAACTTTGTTAGAAGATTTGTTCCATATTTTGTAGCATTGGTTAAACCAACGATAGTTATGCTAAAGAAAGAAAACTTTCTCTTTAACCAATGAAGGAGAGAAGGATTTGAATCAATCAAAGTAGTTATCTCTCAATTTTGCACTTATGTAAAAATGGGAAACTCAAAACTTCGTCATTACGATGAAAGGCATTAACGAAGTATACCTAAGCTAAGGGATTTTTGATATTATTGGTTACTACTAAATTAATTAATGATTAAGTGAAATTTGTAGCTATGTGTGAACATGCTTACAAAACGTAATGAGATCACATATCTGCAATTTCATGATATCTTTAGCAAAAAAACACAAGGGCCCTCAATGACAACTCTTATGTTGTCTTGATGAAGACATCTTGAATTATAGAATAGGTGAAGTGTTGAGTTTTGGGACACAAAACACAAGTATGGATTACAGCAATCGAGTTCATTCTTTGAATGTTACGGGTTCTCATTAATGTTCTTTCCTTCATGATTAAGACATTCAATTATATTATTGAGTTGTTTAGTTCATCATACAATCCATACAGAAAGCTGAAATGTAGAAATAAATATACAACTCATTTACAAATTCAATGTTTTATTCATAAGGAAATTTCAAATGTTCCCACACAAGATGTGGGATGTAACTAGAAAGTAAAGTACAACTATTGAAATAAGAGGTACACATGCATGAAAAAGAAAGTAAGGAGTATGAGTGAACCCATCATTGCCTTGGGTTTTTCTTCGTTGTTTGAGTAGCTCCATCCCATCTTTTGTTCCTTCTTCATCTTCGTTGTAGAAGTCACTGTACTGAAAAGAAGAAAAGATGAACTGTCAGTTATGAGCTCAGAGATCAATTCATATTCCTTACTATCCTAGTTCATGCATATGAATCTCTTCAAAACATGAGATATAATTTACTTGAAGAACAGATTGCATACATGCTCTACTCATTCAGAAAGAAGAAAGAGAAAATAAAAGAAGAAACATGGACATAAGAGAGGCCAAAAGCCTAAGTATTTTCTAACTATTTTCTTAAGTGTGCAGGTAAAGTACGAAAGTTACGGCGAAGAAGAAATAGACAAGTCATAAGTACAGGCCGGAAAGAAGAATTAATGTAACTCAAACTCAATATTTTCTACAAATGGAACAAGTTACAATACAAAAAAGAGACTAGAAAATAGAAGTACATGTTTTAGTTTGCAACTAAAAAGGAAGAATCATATTTCAAGAAAGCTGAAGTTTGGCTGGACAGAAAGGGTTACAACTAAAACAAAATAAAGAAGATTTTGGGAAAATTTTGACAGGGTTTCGCCATGTAAAATGGACATTTACAACTTTTCATCATGTTGCTTTCAACTACTACATGCTTTAAAAGAATTATTTAAATCAAGTAAGTGATACAGAAAAGCAGTAAAGCATGCCATGATCAAGATAAACAGTTATGATGTCTCAGTTTTATTTACCAAATCAGCTTCAACATGAAGTGTTATGTTCTATATTCGAATCAGAAAGTACAACTACTATAGCTGGAAATGGATGGAAGAGAGAATTTTGGAAAAATTTCCAGGGCTTCGCCATGAAAATCAACATTTCAGATTTTCAAAGCATGCATATCAAAACTACAATAAAAGGGAAATGTAGTATTCAAACAAGAAAAGAAATGGACTCGCACTTTCAATCATCAAATTGAGTTGAGAATGAAGCAAGTGTGAGTACACAAAAGGTTTACCATCGAAGAAGTACATTATTTAAGCAAAAATAAATATGACTACAATTTTCAACAAAGGATCCAAATTAAGGGTTATGCCTTCCAATGGTTTTACAAGAATGAGAGACTGTTTTGACCGAGAAAAAATAATATAAGGTACAAAGATCCCATGAAATCAAGAATAGTCAAAGTACTAATACTGCAAGTTCCAGAATCAAATGAACAAGCCTATCTATCTATTAAAAGATGTCAAATCTCAAAATATCTAAGCTACAATAATTAAGAAGGATAGAAAATGAAAGCAATGGCAGAATAGATATTTGTGATAGAGGAGCTACAAGTGCACCAAACAACTTCAAGTTTACATAATGATTCAAGACCTCGACCCCAAACCTGGGAAATATGAAAGTGTATAGTATGTTACATTATACTTCAGAGCTAAATTCAAATGCAAGATTCATGGTTAAATAGAACCAAAAAAACACACAAAGAATCAAAGGGATCTCCTTGACCATAACTCAATGCAACAAAGTTGAAACTAATGGGAACAATTGACTGAGTTTGAATCAAAACAGAAGAAGACACCAAAATCCAAAATAGAGAGAAAACCCTAAGGTGTTAAACATCAAAGTAAAGGAATCTACACAAGGATGAAATGTGGAATAAGTGCAAAGTCTGATCAAAATCAGGGAACTCAGAGTTTTAAGTAACAAGAAGTGGATCTCAATCTTTCCTAAAGTCATTCTATTCCTCAAAACAAATTTCAGAATCAAGAAGGAATGAAGAAGTCCGAATACCCATATCAAAGGAGGGATACCCAAATCTGGGTTGCATTGTCTCATACCATAAATTAAAAATACATGTGCAGATAGCCATTAAACAGATCCATTCATAGACATTCTGAGTTTTGAAAATCAGATCCAAGGAAGGAAGTTATAGTTTCTAGTTTTAATCGACAAACCATTAAATGGGTATCCATAAATCAGGAAAGGAAGTAAAAACTTACTGGTTAAAATCAAAGCTAAGAAAACCCTCAAGTAACCATCTGGGGTTCGGATCGGCCAAACTAGAAGAATTTTACGAGAGATAGACCGGGGTTAGGCCATAAAAGGAGAAAGCCATAACCATATGAGAAAATGAATCAGAAAACTAAAAGCTCAAGATCAATCATGGCATCCACGTTTTCCAAGCACGAACTTCAGATTTAAGTCATAGAATCCCATTGAAGTCAAAATGGCCATAGAAATAACAAATTTTTGAGCTCAGTAATGCTAAAAGTAGCTATAAATAGATTCGAGCTCGAAAGAAAGAAAATGGTGGACAGTTATAATTATCCGAAGTTACAAAGTTCAAAAGAACGACCTTCCTAGAAGTAGCTCAAAACCCTCATGAAAACTCAAACATAAAATGCACGATAAAAGGTGTAATATGGACCAAAAATCTAGAGCAAGATACAAAGATTTAACTACTCATATTTGAGAAAATCAACAAAATGAAGATCTCAAAAAAATACAAGTTCAGAACACAAAAGTCAATCAACCATACAACTCAAAGTTTTCATAACAGATTTGAGATCTACAAGTACCCACGTTTCAGAAATCATAGATCCTAGCCAATGAACAAAGACCCATTAATGGGTATTAAGGGAATGGAGTAAGAAAAGAAACTCACTAATTACAGAGAGCTTCCAAGTCCTCAAAAAGTCAGGAAATCCAGAGCAAACACAATAACCACATAGTCTTTTGAGCTCATCTAACCAATGATCGAGCACAAATAATACAGAGAAAAGGGAAACACAAGTATAAGTGCTCGAAGAAGAAACCGATGCCTCAACTTTACAAATGTTTCTAAGCAAAGTTGAAGAAATCATCAAGATTACAATTGTAAAGAAAACATACTGAGGTAACATCTTCATGACCACAATGACCTTGCTCATAAGGCTCTGATAGAGTGAAAAATAAGAAATACAGATGCTCGAAGGAACAAAGGACCAAATGAACAATGGCGCAACTCAAGAATAATCAACAACTCCCCCATAATCGATCAAAAGCTCAAAAATGATCAAATGTACATCCACAAAGAGAGCTCAAGAGAAGCGAAAAGAAGGCGAGGACCAAATGAGCTTAGTCAAGCTTCCAAGTATCAACAATGGCGGTCTGAAAGAATTTTCCAGGGCTTCACTTGCAAACCATATGCAAAGTGGAGAGAATGAATGGGTTTCGAGCTATTTTAATTCACCTGCCTTAAATGTAATTCAACGTAACTCAACCACAGTCAATAATCAATGGCTCGAGATCAGAAGGACAAAGATCGAGGGCCGAGGATCAAGCTCCAAGATCAAAGCAAGTAACCACGGTCAGTTCATACCGACCACATTCAATCCATATAAGCCACATTCAATGCAGGGTTAGAAACCCTTACTCGCATTCAAAATCGACGACATCGAATGCATGAAGGATAGAGATAAACATTTGAGAATCACCACCGGTTTTCAAAGCAAACTTAACTCTGAGTTATACAAGCCACCGACAAACATACCGAGGGGTGAGTCATCATGGAGAGGGGGCCAACCCCACGTTCAAAATAAAATAATTCCATATTGACTTTCGACCATAGCCTATGTCCCAAATCATCAAAAGGGGGCGAAAATTATACATGCTCACAATGATAACCAAGACCAAAAGTGGCAGACTATGATATGGCATGTGTTATCAAAGGGTGGCCAAATTACATTTGTTTGTATTGACCTTGTATAAGGTCTAAACTATGTAATATGCCATCCAAACCAATAATCAAAGAACACTTACCTTAATACTTGCAAAGTTACCTCGTACTCATCACATGATAAAGTGCAAAAGTGGTCCCCACTTTAAGGAGCTAGAGTTGATTTGCAGAGTGTCACTCATGTGACCACTTAGAAAGAGATGTCAATGTCAAAGCATGTGCACATGGACAATGGTCCCCACATTGGATTTTTTATTTATGTTTTCAAATATTACAAATATTGTAATTATTTTTCTCTCACAGGCAGAGAATTGATTTGTTGCATGCTTCACAAGAGGACAGAACAGAGAAGAAGACAAAGTTACATGTTCAAAGGAGAAAGACTTGCATAGAAAGAAAGATTATTATTAGAAAATTATTTATCCTTGCTTTCTTAAAATTAGAAAAGTCAACTCCAGTTTGACTAAATTGTAATCAACGCTATCAAAGCCTATTTGTGATTGCATGTTCTATTTTATTTCTTTATCTATTATTAAATAAAGGATAAAAATAAGATGCATGGGCGAGTACAAGCCTTAGGCTATTTTTAGGAAGAGGGTAAATTTTTTTTTTCTATATATTGTGTGCCTTTGCAAAGCACAAGAAGGAATTTTTTGGATATAGGAGTATTGAAGCAATTTTGGCTAGTTTTTCCTTCTGAGTGTGAAGTATTTTCTACCTTCCCAATCATTTACAGTTCTTGTGCATGTTTCTATTAGTATTGTGAATGCAAATTCCCTGATTAATCATCCTACCCTGTTGCAAAATTCAGTAATTTTTGCATGATATTAATGTGCATGTTCAACTTAGCAATATTGTTGTGATAATCCCCCTTAATACCTCAAAGTGTTTTTCCCTTAACATTCTACAAAAGAACTGTTGGTTTCGTGCATCAAGAATCATTTCACATATCAATTGTGCATATACTTAGTCAAATCCCTCATACAAATTTGGTGTATCACCTTAGTTTCAATTATTTTATAGTCATCTTTTCCCTTTAAACCCCAAGAATAAATTTAGGATACATCAACAAGGAACCAGCCTTGATACCAGAGACTCACCTCAAAATAGGTATACCCACAAACCTGAGGTGTTTCCATTATATCTATGAAAGAGAGAGATCAAATTTTGCAAGCTTAGAACACCTGCAACCATCTCTCTACAGGGTGCACTTTCGAGAGATAACAATAACCTAAACAAAATTAATTTTACATGACATACAATATTAAAACCAAGGGTCACTCATGGCACCCAAATAATACAAGCATACAATAAGGCCTCATACAACTAGCATGGTTTGGGCTTAGCCAGTGGGCCGCTTGTGCACAATTTGTGTAGCCGTCCTGAAACCCACGTTCTCATGTGACTGTCACATGCACACTCAATGCACACATTAAATGCATCTATCCAATACAAGTGTAAATCAACTACTCAATAAATGATCAAGTCTAAACATGCTTCCAATGAGATCACAACATCAACATGGAGTCGTAATTGAGAAAAAATGCACAATTTCACACCAATCAACCATGGTTAGCCACCACATTTCATATAAATGACATATATCTATGTTATCACGTGTTCTCATCAATAATCAAATAAACTATATCATCAAGATGTGTGACTAAACTATGTATCCATCATATATCAATTAGGCCCAAATAAAATAACAATATGTTAGTATCCACAACATCTATTAAAATGTGCCAAAATGTTAATCAAAATTAAATTGGTGCTTTATGCACCCAATATCACCATACATGTCTTGAAAGATCAAATAACCTAACATAATGTCTAAAATATTTCAAAACCCTGTCAAATCATAACTATGGGTTAAGAAGTCAACATATAACTAAGGATAGAAAATTTGGGCACTACAGCTTTAGTTACTTTGTAGAGATTTTGAAAATATGTCAATGAAAGATTTAGATTCGTAGAATCATTCTTTACTTTTGTAGTTGGTTTAGTCAATCAAATCAAATCTCATGGTGAAACTATTGAGGATAGAAGGATTATTGAAAAATTCTTAGAAGTTTGCCTACAAAATTTGATCCTTTGGTAGTTGTTATTGAAGAAACTAAGGATCTAAGTCAGTTTTCAATTGATGAGTTACATGCATCACTAATAAATCATGAACAGAGGTTGAATAGATCACATGCAGTTGTAGATCAAGATTTTTCATCATAGGTATCAGGAAATTGTGGAAGAGGAAGAGGAAATTTCAGCCCTAGAGGCAGAGGAAGAAGTTCATCTAGAGGACGTAGCAATGGTTTATCAAACTCAAGTGGAAGAGGAAATAGTCAATAGCACAATCATAATCATTTTTCAAGTCAAAGATAGGATAAATCACATGTGTAGTGTCACTATTACAAGAGATATGGGCACTATGCTTTTGAATGCAGGAAAAAATAGTATGATCAGAACAAGCATAATCAAAATCAGGTTGGAAGCTCTACTCCAAGCTCCATGTTTATTCCATGCAGAAAGATTGTTGAAGCATCACCTATTGAGTGTAATCTATCCCAAGAGAGTCCTAGTGATGTATGATATTTGGATTCTGGATGCAGTAATCACATGTCAGGTAACTTAGATTTAATTTCTAATTTAGATGAGTCAGTAAAGACAGAAGTTACCCTTGGGAATAGTAATACAGTGACTGTAAAAGGCAAAGGAACAATCAACATTCTAACAAAAATGGGGAGCAAAAGATTATGTATGATGTTTATTATGTTACAGGCTTGAAGTACAATCTTATGAGCATTGGTCAATGGGCACAAAAGGGATACAAATTTTACATTGAAGACAACAAATGTGTGATCGTGGATAAAGCTCCAAGTACATAGGTGATTGCTAAAGTGAAGATGACAATCAAAATAATGTTTCCTTTGAAGATTGTACTAACCACATCCAGAGATCATACTCGCATATTAGTCCAGAGCTAAGGAGATTAAATCATTTTTTCATTCAGTTGAAAAAGATTAATCGTAGCTATGGCATCTCAAGTTTGGTCACTTAAACTTTGGTGGTTTAAATTTATTACGAGAAAAATATGGTGAAAGGTTTTCCTTTCATTCATAAACCAAATAGAGTTTGTGAAGGTTGTATTTTGGGAAGCAACACAAAGAATCCTTCCCAATTGGAAAAACAAGAAGAACAAGTGCACCACTTGAAATTATTCACTTAGATTTATGTGGACCAATGAAAACAAATTCTATTGGAGGTTGTTCATATTTTATGACATTCATTGATGACTATATAAGGAAGACATGGGTGTATTTTTTGAGACACAAATAAGATGCTTTTGATATATTTCAATAGTTCAAGGATTTAGTGGAAAAGCAAAGTGGGTACTACATCAAATTTCGAGGAAAGACAGAGGATGTGAGTATGTTTCCAATGCTTTTTTATTTTTTGCAAATATCATGGTATACACAAGCAATTTACTTCTAGGTATACACCACAACAGAATGGTGTGGCAGAGAGAAAGAATAGAACCATCATGGAGATGGAAAGAAGTATGATGAAGGCAAAGCATCTTTCAAATGAGTATTGGGAAGAAGTAACAAATGTTGTTTACATCATAAATAGGTGTCCAACAAAAATTGTTCGAAATATGGTTCCTCAACAAGCTTGGACTAACAAGAAACACAATGTTTCTCATTTTAGAGTTTTTGGTTGTGTGGCATACACACATGTGCCTGATGAGCTAAGAAAGAAGTTAGACAACAAAGGAGAAAAATGCATATTTGTTGGATATTCAGATAATACAAAAGCTTACAAGTTGTTTAATCTAGTTACTAGAAAGGTCATAATCAACAGAGATGTACAATTTTTGAAAATGAGGCATGGGATGGAAGTATTGAGAAAACAGTCAGTGTAGCAACAACTAATGATAATGATATGAGATGAAAGCATTGAGCAAGTAAGGTATTGTATCTTCTTGAATCTTGGACATGCACCACAAGTTGTAGCACAAGCTACACCTCCATCTACATCTAGGAGGTCTCCAAGATTTCAAGTCATCTTCAACCATGCAGCAAACACCAAAAAGAACACCAAAAGCTACTCCTTTAGTACAAAATAATCCATCATCAGATAGCCCTTTGCAGTAGAAAACAAGGAGTCTTAGTGAGATTTATAATGTTGATACAACTAATGCTTTTTCAGTTTTTGCATTATTTTCTCAAGCTGCAGATCCAGTATAATTTAAAGAGGCTATAGAAAATGAATTTTGGGTTCAAGCCATGGATGATGAGATAGACGCCATAGAGAAGAATTAAACATGGGAATTGGTAGATCTTCCAGAAGGAAAGGACGTGATAGGAGTGAAGTGGGTCTATAAGACCAAATATATGTTGATGGTAAAGTACAGAAACATAAAGCAAGATTGGTTGCCAAAGTTTTTCACAATAATATGGAGTAGATTGCGGTGAGATGCTTACACATGTAACACGTTTGGACACGGTAAGAATGGTTTTAGCAATTGCAGCTCAAAACAAATGGCCTATTTATCAAATGGATGTAAAATCAACATTCTTGAATGGTTTTCTTGAAGAATAAGTTTATGTGAATCAACCAAAAGGTTATGAGATTGAAGGTCATGAAGGAAATGTATACATGTTGAAAAAAGTGCTCTATGGTCTCAAGCAAACACCTAGAGTTTGGTACAACAAGATTGATTCTTATTTGATATAGAATAGTTTCAGTAGGAGCAACAATGAGCCTACCTTATACATCAAGATCAATGAACAAGGTAAAATTTTGATTGTTTGTTTATATGTGGATGATTTAATCATCACTGGAAATATATCTACATATTCATTCAAATCAGCTATGAAGAAAGAATTTGAGATGAAAGATCTAGGTCTCATGCACTATTTTTTGGGCATAGAAGTTCAACAATCAGAAGATGGAGTTTTTATTTCACAAACAAGGTATGCTAATGATGTTTTGAAGAGATTTAACATGTTGAATTGCAAGTCAGCACCAACACCATTGCAGTAGGTTTGAAGTTAAGCAAAGATGATAGCAGATCATTTGTAGATCGAACATTGTTCAAAAGGTTAGTTGGAAGTCTCGTGTATTTAACGGCCACAAGGCTGGATATTATGTATGGTGTGAGCCTCATCTCAAGGTTCATGGAATCTCCAAAAGATTCACATTGGCAAGCTGGAAAAAATATTTTGAGGTATGTATGTGGAACTAAGAATCATGGAATTTTGTATTCAACATCAGATGAGTTCAAACTCATAAATTACACAGATAGTAGACAAGTGATGGAAGTATAGATGACAGAAAAAGCACATCCGGCTATGCTTTTCACTTTGGAACAAGCATAGTTTCATGGGCATTGAAGAAGTAGCCCATAGTCACATTATCTTCAATAGTAAAGCGAGTAAGTAGCATCACAGAACAACATGTCAGATTGTTTGGATGAGAAGAGTGTTGAAATATTTGAGGCAGAATCAAGAAGATGCTACACATAATTTTTGTGACAACAATTCAGTAATAGCATTGTCCAAAAATCATGTTTTTCACAAGAGGAGCAAGCACATAGACATGAGGTATCACTTCATCAGGGAGTTGGTTAACAACAAGGAAATTTGTCTTGAATTTTGTAGATCCAAAGATCAGTTTGTTGATATTTTACGAAAGCTTTGGGAAATGAAGTTTTGAGTATTTGAGAAGTTGTTTGGGATTTTGTGATTAGGAATATGTCAGATTTGGAAGTGCACACTCAGCTCTAGAAGAATAAAAGTTTGAAGGTCAAAATTAAGGGGGTGTTAAAAAAAAGATTAATTTTGCCCCAAGAAAAGAAAAAAGTAGTCTTTTTTTACATGCAATTATTTTTGAGTTTAGTTTTAGATGTTCTTAAGTTTATGAAAAGCTATTAAAGTAAATAAATCAAAAAATTGTATTGCACAAAAGCATGTGCTTTTTAGTTGTATTTTTAAGAGTTGGGTGTTTTATTAAATGAAGCCATCTATTTATTAGAGGCAATTGTAAGTGCTTTCATATCAAACACATTTAGAGAGATTGCCTTGAGCCAAGCTCTCGAGCTAGAAGAAGAAATATATGCACATATGTGCTTATATGAGTTTGTAATAATATTTGTTATTTGCGATTCTTTATTTTATTTATGTTAGTTTTTATTTTATGTGCCTAATTTCTACACTTCTTTATTTCCTCCAATATCATTTTTTGAGGCCATTATTTTATTCAAATGAAGAACAGTGTCGGACACCATATCTTATAATTTGCAAGGCATTTTAATGATTTATATTTTCTTATGGAACTGATTTGGTTTTCTTTTTGCAGATTTCAAGCGCCTAGTTCCTTCTCTTTACGTTATTATCAGTGTCTGCATATGCACACAGTGTAATCGAGTTTATCATGGCGGGAGGCTTGGTGTAAATGTGGTAGAATGAGTAGAGGATGTCGATGATAAAGGTCACATCATCCTATCTGTTTGGATTGATTCGAGTTGTTTGTAAATTAATGGGCATTTCTGAAGTGGGGTTTGAGGTGACGAGCAAAGTGTCGGAAGGTAGTGGCGGCCAAAAGATACGAAGCGGAAGTTTTTGAATTGTTGAGAGGTGGTGTCTAAAATGTTTATTCCTCCGGCTTCATAAATATGTTGTAAATTAATGCAACATTGGTAATAATCAACTTGGTGGCATTGTTGAGAGGAATTGCACATTTCCTAAAGATATGTTTATGCATTTCGTGATATCTAGCTTCATAAATATGAATGGGTACAGAATATTGGAAGGGATGTTTGTAAGGAAGGATAATGGACGTATGCCAAAGTCCCTTACAGTCTCCTCGTTTGTGGCTGCGGTAATTATGTGTTTTTTGGCATCCACTATATCATCCTGGTAAAGCAAGTTATTGTAATTAATTTGTTGTTTTTGTTCAAAGTCGGCTTAATCAAGGAATCTTTTAAATGTAAAACTTGTGGTTTTTAATAAAATTTCTCCTGCCCTCGCATTGTTGATTATGAAGTGAACACGTTTGTTCTATTTGTGTATGGAATAATTTGTGTGGTGCTCTTTAATATTTTCTCGCCGTTTAAAATATCACCTCCAAAATCAGCTAAAATCATATTTCTTATTGGTAGGTCACATCATAAAGATCACTTGTTTGTAGATATAAACGAATATTTAAAGACATTATTTTTAAAGAATCGATACAATCTGCAGTTGGTAAAGCACCTCAATTTTATATAGAAAGTTGTCAGGTACAATTTAGTAAAAAAAAAAATTATAGATATTTAGATTTTCTATTTAAAAATTTACTCTTGATATATTCACTTGAGTTACTTCATATGACAATAATAAATTTAATACACACGTTTCACAATGTTTCTCACATCCTTTTAAGTTTTGTCACAATGAGAGTTTGAAATAAGAGATGTAGTCATGAATATCCCGACACACATGTCACAATAAGTGGGAGCATACAAAAAGAAAGTAAATTCAATTGTATAACAAAACGTAAAGAAATACACTCTCATTACATGGGATTTAAATTTTGACCAAGTATGTCAATAGTTTAAATATAATCAAATTTTAACTAAAACCTCCAAATTATTGAGCAAACTACTAACAAATCTACTCTTATATCACATAATATTTAAGTATCAAAATCGTACATACATTCAAATTCTAATTGTGAATGTCAAGATTCTAGATTATTTTAAGGACACATTTTGTTTGAAGTCTAGAAGCATGAGGGTAATGATCTTTCTTCAATGTCTAGGTCTCAATAATCATGTATAATATAAATAGGAGAGCTAAAACTTTGAAAACAAAGAAAGCGATGATCATAAGGACATTTTTTTAATTAAATTTAACAAGGAATATTTTAAATGGCGTGTATTGAGACAATAATTACAACAATGAATTTATGATGGTTGTCATTAGTTGTTTTTGTTAATTATTTTTTCCATATTAATTATAATTTAAATCTAAATTGATATTGATTATACACCAAATATTGGAATGACTACAATAATTGATACATTTTGTGACTTGCAAAACATAATCAATGTTCTTTCTTAAGGGTCTCAAAATCTAAATAGTAGTAGAGACACATCCAAAAAAATCCTAAACCTCTTGAGTTAAGAATTATTTATATATCTACTTATTAATAATTATTTATATATTTATTTATTATGATTTTTTGCTGGTAGGCGTCCACCTTTGAAGATGCCCTTATGTCAAATTCAGGAAGTTTTAACTTTACATGTTATCTTTCTTTTGGATATTTTCCTACAAGTTCTATATATTTACTATCGTAAATATTCATCTATATATAAGTCATGATTTAAAGGGAAGGAAGAGTAATTATGTACATGAAAATTGGAGATTTGGCGACCACCATTGATGAAGTCCACGAGCTCTCTTAAAATTAGGAGACGGACTCAAACTTACTGTCAGTCTCGCTGACGGAATCAGATGCAAAGCCTTCATTTTCCAACCCATTAATGGAATGATGAGCAGCAAAGTTGGCGATCTTGCCACGCCCATGCCCATACTCTGCATTTTCTTCCTGTAAACCCTCGTATTCGCACATTTTTTGGTTGGCAATCATTACAAAGGCGGCGTCCAAAGAGTGCCCGGCCATCGCGCCCGTGTTTGGAAATGGTGGATCTGATGGCAAGGAGAACGAAATCGAACCGTGGGGTTTTGTGCAGGTCGTTGGATAGAAGAATCAGATCCAGTTTTAAATGTGCGCGCAGTGTCTCCGGTTTGAGAATCGTTCCTCTTAGTGCAACGACTACTCATAATGGTTTTGTTATTTTTTGCATGTGGGCACTCAAAAATGGCGTAGAATATCGAACCGTGGACCTTGTCGACCACAACGTGTAACTGTAAGGGATGGAAATTGAAGAAAGTCCATCATTTAGTGGCGAGGTAATCAAGGGGGATTTTCGTTTCTCCTGACGATCTATTTGGAGAACTTAAACACTCTGCACCAAATCACCCACGACGGATTTTATGTATGAAGCAGCGCTCCTGCGAAATCACCAGGAAAAAAATTATATTCATTCTGATTTTTTTGTAAGATTGAAATAATTGTTGTGTGGATAGAATTGTCTACCCTCCACTGAAAATGCACCACTAGGATGCATCGCAGCCGTCCATGAACACATCACCAAAAACTTACGTTTATCGAATAAAGTACCACTGCTGGATTATATTATCCTTGACACACTATTTTTCAAAGATACGGTTGGACGACCGGTGTCAGAGCTTTTTTATGGAATGCGATGATATAGCTACAGGGTCAGATTTTAGACCCCAGGTTGCACATCTCTTTATATTATTTGGAATACCTTTCAAAAAAACAGATTTTGTACGGATGTGTTTGCTCGACTTTTACAACACAAAAGAATATGGATTGATGAAATACAACAAAAATGTTTTAGTTTAACCTCAAAAATACTAAAATTTGCAAATAGGCTCTGTCATTTTAAAAAAACATTGTTCTTGTAAGTATCACTAGTAATACTATGTAAAGCAAGACGTAGATATAAGTTGACATTTTAACAAGGTGTAAAAGTCAAATCGACAATTATAATGAAAATAATGATAAACATTAAATATTATAACATCATTTTTTCCTTTAAAATTATTGTTAGTTGGAATATGAAGAAATATAGAACCAATCACATATAAAATAAATTATATTTACAACTAAATAAAATATATATGTATATATTTTTGAAATTATAGTATTAAAGAGACCAATTTTTCATATTCTTATCTATTTGATTAGTTTTTTTCGATTTTAATAAGTATGGAATGTGTTGTGAATTGTTACTCTCAAAATATTTTTAACCAAAATGTTCTAACTCTAATATAAACAAATATAATACTAAAATATTTTACAAAATTAAAAATAGTTACAAAAACAATTACTATAACTATACTACTTAAGTAAACATGCATTAAGAAAGTAACAATAAATTTTAAACGGTTTAACATAATTATCTATAATAACTTATTACATATTTAAATATATATAATAACTTATTAATTATTTTAATATAAATATTTTTGAAATTATATTAAATTTTCAAAATATATTTATTCTCATTTCTAACAATACTCGTATAATATGATGAAAATTTAGCATATTTAGAATGTTAAGTTGTGAGAGGTGGAGAAAAGGGAATAAAAGGAGTGGTACCCCTAAAGGAGTTTGAAAGATGCTTCACAAAAAGGAAATGTGACAAAAGGGCTTAAAATCAATTTAATGCTTGGAGATGATGGAGAGATCATCTCTTGATGGTTGTATGAGATTGAAGTACACATACAAGATTATGTATGAACATCCCTTCCGACGTAATTTTCAACTCATATGAAATTGTTAGTCTTATGATACTAAGTCAATCCCAAGAATTTTGAAGGATGATATACTTGAAGGAGCACCTTTCCGATATAAATTTGTGCCTCTTGAAAGAGTTATATCTAAAGCAATGAAAGCTGTAATTCAATTAAGCCTCGCATTATCCTCCGCACAACGTATTCTTGCTCCCCCAAAATGGAGCAACTACGTTAGTTTATACAAGGTAGTTCATTTTGGTTTTGGTAGTGCAAGTTTTTGTTCTAGTGAAAATTTGTTGAATTTTAATGTATTTCAGCTCAAGTTTTAATTATTTCATATAATGAAAATTAAGCTTCATTTTTGTGTTCATTTTTATTTTTCCTTCGTTAATTTCCTTCTTCTTGTATAAGAGTCTTAGGAATATATTCCATCCCTTATCTTCAATTAGTTTATAGTTATCCCAAGCATCACATCCAATTTTGTTTATAGTCTCAAAACCCCAAACTCCCACAATTTGAAAATAAAAACTATGAATATTATTCTATCACCATGAGAGCTTCATTCCACTCCCAAGATCTATATTGGGATTTAGTTAAAGATGGCTACCTAGAGCCTCAAAATAACAAGCATGCACGATGCTTTGTCACGAGGATATAAAGATTTGTTCAATGAAATCATAAATGACTCCATGTTGATTTTTACATCTGCAAGTTGTCCATCCCAATATTTTCCCAATATTTTTAGGAGACAACAAATCAATGGAGTAATGAAAACTCTTCAAGTCACATATCAAGGTATGGACAATGTTAAAATAATTAAGTGGCAAACACTTGGGGAGATATTGAAACCACATGGATGAAAGATAATGAATATGTACTTTCATTCTTGTTGACATCCTCAAAATTCCCACTAAAACACGATGTGTAACGCCCACTAAAATAGACACACAAGACAACATAACAAAGTACAGGATAATTTTTATACTTGCTTGGAGTTTACACACAAAAAGAGATCAAAATGGCTACCACCAACTCATTATAGGCTTGACACAACATTGACCACCAAGGTACAAGGAAATCTATGATACTCAACATGAAACTGTTCACTTCCCATTTTGACAAAACATCACATACAAGTCCAACCATAGAACACACGTTTAGGGGCATCCCACGATGAAATTATTTTTAAGGTTTCTTGTTTACTAAAACGTCTCTTAATTATTAACTTACGTTCTTATAAGATTCATGTAATGATTCACACAATTCTTTTCACAAGGGAGAACTTCTTTCTTTTATACTATTGACTAATTAGCTTAAGACCAAGTTTTCTAAAAGAGGATCATCAATTATATGTCAATAACTTGTTTAATTCATTTGATTTAAGAACATTTTCCATTTCTCACAAGGTTAATTAATCTTACTCAAGCCACTGAAACTTGTTCCACACCTCTATTGCACAGGTGATAAGCACAAGCTCGATTGAGGGAAAGTACCGTTTAGGATCATAAAATAATCTTCTTATTTAAGGATCAAAATTTGACGTTACTTAAGAAAGATCACCATGAATCAAGGCAAGGGTTAACGGAAATAGGACAAACAAAATTTAGCTTCAAGGTCTCATTGCTTATCACCAATCTTTTATTGAGGCTAAGAGTTTATCAAGATTGGTTAAAAGTTCCATTTAGACTTTGCTTGATTAAGTTTGACAAAGGAAAACAATTTACATTTCAAACAATTGAGAGAGATTAAAGGGTTTCTTAATCAATTTACCTCCTACTTATATACTTCATTATCTTCCAAAACTAATCATTGATTTTACCATAAGATCATTTAAGAATTCACCATAAAAGGATAATGTTGATTAGTTTAGCTTGGGAAAAACAAGGTAAATATATTTTTATTACAAAAGCTAGATTCCTCTTTGATCACCTAAGGACCCAAAGTTATCAAGAAGCTCACATCTAAATTAATTTATTATATATATATATATATATATATATATTAGTTTAACTTTTATAAGGATTATCCAACCCATTTTATTATGCTTAGAAATACATTGTTACTATGTCTTAGAAGGGTTTACAACTCAACATTTTATCTCAAGAGAAAAGTTTAACATTACTCGTTTGTGAAAACAAAACAAGGTTACATAAATTATTTCCAACATCGATGCACAACCCAAAGGGACATACCAACTCTATGGAACCATGACTAGGGATCAAGAGAGAATAACATTGGTCACACCATGTTATACAATTATTAGAAATTTCTATAATACATTAGAATCACCCATAACCATGCGGTAATCAACTTTTATATTTTCCATGATAACAAAACAAGCCAAAGTTTCAATAGTCATGACAACATTACTCCACAACACATAATACTAAGGCACTGGTTTTCTTCTAAATTCCCACATAACCCATTCCAGAGTTTTACAACATAAAAGTATTTGTACAAAAGAACTTCACAACCAAGTTTGATGCAATATTCTACAAGTCTTTCCCTCATCTACCAAAGAAAAGCCATCTGTAACAATTGATAACTCCGGGTCGAGTTCACGAAGAACTGAGCAAGATAAGACTACACAAAGCAAAAATAAGCTACTATCTAACAATATCAAGAAAGGAAAACATTCTATTCCAAGAATTGGCTCGAAGCTCTAAATACTAACAACCCCTTAAGATAAATAAAATTTCCACCATGCCAATCTAAGAAGAAAGCCTTATACTTTAGTTATGAACATTGTCTCAAAGCAAAAAAAATTTAACAATCATTTGAGAAGGGACCATTGGTTGATTAAGTTAGAAACAATAGTCTAGTGTAATGAGATTTCCAT
This sequence comes from Taxus wallichiana var. yunnanensis, assembly GCA_018340775.1. NCBI lineage: Eukaryota > Viridiplantae > Streptophyta > Pinopsida > Cupressales > Taxaceae > Taxus > Taxus wallichiana. The sequence goes on from CM031239.1 coordinate 1,038,593,058, forward strand.
CGAATAAACAATTAGGTTATAAGATTGAGAACTGTTATTCGAACCAACATTCTAAATTCATAAAACAAAAAGTACCAAGGGTACAAGCTACGATACTAGATTTCTGAAATGAAAAAATTGAACAATTAATCTAGGAGGAAACACAGGATCCAAGGTTAACACGAAAGGTCAAGTGTATTAAAATTTTAATCATGTGATCATATAGATTATATGACGGAAACCTAATACACGACCACCACTCAACATTATTTAAAAGGGAAGGTAAATAATACTAGTTTCAACCATTGACTCCAAGGAATTTCACAATCATTCAAGAAGGGGCCATTGCCCTTATAGGCTAGTAACAACAAGTGAGAGTAAAAGAGAGTTTCGACATACAAGTTAACATTTTAAACATCAACCAAGTTTTTCCACACTAGGATTTCCAAACCTTCTCTATAAGTCTATAGTTTCATTTTAAAATAGTTTGGATCACTACTTTCCATCACAAGTCCTTTTAGAGTGCCCCTTGTTGACAAATTCAAACCATTCAAAAGTAAAAATTGCATTTATAAGTATCACCAAAAGCCATTAAATTAACATCAACTTCAACTATCAATCAACAATGCATCTATATATAAATACCCCCAACTATCCCTAATGCTCTTAACCATTCTATCATAAGTCAACAAGATATCAACGCACATACACCATCCAAATGTCAATTAAAATCAGTGAGATGCAAAATTATAAAAATGCCACCAAGAGTCATCACGAGTAGAATTATGCCAAGGTAGTTATGACAATAAAGGAATACTATCCATAACACACACATGAAACTACAAATCTTGGTGATGAAAACCTTTGTTACGGTTTAAGCTTCATAAGGGATGGTCAAAGTGCCCTAAAGGAAGAACTTAAACATCTGGACCTACACCGATGATCATCAAGTAGTTGGGTAAATGTCCAGGATTCTAATCAATTCTAAAGGAAAACCAAGGTGCAAAAAGACTAAGCAATCGGGTACCTTAGCCACGATACCCCCTTCATACATAATAGCAACCACAATAGTCAACTACACGTAAAGTTTGTAGACCTGCGGGAATGATTGGATAATGAAGGGGCCACCTACCTAGCCCAAGAAAGGAGAACAAGGAGGTCTAACAGACCTCAACAACCACACCTCACCGTGGTTGGGTAACACCAAAGGAAAACAACTAACATTATAAAATTTATTTCGCCATAACTCGAAAGGATGACTAAGTGTCCATAAAACTATAGTCAACCCGGATTGGGTTCAACCTAGTGGTTGTTCGCTAAAGTAAGGTTGTCATGACCTAAGTAATCTGTGCTCAACATACCCGTAAGAAGGAAGGTAAAACTATACCATATTTTGTTCCACTAATCCGATTGATTTAAGGAGTAGAAGAGAAGGGGGAAAGGGTTATAAACCTTAAAGACCAAAACATCTCACATACCCGAAAAGACATCCTTTGATAGAGTAACTACTTGAGTACCTAGATCTAGAGTCACTTGAAATAAGAACAAATCGATTATCTAGAAGGAAAATATAATCTACAGATAATAAGCTTGTATGAAGAGCAAGGGGTGTAAATTACATCAAGCTTCTTTTCACAACAGAAAGCTCTAGAAATAAACAACATGACAAACTCATTACTTAAACCCAAAAATGTAACTAATAATGCTTATAAGGTTGATCATTCAAGCATGAATACACAACAGCCAGAGAAGAGGAATACATCTTTGTTGTCCACTTTAACACTGATAACTAGTATAGATAAAACAAGAAAATATTTCAAGAGGAAAGGAGATATTTCCAGCAAGGCATACAAACCCACATCAAAAGTAGCAGAGACAAGCCAATTTTAGGGAAGGGAAGGTTCCATTTCATGATATTTTTAAATATTAGCAATTGTAGCAATGGTAGAATTATCTTGCCTGATCTCTAGCTCCTACCAGTCACATGGACACCGCACGGACCAGCAACAACAATCTTCAGGTTGAATCTTTGTCCACAAACATGATGGGTGCTAAGACCTCCACATACTCCCACGTTGGCAAAGGTAGGGAACTCCCAAAACCATGAGTGCATCTGAATGAAGGAATGAGGTCCTAAGGATTACCATGATAGCAGTGAATACATAAAAAGGGTTTAATGGAAAGGCCCCAGGAACCCATGAGCGAGAGGGGAAAAATCCAAATCCCACAACCTTACCAACGTATTCCTTGCTGCGTCAAAAGGGCGCTAGAGCGGGCGGGGACATCCAATGAGCACAAAAGAACATGGATATTTGTCAGCTGTAGAAGAATATTTCTCCAAAACAAAGTATGCAAAGTGTGGGAGCATCCACGAAGCATGCAAACCAATGAAAAAATGCCACAAAGTGATGGGGGTCTCATGAAAAATCTACGAATGCGGGAAAGCAACAATAACACCAAATAACACAATATTTCGTAATAATGATCTTAATGAAATACTACCTATAATCCCCTATATATACTATTCATATGCTATGGCCATCACCAAGGCGACCTATTAAGCATGAGAAAGTATAAATGATATAATAAAATGATATGGTAAGCCACAAGTCGGCTACTCATATCCTAATACAAGCAATAGGTTAAGGGCGTAGCATGCCCTTCCCCTTCAAACCAACGTTGTCCTCAATGTTGAATAATCCTGGATGTTGCTGCAGAAAACCTTCATCCTCCCAGGTGGCATCTTCTATGCTCAGATTCTTCCACTTGATCAGATATTCCTTAATGTCTCTAGTTCTCAGCCTCTTAGTACGTGTTTGTAGAATCTTCTCTGGCTCCAAAATGATTCTTCCTTCCTCATCAAGTTCTGGTAACTCTGTCTGGGCTTCAAATTTCTTGTCCAATAACCTTCTTCAGGCATGAAACATGGAATACTGGGTGTATGTGTGAAGATGGAGGCAACTCTAGTTTATAAGCAACACTACCAATTTTTTGTAGAACCTGATAAGGGCCATAATATTTAGGAGCAAGTTTGTTTTCCTTTTTCTATTGCTTTAGGGACATCTATTTGTAAGGATGGAGACGTACAAAACCTAGTCACCAATTTCAAAATGTCTTTCACTACGGTGTTGATCTGCTTGTTGTTTCATCCTGTTTTGTGCTAATGCTAAATTCTCCTTCAAACTAGCCAAAACATGTTGTTGATGTTGAATGTGTTCCTCAACATCTCTGACCTTAGTTTGCACCCTCAAGGAGGAAGTGATAGAAGGTGGATGGTAACCATATAATGCTAAAAATGGGGTCATTTGAGAAGAGGTATGAAAAGATGTGTTATACCACCATTCTGCCAGTGGTAGCCATTTAATCCACCTTTCCTGCTTATCTGATACAAAACAACGTAAATACCCCTCTAAGCATTTGTTGACCACTTCTGTTTGCCCATCAGTTTGAGGATGATAAGATGAACTGTGAGCTAGCTGAGTACCCAAACATGAAAATAATTTTGTCCAAAAATTACTTGTGAAAATAGGATCACGATCACTTACAATTATCTTTGGGGTTCCATGTAGCCTTTGAACTGTCTCCAAAAAAAAATAGTTATGAATGTATTGGCTGCAAATGGATGTGATAGGCACAAAAATGGGCATATTTTGTGAGCCTATCCACAATCATGAAAATAACATTCTTACCCTCTGAACAAGGCAATCCGGTGATGAAATCCATGGAGACCTCCTCCCATCTCTCGGCTAGGAATGGTAAGGGTTGCAACAATGCACCGGTGTCTTAATTGTTTCCCTTTGTTCTTGGCTGGCACACTAAACACTCGATACAAACTTTTGTACATCCCCTTGAGTCCTTCCCAAAATAATTCTCTTTTTATTCTATGATATGTCTTCAAAAACCCAGGTGTCCTCCAACAAAGTGAGGCATGTAGCTCGCAAGAATCTTATGCTTCAACTCAGAATCTTTACTCAAGTATAACCTATCCTTGTACCATAGGGCATTACCTTTCCACTCAAATTTGTTAGATGTCATAGATCCTTGCTTGATATTTTGTATTAGAGATTGTGTATCCTTATCTTGATTCCATTCCAATCTTGCTTCATCCACCCAATCGGCCATCAACATGGACATTCCACATAGTAAGGCATCTATGGATGTATCCCTTCTGGACAACGCATCAGCTACTACATTTTCTTTACCCTTTTTGTATATGATTTCAAAATCATAACCCAACATTTTTGTTACCCACTTTTGTTGTTCCTCAGATGATAACCTTTGCTCCAAAAAGTATTTGAGACTATCATGATCAGTTTTTACCTTGAAGTGTCTACCCATGAGATAGGGCCTCCATTGCTTGACCGCATGAAGAATAGCCATCATTTCTTTCTCATAGACAAGTTTGAGCAGATCTTTTCCTTTGAATTGGTGACTCTCAAATGCAATTGGTCTTCCTTCCTGCATTAGAACTGCTCCCAATCCTGATCCTGAAGTGTCACATTCAACAATGAAGGTTTTTGAGAAGTTGGGAGTAGCCAAAATTGGGGTGCTGCACATGGCTTCCTTCAGCTGCTCAAAGGATTTAGTGGCTACGTCTGTCCAATGGAAGGCATCCTTCTTTAGCAATGCAGTGAGTGGGGTTGCTATTCTACCATATCCCCGCACAAATCTTCTGTAGTACCCTGTTAGTCCTAGGAACCCACGAAGATTTTTGAGATTTTTGGGCCTTGGCCATTCCACCATAGCTTTGATCTTCTGAGGATCAACTTTGACGCCTTCATGGGATACAATATGACCCAAGTACTCTACCTCTTGTACACCAAAAGAACATTTGGATGGCTTTGCATACAGAGTATGTTTCTCCAAAACTTCCAACACTGTTATTTACATGTTGTAAGTGTTCTTCCCATGTCTTACTGTAAATCAATATGTCATCAAAGAAAACTAATACAAATTTCCTTAAAAATGGCCTAAAAATAGTGTTCATCAAGCTTTGAAAGGTTGAGGGCACATTTGTAAGACCAAAAGGCATTACCAAAAACTCATAATGGCCCTCATGAGTCCTAAAAGCCATTTTATGAACATCTTCCTCTTTTATCCTAATTTGATGGTACCCCGAACGAAGATCTAATTTTGTGAAATAAACAACACCATGCAATTCATCAAGTAAATCATCAATTACTGGAATAGGAAACTTATCTTTGATGGTGTACTTGTTGAGTTCTCGGTAATCTGGACACATCCTCCATGTTTCATCCTTCTTACGTACCATGACCACTGGTGAAGAATATGCACTCTGGCTATGCCTGATGATACCTGCCTTCAACATTTCCTCCACCATTTTCTCGATCTCACTTTTCTGGGAATATGGGTATCTGTATGGTCTGATGTTAGGTGTTTGGCTCCCTGGAATCAATTGAATGGCATGATCATGATCCCTAATTGGTGGTAGTCCCTTTGGAATTGCATCAAAAATAGATGAGTGAGCATCCACAATCTTCTGAAGATCGGGTGGCATTGAAGACTCTGTATTTTGTACTTCTATGGAAAATAGCTTTGCTATAAAGCCATCCACTCCTTTTTTGAGAACCTTCTACATCTGATGAGAGCTAATAATCTATGGAGACTTAGCTACCATCCCATTCAATTGTATTTTCCTTCCATCTGAATGAAATCGCATGAACAATTCTTGGAAATTCATCTCTATAGTACCTAAGGTTGTGAGCCATCGACCCCAAAACAATATCTGCCCCTCCCATAGAAATAGAAAACATAGGTGAGTCTAACATGTAGTCTCCCATGGAAAGCTTGATACTATGGCACTTTCCTGTGCACTTGATCTGTCCCACCATCCGCAATCATAACTTGCATTTCTGGAGCTGGGTAAATAAAACAATTGAGGTGGGCAACTAACTTACTATTTATGAAGTTATGAGTACTCCCGAGTCAATCAACACCATCACCTTCTATTTTTTGAGATAGCCAATAACCTTGAGTGTTTGAGGAGTACTAATACCTGACAATGCATGGCAAGAAATTGTAGGTTGGTGATCCTCTACTTCATCTTCTACTGGTTCCTCAACCTCTCCTATAATTTCAGCTTCCTCATCATCCTCATTACCTCCATCAATATAGAACAACTTCTTCTCAGCACATTTATGTCCCGGTCCATATTTGCTATCACAATTAAAACATAATCCTTTTGCTCTCTTTTCTTCCATTTGTTGAGGAGTCAGTCTAATTGGCCTAAAAATGAAGGGGAAGAGATACTACTGGTCTCTGGTGTTAATGAAAGGTGGCCTCCTACTACAAAGAAATTTTTCCTCTGCACGACGTGCCATGATAATAGAATCAGAAAGCTTGATTGGATTAAACATACGTACCTCATGCTCGATGTGGTCCTTAAGACCCCCAAGAAACAAGTCATTCAGATTCTCTTCTGGAATATTCTCCACCCTTAAGGATAGGTTTTGGAATTGATGCACATAATCTTTGACTGATCCTGTTTTTCCGTAACTTTGCTAATTGACTAAAGTAGTTCTCTAAAACACTGGAACTATAGTGCAATTGCAACTCCGGTAAAAACTGTCCAAGTGACACCTAGACCATTCTTCTGCCTCTGAGCACATAACCAACGATACCAAACAAATTGGTCGGGTTCAAGATATAGGGATGCCAATGTCACCTTTTGTCCTGATGGTGTTTGATGTAACTCAAAGAAGTTCTCCATTTGATTTATCCAATTCAGGGGATCCTTACCATCAAATTTGTGCATATCCACTTTCGGCATCATGTTCCGTGGTTGCGAATAAGTTTGATTTTGATGGGACTGGAAAAGTGATCCAATATGGTTAGTTTGTCCATGATTTTGAACTAAAGGTCCTCCTTGGTTGATATGGGCCTGGATTTGGGCCATATATGGTTACCCTTTACATGTTGCATGATATCATCCAACCGATGATTGATTTGGGCTATGTCTCCTTTAGAGGCCATCTCAGATTGTACATTTCGCAACTCATACTCAAGTTGGCTCACCTTATGATCAACTGAGGTAAACCCTAGTGCTGAGGAATTTGTATTTACCCCTTCTGACTCCATCTCTTCAATCACTACCCCATCTTTATCTGGGGTTTTACCCGGAGTAACCGGATTCTTTTTTGCTCTTGTGGAAGGCCCCGCCATGATGTCAAACCTTAGGGTTTAGGGTTTTGATACAATTTCAGCTGAACAGAAAAAACATAGAGAAGATACTAATACTATTTTTTTGAGAGCTTTTCAAAATGTAAAGAACTTGAAAATTTTCCACAATTTGCACCCTAGGGAGTGATTTTATGAAAAACCCTAAATTTGTAATAAATTTTGCAAAATAAATCAAAAAGTCTGAAATTTTCAGGAACCTTACTTGAAATGCTTTCAACTCTGGTAAAAATATCTCCCACCAATTCTCTCTAGTTCGCAATATGTGGTGGAAACAAAAAAATTAGGTTTTTGCCCTAATTTTGGCCCAGATCGCAGCTCTGATACCACTTGTAATGAAATTACTTGTATAATTCAGATTAAGAGAAAAATAGAACACCAAATAACACAATATTTCAGAATAATGATCTCAATATGCAATTAGAATAGCTTCGCCACTTCGAGGGGGCAACCTCCAAACCATATAATAAGACTCAAATGCTCAAATGATAATGAAATACTACCTATAATCCCCTATATATACTATTCATATGCTATGGCCATCACGCTAAAAAAGACATGAACAAATTACATACAACCAAGGAAATGTTAATAAAACAAAACTTGTAATAACCAGGAGCCCATTATAAAGTAGAAGTTACTGTGTCTAATCATCGACCCCTATGCAAATTCCTTCACAAAGGGAGCTCATGGGGCCAGAGAATATTGGGTGAAGGAAGACAGTAAGGTCACGATAAATTTGTAGATCAAAACAATAAATGACATAAGATCACGACCACCCATAGGGTCTGTCCAACACTTCTAACATTAAATAGGATTCTGGAAATGGTAGGTGGCCATCATATCCACCCACACACCCACTTAACAGCAAAAACAATAAAAATAAGTGGAATCCAAAGATCATTTCCACTATCCAACCTATCACATCACACACACACACACACACACGAGATATATATATATATATATATATATATATATATATAAATTTTAGTCTTGTCTCTGTTGGCACTACATTTCCCTCCCCTTATAAGAGCATCATCCTCGATGTGACATAACATTGAAGGAAGGAAGGGTGGTAAGAAAAAGAAAAAAGAAGATGAAAGTATGCCCTATGGTTAAAATTTTAGACGTTAAAGCACTCCCATGGGGTCACCTTATAAACATTTTGGCAGGATGTTTAACTTTCAAAGTTCTGTGAAGATTGGTAGTTCCCTCTTATTCATTATTTAATTAGTCTCTTTCCATTTACATTATTCCTAATTCAAGTTCTTTAACATTTCATTGTTGTAGAATTTTAGTTTATTCGTTCTTGAGGGGGCCAACATGAACTACTATCACAACACCCAACCAGGGTCATACACAACACTAAGGATTCACAAGCATAACTTTACATACTATCATGATTGTACCACACCACAAGAGCTTGACCAAATTATGGAAGAGAACATGCTCTGTCCACATGAAATCATACTTGACACACACCTATGACTGACATACAATATTCAAACAAAAGTGTACTTCAACAACCAGAATTTTCCACAATTCCACAGATGAAGGTTTCACATAACTCAGAATAAAAGCTACATGTACATAGTGTACACAAGGGCATCAACGCCATATCCACAACATCACAAAACATATCCAACTAACATGAGTAACACATACATCATAGGACCACTCCCAAGACATCACAATAACTCAACATATATCCCAAAACATCAATCATACACACAAATCTCTTATGCCTCCCTCAGTCTCTTATGTCTCCCTCAAGTCTCTTATGCCTCCCTCAATCTCTTATGCCTCCCTAAAGTCTCTTATGCCTCCCTCAATCTCTTATGCCTCCCTAAAGTCTCTTATGCCTCCCTCAATCTCTTATGCCTCCCTCAATCTCTTATGCCTCCCTCAAGGAGCCGGTTTCCCCTATGGCCCTAGGCACATAGAGTCTCGACACCCCTAACCCAAGTGACATAATAAATCATGGTTCAACAACCCGCTAGTTATCTATGACTCCTTAGGCGTACCCCCATACAACGAAGTGGGTCCATAGGTCTAACCATTCCATGGTGCATCCCATGACCCTATTCCACACATCACGACAATAGAACCAACATAGAAATCCAATCCAAATGCCAAGTGGAAAAGTAAAAGCCTTGGGAAAGGTGGTAAAATCTTAAAATTAAAAAAAAAAAGATCCAAAACCAAGCAAAACAAATGGCCAAATAGCCATAGTTAGTGCAAAAATCCACATGTTAGTACCGCAAACCAAGGAAATGCCCAAAATGTAAAACATGGCAATCAAGAAAACTGCTGGTCCTTGTAGAAATAACATAAAAATTTTTCAATTTATGAATAAAATACATATATAAGAATAGCACATTACGATGACTATGTGACCTTATCTGGCCACCAAGGGGGTACTCAATGAGTTTTTGGCACTCGAAACATTGAGCCTCAACTCGTAAAATAATTGTCATCATCTCTATCTGAATCATCCCGCCACCACTTCGACAAGGCTAAACACAAGTCATAGCTACACTTAGGTTGCATCCATACAACAACCACAAGGAGAGAGAGAAAGAGGAGCACAGGTCGTCATCTACTAAGCCTAAGGTTAGCTTGAGTTACTGGCCCATGGTACACATTCCCTCACTCCAAACATACACTTTTACTGATTTCCCTAAGGTCGGTTAGTGTAAGGTTCACAACATAACACGTATGCACAATACTACACAATGGTACTTCACGCATATTAACATAGTGCCTTCGCATGGTACATAAACAAGGTAAATCACATACATAACATTCATGGTTTACAACACACCACATCACCACATGTTGCACCCAAAGTGCAATCACTGCACATACGATAGGGATCATATACTCACCATATGTCCTAAATCACAACATGAATCATTACATATTACATGAATTATAATTATGATGAGCACAATTACAACATACAGTCAATTGCCATATAACATGGGAATACACACATTTCTACACAAATGATAATGACATCATTAAGAAATCCAGTTCACTACAAACCAACCTTGTCGTATAACATATCAACACAATCACACATAACAAGATGGTACATCACACTCAAATTCACAAATAATTCATGAAAAGAGAGATAATACTCTCATCTCCAACACATCAACATGCTAATAGTTACACACTAAGTGACATACACAACATGTGCACTCACAATATCACAATTACGACATAGTTCACATCACGCTTAAATCACATTACTCTTCCAATCACCACCACCACCACCATGAAACATCATCACCACTCTAATCTATCCTAGAGGTTCGAGAGCATGAACCTCCACTCTGATACCAAGTGTAACGCCCACTAAAACAGACACACAAGACAACATAGCAAAGTACAAGATTTTTTTTGACTTGCTTGGAGTTTACACGGCACAACAAGAGATCAAAATGGCTACCACCAACTCATTATAGGCTTGACACAACATTGACCACCAAGGTAAAATGAAATCTACGATACTCAACATGAAACTGTTCACTTCCCATTTTGACAGAACATCACATACAAGTCCAAACGAGAATATGCATTTAGGGGCATCCCATGATGAAAGTGTTTTTAAGGTATCTTGTTTACTAAAATGTGTCTTAATTCTTAACTTAAGTTCTTATATGATTCTGTAATGATTTGCACAATTATTTTCACAAGGGAGAACTTCTTTCTTTTATACTATTGACTAAATAGCTTAAGGCCAAGTTTTCTAAAAGAGGATCATCAATTATATGTCAATAACTTGTTTAATTCATTTGATTTAAGAACATTTTCCATTTCTCACAAGGTTAATTAATCTTACTCAAGCCACTAAAACTTTTTCCACACCTCTATTGCACAGGTGATAAGCACAAGCTCCGATTGAGGGAAAGTACCATTTAGGGTTTAGAACAATAATCTTCCTTGTTTAAGGATCAAAATTTGACGTTACTTAAGAAAGATCACCATGAATCAAAGGCAATGGTTAAGAGAAATTGGACAAAGAGAATTCAGCTTCGGGTCTCATTGCTTATCATCAATCTTTTATTGAGGTTAAGAGTTCATCAAGATTGGTTAAAAGTTCCATTTAGACTTTGCTTAATTAAGTTTGACAAAGGAAAACAATTTACATTTCAAACGATTGAGAGAGATTAAAGGGTTTCTTAATCAATTTCCCTCCTACTTAAATAATTTATTATCTTCCAAAACTAATCATTGATTTTACCATAAGATCATTTAAGAATTCACCATAAAAGGATAATGTTGATTAGTTTAGCTTGGGAAAAACAAGGTAAATATATTCTTATTAAAAAAGCTAGATTCCTCTTTGATCACCTAAGGACCCAGAAGTTATCAAGAAGCTCACATCTACATTAATTTATTATATATATATATATATATATATATATATATATATATATATATATATATATATATATATATATATATTATATACCCATTTTATTATGTTTAGAAATACATTTTATTATGTTTTACTCTGTCTTAGAAGGGTTTACAACTCAACATTTTATCTCAAGAGTGAAAATTAACATTACTCATTTGTGAAAACAAAACAAGGTTACATCAATTCTTTCCAATACGACGCACAACCCAAAGGGACATACCAACTCTATGGAACCATGACTAGGGAACAAGAGAGAATAACATTGGTCACACCACACTTACACAATTATTAGAAATTTCTATAATACATTAGAATCACCCATAACCATGCAGTAATCAACTTTTATATTTTCCATGATAACAAAACAAGCAAAATTTCCAATAGTCACGACAAAATTACTCCATAACACATAATACTAAGGAACTAGTTTTCTTCTAAATTCCCACATAACCCATACCAGAGTTTTATAACATAAAAGTATTCATACAAAAGAACTTCACAACCAAGTTTGATGCAATATTCTACAAGTCTTTCCCTCATCTACTCGCATAAGCCATCTATAAAAATTCATAACACGGGTGGGTTCACGAGAACCGAGCAAGATAAACCGCACAAAGCAATAATAAACTACTATTTAACAATATCAAGAAAGGGACATCCTATTCCAAGAAATGGCTCAAAGCTCTAAATACTAACAACCCCTTAAGATAAATAAAATTTCCACCATGCCAATCTAAGAAGAAAGCCTTATACTTTAGTTATGAACATTGTCTCAAAGCAAAAAAAAATTAACAATCATTCGAGAAGGGACCATTGGCCTGATTAAGTTAGAAACAATAGTCTAGTGTAACAGGATTTCCATTGAATAAACAATTAGGTTATAAGATTGAGAACTGTTATTCGAACCAACATTCTAAATTCATAAAACAAAAAGTACCAAGGGCACAAGCTACGATACTAGATTTATGAAACGAAAAATTGAACAATTAATCTAGGAGGAAACACGGGATCCAAGGTTAACATGAAAGGTCAAGTGTATTAAAATTTTAATCATGTGATCATATATATTATATGATGGAAACCTAATACACGACCACCACTCAACATTATTTAAAAGGGAAAGTAAATAATACTAGTTTCAACCATTTAATCCATGGAATTTTACAATCATTCAAGAAGGGGCCACTTTGCCTTATAGGCTAGTAATGACTAGCGAGAGTAAAAGAGAGTTCGACATACAAGTTAACATTTTAAACATCAACCAAGTTTTGCCACACTAGGGATTTCCAAACCTTCTCTATAAGTCTATAGTTTGTTTTAAAACAGTGTGGATCACTACTTTCCATCACAAGTCCTTTTAGAGTGCCCCTCATTGAAATTTCAAACCATTCAAAAGTAAAAATTGCATTTGTAAGTATCACCAAAAGCCATTAAATTAACATCAACTTCAACTATCAATCAACAATGCATCTATATATAAAAATACCCCCACTATCCCTAATGCTCTTAATTGTTCTATCATAAGTCAACAAGATATCAAAGACATACGCCATCCAAATGTCAATTAAAATCAGCGAGATGCAAAATTATAAAAATGCCACCAAGAGTCATCATGAGTAGAATTATGCCAAGGTAGTTCTAACAATAAAGGAATACTATCCATAACACACACATGAAACTACAAATATCAATGACGAAAACCTTTGTTACGATTTAAGCTTCATAAGGGATGGTCAAAGTTCCCTAAAGGAAGAACTTAAACATCTGGACCTACACCAATGATCATCAAGTAGTTGGGTAAATGTCCAGGATTCTAATCAATTCTAAAGGAAACGCAAAGTGCATAAATACTAAGCAATTGGGTACCTTAGCCACGATACCCCCTTCATACATAATAGTAACCACAACAGTCAACTACACGTAAAGTTTTGTAGACATGCGGGAATGATTGGATAACGAAGGGGCCACCTACCTAGCCCAAGAAAGGAGAACAGGAGGTCCAACCAACCTTGATAACCACACCTCACCATGGTTGGGTAACACCAAAGGAAAACAACTAACATTACAAAATTTGTTTCCATAACTCGAAAGGATGACTAAGTGTCCATAAAACTATAGTCAACCCGGATCGGGTTCAACCTAGTGGTTGTTCACTAAAGTAAGGTTTTCATGACCCAAGTAATCTGTGCTCAACATACCCGTAAGCGGGAAGGTAAAACTATACCGGATTTGGTTCCACTAATCCGATTGATTTAAGGAGTAGCAGAGAAGGGGGAAAAGGGTTATAAACCTTAAAGATCAAAACATCTCGCATACCCAGAAGAGACATCCTTTGATAGAGTAACTACTTGAGTACCTAGATCTAGAGTCACCAAAATAGGAACAACTCGATTATCTAGAAGGAAAATCTAATCTACAGATAATAAGCTCGTATGAAGAGCAAGGGGTTTAAAGTACATCGGATTGTTTTCACAACAAAAAACTCTAGAAATAAACAACATGAAAAACTCATTACTTAAACCCAGAAATGTGGCTAATAATGCTTAGAAGGTTGATCATTCAAGCATGAATACACAACAACTAGAGAAGAGGAATACATCTTTGTTGTCCACTTTAACACTTATAACTAGTATAGATAAAACAAGAAAATATTTCAAGAGGAAAGGAGATCTTTCCCAATAAGGCATAAAAAGCCACATCAAAAGTAGCAAAGAAAAGAAAATTTCAAGGAAGGGAAGTTCCATTTCATGATATTTTTAAATATTAGCAATGTAGCTGTGATGGTAGAATTATCTTGCACGATCTCTAGCTCCCTACCGGTCACATGGACACCGCACGGACCAGCAGTAGAAACAATCTTCGAGGTTGAATATTTTCCATAAACATGATGGGTGCTAAGACATCCACATACTCCCACGTTGGGAAAGGTAGGGGACTCCCAAAACCACGAGTGCAACTAAATTTAGGAATTTTGTCCCAAGGACTACCATGATGGCGGTGAATACATAAAAAAGGGTTTAATGGAAAGGCCCAGGAACCCATGAGCGAGAGGGGAAAAATCCAGATCCCACAACCTTACCAACGTACTCCCTAGCTTGATAAAAAAGGTGTGCTAGAGCATGGTAGGGACATCCAATGAGCAGAAAAGAACATGGATATTTGTCATTTGTAGAAGAATATTTCTCCAAAACAAAGTATGCAAAGTGTGGGAGCATCCACGAAGCGTGCAAACCGATGAAAAAATGCCACAAAGCGATGGGGGGTCTCATGAAAAAGCCACGGATGCAGGGAAAGCACAAAAGAGTCTACAAAATAGCTTAGGAACATGGTAAGGACATCCATCAAAGCACAATGAAAATTATTTTCTAATCAGTTGCAGGTGTAGGAGCCAAGAGGCTACGTATGCAAAGAGTGTAAGAAAATACAAGGAAGGAGGACCGTTTGACAAAAATCCTCAAAGATATGAGGTCATAGGAAAGCCACGGCTTTAGGATCTACACAGGAGAATCTTAAACACAATCTTGCAACACCAAAAATAACCAACCAGGTGTCTAATCTGTTCAAATTACTTGTACCAGCATGCACACAGCCAGTGCTAAAAATGGAGCTTAGACACAGGTATGGGGGAGGCTTATTCCAACAACATTTGCCTCGTAAACAATGGCACACAAACTATAGACCCCAAATAGGAATCCTTCCACCACACTCATGTGTATAGGAAAGGCGCATTTAACCACCAAACTTCCTCACATATTCAGCCAAAAATGCGTGAGCAGATTACACATAGCCAAACAAAATTTTAATAAAACAAAACTTGTAATAACCAGGCGCCCAACATAAAGCAAAAGTTACCAGGTCTAATCATCGACCCCCTATACAAATCCTTCACAAAGGGAGCTCACACGTCCAGAGAATATTGGGTGAAGGCACAATAGGGTCATGGTAGATTTGCAAATCAAAACAATAAATGACATAAGGTGCAACCACCCACAAGGCCTTCCCAACACGTCTAACATTAAATAGGATTCTGGAAATGGTAGGTGGCCATCATATTGACCCATGCACCCACTTAACAACAAAAACAATTAAAAAAGAAGTGGAATCGAAAGATCATTTCCATTATCCCACACGCCACACACACTCAAATATATATATATATATAATTTAGACTTATCTCTATATATGGCATTACATGATGAAGATGCAATATCAAGGGCACAAACATCTCTCCTCGTTGGAAACCTCTATACCTGACATCGGTGACAATGAAGCTCGACATCTAGACCTTGATGATTTTTGGAGCAAACTTGGATGTGATAACCCTACCCCCATCACTCAAATGATCAAAAACAAGTGGGATTGCATTCACTGCGTGTTTTCCTATCTTTGTTCAGTGTGCTTTGACACCTTGATTGCATGCGGGGCGTGTTTCAATCCGGAATCCAAAGAGATCGTTGATGTACATGGTGAAGTAGTTGCGTGACTACATCTCGAAGCTATCTGTGTTTCCCTGTGCATCCCAATAATAGAAGGGGCCAATACCCTCACCCTTGCTCAAGCACAAGCACTATTTGACTAGGATAGTGAGAGATATAAGGCTAGGGTAGCTAAATCATGGTTGAAGAACCCTAAAAAGGGAGCATCTAGACTTTCGAAATCATTGTTCAGGGTTGATTTCAATGAAGAAATTTCAGACATCATCACTCTTCTGGCTAGGATCATGGGAATTGTTGACAATTTTTGCACTTGTGAAAAAATGGGAAACTCGAAACTTCGTCATTATGATGAGAAGTCTTGGGTGAAGTATACCTAAGCTAAGGAAGTCATTATGTTATTTGTTACTACTGAATTAGTTACAAGATTAAATGAAATCTAGTTATGTGTGTTGTCTCAAAATAGAACAGATCACATAGTCTGTAATTTCTTTCCATCTTCAGCAAAAGAAAACAAAGCCCCGAAGGACAACTATGTTGTCTTGTTGAAGACACCAAATTACAGAGTAGGTGAAGTGTTAAGTTTTGAAGCAGCAAACAGAAATGCAGATTACACAAATCAAAGTTCATTACTGAATGTTACAGGCCCTTATTAATGTTCTTTCCTTCATGATTAAGACATTCAATTATGTTACTTAGTTTTTAAGTTCATCATACGATCCATACAGAAAAGATAGAATGCAAAAGAAATACACGACTCATTTTCAGAATTCAATGTTTTATTCACAAGGAGAGTCAAATGTTTCCCACACAAGCCATGATATGTGACTGAAAAGGAAAGAACATATACTAAAGTAAGAAGTACACATGCATGAAATAGAAAGCAAAGGAGTATGAGTGAATCCATCATTGCCTTATATATTTTTCGTTGTGGAGAGCATCTCCTTGCCATCTCCTTTCATCCTTAAGGCATGGTACTTGAAAAGCAAAAATAAGGAAATCTTAAATAGAGAGCTTAGGGTTAATCCATATTCCTACATTGTCCTAATTCATGCATATGGATCTCTAAAGAAACATGAGATGTAATTTATTTGAAGATCAGATTGCATAGCTCACTCGGAAGAAGCGAAATATAGAAAAGAGAATAAGAAACATGGACACAAGAGAGGCCAAAAATCCTAATTATTTTTAACTATTTTCCTAAGTGTGCGGAGTACAGTTGCAAACCAAAAGAAAAATAGACAAGTCATAAGTGCATCCGAGAAAAAGAAGAATGTAACTCAAAGTTCTAATAAGCTGTTCGAAATGGAAGAAGTTTCAGTGCAAAAGAGAGAGTGGAAGATATAAACACTTGTTTTAGTTGCAGTAGAAGAGGAAGAATCAGATTTCAAGAAGCTGAAGCTAAATGGAAAGAAGGGATTATAGCTAAAACAGGATGAGAGAGAAGATTCTAGGAAAATTTTGACAGGGCTTTGCCATGTAAAATGAACATTTACAACTTTTCATCATGTTGTTTTCAATTGCTACATGCTTTAAAGGAACTATGGAAATAAAATAAGTGATAAAGAAAGCAGAAAAACATCACATGATAAAAATAAATAGCTAACATGTTTTCAGCTCTCAATTTGCTATATCAGTTCAACAAGAAAGGTGTTACTTTATGTGTTCTGGATCAAAAAATACAACTACTATTTCTAGAAATGCATTAAAGAAAAGATTCTGAAAAAAATTGTGAGGGCTTCGCCATGTAAAATGGACATTTAAGACTTTTCCAACATACATATCGAGCTGTAATGAAAGGAAATACAGTATGTAATACGAGAAAAGAAATGGACTGTAATTTCATTCATCGATTGAAGTACTTTTAACATTCTTTATAGCTTAAAAAGCAATGAGAAATGAAATTTCTAGATAATCCTACAAATCTGACCATCATGAAACTATAGTTTTTCAAAATGAACCAAGTATCAAGTGTTCAACATGCCACAAGTATGTCTTCCAACATCGTATGTTTTTCAAAATGAATCAAGTGTCAAGTGTTCAAGTATGTCTTCCAAGTATCAAATTTCCAACAAACTCAACTCAAGTAACAAATGCCACCGGAAAAAGCATATGAGGGTGAGTCATCGTGGGGAATGGTCCGACTCACATGTCCACAATTTAAATCATTGCATTGAATTTCTAAAGTCTGAAACTAGTCTATGTAATCAAATAAATAAAAGGAGCTGACCACCATCATACCAATAATGATCACTCAAAAGGTAGGTTTAAACCTTATTCACCAAGTATTATCCAAATTGCAAAGGCCGAAAGTTATACAATACATGTATATAACAAAGGTGGTAGACTATAGTATGGCGTGCATAAAGTTCACAAGGTGGTCAAACAAAATGGTGGACCTTTGCATTTTCTAAATCCATAAGGTGACAAAACCAAGTATAATGCAAAAGTGGTCCCCACTCTAGAGAGGAGCTAGAATTGATTCGCAGAGTGTCACTCATGTGACCATTTAGAATGAGATGTCAAATATCAGAGCATGTGCATTTGGGTAGGTGGTACCCACAATGGAGGTTTATACTTTGCAAATATTACATTTATTGTAATTATTTTGTTCTTGCACAGAAGTATTTTTGCATGCCTCCACAACAGGACAAAATAGAGAAGGAGACAGAGTTGCATGATCAATGGAGAGAGACTTGCCTAGCAAGAAATCTTTTTCTAGCAAATTATTCATGCTTCCGTATTAAAAATAGAACAGTCAACTTTAGTTTGACTGCATTGTAAACAACGCTATTAATGCCTATTTATAACTACATGCTCTAGTTTGTATTATTTTATCCTTTTATTTATTATTAAATAAAGGATAAAATTAGGATGCATGGGCGAGTACAAGCCTTAGGCTATTTTTAGGAAGGGGGTGAAATTTATTTTTCTATATATTGTGTGCCTTTGCAAAGCACAAGAGAGCTTCTTGGAGGAATTTTGGATATATGAGTACTGAAGCAAATTTTTCCTATCTTGCCCTCTGAGTGTGAAGTATTTTTTGTCTTTCCAAGTTATTTTACAGTCTTGTGTATGTTATATTAATCTTGTGAATGCAAATTCCTTGATCAACCACCTTACCCTACTGCAAAATTTCAGTCCTTTCTGCTTAATTTTAATGTGCATGTTAACTTATTAGTACTATTGTGATCCTCCCTCAGTACAATCAAGTTTTTTTCCTTTAGATATTATGCGGAAAAAATATTGGTTCGTGCATTAAGAATCCTTCCCAAATCAGTTATACATATACTCAGTCAAAGCCCTTATACAAATTTGGTGTATCACTTTATTTTTAATAATTTTATTGTCATCTTTTACTCTGAAACTCCCAGAAAGTAGTTTAGGATACACCAATAAGGAACCGGACTTGATATTGGAGACTCACCTCAAAATAGGTATACCCACAGACCTGAGGTGTTTCCATTGTATCTATGAAAGAGAGAGATCATTTGTGCAAGCTTAGAAAACCTGCAGCCATATCTCTACAGGGTGCACTTTCGATAGATAATAGGAATGCCTTCTACAAATGAATTTCATTTTTGGATGTGTCCCTATATCAACATCATTTGTGAAGGGAAGCAAGAATCTAAATTGGGGTGAGATAATCTGTGAAAACCTAACAGAGTAGCTAGTTAATGTTCAGAGAACAAAGACTTTCCACATGTCCTCTTATCTCATGTACACTATTGCAGCATCTAGGGAATGGCTTGGCTTCTCTTTCATTGAGGATAAGAAGGATGCTCCTATATATGAGTATTGTCCTCAATTCACTCTCAAAGTCAAGCAATCATCATTTCAGGAGAGTCAACGATGCCTTCACCATGTACATTGTGAGGCTTTTGGAAGGAAATATTGCTCAGAGATTTTCTAAGGAAGCAAAGACCTTGATCTCTGAATATGGGAGTTTCTTCACTCAATTCAGAAAAAAAAATTTGTATCTCAGGCTAAGCTGGTTTTGATGGTTCCCCTCTAAAGCTTCCTATGTTTTGCAATGATAAAATGGCCCTGGTTGAAATTTGTAGGCAATTGGAAAAACTCCATCGGACTTGCAAAGATAAAAATATTGTTGGCATTCACTTCCCTATCACCTTGGGAAATTATACATGCAAAACACCCTCGATGCTCAGAATATTGATAGAACCATTATTCCTCTTACTCTCCATCATTTCAAGTCTCGAACTTGCTTTGATATCAAGGGATATATTGCTAAAAATATCATATTAGGTTTCATTCACTTTGTTGATACTGAAGATTATTGGGCTGATTGTGTAGATGAATTTGAGGCTAGGAGAAGGTATTTTGGTAGACTTTCTCTTCAAAAAATTATAGATTTCAATCTCTACAAAGTACCTAAAAACTCTAGGATGATGATGAAGACCTGCAATCTATTGAATATGAGAAGACCATCAAACACTCTCCTCTTGAAACCATTGATTGGTTTGTAAAAGAGTAGGATGATTTGAAAGAAGTGATCAACCCGGTTTTAGTGAGAACCAAGCTCTGGTTTGATAAGAAGATGTAGAACTTCAGGATGAATAGAGCTAGGTCTTCTTCACAAGAAACTTCCTCTCCTAGGAAAGAAGAACCTACACTTGATGTTGAGATGCCTAAGAAATCCACCCCTTCCTCTTCGACCAAGGTATACATGAAGAAAGGAAAGTCTGTCAAGCAAGAGAAAATGATTGAGGAAAGGGAGGAGTTTTCTTTGGAGCAGTCACAGGTTCTTGTAGAGTCAGAGGATATCATTGTTTTGAGTGAAGATAACAGTGAAGAATTGAAGGAGGAAGAAACCCCTGTCAACACTACGAGAGATGGAGAATAAGGGCCAAATGTTTGAATCTCTGGGTTTGGTGGACTCTTCTTCCAAGGATATTCCTGAGGATATGCCAACCTCTCCATTAGAAACATCTGTGGTACAAACATTGAGTGTGATGAGTACACTTGCACTCAGACCCATTGTTCCTTCTGCCTCTTCCTCCTCCTTTGCTTGGGTTTAGCCTTTCATTGATAGTAGGAAAAGGAAGTCCACCTCTCAAATTGTGGTTCCTAAGTTTGATGTTGTGGTAGCCTTACTCAGTACTACTCCCCCTCCTCCAACAAAGAAAGAAAAAATGACCTCAAGGTTAGTATCAAATTCAAAGGGTCAATAATTCATGGAGATTGCAAGGCCTAAAGTGGATAAAGAAGAGAGAGATATTTTAGTGTCTGATTTGGAACTCACGAGGATTCCACTTGGGGAGTCTATGCCTGAAAGTGAGGTTCATAACCTCAAAGAAATTGTAACCAGGGTCATTGAACGAGTAGAGAAGGGAAAGCAAACTATGGAACAATTGGAAGAACATAATCAGGTTCTCTCAGATTTCATAAAATCCTTGTTGGAAAAAGATAAGGTGTTGGATCCAACTCCATTAACCACTCTTCCTCCTCCCATAGTTCTCAGCAAGGATGAAATTCAGACCATCAAGGATATTCACAAACATGTCACTTATGGAAAGGCCATCGAATCACTAGTTGATGACATGACAATAGTTGGATTGAACTTCATTGAAGAGGCCTTCAAGTCACATGAAAAGGTGTCCAAGTTGCAGTTGAAATTCATCACAACACTCAATGGCTTGGAAAAAGAGCTGAAGCTATGGTGTGAATGCATCCAAGATCTTTGTTTGATGAGAAAGACATATGAGTAGATTTTATTGGCAAACAAAGTATTTGATGAAGCCAAGAACAACCTATCAAGATCCTGGGTTTTCAGTATTGATTGGAAGATCAAGGTTTTGGAGGAAGCAGTGGGAGAACTAAAAAATATGTGGCAGAAAGGAGAAGCTTTCAAGACTTGTGTTTTGTCTTCCTTCCAAGATATTCATTGTCAAATCTAGAATGAAGCCTCAAGTAATCAATTTTCCTTACAAGAGATCAAGGCCCAGTTCAACACCTTCATCAAAGAGGATATTTTCAAGGAAGAGTCAATGTCTAAGGAGAAAATGAAATATGTTTGCTCTCTTCAATCAGCTATCACCGAGGAAAACAAAGAATTTTGGAAAACACAGAGTTTGAGAAGGATATGGAGAAGTGTCTTGGTATGTGGACCCATGCCACTTCTAACACCACCATCCCAAAGTGCATGGAGATAGCTGAAGCATTGAGGCATCGGATTCTTAAGACAGTTGGTCCCTCTAAACCTCCTTCGGATGTTTCTGCTACCGAGTCTTAGGTCACTTATTTTATTTTGGGGTTTTAAAACCCATGATGTAATACTTGATTAAAGACATTCTATTAATGTATTTGTTAAGTAGTCTTTAATATTTAGTTTAAAATAAGTTGGAACCAAATGTAATTGTCTTTGTAAGCTATTTAATTGGATCTTCATGCCATTATTAAGGGTGGGACTCTAATACTCTTGAAATGTAATAGATTTGAAAGTAATCAATACAGAAGTTATTTCCTTGTCTCTTATTTCCATCTCATTATCCTTTCTTCCCTTATCTGAAATTTATGAATCATCAATATTTTCATATTAAGAAACTTTGTGTTCTTGTGATATGATTTCTAGAACTTTGTGTCTGTGGAATAATATCAGATGTTTCTCATGTGAATGATTCTATTATGTATCTCCTTTGCTAAAGTACACATAAGGTTATATTCTATCTATATTACCTGAAATTATTGTTGTGTTCTTCCCTTTTCAGTTTTCTTGTTCTTCTATTTCTATGTATTGATAATATTTATTGGCATAAAACATTTCAAAGTATCAAGAGTCCTCATTAATATGAAAGTTGTATATTTGTATATAAGCTTTGTTGTTTGCTTTCAATAAGGGAACCTCTCCCATAAAGAGGAGGGACTTGTTGTCCCCTGACTGTTGATTACTACAAAGTGCTTTTTTAAAAACCAACAATTCTTCACTCATATTATTGGTTTATTTAACGAGATAAGGTCTCATGGGGAGACAATTGAAGATAAGAAATATATTGAGAAGTGCTCCTTCATAATTTGAATCTATTGGTATAATTATTGAAGAAACAAAAAATTTAGCATAATTTACAGTAGATGAATTACATGCCCTGTCATCTCACATGAGCATAGGCAAAGTACCACCTCTAGTTCATTGGAAGATGCTTTCAAAACATAGCCTTCTTGAAATGGCATAAAAATCGAGGCATATCGCAATTTCGAGGAGGAGAAGAAGAAGCTCAAGATGAGGCGGGTTAAGTTTTGTTAGTCCATATTCTAATGGCAACAACCATAACAATAGTAGAAACTAGTTACATCAATATAAGTATGAAATAAGCAAGTATAATGTCATTATTGTATGAAGTGTGGTATTTATGCAAATGAATAACAAAAAATAGTATGCTTTGAGTCATATTCAAAAAGCAAATTTTACCAGATTAGAACTAGCGGCAAGGTTTAACATTTTTTTATATTGTAATGTTGCACATGGGAGTTTAAAAGATGTCTTGTTTGAAATATGGGTGTATCAATCGTATGAGTGGAAATATAGTTTTTATTTAAATTTAAACAAGTCAATGAGGTTTGGTGTTATTTTAGGTAATAATAATCTTGTTTCTATGATGGGAAAATGGAGTGTTAGTATTTTAACTAAACGTGGAGAGAAAAAAATTAATGTAATATGTGTATTTTTGGTAGGTTTTAAGTCACAATTTGATGAGCATTGGGAAATCAGATCTACTCGCCTTAAAAGGATATCCCACCATGAAGTTCATCAAAGTGGGAGAAGATATGATTAAGAAGAATTTTTTTGGATTGTTAATAATGGGCAATGTGCCAAATTATAGATCGATTGTTGGGATGGGTAGGCCCCTATCATTCATCAAGATCTACCAACTCAAACCTATTATGGAACAAATGTAGGATCTGGGATGGGTCAAGGTTTCCCATTATGGTAAACCAACTAGTCAGCTATGGGAGATTGGGAATTCCTAGATTCCTCTTGAGGAGTATCCAATTGCTATAGATCACCAAGTGCAACTATTATATTATCATATATTGAAAACACATCCTATTTCTTCATCCCTCGATCCTGATAAGATGGGATGGGGAAGGGACGCTACTGGTACTTATTATGTTACTACCTTTGGTCATGCCTGTTTGGTTAATGATAATCCTCATCCTCTTCGGTGTCTTTTCAAACAAGATTGGCATCCGAGTTTGTGGATAAAAGTCAATTTTTTCTATGGATTCTCATACACAAAAGAGTTTTAACAAGAGACCATCTTCTAAAGAGAGGTTTGTATGGCCCGTTTAGATGTGTTTTATGCCTTCATGCTGAGGAGTCTTCTACTCATCTTTTTTCTCATGTCCTTGGGTTATCTCGTTGTGGCAACTTCTTGCTTCTTTATTTAAGATGCATTGGATAAATTTTTATTCTCTTTGGCATATTTTTAGAGTTTGGCAAGAATCCCTCCCTAGAGGCCAAAATATTCTTCCTCTACTATGGAGTGGTATTTCTCTTCTCCTTTGGAATATTTGGAAGGAAAGAAACAATAGAATCTTCATGCAAATTAGTAAAGACAACTCTTTTGTGTGGGAGAAGACCAAAATCAACATATCGAGAAAGCCTGAAACATAAGATATCTTTGCCTCAATATATTTCCCTGAATGGAAAAACATTTATAAGAAGCTAACTATTTATCCTAAAGATGTTTGTTGCTCTAGGATGCACAAAAAAACAAAGTCCCGAAGGATGACCAGTGAAAGAAACCTTCTCTAGGATATGGTAAGTTGAATACGAGATGGGGCTTCCAAAGGAAATCCAAGGAAAGTTGTTATGGGAGACATTGGTAGGGATGTTGAAGGTGGGGTGCAATTCCTTTTTGCTAAGAATCTTGGCTCTACTACCAATAATCTTGTTGAGGTGAAAGTTATTTACAAAGGCATGCAAGAGGCCTTGAAAATTGGATGGCATAAAATCCAAGTTGAATCAAATTCCCAAATTGTTATCCACTTGTTTTCTGATAATAGATTGTATACCCCTCCTAATTGGTGCATAACCAAAGAGGTATGGAAGATAAAACAACTAAAATTTAAATTCCATGAGGTCCAATTCAGTCACATTCCTCATGAAAGGAACAAAGTTGTTAATGGACTAGCTAACTGGGCTCTAAACAACAAGGACATGTTTTGTTATTGATTTCCCCATCCTTGGTGGTCCATTAAGATTCAGGAGGATATCGAATTATTCTTAATCTTGATTCTCTATCATGATTGTTTTCTCTACTTTTTTGTTGTATAATGCACAAGCTTGGGCTAATAACTTTCTAGGCTTGGCATAGCCAAATATGTAATTTTGAGATTTACATAATATAAGGTTCTATTATTGGTTAAAAAAAATAGAAATTGGGAGCTTGGATTCAAGGCCATACACAAGCTTGAATGGAGAGTTGGAAATGGACTTTTTGTGTGATCTTATCGGCCCATAGGGTTTCTTTGAATTTTTATGCCATGCTCTTTGGTTCTCATCAATAGTCCTCCTAATAATCCTCAAAAGATTCTTATTAGTAGATTCAACAAGGCCATTTCCATGTGGATAGTAATTAGAAGTGTTTTGAGAAAAACACCATTCTTTACAACCCATGCAAAAATATTTCCTCCTACAAAATCTTTAGCATTATCTGAAATAATGGTTGAGGGAACACCAAATCTTGTTAACAAACCTTCATAGAAATCTAAAACACTTGACTCATTTGCTTCCTTCAAGGCCACTACTTCAGTCCACCTTGTAAAGTAATTCATTACAAAGTAAGGATCCATCTATGACCCAAGCTTGAAGGTGGGTTAATGAGGCCTATGAAGTCCAACCCCATTGGACAAAGGGTTGATCAACTAAAATTGGTTGAAGAGTTAAGGAAGCATGCTTCTCCTTCCCCTGTGAAAAATACGCATCTTTGGCATTTCCTTAGGTACCATACATGGCAATATTTGAAGAGATTTGGCTAATAATATCCACCTTTCATGATATTAAGGGTTGTTGTTCTTGCAAAAAAATGTCCTCCACCTTGTCCATCATGAAATTCTTCAAGTATCCTTTCAACTTGGCTTGGTTCAATGCATCTTAAAAGTACACAATTAATATATTTTTTGAACAAGACACCATCAACCAACAAAAAGGAACTAATTGTAATTTGAAATCCTGTTGACATTTTTTACACTCGTGCAAAAATGGGAAACTCAAAACTTCGTTATGATGGATGGCATTGGTGAAGTGAACCTAAGCTAGGGGAGATTCTTTCAGTTTAATATTTGTTCCGTTGGATTAATTAATGACTACATGTAATTTATAGCTATGTGTGTTGTTACAAAACATAACAAATCACATAGTCTGCAATTTCATGTTTGTCTCCAGAAAAAGAACACAAAGGCCCCGAAGGATAGATGTGTTATCTTGATGAAGATAGAAAATACATAATAGATGAAGTGTTAAGTTTTGGAACAACAACCAAGGTTGCATATTGCAGCAATCAAATTTCATTACTAAGGTTACATGTATTTTAAATTTCTTTCCTTCATGATTAAATACATTCAATTATGTTATTGAGTTGTTTAATTCATTATACAATCCATATACAAAGCTGAAATAGAAGGAAGTACACAACTCAGTTTCAGAATTCAATGTTTTATTCATAAGGAATTTCAAATGTTTCCCACACAAGCCGTGGGATGTAACTCAAGTGAACATCATAACTACTGAAATAGAAGGTGCATGTGCATGAAAATAAAATCAAAAGAATATGAAGGAATCCATCATTGCCTTATTTATTTTGTCTTCTTTGCTCCATCTTCGCTCCAACTTTTTCTCCATCTTCATCCTTGTTATTCAACACTGCACTGTACCTGAAAGAAAAATAGAGAGGATACCATCAGTCACAAGATCTGTATTAAATCATGTTCTTGTATTGTCTATCTTCGTGTAAATTAATCTCCTGATATCAGGAGGTATGATTATAGAAAAGATAAATACATAATAGATAAAGAATACTATTCTACATCAAGTACATATGATTCTCACAATCATTCCAGAGAGCAAAGATGAAAAAAGAAAAACTATGGAACAGAAGAGAGGCCAAAAGCCTAATGTTTTCTAACTATTTTCTAAGATGTGTAGGTACATGTTGCAACAAAGGAAGAAATTAATCATGTCAAGCAAGGACAGAAAAGAAACTTCATATAAAAGAAAGAAATGAACAAGAGATATGGAAGGTTTTGGATATAATGCATGTTGAAAGGGAACATCTTTTCAGGACAACAAACTTATACAGAAAGGAAGCTATGTCATTCATCAAATGTAGAATTAATTGAAGGTCTAAAAGTTGAAACAGTCATGTTCAGGAGAGATTACATCACCGGTGCCATACCTTATCAAACAAACTGAAACAAAATGGAAAAGGAAATATGAGAAAATTTTGACAGGGCTTCGCCATGTAAAATGTACATTTTACATCTTTCCATCATGTTATTTCACAACTAATACATGCTTGAAAGTTGTGACAAAAGATAAACTACTGTACTAATCAAATAATATGCAAGAAAAGGTCATTCAAGAGTTGCAATCATCTAAGTGCTGCAAAAGTATTTTAGCCATCATGATCTACTAGCACAATTTGAGCATCCTAAGAACTGTCAGCTTGTAGCATCAACATGATCAGATGCCATTACAGGTGAACAAAGGAGGGTACAATGTATTGCTAGCTCATGATGCCTTTAAGGTAAACACAGGAACAATGAATAAAGAAAATGACATCTTCAGGTCATCAAATGACAATGATTCATCAAGAAAAGATCAAGTATAGTCAAAACTACAAAGTTTCAAGGTGCAAGAAAATAAGACATCGGTAAAAACCTTCAAGGCTATAGACTAAACTGAAGGTTCATTCATGACAGTTCACATTAATCAAGATATAAAAGGTATAGGTCAAGAATGCTCTAGAAGTACAAATATCAAAATGAATTTTTCAAGAAAATATATTTAAATATAGAGTATGAAGTCACTATCATGCACATTACAATTATCAAGAACTTGAATATAGATGTGGCAGCCATGTAAGAAAAAGAGATAAGTTTTCATCACATTACAGTTAGGTATAAAGTACAGATTGTAGAATATATGTAACAAAGACACAATATGACTAATGAAAGAACTTTCTTATCAATGCAACAAGCATCAATCAAGCAGAATGAGGCTATAATCTTATGTGATTTTATTACTTTTCAAGCAATATAAAGTATGAATAAAATATCAGATACATCAGACCCATTTTCAGAAAGTAATCATTTAGGTTCTTTCTATAGTGACAAAATATATGAAATAAGCAATATAAAACTTTTGAAGAAAATAAATGGTTCATTACAGTCACCTAAGGAGTTATCTTCAAGGATGAAAGCAAGAAAAATGGAATACTCCCTACAGTTTCAGTAAGTACAACTCTTCATCAAGTATTAATATGTTTAGTATACAGTATGAATTCTCAAAAAACAGAGGTATGTAGTTATGAAGTTGTGCAAATATATAC
The DNA here is from genome assembly GCA_018340775.1 of Taxus wallichiana var. yunnanensis. Taxonomy (NCBI): domain Eukaryota; kingdom Viridiplantae; phylum Streptophyta; class Pinopsida; order Cupressales; family Taxaceae; genus Taxus; species Taxus wallichiana. The sequence continues at coordinate 1,038,621,671 of CM031239.1, forward strand.
AAATCAAAATACATAGCCACAAATAAAGGCTCAACAATGACTACCAAAATAAATGGTGAGAATAGAAGAAGTGTCAACAACTACAGATCTCACAAATGAAGAAATAAACAATGCAAACCTAGTATCTCCACAAGATCCAAGAGTATGAATATCAAGGTTCTCAAATACCCAAAAGAGTTTCAGAAATGACAAACAACTCAAACCCAAATCTAGGTTATGGAAGAGAAGTGGAATTTAAGCATGATTTGAGAAAATGTATACGATTAGTAAACATATATAAAGGAGCAAAAAAATACATATATGGTTACGAGATATGGTGTACCGAGAAGAGCTCTTTTAAATCAAGAGTAAAGATTTATCACTTCAAAGTGCATTATCATAGGTCTATTTTGAACATAAAGGTTCGAATATATCAAATAAAAGGCACGACTCATAGAAATAAAATTCTATATAGAGATCCAATACAACAAACAAATACTACCTAGTTTTGAGAAGACGGAAAATATGTTAAAAAAATCTCGAGAATGGATGGTTATTACAAAGATCAAATGGAATAAAAATGGTAGTTTCAAAATAAGGTGAACCCAATTTTTTAATAGATTGGATATCAACAAGGAAATCAAAGAAAAGCAAGAACTCACCGTTTAGGCTTGAAGTTGTTGAAACCTTCAAAATATATTCAGTTACAGAGAAAATGATGAGATCCCAAATCAATTTTCAAACTCAAGGTTACCGTAAAAACAAAAAACGCAAAATGAAATGATGTATCAACACTAAGATTCAAAATGAAAAGAGTGAATGTTTAGTAAGTTCGAAACAAATTTAAAATGTAAGGCTCACCTTTCTAGGAGCGGTGTCCATTGTAAGTTTTAGCGAGTTTCAATCTAAAGCTCGAAACAAAATCTTGAGAGATAAAATAATGGCATCCACAACTTCATAGTGAGATCAAAATCACGAAACCAAAAATTGATTTAAAGTTTTCTATAGAAAACATATAGCTCACAAAACCCCCATTAACACCATCTTTAGATTGAAAAGAACAAGAAGTTGCAGAGACTAAGCAAAAGAGTTTGAAATGCTCAAAACGTCGGTGACCACTAAAGAATCTTGTGCGAACTCAAAAAGGATGGAAATGGAAATAAGTATTAAAGCCTCATAGGTTTCAAAATCTGAGAAATCGAGCTCGAGATACACACATCCATGTCAGCCTGAGATAATTTTTCTAGGGCTTTGCCCTATTTTTTCAAACATTGCAAAATAAAAATGATTAGGTTTGAATTGTTTTATCTTGCCAACCATCCAATAAACATAACTCGACCTTGGTAAAGAATCAACTACAGAGATCAAGAAATACAAGATCAAATGGTATGCATCGCAAACCAAAAACCAACCACCAGGATTAGCATGGAAATTTCAGATGATGCAAGTACCACAATCAATGATCAAGAATCAATCACCAAATTAAATGCAACCACAGTTGGCCTAGGTCATCAGAAGGTTAGCAATCAATGATCCAGATTAAAAAGGTACAGAGATCGATGGTAGGGATGAAGTCCCAACTTCTATGCAAACCACCATGGTTACAATGTCACCAACCATATTAATTGCAAGGTCGAAACCCTAACCGGGGTATAGGAAAATCAAATACCAAGAATCAAGCATAAAAATCAACGATCCTCGCCAAAAGGAGGTAATCCAACCGTAAACCCTAGCTAACTCAAGGTTAGCATCATTATCACCAAAAAATTCAGAAGGGTGAGTCATCATCACGAGGGTTTGGCACCATGTTTTTTAAATTATTCGCATTGACTTTGCAAAAAGGGGTTCCAAACTATAGTCCCAAATATGATGATTAAAATCCAACCACAATGATTGGCAAAAAGGGAAAGCATTACCTTATATCCATATGAGAAAAAGGGGCCAATGTAATAATATATGCCATGGTCGTAGTGTAATCAAATGCTTTACCAATGATTAAATTCAAGACAAAACCATAGTCCATGTGCCAACAAGCAAAAGTTAAACCTCATATTATTTTGCTATGAGCCTTTCATCAAAAGCAATCAAGCTATGCCATTAAAGAACTATGTTTTCCGACCAAGTGAAAGAATGAAAACTTTATATCATCCAATGATTATTCAAAAGGAGGTCAAATCTAGAATGAAGAAAAAGTGTTCACATCACAGGTGGTCCCCACAGTGGGAGGTTTAGAAAGAAAACAATAGCATTATGTGCACAAGTGCAATTCTTCATGTGACCACAAGAAGACAAGCAGAGGTCAACATCAGAGTACAAGAGAGCCCTTTTAGAGTCCTATTACCTTATTTTCCACAAAAATAAGAGTATTATTTTATTGCACATGTGCTCACAAAGTGGTCCCCACAATGGGTGATATGGAATTGAATAAACTTTTGCTAAGTGTAAAAGAAAAGGCATTATTTTTACTTGTAGAGGCATTATTTTACTTGCAGGGAGATTAATTTTTGCATGTACATCCAAGTGGGGAAATATTAAAAAGTGCTAATATTATCACTTCAAGTGGATCAAGTTGCAGATGTCACATCATCAGCTAGAAGACAGATATTTCATGCATTGGAGAAGACTTGCTCATGAAGCAAAGCTTATTGTTAGCCAATCTATTTCATCCAACTTTATTAAAAATAGAATAGTCAACTACAGTTTGACTGAGTTGTATTTTGTAACCAAGGCTATTAATGCCTCATTGTATTAGCATGTTTATTTTTATTCCTTTATTTATTCATGATAAAGGATAAAAATAGGATGCATGGGCAAGTATAATTTTTAGTCTATTTTTAGGAAGGGTGGGATGAATAATTTTGCTATATATTGTGTGCATTGGCAAAGCACAAGGGAGGACTTTTTGGACATAGGAGTGCTAAAGCAGATTTTGCCAGTTTTCCTTTTGAATGAGAGTTGATTTCTACCTTTCCAATTATTTACAGTGTCGTGTATACTTTATTATTTCTTGTGAATGTCAAAATTCCCGATTGATCATCTTACCTTGCTACAAATTTAGTTATTTCTGCATAATATTAGTGTGCATGTTTATCTTAATAGTATTGTTGTGAATCATTCCCTCAATACATCAAGTGTTTTGCCTTAATATTCTACTGAAAACTATTGGTTTGTGCATCCAGAATCCATTCTCAAATATTTTTGCATGTACTCAGTCAAAGCCCTCAATAAGTTTGGTGTATCACCCCAGTTTTCAATTCATTTACAGTCATCTTTTTACCCTCAAAACCCCAAAAATTAGTTTAGGATACATCAAAAAGGAACCGACCTTGATACTAGAGACTCACCTCAACAATAGGTATACCCATAGACCTAAGGTGTTTCCATTGTATCTATGAAAGAGAGAGATCTAGAGAAATCTTAGAACACCTACAATCATCTCTCTACAGGGTGCACTTTTGAGAGATAATAGTTTTTGGCATGCCCGGTGGGACAACGAATAAGATCTGCAGAAAATTACAACAATTTACAAAAAGAAAAGTTACTTTTGGAGCAACAAGCTGCATTAATTATTCTAAAGATTAAAATATTTATTTGGCGACTTTAAGGTTGATTTCAGACTAGTTTTGCAACATGTTCCATGCCTAAAGTGACTACAAGATCATCGGTAAGAGGAATTCCTTCTGAGTTTATTTCTTTACCTTTGAATTATGTAAGAAGAAGAAGAGTTGGTAACACCCTACCTTATAATAGGCCTGGTTTTAACAACCCTCCTCCTAATCTTCCTTCACCACGTATTAATTTCTTTATTCAGATCCTAGTTTTTCCAATGGCTATTCAACCACCTAGGAATTTTGTGACCTTTAATAATGGAAGCCCATTAGTAATTCCAATTTATCATGATATTCCTAATGCTAACATGAAATTTTTCCTTCATTCATTGGTGAAAATCAAGTTACACCTATAGAGCACATCAAAGATGTTGCATACCTATGTGTAGTCCATAATATAACACATGAAGATGTGGCTTTGAGACTTTTAGCTGCATCCTTTAAAGGGCAAGCCTTGCAATGGTATAGAAACTTAAAGATAGGAAACATAAGAACATTTCCATTCTTGAAGCCAACTTGAAGAAGGTTGACTTTGATCTTCATTTGGTTCATTTTGCAAAAACATGACCTATTTGTTCTCTTGCAAGTCTTGAGTCAAATGTTCACATAAACCCTTTCTTCTTAATTAATTTTGTTACTTTGATTCTAATGTCATACAACATGACTCTTGTTATTCATCCTGCCCTATTTTCACTCATATCCTTGTTCAAAAAAAACTCCTTAATGCTAAGGTGAGTAACCATTAAGTATATTTTGTTGTTAGAGATTAGATGCCTAAACGTTTTAATAGATCTAACAATAAAAATGATTTTTTTCAATGAAGCGAATACCTTGTCTCATATTCCAACAAGTTCTAACTGAAAAATGATATTGGCTACTCCAAACCATCTTGGTTGTGTTGATTCAACATTCCTGATATTGTATCAATGTTAGCATAAGCATATAGCATAAAATCCTTTGCAAAATCAGGATTGATAAGTGTAGGAGCTGAAGTTATGGCTTGCTTAATAGCTTCAAAGTTGTTTACTCCTTTAGTCCATGTAAAAGCATGATTTTTCTTTAGCATATTGGTTAGTGGCCTTGATAATGAGGCAAAATCAGAAATATACCTCCTTATGAAGTTAATCTTCCCAAAAAAATCTTTGCAATGCCTTCTTATGTTTTGGAAAGGATAGTGCAAGAATGGAACTCACCCTTTTAGGATCAATACTCATGCCATGCTTGGAGATAACATGACCAAACAACTTGCCTTCATGTACAAAAAAACACACTTCTTGGGATTGAGTGACACCCCATACTCTCTACATATTTCAAATACCTCTTTGAGATGAGACAAATGATCACTTGCTACCTTGGAAAAAATTGTTATGTCATCCAAATAAACAAGAAAAAATTTATTAATAATACCTTGAAATGCCATATCCATGGCTCTTTAGAATGTTGCTCTTGCATTGGACAACCCAAATGACATCTTCCTATATGCATAAATTCCCAATTTGTTGTGAATGTTGTTTTATATTGGTATTCCTCCTTGATGAGTATTTGGTTGTGTCCACTATAACTTCCAATCAAAGAATACATCTCCAAACCAGCAGCCAACTAAAGTATTTGTTCTATGGATGGAAAAGGATAATGATCCTTAAGTGAGGATTTATTTAAATCACGAAATTCCACACACAATCTGATTTCACCATTCTTTTTCCTTTTTCGGTACAAGGTTGGCCACCCAAGTAGAATGTTTGATGGGAAAGATAATAGATGATTCAATAAGTTTTGGAGTTCCTTCCTCATCAATGGTTCTAACTTTGGGTTGATTGGTCTTTGTCTTTGCCTCATTGGTTTTGCATTTGCTTCCAATTCAATGGTATGTTGGGCCAATGAGGGATCAAACCCTTTCAAATCACTATATTGTCATGCAAATACATCAACATAATTTCTACATAACTCAATAAATGAATCCTTTTCTGATTTGGAACATACCTTACCAAGATTAAGGTATTTTCCATCAAGAATATTAACACTTTCATGATGATCTTCACTAGTAGTCAAAATATCTCGTATTGCTTCATTTCATCATTCTCTCCAAAAATGATTTCAAGGGTTACAAGGCCTTTAGGAATCTTAGTTTTAAGTTGAAAAATTTGATCCTTGTACCTTTGTTGAATCTTTTCTTGATTCTATGAAGAAAATTCAGCTTCTTCTTGCAAGAATATCACTATGTGAGCATCATCATCAAAAACTTGCCAATGTGAGTTGTTATACAAGATGGATGGCCTCACCACAACTCAGATATGAGGTTACAAACTATCATTTATGATATCAGCAGGTATATCAAACTGTGAACCAATGGCTGCAAGTTTATCAGCATGCTTATTACTGCCTCTAGGAATGGTTTGAATGTTGAATGCAAGGAAATCATCAATCATATCCCAAACTCTATATCTATAGGTCCTCATCAATGGATTTTTACAAGCATTAGAGCCTCTTACCTGGTGTATAACCAGCTCACTATCACCATATATCTGCAATTTTTTCATTCCTTTCTTTTTGCCCACTTTAGGCCACGAATGAGTACCTAATACTCTGAAACATTTTTAGAACACTCAAACTAAAACTTAACATCTGAAAAATACCTTTTATTGGTGGGAGAAAGAAGCATAAGACCAGCTCCTGAACCATGCTAATTTTTGGAGCCATCAAAGAATAATTTCTAAAGGCCATCTTTAAGTTGATTATTTTCTCCATATTTGGAATCTTGGCATTCTCCTCATGAATGCAATATATACCAAGGCCTTGCTCCTCAATTTATCTATATGGATCATGCTCATAAACTTAATTAGTCCTTTCATCTTTAAACAAATCAGAACACCTTCTAATGCATGAAGGGTCTCACATTCAATCTCTTCTAGTTGCTCATCAGTGATAACATAATTGGCATTTTCCATGCTAGGCACATGAGGCTCTATATGGAAATGAGACAAAGGATCAGATTTTATTGTTACCTTTGTTCCATACTTGGTTTACGATGACAAGGTAGGACCAATCATTTGAAAGATATCCTCCTATATTAGAGGTGAAGTCCCTTGAAAGACACATGGAAAAATAAGGAGGAAAATCTACCACCATTATATCATGCAAAATTATTACACCTAGGAAAGCATGCGATGTAATGAAATTACTTGTATATCTCAGATCATGAGCAGCAATATAACACCAAATAACACAATATTCCAAAATAATGATCTCAATATGCACCACTTCAAGGGGGCAACCTCCAAACCATACAATAATACTCAAATGCTCAAATGATGATGAATTACTACCTATCCCCTATATATAATATTCAAATGTTATGCCATCACCAAGGTTGACCTACTAAGCATGAGAAAGTATAAATGATATAATAAAATGATATGGTAAGCCACAAGTCAGCTACTCATATCCTAATACAAGCAATAGGTTAAGGGCGTAGCATGCCCTTCCCCTTCAAAGAAACATTGTCCCCAATGTTGAGAAGCTCTAGGTGTTGCTGCAGGAATGTCATATCTTCCCATGTTGCATCTTCATTGTCCATATTCTTCCACTTGATCAGGTACTCAGTAATAACCCGTGTCCTCAATCTTTTAGTGCGTGTTTGAAGGATGCATTCAGGTTCCAAGATGACCCTCCCCTCCTCATCGAGCTCAGGTAACACTGTTTGGGCTGATACTCTCTGTCCAATTACTTTCTTTAGGAAAGAAACATGAAAGACTGGATGTATTCTGGTGGATTGTGGAAGTTCTAATTTGTATGCTACAGTACCAATCTTCTGCAATACTTGATAGGGGCCATAATACTTTGGTGAAAGTTTGTTATCCTTTTGTTGTTGTTTCAAAGACATTTGCTTATATGGTTGTAACCACACAAAAACCCAATCACCGACTTCAAAATTCCTTTCCGTGTGATGTTGATCAACTTGTTGCTTCATGCGGTTTTGTGCCATGACCAAGTTCTCCTTGAGACTAGAGAGGACCTCTTGTTGATATTGAATGTGTTCTTCTACTGCTCTAACCCATGGTTTTCCTCTCAATGATGATGTGATGGATGGTGGATGGTACCCATAGAGTGCCAAAAAAGGAGACATTTTAGATGAAGTATGGAAGGAAGTGTTATACCACCATTCTGCAAGTGGTAACCATTGGACCCATCTTGCTTGTTTATCTGACGTAAAGCAACGAAGATATCCCTCTAAACACTTATTTACAACTTTTGTTTTCCCATCAGACTGGGGATGATAAGAAGAGCTACGAGCTAACTGAGTACCCAAACATGAGAATAAATCAGTCAAAAATTACTAGTAAATATAGGGTCTCGATCACTTACTTATAATCTTGGTGTCCCATGAAGCTTAGAATTGTGTCCATGAAGGTTATTGCTTTACCGTGCTTGCAGCAAATGGGTGTGCAGAGGCACAAAAATGAGCATATTTGGTGAGTCTATCCACCATAACCATGATGACATTTTTCCTTCAGATTTAGGCAATCCTGTGATAAAGTCCATGGAAACCTCTTCCCACCATTGGCTAGGAATAGATAGAGGTTGTAGAAGACCTAGGGATCGAACTGTTTCACCCTTATTTTGTTGACAAACCATGCATTCTGCAAAAAAAATTTTGGACATCCCCTTTGAGCCCTTCCCAGAAGAAATCTTGTTTGACTTGATGATAAGTTTTCAAGAATCCAGAGTGCCCCCTTATTGGAGAAGAGTGAAGCTTAGATAGAATCCTATTTTTAAGAGTGGAGTTCTTACATAGGTATAATCTATCTTTATACCATAAAGCATCCCCTTTCAATAAATTTTTTTCAGACATGCTTGGATCATTCTGGAGATGATGAATGAGGTTTTGTGTGGTTGGGTCATTTCTCCATTTGGACCTTGCCTCATCTATCCAATCTTCATGTAATATGGATATGGCACATAACAAGGCTGCAGTTGAGTCATCTTTTTAAGCGATAGAGCATCATGACTACATTCTCCTTCCCTTTCTTATAGATAATCTCAAAATCATATCCCAACATCTTGGAGACCCATTTTTGTTGTTCTTCAGATGATAAACGCTGCTCAAGAAGTATTTCAGACTATCATGATCTTTCTTCACTTTAAAGTGTCTTCTATGAGATATGGTCTCCATTGCTTTATTGCATGAAGTATGGCTAGCATTTCCTTCTCATAAGTCGGCTTGGAAATATTCTTACCTTTGAATTGATGGCTCAAAAAGGTAATAGGATGGCCTTCTTGCATGAGAACTGCCCCCATCCCCACCCCTGATGCATCACATTCAACAATGAATGTTTTGGAAAAATCTGGAGTAGCCAAGACTGGAGTGGTGCACATGGCCTCCTTTAGTTTCTCGAATGCTTTGGTTGCATCCTCACTCCAATGGAAGGAATCCTTCTTTAATAAAGTTGTGAGAGGTGCAGCTATGCTTCCATAATGCCTTACAAATCTTCGGTAATAACTTGTAAGCCCCAAAAATCCTTGTAGATTCTTTAGGGTTTTTGGAACCTTCCACTCCATCATGGCTTTGATCTTATTAGGATCCACTTTAACCCCTTCATGAGAGACAATGTGACCCAAATATTCAACCTCCTTGAGTCCAAAAGAACACTTAGAGGGCTTTGCATAAAGTTGATGTTGCTCAAGGGTTTCCAAAACATTATTTACATGATGCAAATGTTCCTCCCATGTTTTGCTATAAATTAATATATCATCGAAAAACACTAAGACAAACTTCCATGAGGAATGACTTAAAAATAGAATTCATCAAACTTTGAAATGTAGAAGGTGCATTTGTGAGTCCAAAAGGCATTACTAGGAATTCATAATGGCCTTCATGTGTTCGAAAGGCGGTTTTATGAACATCCTCATCCTTGATTCTGATTTGGTGGTATCCCGAACGAAGATCAAGCTTTGTAAAATAAACAACACCATGTAACTCATCAAGCAAATCATCAATAACAGGAATAGGAAACTTATCTTTGATTGTGTACTTATTAAGTTCCCTATAATCAAGACACATGCGCCACATGTCATCTTTCTTCCGTACCATCATCACTTGGAGAAGAATAAGCACTCGACTATGGCGGATGATTCCTGCTTCCAACATCTCTTGTCTGATCTTCTCGATTTCACTCTTTTGCACATATGGGTACCTATAAGGTCTGATGTTAGGCGGTTGACTTCTGGTAATAACTGAATAGCATGATCATGATCTCTCTTTGGAGGTAAGCCCTTTGGTATATTTTCAAATACAACAGAGTGTGCATCCAACATTGCTTGCATATCTGATGGTATAATGTCCTTAGAATGATGAGCCTCCAATGAAAAGAGTTGTGCCACAAATCCCTCTGCACCCTTTTTTAGCATTTTGTGCATCTGATGAGAACTTACTATTTGTGGAGACTTTTCTCTTAAGCCTCTTAGCTCAAAAGTCCTTCCTTCAGAGTGAAATCGCATGAACAAGTCTTGGAAGTTCATCTCAATGGTTCCCAAAGTGGTAAGCCATTGAACCCCTAACACAATGTCTGCTCCTCCCATAGAAATGGCATACATGGGACTATTTAGTATGTAATCTCCCATGGAAAGCTTAATGCTATGGCATTTTCTAGAACAAGTAGTAATACCTCCATCAAGCAATCATTACTTGACATTTAGGAGCTGGATAAATGAAACAGTTTAGGCGCACTGCTAACTTATGATTGATAAAGTTGTGAGTACTTCTGAATCAATCAACATTGTGACCCTCTATTTTTTTAGGAATCCAACCACCTTTAGGGTTTGGGGGTGTTAATACCTGAAATTGCATGGCATGAGATCGTTGGTTGAGGATCTCCTGACTCCTCCTTTAGCTCAACCAAGACCTCTGACTCTGCATCTTCATTATTCTCTTCATCTTCACTAGGCCCATCAATGTAGAACAACTTCTTTTCAGCACATTTATGTCTAGGTCCAAATTTACTGTCACAGTTAAAACATAACCCTTTTTTCTCTTTTTCTTCAATTTTTGAGGTGTCGATCTAAGCTAGCCGAGGGAGTCTTTGGGGCCAAGGTGTTGCGATCTCTAGTAAAGTGAAATGTTGTCTCCTACTTGAAAAAAATTTCTCCTCTGCCCTTCTTGCCATAATCATCGAATCAGAAACCTTATGAGGATTAAACATACGCACCTCATGCTCAATGTGATCCTTAAGACCCCTAAGAAATAGGTCATTCAGATTCTCTTCAGTAATATTTTCCACCCACAGAGAAAGGTTTTGGAAGTGATGAATGTAATCCTTAACAAGATCTGTCTGCCTCAACTTTGCTAATTGGCTGAAGTAATTATCTGACACACTAGAACTGTAGTGTAATTGCAACTCTTCAGTGAATACTATCCATGTAACATTAAGACCACTCTTTTGCCTTTGAGCACATAACCATCGATACCATATGAATTGGTCAGGTTCGAGATACAAAGATGCCATGGTCACCTTTTGTCTGATGGAATCTGATGTAGTTCAAAGAAATTATCCATTTGGTTGATCCAATTGAGTGGATCCTTTCCATCAAACTTGTGCATCTCCACTTTTGGAAACATAGTACGGGCTGCAGAGTGCTCGTATTTGGATTGTGCACACTCGAAGATCCACTCTGGCTCATGTGTCTATTATGTTGACTTGAGGATCCACCTTGATTGACATAAGTATGATTACCCATCATATGTGTATTGAATTTTTGCATGAAATCCTCCAATCTATGTCCAATCTATCCACATCTTCTTTGTTGGCCACCCTAGATTCGAGGTCTCTCAGGTTAAACTCAAGTTGGCTTACTTTATGGTCTGTCGAAGTAAACCCTAACCCTGAGGAATCTGTAGTTATATCTTATCTCCAACTCCTCAACTATTATCTCATCCTTTTCTGGTGTTTTACCTGGAGTGATGGGATTCTTTTTTCCCCTTGTGGAAGGCCCCGCCATGATGCCCCAAAATAGTAGGATGTAGGGATCACGGTCAAATTTTAGGGTTTTGGATTTTGATAAGAATTCGGCCAAATATAAAAAACTTAAAGAACAAACCCCAAATAAATTTTGTTTTTCTTTCCGAAAATGTAACGAATTTGAAAAAATTCCACAATTTGCACCCTAGGGAGTGATTTTATGAAAAACCCTAAATTTGTAATAACTTTTGCAAAATAAATCAAAAAAAGTCTGAAATTTTTAGGGAACCTTACTTGAAATGTTTCACAACTCTGGTAAAAATATCTCCCACCAATTTGCTTTTGTTCGCAATATATGGTGGAAACAAAAAATTAGGGTTTTTGCCTAATTTTGGCCCAAATCGCAACTCTGATACCACTTGTAATGAAATTACTTGTATAATTCAGATCATGAGCAGAAATATAACACCAAATAACACAATATTATAGAATAATGATCTCAATATGCAATTAGAATAGCTTCGCCACTTCGAGGGGGCAACCTCCAAACCATACAATAATACTCAAATGCTCAAATGATGATGAATTACTACCTACAATCCCCTATATATACTATTCATATGTTATGGCCATCACCAAGGCCAACCTACTAAGCATGAGAAAGTATAAATGATATAATAAAATGATATGGTAAGCCACAAGTCAGCTACTCATATCCTAATACAAGTAATAGGTTAAGGGCGTAGCATGCAAGGTAAGTTTCAAATTATTAACCATTCATATTATCTTGGTTGGATAACCATCCAACTGCGACACACCTTTAACACTTGGTTCATGTGTCAATCCCAACTTATCTGCAATATTTTTACATGACTGTGCTACTTTCCCCACTATCTACCATATAGTTATGTACCAAAGAATCACCAATTATCAAGGAGAGATAAAAAGGAGGTGGTTTGATCAATTTTACCTCACCAACTATAGCCTTTGCCTCTTTGGTTGCTTGGTGGTTTGGATACTTAACCTGTTGGTTTGCATTTGATAAAACCATGTTTTTGTACTTAATTCACCGCTTTATTGGTTTTGATGATAATTTGAGGTATGAAATTTCTTTCCAAGTAAATATTTTTATCCTTGAATGGAAAATGAATCCCACATAGTCATGCTAACATGTGCCTTCTTCATATGATCAACAATATTGAATGGAGCAACCCCTACATTAAACTAGACTTTTAGGGCAACAACCTACTCTTGTGTCTGAGTTGAAGGTGAGCTCTTACCAACATTGATATTGATTTTCCTGAACTGAATGAGCAACAACTTGACCATTAGTACTCATATAATTTAGACTTGGAAAATTGGAAACTTTTCCTAACTCAAATGATTCATCAATGGCCCTCTCCATTGTTTTTGTAATATTTGCAACAAATTCAATTTTTCCTTGGATCCAAAATCTTGACTAAGTGCCACATGATCACTAGCCTCCCAATTAACCATGGTTATATCAAGCTTCTCTTGCACAAAATTTGGATCACCTTGTGGTACTAGAAATCCACTTTGCTAAGATTGATAAAATGTTTCTTTTGGAGTAATTTGTGGCATAGGAAGCTTTGTGCCACCATTTCCAATGTTTTATTTAGAGCATTAGGCTTCATGATTTGGATCTTACACCATATTATTTTGGGGTTGCAGAGTAACTATCACCTTAGAGGTTGAAGGAACATTTGGATCACCGAGTTGCATGTGGCTTTACTATTGTAATAGCTCTTTGAGATTGATAAGGAGGTCTATAACCTTGAGAAGGAGGTCTTTGATAGTTATATGGTTGGTATTGGGCACATAAGGATCTTGATAAGGGGGTTGATAAGGTCTATTAGCTTGGAATTGTTGCCTTTTCAATTGCACTAACTCATTTCCAATGGTTTACAAAGTCCCTTTTAGATCATATATCTCGTTGGGCTAAAGTGTGGAAGGTTATGTTGATTTTGAAATAGGTGGGATATGAGCTAGCTCTCGAAAGATGGGCATAAAAGGTCTAGGGGCCAATTTTCCTGCTTGAATAAGGTTGTTTCTACCCTTATTTCTATATCAAAGGAAACATGGAGTGTGACACCACCCATAGATTGGATCATCACTGCAATGTCACTATTTAATGCCTGCAAGTAATATAAAAATACATGCTCAATTGATGGTTTAATAGCTTGTGGTATTCTTTCCCATGTTCTTGTAATTTATACGTTAAAGTTTGTCACAAAATCTTGAGGTGCTCTCTAAATAGTGGTAAGGTGCTCAATAAGTGATACGTGATCTAATTTATATTTAAATTTTTTACAAAGGGAGGCACCTAAGCGATCCCAGTGGTAATAGATCTAATTGGAAAACTTCTATACTATTGGAAGGCTTGACCTTTGAAGGATGCATAAAATAATTTCAAAACAACATTTTCCTGGGTAACAATGTGAACATAACATAGGGCAATTATATCTCTAATGTGCTTAATGGTGGCGGTTTTATCCTCTCCATTGAAATAAGGTAGACTTTTCAAAGCAGTGCGTGGTATGTCATTAAATATAGCAAGTTGTAAGGGACTACCACCCATAAAAGTCACAAAAGGATTATTTCTAGCCATGAGAATAATAGGAATTTGAATGATAAAATTTGGAATTGGAGTGGCAGTGCTAGGTCTTCTATAAGGTGCAATATCCACATATCTTCTCCTTCTAACAAAATTAAGAGGCAAATGAATAAACTTGGAAGGAATACCTCGTGATGATGACCGTGTTCACTTTAAGCATGGATCATGCACCGATCTATAATCAATTCCTGCTAATGGTAGAAAATCATCATTGGATTAATGTTGATCTATCACAATCTTAGTTCAAAATAGTATATGTAGTAAGGAGTTGGTATTTAATGAGTGATTCTTTACTAATTACACCTCTCAAATCAACATTTATATCCTCTTGTGTGTTGATTATTCTGCAAAACTCATGGGACTGTGTCAAATTTGATTTGGCTTTGAATGATTTAACAATTTTGTTTTTCTTATCAATTTATTTTTAACAATTTTACTTTTTTTAACAATTATGCTTTTGAATGATGGTTTTGCTATTTTAAACAATTTTGCTTTTTTATCAATTTATTTTTAACAATTTTGCTTTTTTAACAATTTTGCTTTTGCTATTTTTAAATTTTTTTAATAGCTTTTACATGCATTAACCTTTAAATACTGGTCTCTAATACTATAATTTCATTCTTCAGGTTCTCCAATTTGGGTTTTTATTTCATCTGCGCAGATCTTCAATCCATAGATTTGACCTCCATTTTCTTCGAAGGTTTCACCGATCGTTGTAGCATTGAGCCAGAAGCACAGGAAGATTATATACCAAGTGCCTGAATGCATTATGTTTTTCTTCTTTTTCGTTTTTGGGGAGAGTTAGTTGTTTGTAATGGTTTTCTCGACATTGTTTTATTTCGCATGTATATTAAAAAATTCTTGTGAAGATCTTGGTTCAATTTGACCTTATCTATACAGCTAAATTGTTGTTGATCGGTAATTTTGGCTTTTGAATTTTTAGACAAAACAACAGTTCCAAAATTACCTTACAACTTTTTATGCTATCATTTGTAGGTCAGGAAACTTCAAAATTTTAAACTGGAAATGAAATAAAATATTTCTAAATTTTAGACGGTTAATCATTGCGTTGTTTTATTCATCTTGGGTTCTCTATTTTGGTCAAATAGAAAATTAAATGTTGTATAGTGGTTAATGTTATTTTTTCCGTGGATGGTGAAATAAGATGACTAGAAGAAAAAAACACAACAGTACCTGTTAGGAAGAGAGTATTGTATAAATTTCGTAATCACATATTGTTTCTTTGCATATATATATTTGTATTGGTGGATTATGTTGTATTGTTTGTCGGTTGTATTATAATTTTATTTGAGTACTCAACTATGTACGGAGTAGGAGCAACACCTTAGTATTTTACGTGTGATTACCTGACTATGTACATAACAGAGCAACACCTTAGTATTTTACGTGTGATTACCCGACTTGCAATTGCATTCTTCCTTCTCTAGAATAGTTTCAGTTTGGTATCATACCTTTCTTATTTCCTTCATGAAAGTTAAAAACATGGGCTTAAGTGCAATTATGCTTTCTGTATGTGATTGTTTCATAATGTTATCAAATCACATGAAAACTAGACACCCCTAAAACTGCGTATTTTTGACATTTTCAGCACAATAAATCCATGAATCACTATACTATACTTTGGTGCTATACTTAATGCATTTTTTTATTGTGGGCATGATTGAAGAAGGTTGGATATCAGGGAAAGTAATTACATTAATATTTTCCTTCATATGTTGGTAAGGGGTTTTCATATTTATGTTGGTGCCCTTTCCTGTCGCCTTTTGTTCTAATATATCGAGTTTGTTCAACTAGATGTAGGCTTCTCTGTTTTGTGTTATGTTTTTCGCATTAAAGTATATTTGCCATGTTTTCTTGGTATTTTTTAGATTCATGTGGGTGTTATGTGAGTTTGGAAGACTTTTGCCCTGAAGTTCGTGTAGGTGTCATATTTACATGAGTTTGGAAGACTTTTTGAAGTTCATGTAGGTCCATTAATATGACCTTGATGGACCTCAAATGTCCCTTCATTAATATATTTTCATGAGATTTTTCATTAACTTTACCCTTGAACTTTACTAGGTCTTTCAATATCTACCGATGCATCTTAGTTACACCATTAGTATGCTAGGTTTTATGACAAACATCATATACAAAATTGGTAGCATCAAATTATTTGAGGTAAATGTGATTGTGGATGGCTTTTGCTAGGGATGTTTTTCCCACTCCACCCTTGCCATAAATGCAAATAGTGAGGACATTGGCATCAAAATCTATATTGAGCATCTTAATAACTTTATGCATGTGCTCTTCCATATCGATGAAGACACTTTGAAATTCTAAGGAGCTCATTTATGATCTCTTGGAGTATTGCTTTTGAGGAATCCTCTTATGAGGGCTTGGGCCGAACTTCATTACCTTTTGTTCTAAGGGCTTGAAAACATCTTGGACTACAAGCTTGACAAGTTCATCGTCAAATTTGAAACTCATAAATAGCAATCCACTCTCTCCAAATTAAATATTAAAATAATCTATTGCGGGTAAGTTATATACATAAAAGTAGAAACTATGTATTTTGTTTGGAAATAGTTTTAATATAATGTCTGTATTTGGAAAAGAGTATTCATGGAATTTGATTTGGGTTTTGACTCTTAACTACATGTTTGAAGTATGTATATCCATGAACCACATATATTATACTGATGTAGAATGATTCCAGAATTCAAGTTTAGTTCCCATCATGTAATGGAGGAGATTTAGTTTTATTAACTTCTTTTTCACTTTTTTGTAGGGTATTTGTGATTCACATTCTCCCGTGGTAAAGAAAAGAGTGTCGTCTCTAAACGAACCTCAAGTGGGTTTCAATATTGATTGAATTATTTATTCATTTTTTTGTTTATTGCATGCTATGGATTAAAAAATTATTGTAGAGTACTTTCATGTTATTTTATTTTAATAGTTACATTTATATTTAGACTCCAATCCTTTTTCCGAAGTGACATGTGGGGGCATGTGCCTTTGTCAATGACAGGATTCATTATGTGCTGAGGGGCTTGTTCCCCAATGAGGCCATTTGAAGCGTCCCAAGTTGGACGTTAGATTGATCATTGACAAGGCTTTTTAAGTTGCCTGTCATACCTAAAAACAACTTCTATAACTAACATATTTTTTTCCCTCTCCAGTTTAATATGATGCAAACTAGAAACACAATTCCCCTCCCTACAATGGGACTGACATTAACTATGCCTCGCTTGTAGAGGGAAGAAGATTTTAAACATCTTCAATGTGTTGTTAATGTTTTGCATTGCAAGCAACCGAAACCACCTAAAACAGTGATATCCGAAATGATCAGAGATCACCTGCACCTGATGCCAACATCCCCAATTTTTTTCTCCAAAATATGAATGATTATAGATCATTCACAAGGCTTTTACTTGATTTATGATTCTAACGAAGATGCACTGAAATATGAACCACCCCACAAATTGAGGAGAATGGGAATTCTAATCGAGGCATCTGTAACTGGACAAAAATACAAGAAACGTGCAAAAAAAATTGCACAAGCAAAAAAACAAAAAAATTGATTTTAAAAAATAGCTTGTAGTGGTTATAAGTGTTTATAAGTGTTTTCAAAACAAACTGTAACTCATTCCAAATAATTCCATGTATGTATTGTGCAGTATATATCCAACAGAGAATCAAACTTATCAAACACATGTTCATTTTTTGTTATCCAACAACTATGCATTCCTAATTTCTTTATCATTGTGTCTCCATACAAATACCTATAGTTTTCTCACTTCAAGTGTACATATTGTTCTTATTGTTTTCCAATCTATTTTCTTAACATAATAATCTATAATTCGTTTCAAATAAATGCATGTATATATTTTATGAACATATGGAACACAAAATCTAACTTTTCAACAAACGTGTTCAATTTTTCCTTTATACAATTGCAAGCTACTTTATGTAAACCAACAACAATGCATTTTTAATGTGTTCTTCATTATGTCTTTCCTTTATACAATTGCTCACTTTTTTATGTAAACCAACAACAACGCATTTTTGGTGTGTTCCTCATTATATCTGCACACAAATACATATAGTTTTAAAATGCCGAGAAAGAATCATGCAAATTTTAGTTATTTTCATGCAAAGCTTTGTACATTATATCACTTTTTTGCATATTGAATTGTTAAAGGGTTAGACCTCATGTTTGCGATTTTTAGAAAATATAAATGAAAAAGGAATTAAAATTTAAAGGTTCTCATTGCTTACAAATGCATGCTTTCCAGAACACATCCTTCATTTCATCTTTGACTGCACTACAAGTTTACATTTTCCACCATACATTTGTAGAACTCCCACTATCTCAAGCATCTTTTAGTTGCCATGGAAATAACTTTGACACATGAAGGCATTTCTCAATTGATTGAGGGCGGCTCCATTGTTGACCCCACATTTCAGATACTACACTTGTCCTCCCTAAGGTCCATTCTCAACACGGCTGCCCAACATTGTGTTGACCTTTCAGATGGGATACATTTTTAGACAGCACTTCTACCCTCCAAATTTACAACCCGTGTAACCAAAAAATCAATACAAGAAGGCTCCATTGTGTGCTTACACAAATCCCTCATTAGAATGATCAAAAGTGAACTATAAGCTTCATCTCCTACTCGATTACCAATGTATATAAACTCCCTATATTAATTATAATTTCTTTATGTTTTTTTCATCCGTTGCTCAATTCTAATTCTATCATGATTTTCTTTTCCATTGTAGGATTGTTCTTATCATTGAAATGGATGTTGTTGTGAAAAAATTTGATAATCGATGCTCAAACCCGACTACCAACAAATGCTCTCCAAGATAGTCAGTTTCCTCAAACAGATGCAAGTGCAAATCAGGTTAACAAATATTTTGTAAGAACACCAATTAAAATAAGTGGATTGAATACATCTATGCGTAATGTGGTCCGTAGAGGGTCGTGCCCTAGCAAAAACAACCCTTCGCCAATATCACAATGCAAAGGGAGATGGTTTCGTGTTTGGGTTTGATTTTGTGGATCGGGAAGGAGGGAAATCCACATCACCTATTTCAATGAGGCCGCGGAAGCATTCTATGAGTAGATTGAAAATGGGAAGCTATATACAATTTCCAATGGGAGGATTGCGAGGATTGTTGATGCAAAGCTATGTTACAACCATTTGAACAATGCTTTGGAGATTTTCTGCAACCTTCCTCAACCATATCTCCACTCATAGAAAATGAGGATACAATACCTTCCCATCACTTTCACTTCACCAAAATCAAGGACTTACCTGCAAGCGTTGAAGGTTCTACAGTTGATTTGATTGGCATTGTTGTTACGATGTCACCATGCTCAAAAATTTGTCGGCATGAAAAGTCTGAAACAAAGAGAAGAACACTGTAATTAAAGGACATGTCAAGATTCAGTGTAAGTGTCACATTGTGGGGACAACACTTAGATGATATAAGCAACGAACTTGAAGACATGCTTTCTATACCGCCACTTCCGGTCCTTGCCTTGAAAGCTGCTCGCGTCTCCAGTTTCAATGGGAGCTCAATTGACACTATTTCAAGTACCAAATGTTACGTCAACCCTCTAATTTTAGAAACCAATACACTTCATGGCTGGGTAGATTCCGATGACTACTCCCTTCCAAGCCCTCTATCACAAGCCAATTTATGGGCCCTCCAAAGAGCTTGACCTCTGTAACAATGATTTCGGAGGTACTACATATGGGGAACACAAGAGAGAAATGAATGGGCCATGGTTATTGCAAAAATCACAAATATCAACATGGACAACTTTTTTACAAGGCATGTCCTCTTCAAAAAGGTGACAAAAAATGCAGGAAAAAGGTGAGAGAGAATGGTAATGGTTCATGGTTCTGTTCGAGTTGCAACGTACAAGTTCAGAACTATGATTATAGATATGCACTCAGGATCGATCTAAAGGACCCAACAAGAGAACTCCAGTCAGTTACTGCTTTTGATGAGACAACTGAGTCAATCATGGGTGTTGAAGCTAGCGATCTCCACCTATTGTCTATAGACGAAGACGCGACCAGTGAAATTACAAGCAATGTCATCGGCAACGAATATTGCTTCACACTTTCCTTGAAAAAAGAGACATACTGTGGAAACAACAGATTGAAATGTGTCATCCTCAGTTCTAAGAAAGTGGATAACATTGCAACTCCTCTATAACCTTCTTTACGCAAATACTTCTAATGTATCTGTCCCTTCAAACTTAACAACCTCACCCATCCCATTCTATACTTTGAACTATCACCGCTATGTTGCATATTTCATATCTATGTTTCACCCTTTTCCCATGCTTCAAAAGAAAACTTTTGTAGTTCCTTATAAATTGACATACTATTGTCACCTACTACTATGTGGATTGTAAGTAATTTTAAGAAAATAAATGCATTTAACTTGCACTTTTATTATGTACGTATTTTCATCCTTGTATAGTATTAGAACGTATTGTAACTTTCCATTTAACAAAAATATTTTCCTTAGGCAACACATAAAAGTTTTTATCCTCAAATTGTTACCTCTTATGATTAGTTCCCATTAGAACTCCACATGCATTTCAAATGTATATAGTTTATTGATTCTGACATACTATTGCCTCCTACTACTATTTGGATTGAAAGATCTTTTAAGAAAATAAATGATAATTACTTGCACTTATATTATGTACGTATTTGCATCATTGTATATTATTGGATCCATATAATTAATATTAATTTCCTTAAGCAACAAATGCAAAATTTTAATCCTCAAAATGATACCTCTTACACGTAGTTCCCATTGAACTCCACATGCACTACAATTGTATATAGTTTATTGTATAATGTAACGTTCATTACTGACCGAAACATTTTTTTCCCAACAGGTGGTTCTCCATAGGTGTGTCACTTCACAATCATGTCAACTCCTGCAAAACGAGCACGACGAAGAGAGAACTACGCAAAAATAAAGTTCACATAAATTCTGAGCAGAGACGTCATCACCTAGAGCGTAGAACAACGAAAATCTCAAATATCTATCAACTTACATCAACCAACAACCTACCATTCCCTATCATTCAAAACTTACCAACAAATACAACTACTGAAGGATTTCCAGCCAACATTCCACAAGTAACTTCCATGGAAACAAATTTGCACGCCCATACAAATTCCTTCCATATGAACCCATATTTGCTAACTACTGCCATGCCTCCCCATTTTCTTGTGCCGCCACAAGAAAGTGTCTCAAGTACCAAACTTTTCTTCAGTTCCTCGCACATGTACAACCAATTCATCCTTTCCTTCTGTCTGCTTACCACCTTACAATCCACAATCCACCCAACCAAAAAACACATGCCACCCCTCCCCATACACATAGACTTCCTATATTGCTGCACTCGTCGAGACTATTGAAGCCCAACGTCGGTTTCACAAAAGAATAGATTTGTTGGCAAAAATCCAAACTTGCTCAATCTATTTGGAAAATTACCCTGGAATTAAAACAATTTCCTTTGAAGGCTTTCCCTCTGTAGCAGATGCAAATCTGAAAAACACGGCCATCGCTTCTCTTCGTGGAACAACATGGACCTTGAAAAACAACCAACCGTTCTTGCATCTTTAACCCAAATAGAGGAGATGCTTATCACACGGGTCAATCCATTACTACAGGTCACCCAAGTACGTGGAGGACAATACAAATACTCAGGACACACCATAAGTTTCCCGTAAAACATTACTTCAATAGAAAAGTACCTACCACACCACCTTGGAGATTTGGACATAGTACTCATACAAAGGGAAGGATATAATTTACAAAAGTATGATTTCTATGTCAGTAGATCTCGTGTTTGGGCAGCCTTGCAATATAAAATCCAACACGATCCATACTACAAAGATGTCTTAATCAACCATGACGCCCTTTCCTCCCTACCATCTGAGCCATCAAATGTTTCCTCGTGTCTTAACATAACCACAGTTGAATTTCCCCAAATGCAAACTTCCTCTACAACTCATGGTATTGATGTTTCCACTAACTCTGATGAAACATATGAACACTCATCCTCTTTTCGTGCCAACACCCCACAATTCAGGAACAAAAGAAGAGGAAATCGAACAATTCTTTCTCAACCATGATGGTAACACCCCATTTACCATGTCATGGCTAGAGCTTGGCCTCTCACCTATAAATGAATACAATACAGAGGGCATGTTCTCAATGGCCTTCCCAACTTTGTTTCGGTGGCAAAGCAATGTGGCAACAACCCCACATAAAAGAAGTTCCAATGCATGAATATGCTCTTCATTTGATGCGCTACCATGATGGTCGTTTCGGTTCACACCCACGATTTTGCTACTTCCTTCTAAACCTCATAATGTGGCACAGAAGTCAGTCCACAGCTGCAATTTTCATGAAACAAAACATCGAATCAGGAATCCCTACAACAATTGGAGATTTGCGAAGACAACTATTGGAATGCCCCAAAGATAACCTCCAGACAATTTAATGCGGTTTGGATCGAGCCTTCAAGGGACACGTTCATTCTGGGAAAAAATTAGGAGTGAGATTTTAGATATGGTGGAACAATTGGGGACACCAACCTTATTCTTCACTCTAAGTGTTACAGACACTAAATGGCCAAATCTCCATAGTATTATGTATGGTGAATGCCCTACTGATCCTCGAGCCGCACAAAGCATTGGAGAACACTTAACATTGTCTCAAACCCTCATCGAGTATCAACATACCTACATCATAGATTCACAATATTTCATGAAGAAATATTGCAGAAGGAACTTGGAGCTAGTAGACTATTGGTATAGGTAATAAAATCTATTATTTAATAAGTTTTTTCTAGACTACATAGCTAATATTTATGTTCTCTCATCTCGTAGGTATGAATGGCAACATAGAGGCTCCGCACACGTCCACGGTTTATTGTGGCTCAAGAATGCACCTAAAGTTGACGCAATGGACTGGGAGGATACAACTATTATTGAGGAAACAAAAACAATACTTTGATAAGTTCGTGTCTTCCTGGAACCCCGTCCGGCTTGCAACCACTTGGATTTTGTTCACAGGTCACTATTAGACGACCCTGTTTGCTAGATACAACACAAATACTATCCTCCTCCCCACATACATACCTTGAAGAATTTCTTAATCATGTTCAATGCCACACAAAATGTTCAGAACAAACATGCCTGCGTAGAAAGCAATCACAGCTATGGCAGTGCAGGTACAACGCACCATGGGCCATGCAACCTACTTCATCCCTGCTCATTGAAAGTGATGGGAAAATTAAGTACCTCCCTTCGAGAAACAATGATAGACTGAACATACACAATCAAACTATGATATCCATATGGAGAGAAAATGTCGATTGCCAACTGGTACTTTCCGTCATGCAGTTCTGAAGTATATTGCAAAATATGCTTCAAAAGCATAGCAATGTTCAGAAACCTATCACCAAATGCTATCCATATTTTCAAGAGATGTTGATGTGGATTCACCAACACACATTGTGATTCAAAAAATGCTCACAGAGAGCGTTGTTGAACATGACATAAGCACACAAGAAACATGCCACATGCTGCAAAAATTGCCACTTGTTATGTGCAGTCATTCGTTTGTATCATTAAATGTTGGCAAAAAAATCTTGAGACGTGTCGTTGAAAGTGACATCGATGTACAAGAAACAACCGCTTTCTTGGATGCATATAGAGTTCACCCTACAACCATGGAACACCTACCACTTATTTAGGTTTCTCAAGATTGGAGCTATAGCAGAACCGTAAAGGAGATAAATGGAAACTATGATCGACTAAAGCAATTGTTCGGGTCCACCCAAGATTTGTGGATGTCCCAACTCAGGATTCAATGTCATATGACCTTTTTTGTTGGTCAGAACTCCTTTTATACAAGCCTTTCAGAAATATTGCTCTCGAATTTGGCTCAAGCCCACATGACATCAATAACACTTGGGACATGTTCAAACACAACTACAAACCATGGCATGTTTTACGCACTACCACAAACACAAGATATGAAACAGATGTTAGTTCTGACTCAGAGTCCGAATGTAGTATTCAACATGAACCATTGCAAGAATGGAAAGTCTTCGCACAACTTCATCCAGGAAACAACACGGGTCTTAACAATATTGAAATGTTGGGGAAACGAGATTTTGACATACACAATAATTGGAACATACATGGCATTCCACATGATTTGTAGATAACTGGTTCATCATTCATCGAGAGAGAAAAGGAAGACACAAATAACACCAGCATACAGGCCACACCACCATCTACCACACTACCTTTGTCTTCAGAACAACAACTAGCTCTTGATACCATACTGCACCATTCAACAAACAAAACACTTCTACCTCCATTAAGATTGATAATTCAAGGAACAATTGGCACAAGAAAATCATTTCTGATAAATAAAATCTAGAATTCATTTACAACAACATCAACCACATCTCCCTCGCCGCTCCTTCTGCTCACCTACTAGTGTTTCAACATTCAACATCTCCACACCCACAATCCATGCAACCCTCCGTATTCCAATCAAAGAATTAAAACCCCTTGAAGGCCAAGCATTATCATCTTTTCAAGAGTCATTTGAAACATATAGAATATGTTCTTATTGATGAAATGAGTTTCATCGGCCCAAAGTTGCTAGGAAAAATTGACAGTAGGCTACGTAAGGCTTTCCCACACTCAAAAACATCTGAATTTGGAAACAGATCAGTCATCCTCCTCGGTGACCTCGGGCAATTACCACCGGTTATGGACAATCCTCTTTATGCAAGTAAATCCTATGGAGCCACCCTTTGGAAGGGATTTCATTCTTCCATTACATTACAAACTATATTTCGCAACAAGGAACAACCGATGCACAAGTTTCATTCCGTAATTTACTGCTCAACATGCGAGATTCAACCCCTCTTATTGAGGACTAGGAACTCCTAATGTCTCACACAGACACAAACCTAACTCAGCAAGAGCTGAAATTTTTAAGGATGCACCACATTTGTTTGCAAACAAATGACCTCGTGGACTCCCACAACCTTCAGATGTTGAAGGCATTGAACATTCGATCACCCAATCCATTGCAGAAAGTAACAGGTGGGTTGGACCAAGAAATCCTGATGACGATCAGTTGGAGCACAAAGTTCTATTGTGCAAACAACAAAAATCATGCTTATTACAAATTTATGGGTTGACATTGGACTCATAAATGGTGCTACAGGAACAATCATCGACATTGTCTATGACGCATCAATGCCACCACCAACATTACCTTTATTTGTTATTGTCAAATTTGATAGATACAATGGCCCATGTTGGGATCCCTCCAACCCGTTACATATTCCGATACCCCCTATTTCGAGAGGGAATCGAAGACAATTGCCACTTAAAATGGTCTAGGCATTAACTATCCACAGATCCCAAGGACTTACTATGCATAGAGCAACTATCGACATTGGAACCAATGAAAGGCAGGGTCTGACATTCACATCTTTCTCCAGAGTTTCCTCGCTTACAAATCTGCGCATTACACCTCCTTTTTTATTGAAAGGTTCTCAAAAATGGTGCACGTAGCAACACTTGGAGCAAGAAGAAAGGAGGAAGCAAGACTATTATCGCTCAACCCATTGTAAATACTACACTCTACTTTGATAGCTCCTCCACTACTACATTACTCAACACTTCTTCTATCCTAGACGATTTCAAATAAAATAGTCCACAAAACGATACCACTCATGATATGAGATTTAAAAATGTATATGTACGACTTTGTAACAAGTTTGAAATGAAGAGACAAAACCTTTAAATGAAGTGGTTGCTCTATATATCTTCAATTACATAATTACACGTTTCAACATAAATGTTTGATTTTTCCTTTTTATTGTAGTTCCTTTATGTTAACCAACAACAACACATTTATAATGTCTCCATTTGCACACAAATACCTACAATTTTAAAATGCTTAGAAATAACCATGCAAATTATAGTTGTTTCCATCCAAAGCTTTGTACATTTAATAGAAAATCAGTATTGTCAATCACACCCCTTATTAACAACAACTACAAAAGTAATAACTGTATTTCTAAATCTAATAACATATACCGTTCAGCGTTCATATTAGTAGTTGGTCTCCAATGCCATTTCTGAATGTGCATGGTTGATTAGCCTTATTTAATTTCATATTGAACTTTGCTTATCCAGGTTTATGCATTTGTCCGAGTATTTTCTATTGTTTGACTTGGCATTGATTCTACCACTCATGAAATAAAATATGTAAATGTACAAAAGTCTTCATATTTCATGTTTAGTTCAAATAAAATAGTCCACAAAAGGCTACCACTCGTGATGTAAGATTTGCAAATGTATATGTATGAAATTGTAACAAATTTGAAATGTAGATATAGAACCTTTAAATGTAATGCTTCATCTGTATTCCTACACTTACAAAATCAATCACACCCCTTATCAACATCAACTCCAAAAGTAATAACTATCCCTCTAAATCAAATAACACATACCATTCAGCGTTCACATTGCATTGTACACATGCAATTGCTAGTAACTTAAAACTTTTATAATACCTATACAGTTTTATTGTCAAGTAATTCTATTGTCACCTGTAACCTTGAACTCAAAATCCAACGCTGAATGCAACTTTGAGAGCAAACAGTACTTGAGCCGGAAATTCGAGCCGGTAAACATTGCTATGGGGAGAAACAGCCTTAAAACACGGACACTGGACGTTATTATTTAAGTCATTGATGAGGATTTGGGAAATAAATAAAAAATAACTACATGGTTGAACTTGAGAGGCTCGCCGCCGTTCATGCAAAGCCTTTAAATCTTATCCAGTTGGAACCCGCTCTCATGTTTAGTCGTGGTATTCATGATTTAATTGTGATTTGGATTCTGGAATGAGGATACCGCCGCCGAACCGATACGATCTGTATTATTTTGTATTTAATCATCTCTTCCCAGGTTCTCCCGCCGCCGCGTGCGGAGCCAGCTCCATGTGCACTTCTTACCATGAGATATTACAAATTCCTGTCATTATGGCGATTTTAATGCATTCACCCTGCCACTGCACTCCGTCTTATTTCCACGCCCCATGTCTATTTATGTTGCGTACTTGTACTTGTGAGCGGCAGTGGAGTTTATGATTCTCAGCAAAGGTATTTTCGTTGTTTGTTCATCATCTAGGACGGAATGCGAGGAGGAGCGAACGAGGTGTTAGACCGGTCACTGCTGGAAGCAGACATTGCAAGGGTTGAAAAGATTTTGGAAGGGTTGAAAAAAGAATTGGAGGGGGGAAGGTCGATAAATTTTTCAATGCCGGATGCGGAGGCTGGTAAGGTGGATAAAATAAGAGGAGAGGAGCCAAATTGTTCAATTGTGGAATTGCGGAATCGGAGGTGGATAAAGTAAGGGGAGGAGATGAAGTGGTAAATTCTTTAAAGAGGAAGCAGAGGTGAGAAAGTCGATAGTGGAAGGAAGTGAGGACGTTTACTGTTCAATTGTAGAAGAAGAGGTTCAAAGTGTGGAAAAAGTAATGGGAGCACATGACGAGATAAATTGTTCAACAGTGCTACCAGAGTTTGGAACAGTGGAAAGAATACCAGGAAGACGTGATGATGTCAGTTGTTCAAAGACATCCACAACACTAGTTTTGATGGGCAAGACTGGAAACGGTAATAGTTCAACTGGAAATTCGCTCCTCGGATGCGATGCTTTTACGTCTCGTTTAAGTTTTTCCTCTGTTACACAAGAGTGCAAGCTGCAGAAAACAACGTTGAAGGATGGCCGAGTCTTGAATGTGATTGACACGCCTGGTAAGCATCTCATCTCTTGAAAAGATACTGTGCGAACAAGTAATCTGCATTTTGAATGTTGCGCTGTAGTAGGGAAACTAATTGTACCAAACATTATGAGCAAAGGGTTGCAATTGTATGTGAGGTAATTTAGACATTCCTCTTTTGTGGGGTACTGCTCACTTGTGTTTAAGTAACCACTCTCATAGACACACCCACAATGTCTTCCATATGAAGACATTGGATCAAGTCAACACTGGTTCTATTGGTGGTTAAGAAGTAAGTTAAAAATTGTCTCCCATGTTTAACTTAATAACTGGGCAGGGAGTAAAACATGTACATTTCTTTTCACCATAGGTTGTTGACAACAGCACCAATAGCTGTTCACTTTTTGGTTAATTAGACTTTTTAAGAGTTAATGAGAACGTGACACATAGGGCGCTTGGTCATTGGTCCCTCTTTCAAATGTTTTATATTGATTTTTTCATATTAAATCAATTCAAAAACTACTTTTCCCTCCAAATAAACACGCGAAACGAAAATGTTGATATGGCACGATCATACACTACACGATGATATAATTTTTTTATGCTACCGACATACCTACATATATTTGCGTGCCCCTAAAGTTAGGTGCACGGTTATAGGGTCCTCTCCCTAATTTAAGAAGGCGCGTTCTTTAAGCACGTGATTAAAAGTCTTAAACACTATGATCAGAAGCAACATCCTTAAACATCCGTAAACACCAGCTATTAATAGTACTATTCCTTTTCTCCACAGCCTCTATGCCATTCATAGAGACCCTTTGCAGATGGAATGCCCATAGGGCCTTGCTTTTGGTTGTTCACAGGGATCTTCCAAGTGCCTCGCATTCTAATTTTTTTCTTGGTGATTTTGCACAAGTATGTTGAAAAGAACATGTATAATAATGGTTTTGATTATAACATGAACCGAAGGCCAGAAAAATATTATAGAAGCATCAAATTTAGAAGAAGATCGATAGTAACTGCCAAATTCTATGGTTAATATTTCTAAAGGATGTAGCCAAAGTTGTTTGTGTAGTCAAAAGTATTTTTTCTGAGAAATAGCAGCGGGTTCGCAATCAATGGTAATTATACTTTATTGGGTTTGCAATCAAGTTAGTGTATGTGTTTCCTAGAACCCGATTCTTAATATGTCGCAGTGGTTATTATGATTTTTGTAAAGTAATAGTTCATGCATTCCTACACTTGCTTATATTATATCCTGGACCGTACAAAATTTAGTATGAATTGAGGTATAAGTGTTAATGCTCAGGATGAATATTTAGATTTCCATGAGCTAGTTTTATGTTCAGCTGTGCATAATTGTTGGTCCTTTTTAAAAATATAACAAAACTCTTTACCAGTACACTGCGAAAGCTTGGTAAAACCAAATAAGTTATACAAGTTTTTACTCTTGCAGGTCTCTTTGACTCTGGTGTCTCTAAGAAGAATGTTGTAGAAGAAATTATTAAGTGCATTGACCTCGCAAAAGAGGGGGTGCATGGAGTTCTTCTAGTGCTCTCTGTTAGAAACCGCTTTACTCTGGAAGAAGCATCTGTTGTAAAGGACTTGCAAAAGCTGTTTGGGCCCAGAATTATTAACTACATGATGGTTATTTTTACTGGTGGAGATGAGTGGCTTAACAGTAAAATGACGTTAGAGGACTACTTGACTGAGCCTACACATGAGCTGCAGGTTAGATTTTGTCTTGCATGCTTCTGAATTTCCATGCTGATTGCAGTAGAAACTATGTGTATTTCAGATTCTGTTTTATTAAACTCTCTTATACTGCGTGGATCATATATTCAGTGATAATAGCAGTAGAAACTTGGAAAGCATGTCTACATCCTTGATTTTTTGGGTGCATTGGGGCCGTTAATGCCAATTAATTCTTGGCTATCTGATATTTGACAAAAGAAATTTCCTTTCGTAAGTTTGCAATGAAATAATTGGATTTAGAATAGAAGATGAAGGCGGCATCTGCATTTCTGCTAGTATGGCGGGTGGTACAATCAGATTGATCTATTTGATCTTAAATATTCAGACGATGCATGGATAAGCATTAATACTGAAACACTGAAAGGCTTATCTGCTCTGCCCTTGGTGTCGGTGTGTAGTCTAACTAAAGCCTTTTTATTTTTAGTTTTTCCTTTTTTGGAGAACCCGTTTTTCTTGGTTGGGGAGGGTTGGTCCTGAGTTAGCAGTTGTAAGCGCCCGCAATTTATCGGTAGAGTTCATCTGAGTATATTTTTCTATCATTTAATGCTTCTTATGTAGGAGTCGTATTTTTATTGCAAACCTCTTTGATTCTA
This sequence comes from Taxus wallichiana var. yunnanensis, assembly GCA_018340775.1. Taxonomy (NCBI): domain Eukaryota; kingdom Viridiplantae; phylum Streptophyta; class Pinopsida; order Cupressales; family Taxaceae; genus Taxus; species Taxus wallichiana. The sequence continues at coordinate 1,038,652,077 of CM031239.1, forward strand.
CGTTTGTGAATCTCTGTGCAACCGTTGAAAAAGTTCTCGAGGATTAAAGCTTTATGAAATTACCTCAGCACACTACCATTATCAGGTTGGAAACATTTAAAGAATATCTATTGCAAGAAAGTTCCATTTCTTGGGGTTCAAAATCAGCGAAGGAAATTCCTTTCCATTAGTGTTAAAATGGGGAAAGTATCAATCTCTTGAAAGACCCTATTGTAGGTTCCAAATCTTTCGGCTATCAGAATTCAGAACCTTTTATGACTAATAGAAAGGACAAGTAACTGTAGTAACTAAAAGACTAAATCAATTCCTAAACAGAAACTTAATAATTGTTTGATGCTTTCTAGCACAAAGGTCATCCCCGTCAAATTCAAGAAGATCTACCCGCACTAGAAATTTCAAATTGAATAAAAATAGAAATGCAGCTGATGCTGAATATTCTCCTGTTGTTCAGCTCGCTTCTATACCCTAGTTTGGGATCAAGGAGAGAAATTGTAAGTTGCAAATCTTTTGTCTAGCAGAATTTAGAACCTTTTATAACTAATAGAAAGGACAAATAACTATAGTAATTAAAAGGCTAAGTCAATTCCCAAACTTCAAAATTGTTTGATGCTTTCAAGCACAAAGGTCATCCACGTCAAATCCAAGAACATCTACCTGCATTAGAAATTTCAAATTGAATAAAAATAGAAATGGAGCTGATGCAAAATATTCTCCTGCCATTCAGTTTTCTCATATACCCTAGTTTGGGGTTGAGGAGAGAAATATTACAATTTTGTTTATCAATTTAGTATATGCTTCTTTTACGGTTCTGGTTAGATTTTTCTTGACTTGGGTTACAAAATACACAAATCTCTTTGATTGGTTATTTGCAAAAATATCAATAATTGAAAAGTCAAAGAAAGGAAAATGCTAGAAGTATCAAGACATGGATCCTTTGTCAATCTCCTTTATGACACTTATGTCTGAGTTTATTTCTCTTTAGCCAGACCCAGCCGTCTCGTGGCTTAAATTCTTAAACCAAGTTTGGACTGTTCTAAAGTTTCAGTAAAATATTTGATAAACAAGAGGTTAAATCGAAAATTGAATCTAAACAAGGTGTAATGTGCCTTTTGATGACCCTGATTTATAGAATTGACAATTTTCAAAATTAGGAAATTCCCCTATTATCAAAGTAAATAATCTGTTTAAAGTTATGCTAAGAAACAAAAGGATGGAGGCAGAGGTAGGCTGTTGGTTGCAATGGACTCTTTGGTAACGAATAGGAAATCAAAATACATAGTCGGTCAATAGGTCTAAGAAATAAATCCAATAATAATGGTAGAAAAGTAGAACAGACGCTGATGTATCAAACCTGCAAGTTTAGGTGAAAGTTACCTAGATACTAACTATACACATCCTCAATAGATACAACAACGAACTACTTCAATAGAAGCAAGAAAGGAGTAGAAGAGATAGGGAGAAATCTGAAAAACCCTTATACTCATCAATTTCAGAGCGAGAATCTTCACCATCCCGATCGTTATATACTTGAACAATGCATGAGGTTGCATGCAATTACCTTGATGAAGTTAAAAAAGGTGTTCAACTCATCTCTGCTATACAAGATTCAGTAATTGACCCAAAAATCCACACATGAACAACACAGTGAAATACATGATAACTTTTTTTTTTTTTTTTGACTTGCTTGACACATAGCATGACGCAACATGTCGTCACCAAGTATACAACTAACACTGTGAACAACTTGATACAAGGATGGCCATAAAGGCAGCACGGAAACGTTCACACCTATCAAGGACAATTTACTTTTCTTTTTGACAAGACAACATAGAAGTCCAATCACATAACACACTTACAGTTAGGGCCATCCACAATGAGATATTCTTGAGAGTTATTTATTTTTAAAGGACATCTTACAATTCTTAGCTTACGTTTTCAAGGAGGCTCAAGATATGATTCATACAATTCATCTTACCAAGTTAAATTTATTCTTTTGACACAGAGTAATTATCTTTAAATCTTCTCTATTATGACCTTTATTTGCTTAATTCGTTTATCAAGAAAAAGGAGTATTTAAATTCCACAAGGCCATCTGCTCACCACTAATGCTACTAAGATTCGTTCTTGCCCACAAGACAACATGGTTTTAAGTTCAACACACTTAAGAGAAGAGATATAAGGTGCCTTGGAAAAGGGTTAGAGGGAGAAGGTCGAGATGAAACATCTTTAGGACCTCATTAGTTATTGTCAATATTTAATTGAAGCTAGGGCTCTTAACCAGAATTATCAACAACTTTACTTAGGCTTCGCTAAAAGTATTAATAAGGAGTAAAAATTTACTTTCCAAATGGCGGTGAGAAAGATGGTGAGGTCTCCAATTTGTTTTCTCTGGCTTATTAAATCTTATCAACTTCAGACAACTAGCAGTTCATTTCACCTTAGGGTTATTTTACAAATTTCACCGTAAAAGGGAATAATGTTCACTAGAGGAGCTAGGGTTATCATGATATAAAGTTTACCTGCAATGATAGTCTTGCCCTTGATTACTTAAAGAATTTCTTGCTCTCAAGTTGGTGACCCCTACGTTACTTTATTTGAATACAACTTTTAATTTAACTTCCAGAAGTATTAAACAATCCCATGTTAATGTACTCATGACACTTTATTTCTAAGTCATATCAAGGTTTAACTCAAAATTTATTCTCAAGGCAAGGTTGTTTAACACTCATTTACAAGAACAAAACAAGAGTACATCAATTCTTAAAATCCTGATACTCCAACAAAGTCACTCAACAACAATAACCAAATTTTCATATAATTTCAATGATGGTCAAACCATAGATGGAATACTCAAGAAAACTCGGCGAGTTTAGAAAAACTCGCCAAAAATTATGCTAAACGAGTAACTCGCAGGAAAACTCGCCAAAAATGCAAAAAAAAAACTCGCCGAGTATAGTTGGAATACTCGCCAGAAACTCGCCAAAAACTCGCCACAAACTCGCTGGTTAAAAACTCGCTTAAAAACTCGCCAAAGACAGCATTTCTTTCCTTTTTTGGATTTTTGGTGAAGAAAACACAAGTATAGAAAAAATTTGCCATTTTTGGAAAGGGTCCGGGAAGATGTAGCAGCAAAAACTTGCATGTGCCATAACTTTCATTCTCGTGGCTCTTTTTTGTGTGTCGTTTTCTCTAAAAGTGCATATTTTCTCGAGCTCCACGCAAATTGATGGCAATATTTTTCTTATTTTCATAAAATCCATTTTTGCACCTTTTTGGACCAAGCAACTTTCGCAATCTTCCGAAAGAATCATGAGCTTTGATTGCTCTGTAGGCAAGCATTAGTAATTAAAAATATTGGGTAGCTTTCCAAAACTCGCGAGTACTCGCCAAAACTCGACAAGTATTCTCCGTGCTAGGACTAATCACACGAAGAAGCGCAACAAGTTGACTCAAAAAGGCTCAACAACTTGGTTTTTGTGCAATACAATCTCCGGTTTCGCACAAAAAGTTGAGGCGACATCAATGGAGCTCATTGATTTGGATGAGATAGATCCATACCGTGAGTGGCACCGGGCAAGAAGAGGAAAACCCTACGTTCACAACAGACGAGATTGCTTCTTTTGAGAGGGAGGCTATGGAGGGAGAAGCACTAGCAGGACTCCGAGGAGATATTGGAGTGGATGACATCTTTGGAGGTGATCTCCAACATGCAGCAGAGGAGCCACCAGCACCATCATCTAGTTCCATGATCGAGCCGATTCACACCTTCTAGAGGAGCGTGGAGACACGGCCGAGTGTGGGGACTAGTATCACCGGTTGTCGTATTCGCATGATGATGCGATTTTGTATTGTATTTGTATTCAAATCTAATGAAAACACTTCTCCAACATTTTATGGGCTCATTTAATACATTTTGTAGCTATGTGTTGCTTAAAATTTATGTTTTTAAAGAAATTTGAGTATTTTTAAGTCACGAGTATTCCCTGAGTATTGGCCGAATATTGGCGAAGTTTTTAAGCAGTTTTTTTTTTTGGGGTCTGGCAAGTTTTGGTTTTGGCGAAGTTTTCCTACTATGGGTCAAACAATACAAGGTTTCCAAAGTTCGGATGACAAAGTCCACGATACTTTATACTAAGACATTAATCCTCTTTTAAACTTTCCACTGGACGTAAACAATAGTTGAACAACATAAAAAAAGTTTCGAGCAAAGGAACTTCTCAACTGAGGTTGATGACAAAAGTCTACAAATCTATCCCTCATCTACACGCAAAATCCATCTGCAGCAAATTTTCTACAAGAGTCAGTTCACGAGAACTGAGCAAGATAAGGCTACACAAACCCACCATAACTGTTATCTATCAATATCATGAAAAGAAGCACTTTATTACAAGAATTTGGGTCAAACCTCTAAACACTATGAACACATCAAGTTATAATAAAGTCTATAACATGCCAATCAAAGAAGGAGAAGACCTTGTACTTCAGTTAGGAGCAAAAGCAACGAAAGTAACAATCATATGAGAATGGCCCTTGGCCCTATAAGGAGAAAACAAACAATCTAGCAAAAACATAATTCCCATCAAGTAAGTAATTAAACAATAATTACAAGATTGAGATTTGATATATATACCAGTCATCTAGAAATTTATCAAAGGTACCAAATGCATAGGCTAAAATAATATTTTTCCAAAAGAACAAGAGTTGATCGGCCCAAGAAGGGGGAAACACGGGTTTCAGAAATTAACACAAAAAGCCATGTATAATCGAGTTTCAAACCGGAAATCAAATAAAGTATACACACAACATAAGTTTCGAGGCGAAAGCAAAGTATATTAGTTTCGACCATTAACTACAAGGATTTTCCAATCAATCCAAGAAGGGTCAAAGTCTTACAGGCTAGTAGCAAACACGCGAGAGAAGAAGGGGGTTCCGTCCAACAAGAGTATATAATAATGTCATCAACAAATTTTTATAACACTAAAGATTTGCAAACCTCCACTACAATACTAATGTTTGGTTAACTTAAAATAAATTACCCATATCCCAAAACAACCATATTTTACGGCAATCAACTCGTAACACAAACATAACCAGCAAAAATCGCACAAATAGATACAAACATAATTTCTAAGTGACATTATCAAAACTATTACGGTAATTACGTGCATAAAAACCGACCAATATTAATTAATAAGCGTTAACATTACAAGGGAGAAAATAATGCCGCTTAGGAAAAATAGAAGAGCGCCATCAGCAATAATTTCGAGATGAGGATTAGACCCAACTATTATAGTGTCAACGAGGTAATCGGATTCGCACAATGAAACCTCCAGCTTAGTTGATCCGAAAAGCTAGTTATGGTTCAAGTTGATAGGGATGGTCAAGGTACTTCTTGAGGATGGCCTTAAAAGCCTAGAAACAAGATGAAAGATAGTATAAGAGTCTAAACACGCGAGACGACAAAACACATTGCACACAAACCTTTTCATTCTACCAGTTTTAATACCAAAACTCTAAGCTGGCTAGCCCACGCATTGCTCACACAATCCTACAACCTTTCTTTCTCGATGCCGAAAGGTTATCCAAGGGACTTGCGAAGGAGCTAACAAAAGACGTCAAAGACAAACTTGGGTGCTAGGAAGGGGGTTTCATAGTTATCGTAAACTTACTTCCATGATATCGAAAATACTAGCTTGATCAACATAATAACTTGCAACTCAATCGCAGAGAAAAATTAATACAAAAACAAACAGACGAAGGTCTATCACTCGAGCAAGAGAAACATAACATTCAGGGGAAAGGGCACACGCATCCTTTCGACCAACATACTATCAACGATAAAAGCTAAAACAAGAAGAAACAAGCAGAAAGGGGAAATCTCCCATCATGACATCCAACTGACAAATCAAAGCAAGGAAAAGTGGTTCGATTTCACAATAATTTTAAATAAAATAACAGTAGAAAGGTGTAGAAATATCTTGCTGTTTCTCCAGCTTCAACAGGTCGTATAGACTCCGCACGGGTCAGCATAAGAACTGTAGGTACTGGAATCCGGGTGCACCAGTTCTAAGCGGTCCACATTCACGATCCGCGAGACCATGCAATTGAAGAGGATTTTTGTCAAACAGTTCACGAGCATTGTTGTATTCGAAGTGACTCCATGCACTTGTGCTCAACTATTGCTTTCCTTGAGCTTCTACTTCTTGTGGGATTCGACAACCAACTCACATACCCTATACGTGCTACCACAAACACAAGTGATCTACACAAGGCTGGAGGAGATGGATTTACCCAAGTTATTCAGATTTGTTTCAACTTCCTATGCCTCCTCAACAAACCCATTCCAAAACATATCATGCAATCCTTGCTGTCCTTTGGCCATATTTCACTCAGGCATGCTCTGAATCTGAAAAAATATCCTGCTACCTTCATCTCCCAAGACATTTTCTCCAACAAGGATTTAATAAGTGTTCTCTTCAAATCTTGCAAGGCAGTCTGCCCACATTGCACTTCTGCAGACACCAGTTATCGGTACCTCAGCAACAAACAGAGATGCAAATTTATTCAGCCAAGATTTCTATGTTCCAACTGTAAAAAATGCTTTACAATGGGCGGAAGAAAGAATGGTTCAAAGCATAGTGCTATGTCTACTGGGTTTACAGAGCAGATCCGTAATTCTACTCCCACCAAGAGGAAATGTGTTTTCCCAAATCAATCTCTTCCCCCGGGCAAGAAACCCAGTACCCAATTCGAAAGGCTGCAAGCTACAGGAATCAGTACAGGTTTCGTTACTGGCAATCAGATGGCAAGATGGTCTCTCTGTGATTATATCTGTGGGTATCAGCCGAATGAAGGTGAATGTCAAATTCCAATCTCTACTCTGCTTGGCCTCACTGATGTCCATGAACATGAACAGAAATCACCTTTGCCTTCTTACAAAGAGGATGGAGATCATTGGGTTTCAAGCCAAACAACAGGAACACAGGTACAAGGAGAGGCCGCAATCAACAACTTCAGTTATGTGGAGGAAAACCAACCTGCTGGGGAGCTTGTAAGGTGTGATAATTCCAACAGAAACCTTTATGTCTGCCAACTTAGTGACTCGTTGAGGAAGCTCATATAATAGCAAAGCAAATCGTGCTTCATGAATACACTTGAAGGAGAATCCCGAATTTGAGGATGCAGTCGATACTGAACAGATGACACCATAGTTGGACGACCTGCTTGTTGGAGGCGCTAAAAAAGGCTTCTACTTTCTGTAACGTGCCTGCTGCCAGGTTAAGCACTGTTGCAGGCCGTGCTGAGGATCCCCGACCAGAACACACCCCGCAGCACCCAATGCAAGTGGAGGTAACACGCCTACTTCACTCGCTGGTAGCTGTGCGCGGCCAGCAGAAGGAACAGCGCGCCCTTTCACCCGAAACGCCTCACACACGCCTGCTTCACTGGCTCGAAGCTCCATCTAGCCACCATACAGACCCACGCGGCCAGCAGGGAAGGCGCCCAAGGTTCTGAGCCTTACGACAGTCCACGCGAACCAACAACAACAAAGAAACTCCATCCAGTCTCCTCACGCGGCCAGGGCAGGAAGAAGGAAGGCGTCCAGGAGAAACCATGAGAAAAAAACTTGACAGACAAGATTTCGATGGCTTCTCAACCACTCCACACGCAGACTATCCAAGGGAGATCTCACGCGGTCCGAGAGGATAAGCAAGCAGTCAAACAAGAAGCAAGGAAGATTTGCAAATCAAAAAAATCAGTGAGTGCGGCCACCAGCAAGGAGTCCATCACGTCAGACTTTAATAACTCCACCCTCCACGCCAAGAAGGAGATAAAGCTGACCGTGACAGATTTACAAGTCTATGAGATTTCAACTAACTCTCCATTGAACCACATTATATATTTTCAACCAAGCCAATGTAATTGTGGCATTCCACATTGACACCGAGCCAACTCGGCGGGCATTACAGTATTCAACTCATTAGCATATATTTTAACAATAATAATTAGTCAAATTCCATGGAACAAGAACATTGTTCACTGTCATCTCCTTTCAAAAGGTTTTTTAAGATTCGGCTGTTTTAACCAAAGAATGTATGTTTTAAGTTTAGACCAATCTGTAAAAGCTAGTATAGGATCAAGACAAGATGTTGGGAATGGTCACATAGATTCTAGAATCCATAGATATATAGGGTTTTTTTCCATCTTGTAAATGCAGAATGGCAACAACCAAAAACATTATATGGTTGTAAATTTGTAATGAGTGGAAAGCATCATTAAACGTTTTCCTTGAGCATCTCTTGATATTCATTGTTATAAACTTACACAGTATCAATCACTGAACTTTTCTGTGCTTTTAGTAGATATCCATTCTGCTGCTGAGTTCCTTTGGGATGCAAAAATATTTTTGAAACAGCCATATAATTTTTTTCATTTCTGTAACGGTCTCAACTACTTTTTTTTCCCGTCTGATACAGGATAAGTTGATCTAGTTGACAGTTTGACCTGTTCCTTTGTCACTATTATTCTTCACTTCTATAATTTTCTAGCATGCAGAACCTTCCATTCTGTATATTCTTGTCTCGAGGACGCTAAAATTATTAGCATCCATTCTATCTCCATTTTCTTCCTATTTGTGACCTTTCCAGACAAAATAACATTATCATCAAAATGAATGCAAAATACATCGAGGGTATCCTAATCTTGAAATGATAAGTATTTTCCTGAAACTTGAATAATCTTTAAACTTGCTCGTATCTTTAGATATTATGTAAAAGATGTTTAAAGGACTCCTTTCCTTCATGCAGGAGCTTCTACGTTGTTGCAATAGCAGAATGATCCTTCTCAACAATAAAACTGCAGCCGAAGAAGATAGAGAAAAACAAAGAAATGAATTGTTGAAGAAGATAGACAATATAATTACAGACAATGGAGGTCTTCCATATTCAAATGAGCTGTTTCAGAAAGCTCAGGTATGTTTACATATGAACATTTGACAGTGGAAGTGAATATATAAAATTGCCATTCACTCGTTTTCTATGCTTCCACAGGCAATGTCATTGAAGTCCAAAAAGAAAAGGAAAAGGCTCTTGCTGAACAATTCAGACACTTAAAAGATGAGGTAATCTGATTTATAAAGCCTTAAAATGATATATTAGGAAGGTGTTCAATGGGTCATGCAATCTATCATAAAGATGTGAGTTTCTGAGTGTGTGTGTAGAAGTTATTGTAATTTTATTTAGCAAAAATGTAATTTTGCTTACAATTCACCACGGTTTTATCATGGTAGACCTGGTTTTGAGTTGCTATTTTGCCTTCTGTTTTGTTTTCTTACCTGAATGTAAACATGGCTTTCTATTTATAGTTTTTCAATGTTTTGTTTTAATCTTGTATCATTCTCTGCATGCATCTAATTACATTTGCATATTTAGTCTTGCAGTCATTTCTAATCTGTTATCCTGTTTGCCTTTTTTTAGTTCGGACCATTTGCAAACATGGACTTCTTTCTGGTCTTCCAATCCACGTCTCCTACCATATACCTTGTTTGCTACTGATTTGACTGTTTCTGCAAATGCTCTATTCCTTATTTCAGGACCATTTTGATGCAGAGTATACAAGGAATTAAGTGTTACACATGACATGTGCTTTGCTGTTGTAGAAATCATTGGTCACATCGCCTTGGGTAGCTGAGTGTATGTTTTCAACAAATACAGGGTTGGGATAGATGGCCATATTTTGATGGGCAAAAGTATTTGACATATTTGGTCACTTGATTAGGTGAATAGGAGGAAGCACTCCATTTCCAACGGTCCTGTCAATGAAGAGATTTATTGTTTGTCTAGAGGGTACATGGTCTGTTTGGTCCTTTCCTCAGACCAGAGATGTCTGTTTAATGCTTAGTAGCGAAGAAATTGAGCTCAATGAGTGATTTCTGGGACCATCAAATTAATAACTTCCTCCTTTCACCCTTTTTAATCCATTGAAAGTATTACATGTCTCGTGGTCATTTAGTCAAACTTAAAACATCGGAATATTGTTTCTTACCATAATTACATTACATACTTTTGTGTTTTCAGATGGAACGGAACCAGCTTGCTATATGTTCTCAGCTGGAAGAAAAGCTGCGGATGATACAAATTACATTTCAGGAGCAGTTTTTGTCCCTCTGCAAGGAAACAAGCCGAAGAAGCAAGACATGATGAATTAGCTCAAGAAAACAACAGGCTTCGAGAGGAGCTAAAATTAGCTCAAGAAAATAAGAGGCTTCAGGAGGAGTTAGATCAAGCCCATAGGGATTTCGAAAATATGAAGAACCAATGGCGATGCACAATCATGTGATGGAAAATAACGGAAGTGTTGTTTCAAAAATGCGTCGAGATATAGAGCATATATCATCGAAAGACCAATTTTGAACTATATATACCTTATTAGATTTAGCTAAACATCCTTTAAGTACGATCTTTATTAACTTTATTCAAATAGTGGAACGGATGACTATATATACCTAATTAGATTTAGCTAATCATGTAAAAGTTTTTCTGCGAACTGCAAATGATCGTCTCGTTCCTTTAGCGTACATTAAAGCTTACTGTTTTATTACGTCAATTTTTTTAAAGCTTTTGCACTAGCAATCTACATCATTTTGTTAACAGGTTTCGATTATTTTCAGAACATTATATCGCTTTCCATCCATTGAAGGGATAGCAGTTATGGCTGACATACGAAAGGATATTATCACAGAAACTCTGCAACCAAAAAAATATTTATGGCTTTAAACCAGTATGAAAGTATATTTTTCTTGCTGCTTTATTTTGTTTCCATATTTTAAAGAACATATGACATATGTTAAAAATAATTGAAGTCTTCTACATGCATTTTTATGCAATTTTTTTCCTTGCATTACAAAGCGTCTTGTTTTACAAGAACTCGTATATAAATACTACTTGCAATCATTGAAAAATCAATCTCATTTATAGAAAGTCCAAGTTAGGTTTTTGAAATATTTGTAACACAAGGATGTTAATAGTGGCATGTGTTATTCCTTTATTATTATTAGTTCTCTTATGATGGAACAAAATTGAAGGCAATACTCAATACAAATCAACAATCGGTAATTTGTGCTAGAACCTAAACTCACATGTGTAACATTTAGTATACATTGTTAGAACTTTAACCTTACATATGTGTAACATTTACTATAAATTGTTCTAGAACTGTAATCTTACACATAATTTAGAGTGAGTCTCTAAATGATTACCTAGAATTTTGTAATGATGATGCTTCCAATTTAAAACATATTTTGCTCTTCAATATTATTTTAATGTGAAGGAAAAATGGTGCAATGTATGTGTTTTCCTTTGTCTTCTTCTTGTTTGTTGTAAATGCAGCAATACTCAATACAAATTAACAATTGGTAACTTGTGTTAGAACCTAAACTTACGTGTAACATTTAGTATAAACCGTGTTTTACAACTTTAACCTTACGTAGCTGCAACATTTAGTATAAATTGTTCTAGAACTTTAATCTTACACATAAATTAGAGTGAGTCTCTAAATGCTTACCTAGGATTTTGTAATGATGATGCTTCCAATTTAAAACATATTGGAAAAATGGTGCAATGTGCACATTTTCCTTTATGTTCTTGTCATTTGTTGTAAATGCACAATTGCACTTGTGTTTTCATAAGCATCTTGAATTCAAATTAGGTTTTATTAGTGTACAAATAAACATGTGACAATTAGGAACGTTGATCAAAAGAGGCAAAAAAAAATGACAAAAGAAGTTCATGGGCCACAAGGGCCTAAGAAAGAAATGGTCCACTTTTGTGTGAAAGTGATCTTTTCGATCATATATGATAAAAATGGACTAAATGGTGAAGGCCCAACAAATATTCAAAATGGAGGTGATGGAGAAATTAAAGAACATGGGGCAAAGGGTCAAATAACACAAAAAGTGACAAATCACGAGTAAGTGAGCACCAATGGGGGAGACAATGATAATGAGAGTTGCCAAAGGGTTGATGACAAAATGGGCAAGTCGACGAGTGAACACAAAAATGAGAAATAGAAAATCAATAATAGGAATGGATGCACACTAATAAGGGTCTATATTGATCAATACTCAATAAATACGTAGAAGTCCTTGCATCATAATAGTTAATTGATTTTATAAGAGTTAATTGATTGTAAATTATGTAATGTTTGTGAAGGGGCCTAGGTGAGTTGATAGTCAAACCGGTAGTAGAGCATTTAAAGCTCTCCACCTAGGTTCAAACCCACAAATACACAGTTGGTTGTGGGACCTGCCTCTTGCGATTGAAGTTCCACACCCACCAATCATTATGAGCCTTCCATGATCCTCTAGATTAGAATATCAAAGCACACACCGCACTAAAAATTTAATAAATAAATTATTTAATGTTCCAATTTTATGTGTGTGCCTACATATCAAAATACAACAAACAAGTATCCCTGGGAAAGATTGAAGAAGATGTTACAAAAATAACACATAAGGGTTACTCGAAGTTAGTGTTTATACAATGCAATTTGATTAGTGTTGATACAATAGTTATTTGATTGTAGTGTTCCATTCAAATGTGTGTGCCTACATATCAAAATACAACACTAATCAAGAAGATGTTACAAAAGAAACTCATAAAGATTCCTTGAAGTTAGTGTTCATACAATGTGCTTTGATTAGTGTTGATACAATAGTGATTTGATTGTCGAAAGGAAGGAGAGAGATTACTTTACCATATAGTCTAACTCATGCAACCTACAAAGAAAAGTTATGTACTTCATGAAATTATGTGTTGAATCATTTATTATCGTCTACAAAATTCCATGCTCTTACAAACCTATAGATACATGTGTAAGTAAAGAATCATCTATCTATAAATCCATAGTTTGAAAAATTGTTGATATTTACAAAATGCAAGATAGGAACAAACATATATGGGTGTGTTACAAGAGGTAGGAATGCCTCCAGAATTTGTGTTGAATCTAAATCAAGTGGGTGTATATCTCATGACTATTTCAAAATGCTTTAATATATTATGAATATATCACAAATCATCATGTCATGTCCTAGGGAACAAAGTTGTAGACTATATATAAATTAAATTGATAGTTTTGCCCCTTGTGAGCTATGGTATGAACGTGTGAATCACACAACTCAAAAGACAATAAAATATGTGAATGCGCGTATATAATACAAATTACCCTTTTGTGGGTTCAGTATGTTACATGTAAGGAGCATAAGAAATTCATGGCCCAATGTGGGAGGATGTAAATAATCTAATAACAATAGAATAATATCCCTAACATTATAAATATGTAAACATTGTAGTCTTGAAATACAAAGAAAAATGATAATCAAGTTACATGGATTGTCGCAAAAATTGACTCTAATAAAGATACTAAATATGTTGGAAAGATGGTGGCACTTTCCTTGTGTTAGAGATTCTCTCTTCAAAGCTCCGAGTTGCCTAATATTTGCCAATCCCTTTGGATTATTCAAGTAAAATGTTGGAAATTTCTAGAGAACACTTTCGAGGAAACTTTGAATTGTAGTTCAATTTTTTCATATCATCCCAAGAATTTATACAAACAAGGGTGGTTAATAAGTGTTTTGATTATCTTGTCAGTAGTGATTACTAGGAGAAAACTTGGGATTGTGGGAATTAGTCTTGTTAAAGGTAAATTTGTGCTTAATAATTTGGTAAATAGAAGCACTAGAAAGACCCCATTTCATATTTTGTATGGACATAGATAGAGGTGTTGTAGATTTGTATTACATCAAATATGCAAGTAAACAGCAGAGTGAAGAATTAGAAGAATTTGTTGAGTATATGTGTGTTGTACACCATCAAGTGTGAGAATCATTAGAGAGGAGTAATGTGATGTATAAACAACTTCATATGTGAAGAGGGGAGATCACGAGTTCTAAGTTGGAGACATGGTATTAGCACATTCAAGAGGAAGGATAGGTTACTAAGAGGAACATATGCAAAGATGAAGATGACGAAAATTGAACAATGTAGATTAATGAAGAATTTTGTGTCTAATGTATATGAGATAAGAGTTTTTCAAGGATAAACGCATTTTCCCCATCTTTACGTTTTGGATTCGTACCCATATAATGAGTGAAACATAAGTGAAGATAATGAAAATGCAAACTCCATAGAAGTGGATTGGAGGAAACAATTACAGATTAAGTGGGTGATGAGATTGAGATGACAATTTATTTTAAGATCGGTATAAGGACACATAAAAAGGAACATGATGATTAAGCACATCATAATTCATAAAAATAGAAGCTCTTTATGAGAATTCATAGGGTGTTCATGAGCAAGGGCTCGTGGTTCATTTCTCTTACGGGTTATATAACACATAAGTATATAGGTTCACAGGAAATGTTGCATCACTAAGCTTGTTCATGTGCATAATGAGATCTTGTGTCGTAGTTCTATGTCTTGTGTGAGACCATGTGTGTTTGGATGGTAGTTGTTGAAGATTTTTGCACTTGTGCAAAAATGGGCAACTCGAAACTTCGTCATTATGATGAAAGGCATTGGTGAAGTATACCTAAGCTAAGGAAGTTTTGATGTTATTAGTTATTGCTGAATTAATTAATGATTAAGTGAAATCTGTAGCTATGTGTGTTATTACAAAATGTAACAGATCACATAGTCTGCAATTTCATGATACCTTCAAAGAAAAGAACACAAAGGCCCGAAGGATAGTTGTGTTGTCTTGATGAAGACACCGAATTACAGAGTAGGTGAAGTGTTGAGTTTTGGGATAGCAAACATAAGCACAGACATTAAATTAGAGTTCATTACTGAATGTTACAGGTTCTCATTAATGTTCTTTCCTTCATGTTTAAGACATTCAATTATATGACTGAGCTATTTAGTTCATAATAAAATCCATACAAAAGGTTGAAATGCAGAAAGAAATATACAACTCTTTTACAAAATTCAATGTTTTATTCATAAGGAATTTTCAAATGTTCCCCACACAAGCCGTGGGATGTAACTGAAAAGTAAAGTACAACTACTGAAATAAAAGGTACACATGCATGAAAGAGAAATTAAAGGAGTATGAGTGAACCCATCATTGCCTTGGGGTTTCTTTCGTTGATTGAAAACATCTCCATTTTTAGCTTCTTCTTCATCTCCATTATAGAAGCCACTTTGTATTCGAAAAGAAGAAAAGGATAACTATCAGTTACGAGCTTAGGGATCAATTCATATTCCTAGACTATCCTAATTTGTGCATATGAATCTCTAATAATAGGAGATGTAATTTACTTGAATATCAAACTGCATACATGCTCTACTTACTCGAAAAAAATAAAGAGAAAAAGAAAGGAAGAACATGGACATAAGAGAGGCCAAAAGCCTAAGTATTTTCTAATTGTTTTCCTAAGTGTGCATGTATAGGTTGTAGCCAAGAAGAAATTGACAAGTCATAAATACATGCCGGAAGGAAGAAAGAATGTAACTCAAGGTTTCAAAGTAATCGTTCGAAGTGGAAGAAGTTACAGTACAAAAGAGAGACTGGAAGATAGAAATACATGTTTTAGTTTGCAACTAAAGAAGAAGAATCAGATTTCAAGAAGCTGAAGTTAACTAGAAAGAAAGGATTACAACTAAAATAGAATGAAAAGAAGATTTTGGGAAAATTTTGACAAGGCTTCGCCATGTAAAATGGACATTTACAACTTTTCATCATGTTGTTTTCAACTATCACATGCTTTAAGAGGACTATGTAAATTAAGTAAAGTGATACAGAAATGTAGAAAAGCATTGCATGACCAGGAATGAATAGTTATAATGTTTCAGCTTTCAATTACCAAATCAGCTTCAGAAGGTGTTATTTTTGTTTTCTAAATCAGAAAATACAACTACTACAATGAAAAAGAATGAAGACAAGATTCGAAAAAAAAATTGCAAAGGTTTCACCATGAAAAGTCAACATTTCAAAATTTTCAGCATACATAGAAAGTTGTAATAAAGATCAAACACAGTGTTTAAGCGAAAAAGAAAGGGAACTATACTTTCAGTCATCAAACTGAAGGATTTTGTAGCATTCATTATAAGCCTAAACAACCGAAGAGAGATGAAGTTGCAAGATAAATCTTACAAGTACAACATTCTATAAGTATAGTCTTTAAATTAATCAAGTATCAACTACATAGAATACTACAAGTAATAGCTTTAGAGATCAAATTGAATGCAGGATTTACTGATTCTACAAAGATAAAAGTCATCTACTGAGTTTGAAACGGATGAACTATTTACAACTTCTAGGATACCACATACTGAGAGATCTTATGAATCAAGAGTAGATCGAGAATCAAAATGAGTGATAATTTCTAGTACCCATATAAAAAAATAAACATTTAAAAATCCTAGTAGAGATTTGTTGCAATACAACTCAAAGGAGAAAATGCGATTTGCAAGTCCACAAAAGAAAACGCATATCCTGGCTTTGATAAAAAAAATGAATGAATATCCAAGCTCTTTTTGGAAATATGCCTAAATTACGCTTGGGAAATCTACTACTAATGAGTAGCCGACTTGTGGCTTACCATATCATTTTATTATATCATTTATACTTTCTCATGCTTAATAGGTCGGCCTTGGTGATGGCCATAAGATATGAATAGTATATATAGGGATTATAGGTAGTATTTCATTATCATTCGAGCATTTGAGTCTTATTATATGGTTTGGAGGTTCCCTCGAAGTGGTGAAGCTATTCTAATTGCATATTGAGATCATTATTCTGAAATATTGTGTTATTTGGTGTTCTATGTTGCTCTTAATTGAATTATACAAGTAATTTCATTACAAGTGGTATCGTAGTCGCGATCGGGCCGAAATTAGGCAAAAACCCTAATTTTTTGTTTCCACCACATATTGCGAACCAGAGCGAATTGGTGAGAGATATTTTTACCAGAGTTGAAAATTTCAGACTTTTTTGATTTATTTTGCAAAAGTTATTACAAATTTAGGGTTTTTCATAAAATCGCTCCCTAGGGTGCAAATTGTGGAAAATTTTCAAGTTCTTTACATTTTTAAAAGCTCTCAAAAAAATAGTATTAGTATCTTCTCTATGTTTTTTTCCTGTTCGGCCGAAATTGTATCAAAACCCTAAACCCTAAGGTTTGACATCATGGCATGGGGCCTTCCACAAGAGCAAAAAGAATCCAGTTACTCTGGGTAAAACCCCAAATAAAGATGGGGTAGTGATTGAAGAGATGGAGTCAAAAGGGGTAAATACAAATTCCTCAACACTAGGGTTTACCTCAATTGATCATAAGGTGAGCCAACTTGAGTATGAGTTGTGAAATGTACAATCTGAGATGGCCTCTAAAGGAGACATAGCCCAAATCAATCATCGGTTGGATGATATCATGCAACATGTAAAGGGTAACCAATATGGCCCAAATCTAGCCCATATCAACCAAGGAGGACCTTCAATTCAAAATCATGGACAAACTAACCATATTGGATCACTTTTCTAGTCCCATCAGAATCAAACTTATTCGCAACCACGAAACATGATGCCGAAAGTGGATATGCGCAAATTTGATGGTAAGGATCCCCTGAATTGGATAAATCAAATGGAGAACTTCTTTGAGTTACATCAAACACCATCAAGACAAAAGGTGACATTGGCATCCCTATATCTTGAACCAGACCAATTTGTTTGGTATCGATGGTTATGTGCGTGAGGCGTAAGAATGGTCTAGGTGTCACTTGGACATTTTTTACCGAGGAGTTCAATTGCACTATAGTTCCTAGTGTTTCGTAGAACTACTTTAGTCAATTAGCAAAGTTATGGGAAAATAGGATCACCAAAGATTATGTGCATCAATTCCAAAACCTATCCTTAAGGGTGGAGAATATTCAGTAAGAGAATCAATGACTGTTTCTTGGGGTCTTAAGGACCACATCGAGCATGAGGTATGTATGTTTAATCCAATCAAGATTTTTGATTCTATTATCATGGCACGTCGTGCAGAGGGAAAATTTCTTTGTAGTAGGAGGCCACCTTTCATTAACACTAGAGACCGTAGTATCTCTTCCCCTTCATTTGCTAGGCCAATTAGACTGACTCCTCAACAAATGGAAGAAAAGAGAGCAAAAGGATTATGTTTTAACTGTGATAGAAAATATGGACCGGGACATAAATGTGTTGAGAAGAAGTTGTTCTATATTGATGGAGGTAATGAGGATGATGAGGAAGCTGAAATTATAGGAGAGGCTGAGGAACCAGTAGAAGATGAAGTAGAGGATCACCAACCTACAATTTCTTACCATGCATGCATGTCAGTATTAGTACTCCTCAAACACTCAAGGTTATTGGCTATCTCAAAAAATAGAAGGTGACGGTGTTGATTGACTCAGGGAGTACTCATAACTTCATAAATAGTAAGTTAGTTGCCGCCTCAATTGTTTTATTTACCTAACTCCAGAAATGCAAGTTATGATTACGGATGGTGGGACAATCAAGTGCACAAGAAAGTGCCATAATATCAAGCTTTCCATGGGAGACTACATGTTAGACTCACCTATGTTTGCTATTTCTATGGGAGGGGCAGATATTGTTTTGGGGGTCCAATGGCTCACAACCTTAGGTACTATAGAGATGAATTTCCAAGAATTGTTCATGTGATTTCATTCAGATGGAAGGACAATACAATTGAATGGGATGGTAGCTAAGTCTCCACAGATTATTAGCTCTCATCAGATGCAGAAGGTTCTCATAAAAGGAGTGGATGGCTTTATAGCAAAGCTATTTTCCATAGAAGTACAAAATATAGAGTCTTCAATGCCACCCGATCTTCAGAAGATTGTGGATGCTCACTCATCTATTTTTGATGCAATTCCAAAGGGACTACCACCAGTTAGGGATCATGATCATGCCATTCAAGTTGATTCCAGGGAGCCAAACACCTAACATCGACACATACGCATACCCATATTCCTAGAAAAGTGAGATCGAGAAAATGGTGGAGGAAATGTTGAAGGCAGGTATCATCAGGCATAGCCAGAGTGCATATTCTTCACCAGTGGTCATGGTACGTAAGAAGGATGAAACATGGAGGATGTGTCCAGATTACCGAGAACTCAACAAGTACACCATCAAAGATAAGTTTCCTATTCCAGTAATTGATGATTTACTTGATGAATTGCATGGTGTTGTTTATTTCACAAAATTAGATCTTCGCTCGGGTACCATCAAATTAGGATAAAAGAGGAAGATGTTCATAAAACGGCTTTCAGGACTCATGAGGGCCATTATGAGTTTTTGGTAATGCTTTTGGTCTTACAAATGCACCTCAACCTTTCAAAGCTTGATGAACACTATTTTTAGGCCATTTTTAAGGAAATTTGTATTAGTTTTTTTGATGACATATTGATTTACAAGAAGACATGGGAAGAACACTTACAACATGTAAATAACGTGTCGAAGTTTTGAGAAACATACTCTGTATGCAAAGCCATCCAAATGTTCTTTTGGTGTACAAGAGGTAGAGTACTTGGGTCATATTGTATCCCATGAAGGTCAAAGTTGATCCTCGTAAGATCAAAGCTATGGTGGAATGGCCAAGGCCCAAAATCTCAAAAATCTTCATGGGTTCCTAGGACTAACAGGTACTACAGTAAGATTTTGTGGGGATATGGTAGAATAGCAACCCCACTCACTGCATTGCTAAAGAAGGATGCCTTCCATTGGATAGATGTAGCCACTAAATCCTTTGAGTAACTGAAGGAAGCCATGTGCAACACCCCAGTTTTGGCTACTCCCAACTTCTCAAAAACCTTCATTGTTGAATGTGACGCTCAGATCGTGGATCGGGGGAGCAGTTCTAATGTAGGAAGGAAGACCAATTGCATTTGAGAGTCACCAATTCAAAGGAAAAGATCTGCTCAAACCTGTCTATGAGAAAGAAATGATGGCTATTCTTCATGCATGGTCAAGCAATGGAGGCCCTATCTCATGGGTAGACACTTCAAGGTAAAAATTGATCATGATAGTCTCAAATACTTTTTGGAGCAAAGGTTATCATCCGAGGAACAACAAAAGTGGGTAACAAAATGTTGGGTTATGATTTTGAAATCATATACAAAAAGGGTAAAGAAAATGTAGTAGTTGATGCATTGTCCAGAAGGGATACATCCGCAGATGCCTTACTATGTGGAATGTCCATGTTGATGGCCGATTGGGTGGATGAAGCAAGATTGGAATGGAATCAAGATAAGGATACACAATCTCTAATACAAAATATCAAGCAAGGATCTATGACATCTAACAAATTTGAGTGGAAAGGTAATGCCCTATGGTACAAGGATAGGTTATACTTGAGTAAAGATTATGAGTTGAAGCATAAGATTCTTGCAGAGCTACATGCCTCACCTGTTGGAGGACACTGGGTTTTTGAAGACATATCATAGAATAAAAAGAGAATTCTTTTGGGAAGGACTCAAGGGGGATGTACAAAAGTTTGTATCAGAGTGTTTAGTGTGCCAACAGAACAAAGGGGAAACAATTAAGACACCAGGTCTGTTGCAACCCTTACCAATTCCTAGCCAGAGATGGGAGGAGGTCTCCATGGATTTCATCACCGGATTGCCTTGTTCAGAGGGTAAGAATGTTATTTTTGTGATTGTGGATAGGCTCACAAAATATGCCCATTTTTGTGCCCTATCACATCCATTTGCAGCCAGTACAGTCGCAACTATTTTTTTGGAGACAGTTCAAAGGCTACATGGAACCCCAAAGATAATTGTAAGTGATCGTGATCCTATTTTCACAAGTAATTTTTGGACGGAATTATTTTCATGTTTGGGTACTCAGCTAGCTCACAGTTCATCTTATCATCCTCAAACTGATGGGAAAATAGAAGTGGTCAACAAATGCTTAGAGGGGTATTTACGTTGTTTTGTATCAAATAAGCAGAAAGGTGGATTAAATGGCTACCACTAGTAATGGTGGTATAACACATCTTTTCATACCTCTTCTCAAATGACCCCATTTTTAGCATTATATGGTTACCATCCACCTTCTATCACTTCCTCCTTGAGGGTGCAAACTAAGGTCAGAGATGTTGAGGAACACATTCAACATCAACAACAAGTTTTGGCTAGTTTGAAGGAGAATTTAGCATTAGCACAAAACAAGATGAAACAACAAGCAGATCAACACCGTAGTGAAAGACATTTTGAAATTGGTGACTGGGTTTTTGTATGTCTCCATCCTTACAAAAACAGATGTCCCTAAAGCAACAGAAAAAGGAAAACAAACTTGCTCCTAAATATTATGGCCCTTATCAGGTTCTACAGAAAATTGGTAGTGTTGCTTATAAACTAGAGTTGCCTCCATCTTCACACATACACCCAGTATTCCATGTTTCATGCCTAAAGAAGGTTATTGGACAGAAATTTGAAGCCCAGACAGAGTTACCAGAACTTGACGAGGAAGGAAGAATCATTTTGGAGCCAGAGAAGATTTTGCAAACACGTACTAAGAGGTTGAGAACTAGAGACATTAAGGAATATCTGATCAAGTGGAAGAATCTGAGCATAGAAGACGCCACCTGGGAGGATGAAGGTTTTCTGCAGCAACATCCAGATTATTCAACGTTGAGGACAACGTTGGTTTGAAGGGGAAGGGCATGCTACGCCCTTAACCTATTGCTTGTATTAGGATATGAGTAGCCGACTTGTGGCTTACCATATCATTTTATTATATCATTTATACTTTCTCATGCTTAATAGGTCGGCCTTGGTGATGGCCATAGCATATGAATAGTATATATAGGGATTATAGGTAGTATTTCATTATCATTTGAGCATTTGAGTCTTATTATATGGTTTGGAGGTTGCCCCTCGAAGTGGCGAAGCTATTCTAATTGCATATCGAGATCATTATTCTGAAATATTATGTTATTTGGTGGTGTTCTATCAAGTTCATTAATGATGGTTTTCCTTCTAATCAATTATACAAGTAAATAAATATGATAAACAAACGAAATACCCACAAGACAAAAGTGCGGATACGAACATTGATTCAATATAAAAGGAGCAAGCTAAATATTTATCAGAATAAGAAACAAATGGATATTTTTGACAAGAATCAAACTCGACAAAATGGTGGCCTTCTTGATCTTCACATACAAACACACATATTTCAAGAAAAGTTCAAACTTAAAACAATGCAACAAAATCAATCAAATCTTGCATCATTGGACAAAGTGAACTCGATGATTATATAGAGGCCATTAATAACAAACAAGAACTCACCGTAGATAATTGAATGGTCAAAAATTTTGAGCAACCGAATGATGAAGCAAGAAATCCACATGCCCACGAGAAGTTTCGAACTCGGGAGTCAATCAGGAGCAAGAAAACATAGAACCCACAAATATTTTCAGTGATAGATCCAAGGAAAGAAAATGAAAATGGAAGTGCATGTGTACAAAAGGAAAATTAGCTCACCTATAACCACTTATGGTGGAAAAACCATCTTGCTCTAGAGAGTTCAGATCAAATACAACGAGGAATGTAACTCAACCTTGTATTCCAACCAAGATTTTGAAATCCAAATCTATAGAGCTCAGGAAATAGAGCCGACCTCTACAAGAAGCAATCGCAGAAAATACAGAATGAACAGGGAGAATCGATCTGCTAAAAGCCAAACTTCATAGAATAAAATGGCAGAGAGATCAATACTTCACTCGTGGGTCCTCACAGAGCTCAAAAGGTTGCAGAGAGCTCAAAGAATTAGATGACCATAGCAACAGAAGAAAATGCAAATACTGAAGAACCCACAAGATGGATTTGCTCGAGAAAGCCGAGCACAAAGGAAAACACTAGCAGTGGTGGCCACCATAGAAATAAGACAAGAAACAAGCTCTAAGCTCTCACCACCATGTCAACGTCTAACGAAATGACTCAAAGAATAAAATGAGCAAATTTGAGCTCAAAGAAACAATAATGGTGACCACCTTCACAATCTCACATAGAGAACTCAAAAAGAGGAAGAATGGCTACAAATATACTAGATATAAAGTCACAAAGGCCCCACAGGCTAGGAAATGCTTAAAGCCAAGCTCAGTGAGCTTCAACAATGGCGTCAATTTTTTTCCAGGACTTCGCCCGCATCACCAAAAAAACCAAATGAAGTGATCATTCTAGGTCGAGTTCCCTTTACCGCCTGAACCCAAGCAGTGGGTTAACTCTAACTCAACCATGGTTAAAGCATCGACGATCAGAAAGTATCAAGGACAAAGATCAAAGGCCGAGGATAGAGCTCAAGTCTCAAAACAATTAACCACGGTTAGTTCCCACCAACCGAATTAAATGCTCAGTTTGAAACCCTAACCGCAGGTGCAAGATCAACGACTCATGATCAAACAGAGATGAAATTGATGGCCCATAACTATCAACAATTTCAAAGCAAACTCAACATTGAATCGCATATGCCACCGACAAAACGCATGGAGGGGTGAGTCACAATGGAGAAGGGGCCAACCCACGTCATCAGATCAAATAAATAATCATTGCAATGACTTTCAAAAGTCCAACCATAGTGTATGCCTTCAAATTCAAATGCCAACCTAATCATGCCATCAATAATCACTAAAAAGGTGAAATATTAAACTATACACTATCAAATATGCAAAGACCGAAAGATATACATGCATGTATTTATCAAAAGGGGACAAAAA
Source organism: Taxus wallichiana var. yunnanensis (assembly GCA_018340775.1). Taxonomy (NCBI): domain Eukaryota; kingdom Viridiplantae; phylum Streptophyta; class Pinopsida; order Cupressales; family Taxaceae; genus Taxus; species Taxus wallichiana. Next base: position 1,038,675,826 of record CM031239.1, read on the forward strand.
TATAGTATGGCATGTGTAATGTAAAATGGTCGCCCTTTTTATATTTGCTAAGTCCACCAAGGTGGCCAAACCTGGTAAAGTGAAGGTGGTCCCACTTCAAGGGGCTAGAGTTGATTTGTAGAGTGTCACTCATGTGACCATTTTGAAGGAAGATGTCAATATTAAAACATGTGCACATGGCAGGTGGTCCCCACAGGATGTTTATACTTTGCAAAATATTACAATTATTATAGTTATTTTGTTCTTGAATAGGGAGTTATTTTTGCATGCTTCACAAGAGGTCGAACAGGGTAGGAGACGAAGTTGCATGCCCATGGAGAGAGACTTTCCTAGCAAGCAATCTTATTTTTAGCAAATTATTCACCCTTCTTTCTTAAAAATAGAATAGTCAACTTCATTTTGATTGTATTGTAATTAAGGCTAATAATGCCTATTTCAGAATCGCATGCTCTATTTTTATTCCTTTATCTATTATTAAATAAAGGATAAAAATAGGATGCATGGGTAGTACAAGCCTTAGGCTATTTTTAGAAGAAGGAGAGGAATTATTTTGTATATATTGTGTGCCTCTACAAAGCACAAGAGGACTTTTGGATATAGGAGTACTAAAACAATTTTTTCCGCTTTTTCCTTCGAGTGTGAAGTATTTCTGTCTTTCCAATTATTTGCAGTCTTGTGTATGTTTTTGTTAGTCTTTTGAATGTAAATTCCCTGATTAATCATCTTACCATGTTGCAAAATTCAGTAGTTTCTACATAATATTAATGTGCATGTTTAGCTTGGCATTATTGTTGTGATAATCTCCTCAATACCTCCAAGTGTTTTTCCCTTGATATTATGTAGAAGAACTGTTGGTTCGTGCATCAAAAATCCTTTCACATATCAATCAGGCATATACTCAAAAAATCCCCTCATACAAAATTGGTGTATCACCTTAGTTTTAATTACTTTACAGTCATCTGTTACCCTTTAAACCCCATAAATCAATTTTAGATACATTAATAAGGAACCGGCCTTAATACCGAGAGACTCACCTCAAAATAGGTATACCCATTGCACTGAGATGTTTCCATCAGATCTACAAAAGAGAGGGATCAAATCTTGCAAGCTTAGAAACCCGCAACCATCTCTACATGGTGCACTTTCGAGAGATAACGGTTTTTGGCACGCCCAGTGGAACAATGAATCGAGATTCACGTGCAAGTTACTTACGACAGTCCATAGTAGATTTACAATGTTTACAAAAGTCACTTTTGGGAGCAAGTCGCAACAATTTATTCTATAGATTTTAAGATCTTTTGGCGACTTCATTAAGTCTGATATCAAACTAGTATTGCAGCATGTTCCATGCCTAAAGTGACTACAAGATCATCGGTAAGAGGAATTCCTCCGAATTTTGTTTCCTTACCCTTGAATTCTTCTAGAAGGAGAAGAGTTGGTAATACTTTACCTTATAATAGACCTAGTTTTGACAACCCTCCTCCTGATATCCCTTCACCACTTATCAATTTCTCTATTAACATACTAGTTTTTCAAATGGCTATTCAACCACCAACGAATTTTGTGACCTTTATTAATAGCAGTCCATTAGTAATCCCAGTCTACCATGACATTCCTAATGTTGCCATGAAAATTTTTCCATCATTCATGGGTGAAAATAAGGTTACACCTACTGAACATATAAAAGATGTCGCAGCCATATGTGCAGTCCATAATATCACTCATGAAGACATAGTTTTAAGAATTTTACTTGCATATTTTAAAGGGCAAGCCTTACAATGGTATAGAAACCTAGAAATTGGAAGCATAAGAACTTGGGATGACTTAGGTGAAAAATTGCTGAAACAGCCTCAGGATAATTCGATCATTTGTCTCATCAAATAGTTGTCCACTATTAAAAGAGCTCCCAATGGATTTATGTCCGGGCCAATATCCGTTTTCTAGAACTTGGGAAAGAATTCCAGCAAGTGTCAAGCCTCAAGCTGATCATGCTTTCCTTTATTATCTTAGGGCATTAAACAGATGATATCTCAACTATGATTCAGTCAATGGGGGGAGAGACACTCCCAATAGCCTACGATATCACTATCCGAGCTGAAAATAGTCTTATTCAAGCTGGAAAATTAGCACCAAGGCCTTCAATGCCATTTTTGGCAGATCTAGTACCTATTCCTCAGCCTATTACAATCATAGAACCTGTTGTTGTAGCTCCATTAGATGATGTATTTAAAGATTTGCAGACTATGGGAAATAAGCTTACTTCAATTGAAAATAGAATTGCATTACAAGCAGACCCTATCAGGCTCCTTATCAGCAAAATCAACAGAATCAACAAAACAGCAACCCTATCAACATAATCAAAATTATAGGTAGCCTTACCAACAAAGACAATTTGACCCAAAGGCTCCTAGTTCATCTAACACTTTAGTCCCAGTTAATATGGCTACAGAAGAGTGGTGTCAACCTTGCAATCAACCTCATTCAGCTGCAACTTGCCCAAATGCTTTTCTAAATCTGAATCTTGTTGCACAACCTCAATCTAAAACATTGTTCATACCTCAAATGGAGGGTGGTCATCAAGAGACTCATGTTGTAAAGCACCTAAACAAAATTTAGTCGGCCAATGAGGAGGATTTCATGCTATCACTACTAGGGCTTAAGGGAAAGTTGTTGAAAATTCAAAAACAACAAAATAGGCCTATCCCGCCATCACTGTCACTGATAAGACAACATCTAGAGTCCCAAATTCAACCAACAACCCTGTTGTTCCTAAGAAAACAACAAGTGTTCAAGTTGATAAAGACATCAAAAACAACTACAAATCCCGATCCAAGAAGACTATTTATACCTCGAGATATCCAAGGCAATTAAGCGAATCGGGCCACTAAGGTCTACACTAAGACAGCTTGAATCCGTCTCGAAACAATTGCTTCTTTTAACATTGTTGATGTAATGAAAAATCATAATGTTAACATCTCAATGTGGGATGCTTTAAGTATTCCTAGACAACAAGATTTACTTTCTCATGAACTAGCTAAGATGCAGATTTCTTCAAATACAACAAAAAGGAAGTTCAAAAGGTAGACATGGTCCTTGGAACGTTTGAAAAAGACGACCTTGAAGAATTTAAGTGGATGATTCAGAAATTTTTGAATGCTCATGACATCAAGAAACCACCATTTTATTTATCAATGATTATTGGGGAACATCTAGTTCATAATTACATGGTGGATAGTGGCGCAAGTAGCACAGTTATGCCAAAAGCAATTGTAGAAAAATTAGGTTTGCAGTATGAGCCTATAGAAAGGAGTGTCTTACATCTTGATGGAACTGCAACTAATATAGTTGGTATAATAAAAAATTTAGAAGTGACATTACATGCTTGCCCAAATGTTTCTATTCTGCAAGATGTAACTGTTGTAGATTTACCTCCATACTTTGCTTTATGCTTATCTAGAGACTTCACAACAAAAATAAGAGGTTATCTCTCTTCAGATTGGTCCTTATTTTTACTACTCATTACGGAACCAAAGTTACTATCAATTCAAGGTCATTGGCCGATTTCATATTGAGCCTCATTCTCCAAATGTAGTGGTATAATTACTCACCTTAGATCGATCGATTTTGATGAGGTAGCTCAAGTTTCAACATTAGATGGTGTTTCTAACATGTTTATGGATGAAAAGATAGTGGAAAACATGATCATTATCCTTGTAAGGAAGTTGAAGAACACTTGTTTGGTGTGTATTGTATGCATGAAGAAAATACACCACTTCCCTTACTATCCAAAACAAAAGATTCAACAAAAGGATTTGGAAGCTTCATTTTGATGGAGCTAAGAACAAGAAAGGATAGGGAGCAAGTTTGATGCTCACTTCCCAACGAACGAAAGGTATTTCTTAGCGTTGAATCTCCAATTTTCATGTACTTGTAACATAGTTGAATATGAAGCATTAATTCATGGCTTACTTTGGGCCAGAAAGAGAGGTATCAGCATGCTACATATTTTTGGTGACTCTGAGTTGGTTATCAATCAAGTAAGAAATTTCAATGTTTGTAAGAATCCATTAATGAAGTCTTACAGACATAGAGTTTCAGACTTAATGGAAGATTTTGATGCTATTAACATTCAATCTATTCCTAGAGCTGAAAACAAGCATGCAGATAGACTTGTCAGAAAGAATTGGAGCTAGTTTTGAAGTGCTTTGGAACAAATTGAAAATATCAAAGATTTAGCCTCATATAAAGTGAATTGTCGTGCCCTCAATACCGATAATGATTCAAATTGGCAAGTTTTTGAAAATGATGATCAAATCTCATGGTTTTTATAAAGAAGAAGTTGAATTTCTCTGCAGTAAATTAGGATAAATTACAACATTTATACGTTGACCAGATTGTTCAACTAAAGACAAATAAATTGCCTTGAGGTCTTGTCACATTGGAAGACATCTTAAGACCGACAACCGCTTAAGAAAAGTCAAGACTAAAATCTCAACCCACGCCGATAATTACGAAGAGATCTCGGTTGATGAAGGGAAAATTCTTTTTCTTGGAAAGGTATGTTCTTTAACCGAAAATTAGTCATTTATTAATCTTTGCAAGGAGTTTAAGGATGTTTTTTCTTAGAAATACCAAGACTCGAAAGGATTTGATCCCAGTTTAGCACAACATACAATTGAGTTGCGGCCAAATTCTAAACCCGTAGATGTAAAGCAGAGGCCTATAAATTCCAAAAGAGAGCCTCGATGAGGAAAGAATTATATAAGTTGATTGAATCTGTATTTTCTTCCTAGTTAAGCATTCAAGTTGGGTAGCCAATCTTGTTCTGTTAGGAAAAAGAATGGAAAAATTAGACTATGTGTAGATTTCAGAGATCTTAATAAGGCTTCATTAAAAGATCATTACCCACTCCCAAATATGGATCAAATTTTGAGAATAGTCTCGGGTTCAGATAGACTATCTCTTCTAGATGGTTACAGTGGATATAATCATATTTTAGTCTAGGAAGAAGATAGATGTAAAACAACCTTTACCACTAAGTGGGGTATGTTATCTCTCGAAAGTGCACCCTATAGAGAGATGGCAACAAGTTTTCTAAGCTTGCATGAATGATCCCTCTCTTTGTAGATATAATGGAAACACCTCAGGTCTGTGGGTATACCTATTTTGAGGCGAGTCTCCGATATCAAGGCCGGTTCCTTGTTAGTGTATACTAAACTACTTTCTGAGAGTTTTTAGGGTAAAGGATGACTATAATAATGATTACAACTAAGGTGATACACCAAATTTGTATGAGGGATTTGACTGAGTGTATGCACAACTGATCTGTGAAGGATTCTTGATGCACGAACCAATAGTTTTCTGTAGAGTATCTAAGGGAAAAACACTTGATTGTACTGAGGGAGAATCACAACAGTACTAATAAGTTAACATGCACATTAAATTTAAGTAGAAAGGACTGAAACTTGCAGCAGGGTAAGGTGGTTGATCAAGGAATTTGCATTCACAAGATTAATATAACATACACAAGACTACAAAGTAACTTGGAAAGGTAGAAAACACTTCACACTCAAAGGGAAAACGACAAAATTTGCTTCAGTACTCATATATCCAAACAGTCCTCTAGTAATTCCCCCTTTGTGCTTTCCCAAGGCACACAATATATAAAAAAAAAATTCATGAAATGATAGGATCAGAATAATAGAAAATGTATTGATATTCTCCATATTACATACACAATATATGGCTAATAAATAGCCAAACAAATAGTAAAAACAACCTCCTATAATTTAGGAGTGGTTGCAAACAACAAGCTAAATACGTGAAGTTGTTTCACCAACTTCACATATAATACCAAGTAATTATGAGTTGTTTCTCAACAACTCATAATACAATGTTTACACTATTAATTATTCCTAACATTCACCCCCTTAGTGTGAACATGGGGTAAAGTGTAGTTGAAACCAGAATCATATGCCTACGCATATTTTTAGGTCTACATACTGCTCCTCTCCTCTGGACACCAGTTGCCCTCCTATACAACTGTTTCACTGACTGACACCTTCCACGCCACATCACAACACTTCAAGAGAACATATAGGAATACTCGCATGTACCAAGAAAACATACACAAACTGTTGCTCTTTATTCTGCACACCAGATAAAATAAACACAATTGGAAATAAATATGTCACCACCACAAAATGCGACCTCGTCATTGGCGACTGACGAGAGGTGCTGAGTAGCCTCCATCCTCCATTTCCTCCTACCTCCAGTTTGGTTATTTTTAGAAGAGATAATCTTCATCGCTAGGGAAAGAAAGTTCTTCATCAGTTGCATAATCTTCCGCCAATTTCTTCTTCAACAATATAATCCTTTTGATCAATCTTATCATCCAGTAGATCTTGTGCCCGCTTTTTACAATTTAAAATGACATGCCCCACTTCTTTACAATAGTAACATTTGATTTGTCCCTTTGTAGGAATGTGCTTTGAATTGTACTTACCCTTTTTGATGATGTACTACCTTTATGGTACATATAAGACCTCTTCTTCTGGTTCAAGGTTCATTTCACCAAGAAGAGTAGAAACTACTCCTTCTAAACCAATTTTAATCTTGCTCAAAGTAAAAACCATATGAGACATTTTTTTAGGCAAACTATTCAAAAGAATTGCTTTGGCATCATCATCTTTTACCTTCTCATTAATACCTGCAAGCTGATTGAGAAGAGAGCGGAACTTGCTGATGTGTTCTGCCATTTTTATACTTTCATCCATCTTTAACCCGTATAATTTTTGCTTCAGTGTTGTCTTTGCACTTTCTGCTTCAGATCCGAATAGCTTATTTAATGTCTCCCAGATTTCCTTTGCAGACTTTGTGAAGTCTACATGGTGCAAGTACGCTTTTGACAAACCAAGACCAATAGTTCCCAAGGCCTTTTGATCCTTGATATTCCACTTCACGAGATCTGTTGGATTTGTTGGTGTTGTCACATTTGGTTTGACCACATCCCACAAATATTTTTCAATCAAAGTCAGCTGCATTTGGATTCGCCAAGTGTGAAAATCACGTCCTTCGAATTTCTCAACGAGACTCAATTTCTCCATATTTTTTTAATCTTTTCCCTCACTTTGACGAGTGTCAGTTTCAACCGAAAATGCACCCTCTTATAAACACAATAATATGATGATACTTAAGACAACTTAGACAATTTAAAAAGTAATAAAAGAAAATTACTTTTTAAATATTATAAACAACATGACGTTTAATATAATAAATCTTGACCCAACATTTAATGACACTCAATGAAATAAACCATTACCTTAGAAAGTAATATTTGATTACTTTCTAAATACCAATAATAACTATGGACCCAATCTATTAAAGCCTGATATCAATTTTCTGTCTACACGTGGATGTGGATTCTCAATTCGTAATGCAACAACCTTTCATCATCGAAAGTGATTGAATTTAATGCATGTAAAAAATAATGCAACCAAAAGAAAAACTCATACACATATACGTATAAGAACCTTCAAGATGGATACGCAAATTGTGAATAATAACGCCTTGTTGTTAAAAAGTGTTCGATCTAGTAGGGACGTGGTGCACAATAGAAGGATCAAACTCGCAGAAATAAATGGGACGCTTTTTATGCCGACAGGCCGTGAATACTCCAAAAACAATTTCCAAATTCTTTATCACGCATTGGCTGCAGGCTTGGATGTTTTATCTTCACCTTCACGGCTTTCCAAACTACGTGGACTGCGATTGTTATCCACAAGACTACACAGAGAAACATATTCTCTCAAACATTCAATGGGGCATTCAAACCTCGTATAGATCAATCCTGGCTCTGGTACCACATGAAAGGATAGGATCAGAATAATAGAAAATGTATTGATCTTCTCCACATTACATACACAATACATGGCTAATAAATAGCCAAACAAGTAGCCAAAATAACCTCCTATAATTTAGGAGTGGTAACAAACAAGGAACTAAATACGTGAAGTTGTTTCACCAACTTCACATATAATACCAAGTAATTATGAGTTGTTTCTCAACAACTCATAATACAATGTTTACACTATTAATTATTCCTAACATTCACCCCCTTAGTGTGAACATGGGGTAAAGTGTAGTTGAAACCAGAATCATATGCCTACGCATATTTTTAGGTCTGCATATTGCTCCTCTCCTCTGGACACCAGCTGCCCTCCTATACAACTGTTTCACTGACTGACACCTTCCACGCCACATCACAACACTTCAAGAGAACATATAGGAATACTCGCATGTACCAAGCAAACATACACAAACTGTTGCTCTTTATTCTGCACACTAGATAAAATAAACACAATTGGAAATAAATATGTCACCACCACAAAATGCGACCTCATCATTGGTGACTGACGAGAGGTGCTGAGTAGCCTCCATCCTCCATTTCCTCCTACCTCCAGTTTGGTTATTTTTAGAAGAGATAATCTTCATCGCTAGGGCAAGAAAGTTCTTCATCAGTTGCATAATCTTCCCAGTCAGTTTCTTCTTCAACAATATAAGCCTTTTGATCAATCTTATCATCCAGTAGATCTTGTGCCCGCTTTTTACAATTTAAAATGACATGCCCCACTTCTTTACAATAGTAACATTTGATTTGTCCCTTTGTAGGAATGTGCTTTGAATTGTACTTACCCTTTTTGATGATGTACTACCTTTATTGTGTACATATAAGACCTCTTCTTCTGGTTCTGAAGGTTCATTCTGACCAAGAAGAGTAGAAACTAATCCTTCTAAACCAATTTTAATCTTGCTCAAAGTAAAAACCATATGAGACATTTTTTTAGGCAAACTATTCAAAAGAATTGCTTTGGCATCATCATCTTTTACCTTCTCATTAATACCTGCAAGCTGATTGAGAAGAGAGCAGAACTTGCTGATGTGTTCTGCCATTTTTATACTTTCATCCATCTTTAACCCGTATAATTTTTGCTTCAGTGTTGTCTTTGCACTTTCTGCTTCAGATCCGAATAGCTTATTTAATGTCTCCCAGATTTCCTTTGCAGACTTTGTGAAGTCTACATGGTGCAAGTACGCTTTTGACAAACCGAGACCAATAGTTCCCAAGGCCTTTTGATCCTTGATATTCCACTTCACGAGATCTGTTGGATTTGTTGGTGTTGTCACATTTGGTTTGACCACATCCCACAAATCTTTTTCAATCAAAGTCAACTGCATTTGGATTCGCCAAGTGTGAAAATCACATCCTTCGAATTTCTCAACGAGACTCAATTTCTCCATATTTTTTTAATCTTTTCCCTCACTTTGACGAGTGTCGGTTTCAACCGAAAATGCACCCTCTTACAAACACAATAATATGATGATACTTAAGACAACTTAGACAATTTAAAAATTAATAAAAGAAAATTACTTTTTAAATATTATAAACAACATGACGTTTAATATAATAAATCTTGACCCAACTTTAATGACACTCAATGAAATAAACCATTACCTTAGAAAGTAATATTTGATTACTTTCTAAATACCAATAATAACTATGGACCCAATCTATTAGCCGCCTGATATCAATTTTCTGTCTACGTGGATGTGGATTCTCAATTCAGAATGCAACGACCTTTCATCATTGAGTGATTGAATTTAATGCATGTAGAAAATAATGCAACCAAAAGAAAAACTCATACCCATATACAGATCAGAACCTTCTGAAGATGGATGCGCAGCTGTGAATAATGGAACGCCCAGCTGTTAATAAAGTGTCAGATCTGGTAGGGACGTGTGCACAATAGAAGGATCAAACTCGCAGGAAATAAACTGGGACGTTTTTGTGCTGACAGGGCCGTGAATACTCCAAAAACAATTTCCAAATTCTTTATCACGCATTGGCTGCAGGCTTGGATGTTTATCTTCACCTTCACGGCTTTCCAAACTGTGTGGACTGCGATTGTTATCCACAGGACTACACAGAGAAACGTATTCTCTCAAACATTCAATGGGGCATTCAAACCTCGTATAGATCAATCCTGGCTCTGGTACCACATGAAAGGATAGGATCAGAATAATAGAAAATGTATTGATCTTCTCCACATTACATACACAATACATGGCTAATAAATAGCCAAACAAGTAGCCAAAATAACCTCCTATAATTTAGGAGTGGTAACAAACAAGGAACTAAATACGTGAAGTTGTTTCACCAACTTCACATATAATACCAAGTAATTATGAGTTGTTTCTCAACAACTCATAATACAATGTTTACACTATTAATTATTCCTAACATTTCACCCCCTTCCTAAAAATAGCCTAAGGCTTGTACTCACCCATGCATCCTAATTTTATCCTTTATTTAATAATAAATAAAAGGATAAAATAATACAAACTAGTACAAGAGGCATTAATAGCCTTTGATTACATCTCAGTCAATTGAAGTTGACTGATCTATTTTTAAGAAAGAGAAGGGTGAATAATTTGCTAATAATAAAATTGCTTGCTAGGCAAGTCTTCTTCCTTTGAGCATGCAAATTCGTCTTCTTCTCTATTCTGTCCTGTTGTGAAGGCATGCAAAAATATAACTCCCTGTATGTGAGCAAAATATTCCAAATATTTTCAATAATACTCATCCACATATTAATCTGGCTGGGACCACCCTTTCCTTTGATGCTGACACTCATTCTCGTTTGCTAGTGATCACATGGATGAAAGTTGAATTTTAACCCAACCTCCTTGAAGTGGGGACCACCTCTGCACTCCACCATGGTTTGGCCACTATGTGGACTTAGCATAATACTCAAGGGGTTGACCATTTGATATGGCACATGCCACTATATCCACCACCTTTTGATTAATTATACACATGTATATGTGTGTTGGTCTTTTTGCATAGTTGGTAGCATATAATTTGGAATTCACCTTTTAGGTGATCATTGGGCACAATGTGGTCAACATTTGGTTTATTTGATATATTGCATGGTATGTACTTTAGAGATCCACCTTTCGGTGATCATTAGCAATATGATGTTGATCGGCCATGATTATTATTTGGAGGACACGTGGGTTGTCCCCTTCTCATGGTGACTCAACCCTTAGCAAACTCGGTTGGTGGTAATCGACCTATGTTGAGTTAGCTTTGATTTTGGTGAATCATCTCGAGCCCTTGATCTCTGTACCTCTCTGCTCGATGTTTTGATCCCGAACTCATGGTTAGGGTTTCAGACCTGGCATTAATTGTGGTCGGTGGCGTATTACCCAAGTGGTTTGCTTTGGATGCGGAGCTTGATCTCTGGCCTTTGATCTGTGCACTTGAAGAAATTGAGCCATCGATTCTTGACCCTGGTTAGGGTTAGGTTAGGTTGAGCTCAAGTGGGCGAGTTAAAACAACTTGAAGCCCCTCATTTGATCATTTCACATTTTGGTTTTGAGGGCGAAGCCCTTGCAAATTTTTGTAGACCGCCATTGTTGAAATTTTCGAGCTCTCCTACTTGGCTCTCGCCTCGACTGGTATTATGACTCTTTCTTGCCTTTGCATTTTAGTGTTTATTCTCTGTTGTTTGTACTTCCACCATTGATGAGGCTTTGAAGCTCATATTTTCGTGCAGAGGAGGTCTCTGTATTTTTATTAGCTGCCATGGTCATTTAGCTTTATGGGCTCAGGTGTATTTGTTTTCTCAGTACAGTCATGGCCGCCATATTTTCTTGCCTAGAGTTCGATGCAGCTTCTTTGAACGGTCTGTACAGTGAGCTTTTGAATTCTCTGTTTCTATTCGAGCTCGCCATAGAAATGATGAAGGGACTATGTATAAATTTGGCCATTTATTACGTTGGGTATCTTGCGTTCTGGGAGGTCATTTTCACGCCATTTCCAGTTCGAAACTGCTTGGCTTGAAGGTGGGTTTTCTCTGTTCGTATTGGAACATTTTTGAACGGTTCACCATGGTCATGATTTTTTGAGCCTGAACTCATTGTAGCCATTATAACAAGGTAAGTGGATTTTGAATCCTTTTGAGCCATATTTATCTTCAATGGGTATTTTGATTTTCCACACACTATGGTGCCATTTGATCTGGGCATGCGTATGTCTCTGATTCAAAGTTTGATCTCGTGTATTGTTTGTTCTTATGAAACCTTCACACAGCTCTGGAGGACTTGGTTCTAGCCACGGTGTGTCATCATTGAAGAAGGCTTTGATCTCAAACTTGTGGATGAGTCTCGAGTTTCACTGGCCACTATATTTGAGGTAAACCCTTTTGCTCTGTTTTGAAAGAAAAGAGAGTTTCCATTGATGACCGATCTAGAAGCTTGATTCCTTCTGCAAATAGATTTATGAAACCCTGAACATGGTCATTTTAGCTCTTGAACCACTAATATCTTGTCATTTGAGGGGTATGTCTTTACTTTCCGCCTGTTTGATGGATTTACTCCGTATATTCGTCATCATTTCTTTAGATCTGTACATTTTATAATGTGGGTACTCATAGATCTGTGTTTTTATCAGATGTTTAACTGCAAATGTGGTCTTTAGTTCGAAACATAGTCATTATGGAATTCTCCCTTGCATGTTGTCTCTTAAATGTGGATCTGTAACTTTACTCTACTCTTCAACTTGAAATAATGTACTCTACAATGAATTTCTACTTTGTAATTAGTGTATCATGCTTGAACAAGTATTTGATGTGCTTATTAGAACTGATCCTTTGAGCTGAGTTGTATTCTTTAAGAAATTTGAATCATCCTCCATTTCATTATTTTTGAAAAACTTCTCTCCTGGATAGATATAGACCTGTGTGAGAATGAAACTTCTGACACTCCCGTAGATTTTCTTTGTGAGTTGCAAACATTTGTTCACGTTCCTGGTGAATATATTTTGTAACTGTAATTACACTTGTACTCTTTGATATCTGCAGTAATTTTAAGCAATTCTTGATCTATTTTGATATCACTATTTGGCACAAGCCTTGATTCAGATACTTTACCCTGTTACTTTCATTGCATTTCTTTGATTTTCAGTTTGATATAGATGCTGGAAAAATTGTAAATGTTGATTTTATAGGTGAAGCCCTACCAATTTTTTTTCAGAATCTTCTCTCTTTCAAAATATTTTCAAACTAGACATGTTCCTTGTTTGCAAGTATCCCCTCTATTCTGAGAAGTTGAGCTCATGAAGACCTGTAGCTTAATCTAGTCTTTACTTGTATAGCTACTATATGACGATCTTTCATGCACATTGTGTCTTCTTCGTAGCTTACTTCAAACTGTCATCATGAGATAGATTTTGTTTACCTGTAGTGGCTTCTGTTTATGTTGTAGATGAGTACAACCTTGCTTGAGTGAATGCATTTCATTGATATTGTAGTAATTTTGTTGTCTCATATCTACTTTATTTTGAAAATTGTAACTTAGAAAAGTTGAAATTGTAAGATAATCTTTGGAATTTCAATTCACTTCAGCTGGTTAAGTTATAAATAATGCTCAAAGTACTTCCATCTGATAAATGAAAATACAGTCCATTTCTTTTCTGCATTATATATTGTATTTCCTTTCATTATAGCTTTGATATGTATGCTAAAAAATCTGAAATGTTGATTTTACATGGCGAAGCCCTGTCAAAAATTTCCAGAATTTTCTCTCTCATCCTATTTCAACTGTAATCCTTTTGCTTTTAGCCTCAGCTTGTTGAAATCTGATTTTGCTTCTTCTTTGCAAACTGAAAAATGTACTTCTATCTTCCATTCTCTCTTCTGAGCTCTAACCTCTTCCATTTGCAAAATGTTTCGTTGAACTTTGAGTTCGCACCTTTGTTTCTTCCTAAAGCATATACTTATGACTTATTTATTTCACTCTCTGCTACAATCTATACCGCACACACTTAGGGAAATAGTTAGGAAATATTTAGGCTTTTGGCCTCTCTTATGTCCATGTTTTCTTCTTCTCTTTTCACTTTCTTCTTTCTAAGTGATTAAAGCATGCATGCAGTTTGCCCTTCAAGTAGAATACATCTCCTACTTAGGAGAAGATTCATATGCATGAAGTAGGATAGTGTAGGAATATGGTTTGATCCCTGAGCTCGTAACTGATGGTTGATTTGTTTTTGCTTTTCAGGTGCCATGATTTGAGGATGAAGGAGCCCACTAGGAGATGCTCTGCACAAAGAAGAATATAAAATGAAATGATGGGTTCACCCTCATACTCCTCTTCTTTCTCTTTCATACATGTGTATCTTTCTTTTAGTAGTGTTTGTACTTTACTTTTCAGATTACATCCGATGGCTTGTATGTGAAATATTTGACTCTCCTTATGAATAAAACATTAAATTCTCAGTAAATGAGTTGTATATCTATTTCGCATTTTTGCTTTCTGTATGGATGTATGATGAACTAAACAACTCAATAACATAATTAAATGTCTTAATCATAAAGAAAAGAACATTGAGTAGAGCTTATAACGTTCAAAGAATGAATCTAAATTTCGAGATCTCGCACTTATGTTTGTTGTTCAAAACTTTACACTTCACCTAATATGCATTGGATATTCTCATAAAGAAAACACAACTGTCCTTCTGGGGCTTGTGTTCTTTTGTTGAGGATGGTCATGAAATTGTAGACTATGTGATCTGTTACATTTTGTAACAAGACACACATAAGCAGCAAATTTCATGTAATCTTTTAAATAAATCAAAGCAACAATGACATAATCTACAACAATGCCATAATCGATGTGATCTCCCTAGCTTAGGTATACTTCACCTATTTTACCCATCGTAACAAATTTTGAATTTCCCATTTTTGCACAAGTGCAAAAATGGTCAATGTGGTACTTATGCTTACAAAATGATGCCTTTTGGTCTTTCAAATGCGGTGCAACATTTCAATGTGCAATGACATGGATTTTTTGCACTTATTAAATAAATGCATCCTTGTTTATTTAGATGATGTTACTATATTTTTAAAAGATTTCAAGAACATCTAATGCATTTAAGGAAGACTTTTTAGTTGTGCAGCAATTTGGAATATCTTTGAATCCACTAAAGTTTATCTTTTCAAGTACATTAAGGAAAACTACTTCACCATATTGTTTCTAAGCAGGGTTTAGCAATTGACCCTTTCAGATCGAAGCCATATCACAACTATCATTGCCCCATCATAATAAGGCATCATAGAGTTTTCTTAGAAAAATCAACTTTGTTAGAAGATTTGTTCCAGATTTTGCAGCATTGGTTAAGCCACTCACAGAACTATGCTAAAGAAAGAGAAAACTTTCTCTTGGACCAGTGAAGGGAGAGAAGGATTTGAATCAATCAAAGAAACTATCTCTCAAGCTCCTACTCTTGCAAATCCAAATTTTGATAAAGATTTTACAATGTATGCACTTGCAAGAGCTAAAACAATCTCAACTATTCTAACTCAAGTTAATAATGAAAATATTGAGCAGCCTATTGCTTTCTTTGGACAGAGTTTGCATGATTACGAAACAAGGTACACATTTCTTGAAAAACAAGTACTTTCAGTAGTCAGAGGACTAAAGAATTTCAAGTATATGCTTTCAAACAATAAAATCCATGTTCTTGTTTCTCATCCAAGTGTGAAAGCATTCTTACTAAATAAGGAATTGAATGAGAAAAGAGCAAACTAGATAATGAAGGTCATGGAGTATGATGTTGATATTTGGGTTGCTAAGACAGTTTGAGGGAAAGGTTTATGTGAGCATCTAATTGCTGATATGGAAAAACAACAAGTTACAGAACCAGATGATTCAAAACAAAGCATGCTGAAATTGCGTATCAATAATCGAAATCATGGTTCAACCAGGAAATCAACAGCTTGAGCTCACTCACGAGATTCAGGAATCAAGATGGATGACTGATTTGGTTAATTATCTATAGCATGACACCTATTTAGAAGGTATGGACAAGAATAAATGAAGGTATTTCAGATTACAAGTTGTACCTTATATCTTCATTGATAATGTGTTGTTCAAAAGAGATATAAATGGAATCTTGTTGCGGTGTGTTGACTATGATAAAATTTAGAAAATATTGTCAGAATTCCATGAAAGACCTGTAGGAGGTCACTTCTCAGCACATACCACAGCCTTAAAAATTATGAAAGCTGGTTATTATTGGCCTAGCATATTTAAGGACTGTTTTGATTGGATAAGGAAGTGTCAAAAGTGTGCTTTCTTTGTTGGAAAAGAACATTTAGCTTCACTGCCTCTATAGCCTATTTCAGTTGATCAACCTTTTATGCAGTGGGGTCTTGACTTTATTGGCATGATAAACCCACCTTCTTCACAAGGACATAAGTGGATCTTAGCTCGCTACAGATTATTTTACATGATGGACCGAAGCAATAGCCTTGAAGGATGCTAATGAAACTTTGTACTATCCTTTACGAAGGTATAGTTTGTAAATTGGTATTCCAAAGAACTATCATATCAAATAATGCTCTAGCATTTCTTGGTGCAAAGATAATAGATTGGGCTATCAACCATGGAATATATCTAAGTTCTTCATCTAATTATTACCCACAAGGTAATGGCTTAGCTGAAAGTACTAACAAGAATCTGTTAAGGATCATCAGAAGAACACTCAAAGATAATCAAAGAGCTTGGTATCTGATGTTGAATTCAACACTTTGGGCTGATAGAGTGACTCCTAAAAGATCAGTTGGAAATTCACCAAACTTGTGTACAGAAAAGAAGTAAGAATGCCTAGTTCATTTGAGTTACTGCATTAGATTTGTTGCATCAAATGGAGTTGCTTGAGAATGAACCATTGCAGGTTCGTTATGCAGAGTTAATGGAATTACAAGAGCTAAGAGATCAAGCCCATTTGAATATGGAAAAGAATTAAAAACAAATGAAGAATACTTTTGACAAGAAATAAAAATTCAGAGTCTTTAATGAAGGAGATAATGTGTTAAAGTGGGATGTTGATCATGCAAAGCAAGGAAGACACGTGAAGTTTCATACAATTTGGAGTGGCCCATACATGATTTCAGCTTGTAAAGAACACAATGCTTTTCATCTTTCGAAGCTGAATGGAGGAACTTCCCATTCCTATGAATGGTATGTTTCTCAAACATTGTTATTAAATATCTTATAGTGATTGTTAGAGTAGGATTTCCCTTCAATAAGTGCAGTCCCTACACATTGCATCATTTTTCAATTCAATAAGTGCATCCGTGCACGTGATCTAGTTTACTAGATCCTTTCCCAGTTTTAGTCCCATGTTGGAAGGGTTAAACCTTTCGGAAAAGTAAAATTTTGGTTACGTGTTTGGACTCCATGCCCATGGACAAGAGCAAGGCATTGATTTATAAGCTAGCAGGTAGCTTTCCCCACAGGATCACCAGAAATGTTGATAATTTTCACACTTGTGCAAAAATGGGCAACTCGAAACTTCGTCGTTACGATGAAAGGCATTGGTGAAGTATACCTAAGCTAAGGAAGTTTTGATGTTATTACTTTACTGCTGAATTAATTAATGATTAAGTGAAATCTTGCAACTATGTGTGTTGTTACAAAACATAACAGATCACATAGTCTACAATTTCATGATACCTTCAGCAAAAGAACACAAAGGCCCCGAAGGACAGCTGTGTTGTCTTGATGAAGACACCGAATTACAGAGTAGGTGAAGTGTTGAGTTTTGGGACAACAAACATAAGTGCAGATTACAGAAATAGAGTTCATTACTGAATGTTACAGGTTCTCATTAATGTTTTTCCTTCATGATTTAGTTCATAATACAATCCATACAAAAGGTTGAAATGTAGAAAGAAATATACAACTCATTTACAAAATTCAATATTTTATTCATAAGGAATTTTCAAATGTTCCCCACACATGGGATGTAATTAAAAAGTAAAATACAACTACCGAAATAAAAGGTACACATGCATGAAAAAGAAAGTAAAGGAGTATGAGTGAACCCATTATTGGCTTGGGGTTTCTTTATTTGATTGAAAACATCTCCATTTTCAGCTTCTTCTTCATCTCCATTATAGAAGCCACTATACTTGAAAAGAAGAAAAGGATAACTATCAGTTACGAGCTTAGGAGCAATTTGTATTTCTAGACTGTTCTAATTCATGCATATGAATCTCTAATAATAGGAGATGTAATTTACTTAATATCAAACTCGCATACATGCTCTACTTACTCGTAAAGAATAAAGAGATAAAAGAAAGGAAGAACATGGACATAAGAGAGGCCAAAAGCCTAAGTATTTTCTAACTCTTTTCCTAAGTCTGCAAGTATAGGTTGTAGCCAAGAAGAAATTGACAAGTCATAAATACATATCAGAAGGAAGAAATAATGTAACTCAAGGTTTCAGTAACCATTCTAAAGTGGAAGAAGTTACAATACAAAAGAGAGACTGGAAGATAGAAATACATGTTTTAGTTTGCAACTAAAGAAGAAGAATCATATTTCAAGAAGCTAAAGTTAACTAGAAAGAAAGGATTACAGCTGAAACAGAATGAAAAGAGGATTCTGGGAAAATTTTGACAGGGCTTCACCATGTAAAATGGACATTTACAACTTTTCATCATGTTGTTTTCAAATATCACATGCTTTAAAAGGACTATGTAAATTAAGTAAAGTGATACAGAAATGCATAAAAGCATTGCATGACCAGAATGAATAGTTATAATGTTTCAACTTTCAATTAACAAATCAACTTCAACAGAAGGTGTTATTTTTTTTTTCTGAATCAAAAAATACAACTACTACAACTGAAAAAAGAATGAAGACAAGATTCTAAAAAAAATCCAGGGCTTCGCCATGAAAAGTCAACATTTAAAAATTGTCAGCATACATAGAAAGTTGTAATAAAGATCAAACATAGTGTTTAAGTAGAAAAGAAAGGGAACTATACTTTTAGTCATCAAACTGAAGGATTTTGTAGCATTCATTATAAGCCTAAACAACTGAAGAGAGATGAAGTTGCAAGATAAATCTTACAAGTACAACATTCTATAAGTATAGTCTTTAAATTAATCAAGTATCAACTACACAGAATACTACAAGTAATAGCTTCAGAGATCAAATTGAATGCAAGATTTACAATTACAAAGATAGAAGTCATCTACAGTTTCTGAAAAGATGAACTATTTACAACTTCCAGAATACCACATACAGAGATCTCATGAATCAAGAGTAGATTACATAATCAAAATGAATGATAATTTCCAGTACCCATATAAAAAAGGACATTTAAAAATCCTAGTAGAGATTCATTGCAATACAACTCAAAGGAGAAAATGCAGTTGCAAGTCTACAAAAGAAAACACATATCCTGGCTTTGATCAAAAACATTGAATGAGTATCCAGATCTGGAGATATGCCTAAATTATAGTTGGGAAATCAAAGAAACCGAGCTTCAGAGTTCATTAATGATGGTTTTCCTTTCTATGCAAGCCAAAATTCTCAAATAGACAGGCTAAATATGCAAATACCCACAAGGCAAAGTGCCAGATTTGAACATTGATTCAATAGTAAAAGGAGCAAGCTAAATATTGATCAAATAAGCAACAAATGATTATTTTACAGAGCAGAATCAAGCTTCACAAACTCGACAATGGTGGCCTTCGGATCTTCACATACGAGGACACAGATTTTGAAGAAAAGTTCAAACTCAAAATAGTGCAACCAAAATCAATCAAATCTTGCATCATTAGATAGAGCCGAACTCGATGATTAAATAGTGGTCATTAATAATAGACAAGAACTCACTATAGATAATCGAATGGTCAAAAATTTTGAGCAACCGAATGATGAAGCAAGAGATCCACATGCCCACGAGAAGTTTCGAACTTGGGAGTCAATCAGGAGCAAGAAAAACACAGAACCCACAAATATTTTCAAGATTTTCAGTGATAGATCCAAAGAAAGAAAATGAAAATGGAAGTGCATGTGTACAAAAGGAAAATTAGCTCACCTATAACCACTTATGGTGACAAAACCATCTTTCTCAGAGAGTTCTGACAGATCAAATACAATGAGGAATGTAACTCAACCTTGTATTCTTACCAAGATTTGAAAGCCAAATCTCAGAGCTCAAGAAACAGAACCGACCTCTACAAGAAGCAATCGTAGAAAATACAAAATGAACAGGGAGAATCGATCTGTTAAAATCTAAACTTCATAGAATAAAATGGCAGAGAGATCAATACTTCCTCTCACGGTCCTCACAGAGCTCAAAAGGTTACAGAGAGCTCAAAGAATTAGATGACCATAAAGCAATAGAAGAAAATGTAAACATCAAGAACCTGCAAGATGGATTTTATCTAGAAAGCCGAGCACAAATAAAAACACTAACATTGGAAGACACCATAGAAATAAGACAAGAAACAAGCTCTAAGCTCTCACCACCATGTCAACGTCTAACGAAATGACACAAAGAATAAAATGAGCAAATCCGAGCTCAAAGAAACAATAATGGTGGCCACCTTCACAATCTCGCATAGAGAGCTCAAAAAGAGGAAGAATGGCTACAAATATACCAGATACAAAGTCACAAAGGCCCCATAGGCTAGGGAAATGCTTAAAGCCGAGCTCAGTGAGCTTCAACAATGGCGTCAAAATAATTTGCTAGGACTTCGCCCACATCACCAAAAAAACCAAATGAAGTGATCATTCTATGTCGAGTTCCCTTTACCACCTGAACCCAAGCAGTGGGTTAACTCTAACTCAACCATAGTTAAATAATCGACAATCAAAAAGTATCAAGGACAAAGATCAAAGGCCAAGGATAGAGCTCAAGTCTCAAAATGATTAACCATGGTTAGTTCCCACCAACCGAATTAAATGCTCAGTTTGAAACCCTAACCACAAAGGTGCAAGATCAACGACTTGTGATCAAACAGAGATGAAATCGATGGCCCAAAATGATCAACAATTTCAAAGCAAACTCAACATTGAATCACATATGCCACCGACAAAACGCATGGAGGGGTGAGTCACCGTGGAGAAGGGGCCAGCCCACATCATCAGATCAAATAAATAATCATTGCAATGACTTTCAAAAGTCCAACCATAGTGTATGCCTTCAAATTCAAATGTCGGCCTAATCATGCCATCAATAATCACCAAAAAGGTGAAATATTAAACTATACACTATCAAATATGCAAAGGCCGAAAGATATACATGCATGTATTTATCAAAAGGGGGTAGAACTATAGTATGGCATGTGTAATGTAAAATGGTCACCCTTTTTATATTTGCTAAGTCCACCAAGGTGGCCAAACCTGGTAAAGTGAAGGTGGTCCCCACTTCAAGGGGCTAGAGTTGATTTGCAGAGTGTCACTCATGTGACCATTTTGAAGGAAGATGTCAATATCAAAACATGTGCACATGGTGGTGGTCCCCACAGGATGTTTATACTTTGTAAAATATTACAATTATTGTAATTATTTTGTTCTTGAATAGGGAGTTATTTTTGCATGCTTCACAAGAGGTCAAAACAGGAAGGAGACAAAGTTGCATGCCCATGGAGAGAGACTTTCCTAGCAAGCAATCTTATTTTTAGCAAATTATTCACCCTTCTTTCTTAAAAATAGAACAATCAACTTCAATTTGAATGTATTGTAATTAAGGCTAATAATGCCTATTTGTAATTGCATGCTCTATTTCTATTCCTTTATCTATTATTAAGTAAAGGATAAAAATAGGATGCATGGGTGAGTACAAGCCTTAGGCTATTTTTAGGAAGAAGGGGAGGAATTATTTTGCTATATATTGTGTGCCTTTGCAAAGCACAAGAGGACTTTTGGATATAGGAGTACTGAAGCAATTTTTGCAGTTTTGCCTTCTGAGTGTGAAGTATTTCTTCCTTCCCAATTATTTGTAGTCTTGTGTATGTTTCTATTAGTCTTGTGAATGCAAATTCCCTGATTAATCATCTTACCCTATTGCAAAATTTAGTAGTTTCTACATAATATTAATGTGCATGTTTAGCTTAGAAGTATTGTTGTGATAATCTCCCTCAATACCTCCAAGTGTTTTTCCCTTGATATTTGTAGAAGAACTGTTGGTTTGTGCATCAAAATCCTTTCACATATCAATTGTGCATATACTCAGTCAAAGCCCTCATACAAATTTGGTGTATCACCTTAGTTTTAATTACTTTACAGTCATCTTTTACCCTTTAAACCCCAGAAATCAATTTTGGATACATCAATAAGGAACCGGCCTTGATACCGGAGACTCACCTCAAAATAGGTATACCCATGACCTGAGGTGTTTCCATTGTATCTACGAAAGAGAGGGATCAAATCTGCAAGCTTAGAAAACATGCAGCCATCTCTCTATAGGGTGCACTTTCGAGAGAAACAAGAGTAGTAGGTTGGAGGACTTGTGCACAACACACATTTGTTGTGCAGTGCACATTTTGAACTAGAGTATGATGCATAACACATGTCAGTGCAGACCAACACTCAACTAACAATGTCACGTGTAAATATGAGATGAAATCAGAACCCCCTACCACTAGGATCTACTTTACTAATAGAATTTGAGGAGTTACACGTTGATGGTGGTATGAAAGGTATTGTGTAGTATATCAACTTCCATAATGGTTTCAAGTGTTTATAAATATGTGGGTCAAGTTTCATCGAATGGTTACCATATGGAGTAACCAACAAAGAGAAAATACTAAAAGTTACTCAATGTGTTGCAAAGGGGAAGGAACCATTCATGTTAAATCACATTTGTATAAGCCTAAGAGTCTATTTTTAGTAAAGCTTGTGTGTACCACATCCCTTTTGGAAACAATGTATTTTTTTGAGTTGTGAAGTTATAACAATATTGTCATTGTGTGTGTGATTTTTAATTCCTCATTGAAATTTTATAAATAAAAGACTATTATTTCATATTACACATGGATATATTGCCATGCAATTCCATTGATTGTTTTCTTAAGTAATTAAGTTACATGGGTTAAGATATTACTTCATTTGATTCTTTAATCATGACCACATCATTATAGTGTGGATTAAATACCAAAGCAAGACCGAGTGAAAACTACTATGGGACAAGATAAGTGTCTATATGAACAAGTTTGTGCAAAAGCGTATAGGGAGAGGCCCTATAACCATGCACCTAACTTTAGGGGCACGTAGATATATGTAGGTATGTCGTTAGCATAAAAAAATTATATCATCGTGTAGCGTATGATTGTGCCATATCAACATTTTCATTTTGCGTGTTTATTTGGAGGGAAAATTAGTTTTTGAATTGATTTAATATGAAGAAAATCAATATAAAGCATTTGAAAGAGGGACCAATGATCGAGCGCCCTATGTGTCACATTCTCATTAACTCTTAAAAAGTGTAATTAACCAAAAAGTGAACAACTATTGGTGCTTTTGTCAACAACCGATGGTGAAAATAGATGTACATGTTTTGGTACCTACTCGATTGTAGGGTCATCTCCCTAGTTTACAAACAGTCAAATGGTAAAATTCCAAATGCATATTGTTTCTAGTCATCGCCAATAGAGAAATATTATACAAAACATATGTATGGACTTCATTTATTAGTTTCTAAGAACCAAAAAGGATAATGATTCTATCAACCTTGTTGTTGATCGATTCTCAAATATTTTGTCCTTCATAACATGTAAGAAGATTAATGATACCACACACGTTGCACTTTTTATTTTCAAAGGAGTAAGGTTGCACTAACTGACCAATATTATTATTTTTGATAGAGATACCAAATTTGTTGGTCATTTTATAGATATTTCTATAGAAATTTAAAAAAGTATGTTAAGTATAAGTTTAACTTATCAACTAAAATAGATGGGAAAATGAAGGTAATGAATAAAATCCTCAATTTTTTTGAGATTCTTGATACGACACAGAGTCAAATTACAAGATAGATTATCACACAAGTTCGTTTTTTTTAATAAATCAATCAATATAAGAACAACCAAGAGTCCTCTTTTGATCATGTATGGTTACACCACTTAAGGTTTTGTTAAGTTGAGATGCACATTTTATTTGACTAGATAAATTGTTCTAGAAGAAGAATTTGTTGATTATATGCATGAGACATCTCGGTGAGTGAAAGATAAGTTGAATAAAACTTTGTGAGATACAATCAACACTTTGATCTCAATAATAGAGAACAAGGATTCCATGTGGGTGACTTGATTTTGGATTATTTGAGAAAAGAACAACCCCAAGATGAAATTGAAAAAATATCAAGTGAAACAATATTGGACCATGTAAGGTTATGAGAAATTTGCAACAAATTCTTATGAGATAGAGCTACTAGATGGGATTGATATCTTGCATATATTTAATATAGTGATTTGTACTCTTACAATGAGGGACAAGAAAGCGATATAATTAAAGTTTAAATTCCACATATTTCAATTAGAGAGAACAATTACTTGAGAAAGAAAGACAAAGATAGAAATGGTTATTGATTTCATTATCATCAAGACAAAATTGTGCAATGAGTATAAAGTAATTTAATTTAATTTGAATTAAATAAATCTATATTGCAGAGTAACTACTATAATAAATGATGTACAATTGCTAATATATAGTATGACACAAGCAAAATAACATGTAAAGTATGAAACCTTAAGAAAAGGAGGGAGATAAGATGACTTAGTTGATATCCGTGTAATCTGGAAATGATCTAGGGAAGGGTAAAGTGTTGAACACGATGCAAACAATGTCGTGAACTACTCAATGTAAATTTTGGAATTAAAGAATAATTTGAACAAAGGCACCTCATGAAAAAAATAGCGGCGCCAGGCACCGATGATTGGATATAGGCGCTTGTGATTGTGCAAATTCTCATGATCTAGTTTATGTTGTTTCCAGTTGTTCCTGTTGATTGCATGATATTCTCTCTCGGATCACCAAGGTACCTATAACCTACAAGAAAGAAGTTCACATGTACATACCCACAAACCACATAAAACCTAAAAAGGAAAATGTAGAATGGGAGTCACCGACCCCGACGGTCACCCCGAGAGTGAATTTACGAACGAATGCCTGGAATACATCTCAAACTCCATGTAGTTCTAGTACTTGTGTGTAGAAATGGTGCCCTAGGATGCCCTTGTGCAAGTTACACTTGATAACAAGATGTAGCTAGAATGTAGCAATGTAATAGTATGTGTGGATGGAATAGAATAAACCGCCCCTTCTTGTGTTGTGTATTGAAGTATGCATGAGTGACACAACCCTTGTCCCTTGTGTGGATGCTAGATGGATGAATTTGGAGTGCTTTAGTGCCTTTGGATGCAAGCTTAGGTGATGATAGTAATTCTTAATGCTTGTTACATGATTTTGAAAACATAAATACGTATTTATATGATTCCCTTGTTTGAATTTCGTAATTGACAATTGAAAGGATGACCCATACATCAAAATAATGCCCAAAAGATAAAAGAGACCCAAAAAGAGTGAGTAAGGTAAGAAAGGGTCAGGGGCACCCAAGAGGGACACCTGAACACTATTTTCCTGGTTAGGTGCCGATGTCCGAATTCACAAAAATAAATCAGTTAAGTTTTGACTCGGGTTGTAGGGTGTGGAAGACCAAAGAGAAAGAAATATATAAAGAAAAGAGGCCAAAGATAGGTATCAACCACTAGTTTTCTTGCTTAGAATCATGCAAATGCTAGCATACTCTTAGGACCTAGAAATGTAGCCACGTATGTGATTGTGTGTGTACACAAAGAGTACTTGGTCAAGTGGAAGGATAATGCAACTTAAATGAGTGCATCCAAGATTTTAGGTATGGAAAAAAATTTGGCATAAATCATGAATAGTCGATGAGCGTAAGCTCATGGATCATATCAAATATTCATGGTAAATGATGTAGGGAATTTGGGTTCATAAGAAATATCAGCATCACCTAAAAACGTGATTCATTGTTTGTTCATGAGTGCTTTAACAATGTGACTATTGAAATAGTTGCACATGTAAAACATGATCCGAATATGTCAACACTTCCTTATAAATTTCAATAAGCACCACCAATAGGGTTAAATTTGAATTAAAGAAAAAAACATTTTTATGGATTATCTTCGACACTTTTAATGTCCCATGTTTGTAGATCTATGCTTTAGTGTGATTATTTTCTATGTTTTTCGTTATTGTTAGCTTGATTAACCCTTTTTTCATTGTTGTTCTTACTTTATTTTGTACATGTGAACTATTTCCAATCTTTCTTGTGTTGCACATTTCTTTTGTGCCCATGATGGTTTCCACCATGTGCAACCCTTTTGTAGGAACAAGTTCCCAATGTTGAAGATCATTACACCCTTCTATGTGATCCAACAAATATTATCATACTTATATGAAATTATTACACAACTTTTATTTTAAGTTCCATTCTAAAAATATTTGTCTCACATGCCTCAAAAGAGGAGGCATTCATTGAGATGTATCCTAAATCTATAACCACTACGAAATATTACATGACATAGACACATGTTTGTACAGAGCATAAATCCCTTGAAATACGTAAAGATATAGAAGAGTGCCATAAATCCACATTGGTAAAAATTATATACTTCTAATCAATATGGTACATGGTCCAAGAACCCTTTGATTCCCAAACTATAAAACCCCCATCCCCAAACTTAGGTCTTCCTTAATCTAACTAGAAATGGTTTGATTGGTTCTTTCATTTACGACCCAAAAGGAATCCATCGTCTCCTCCTCACATCCTCTTTCAAACAACACCTCCCTTGAATCACCAACAGATACAATAATGGATCCACACCTTGAATCCTCTCCCCATCCATATTAAACATTAAATACATTATTTCAAAAGAAGTGCCTAGACTTTATGTAGAAGAATTACATCTTTTTTCAAAACCATTCCAACAATATTGTATTTAATTCCCTTCCACCAATAATTGAGAGTGGGTTACTATTATCTCTCAAAAGTGCACCATGTAGAGAGATGGCTATAGGTTTTCTAAGCTTGCAAAATTTGATCTCTCTCTTTTGTAGATACAACGGAAAAACCTCAGGTATATGGTTATACCTATTTTGAGGTGAGTCTCAGAGTATCAACGTCGTTCCTTGTTGATGTATCCTAAATTGATTATGGGATTTAGGGGTAAAAGACGACCATAAAATAATTAAAACTAAGGTGATAAACCAAATTTGTATGAGGGATTTGCTGAGTATATGCACAATTGATATGTGAACGATTTTGGGTGCACAAACCAATAGTTCTTCTGCAGAATATTAAGGGAAAAACGCTTGGAGGTATTGAGGGAGATTATCACAACAATACTATTAAGTTAAACAAACACATTAATATCATGCAAAAACTACCGAATTTTGCAACAAGGTAAGATGATTAAATAGGGAATTTGCATTCACAAGACTACTAGAAACATACACAAGACTGCAAATAATTGGTAAGGCAGAAAGTACTTCACACTTAGAAGGAAAACTATCAAAAATTGCTTTAGTACTCATATATCCAAAAAGTCCTCTAGAATTTCCCCTCCTTTTGTGCTTTGCAAAGGCACACAATATATAGCAAAAATAAAATTCACCCTCTTCCTAAAAATAGCCTAAAGCTTGTACTCTCCCATGCATCTTATTTTTATCCTTTATTTAATAATAGATAAAGGAATAAAAATAGAGCATGCAATTACAAATAGGCATTAATAGCCTTGATTACATTACAGTCAAATTGAAGTTGACTATTCTATTTTTAAGGAAAGAAGGGTGAATAATTTTCTAAAAATAATATTGCTTTTTAGGAAAGTCTCTCTCCATGGGCATGCAACTTTGTCATCTTCTCTATTTTGTCTTGTTGTGAAGGCATGCAAAAATATTCCTTTGTCTCTGATGTTAACACTTGTTTTGTCTTCTAGCAAGATAACATGATCCCTTTGACACCCTTTAAATATATCATCTGCAAATAAAATACCTTTATTTGTAATTAGCTCCCATGTGGGGACAACCTCGGATTCATACAATTGTCTTCAACTGAGTTTGGCCACTCTTGTGGACTTAGCAAATATACATGCCATCATACTTTAGTCTCTGCCACCTTTGATAAATACATACATGTATATATGTGTCGGCCTTTGTATTTGAAAGAATATAGTTTAAAATTTTACCTTTTCGGTGATCATTGCATAATATAATTGGGTCGGTTTTTGCATTATTTGGAGCTTGGACTATAGTTGGTGTTATCTCTCAAAAGTGCACCTTGTAGAGAGATGGTTGCAAGTTTTCTAAGCTTGCACAAATGATCTCTCTCTTTCATAGATACAATGGAAACACCTCAGGTCTGTGGGTATACCTATTTCGAGGTGAGTCTTCGGTATCAAGGTCGGTTCCTTATTGGTGTATCCTAAATTGCTTTCTGGGAGTTTGAGAGTAAAAGATGATTGTAAAAATATTAAAACTAATGTGATACACCAAATTTGTGTGATGGCTTTGACTGAGTATATGCACAACTGATCTGTGAAGGATTCTTGATGCACGAACCAATAATTTTTTTTTAGAATATCTAAGGGAAAACACTTGATTTGAGGGAGGATCACAACAGTACTAATAAGTTAACATGCACATTAAAAAAACTAAGCAGAAATGACTAAAATTTGTAGCAAGGTAAGGTGGTTGATCAGGGAATTTGCATTCACAAGATTAATGTAACATACACAAGACTACAAAATAACTTGGGAAGGCAGAAAATACTTCACACTTAGAGGGCAAAACTGAAAATTTTCTTCAGTACTCCTATATCCAAAAGTCCTCTAGGAAGAATCCCTGTGCTTTGCAAAGGCACACAATATATAGAAAAATAAATTTTTCCACCCTTCCTAAAAATAGACTAAGGCTTGTACTCACCCATGCATCCTAATTTTATCCTTTATTTAATAATAAATAAAGGGATAAAATAATACAAACTAGAGCATGTAGTTAAAAATAGGCATTAATGGCCTTAAATACAATATAGTCAAACTGAAGTTGACTGTTCTATTTTTAAGAAAATAATGGGTGAATAATTTGCTAATAATAAAATTGCTTGCTAGGCAAGTCTCCTCCATGAGCATGCAAATTTGTCTTCTTCTCTGTTCTGTCTTCTTGTGAAGCATGCAAAAATACAACTCTCTGTTTGTGAGAAAATAATTACAATACTTGCAATATTTGCAAAAATAATTCATCCACTGTGGGGACCACTAGGAGCACATGTGTAATCATAATCAACTCTTATTTTCGGAAAATAAGGTAATAAGCCTTCAAAAGGTTTCTTGCATCTGATGTTGACCTTTGCTCTATTCTTGTGATCACATGAAAAATACACTCCAATTCATGTACAATCTATCACCATCCGTGGGGGCCACATGTGGTTGTGAACTCTTGTATTCATTAGGTTGGCCACCTTTGATAACATAGATGGCTCTTATAATATTTGGCCACTTTTGACTATTGTTTCTTTGTCGGCTTTTGTATTTGAAAGGACCCAATGATTATACCTAAAAGACTCACCTTTTCGGTGATCATGCCGACATGTATGGTCGGATTTGCATTTTATTCAAGTTGGACTATGATTTTAGACTTATAAAAGTCATGGCAATGATTATTTGTTTGGTGACGTGGGTTGGCCCCTTCCCCACGGTGACTCACCCCTCCATGCATTTTGTTGGTGGCAATTTGACCTGTGTTGAGTTTACTTTGATATTGATGATGGAAACCGGGCCATTGATCTCTGTACCTATGAATTCGATGCCGTTGATATCTTACTCGTGATTAGGGTTCAGGATTTGCATTTAAAATGGTCAGTGGGGACTAACTGTGGATGGTTTCTTTAATTCGGTGAATGATCACCAGCCATTGATCTTCGTACCTGGTTGTGTCTTGATCGTCGATGATTGATCATTGGTTAGGGTTTGTTGACTCCACTCTCGAGTTGGCTATAGTTAAGTTGATTCAAGCCATTTGTGACCATTACATTTGATCTTTTAGCTCTCGGGCGAAGCCCTGAAAATTTTTTTGTGGCCGCCATGTTTGATCACTTCGAGCTCAGCTCTATTTGGCTTATAGCCTTCGAAATCTCAGTGTGATATCTCACTATCTGTCTTGCATTGATGAGCTCAGATTTTATGATGAAAAAGGTTTCCTGCCTTCTATGGGGTTCTTTGAGATTTCTTTGTGTGCACCATTTTGATCCTTTAACGTTGCATGGTTGTGAGGGTTTTGATCCTGACCGATGCGGAGTTCTATTTTCACAATGGCCACAATTTTCCTTCATGAAGCTCAACATTTTCTCGATCTCTGTTGCATTTGCTTTCTTGTTCTTACTCTTCGAGCTCTCCAAGAGAGGTGATTTTGGATGCTACCACCATTATTGAAATGTCTTTGAGCTCAGATTTTGTCATTATTTGGTCACCTCTCTCATCTATTCATAGCACCATTCACGTAAGGTAAGGACTCGATATCTCCATTTGTCTTTGTCCACCAAAGCTTTGCATTTGATTCTCAATGCTTTTTGTGTTCCTTGATGATTTTGAGTTGAAACCCATCTTGTGTTGCTCTTTTATGCTAAAACTTGATGATTTCTTAGCGTTTTTTGTATGGTCTCTAGAGAATATATTTCCTAGTCGTTTCTATGCATTTCCACTTCGAATACCCGTATCAATTTTCTAAGTTAAACAAAAAAACTCAATAATATTTCAAAGAAACTAAGGATTTCACAGCCATTAGCTTGGATTCCAGTGTGATTTCGTGGCTCGGTCTTTGTTGACTTTGTTCTGAACCTAAATGCATTCTCTACGAATGGCCTTTGATTTACTTTCGATCTCTTTTATAACAACTCGAAATGGGTATTAATAATTTGATTGAAAAGTATCGATTTTCAAGGAGTCTTAACCTAGGTAGTTGTATTTTCTAATTTGTGCATATTCTTCCTTTCATTCTAGATCTGAATGTTTTTTTGATTTGGGTATTCTTATCTCACTGTAGAGGGTTGTATATTTGCCTCATTTTCCGTATCAGTCATTAAGTAATTTTCTTTTGCATCTTTCGGCCTTCTAAGTCTTTGAGAATCTGTAGCTCCTTTACGAGTTTTCTGAGTGGGAGGATTGTGGATGTTTTCCGTCATTTTATAGACTTCAAGCTTGGAACTATATTATCCTTTGACCCATGTGAGTCTCTGTGAACATGAACACTTTGTTTTTGAGGTTCTTTTCTCTGCCTTGAGTTCTTGTAACCCTACTTTTAAGGTAAATCTCTGATTCCATCAATTTCATGATAGCTTAGAGTTAAATATTTCATGTTTGACTTTACTTTTGAAAGATCTCTGGGTAGATGTAGACTTTAGTTTCATCCCTCCTCTGATAGTTTTGTTTCATTATGAATTCCATTGTTGAAATCTGAAACTCACCCACTATGTGTATCAGTTTGCTTCTCTTGCAAAATAGGTTTTGTATATTATTTCAGGTCTGTTATGAAATTCTTGGCTTGATTTTTATATTCTGGAAAATCAATTCTATTGTAATTCATTGTTCAGGATCAACTTGATCCTTTGAGAATTATGTAGCACTCCTTTGAGCATACTACTTTAATCCTTTTCAATCTGAGATCACTTGAAAACTGAAATTCCTTCTGAGATGAGTGTTTGAATGAAATTGGTTTCTCGTTATTATTGGAATCTTTCATCTCAAAATAATAGTTGTAATCCATTAATCATTTTGAGAGCAGAAATGAACTTTTGTACTGGCTAATAGCCCCATTTTAACACCAATGATAACCTGTTGAAAAGTTGTATGTTTATAGTGATGTACTCTTTCTTTTGTGAATGAAATCCACTACATTTAGAAATTCAGAACAATCTCATTTCATTATGAGATTTAGAGCATCTCTGAAATTGATCTCTTTTGTACTTTTGAAGTTGTAGTTCCATTTTATTTTCTATGATTCTTTTCCTTGCATAAATAGTTGTACTTCTTTGATATGGTAGCATATCTGTAATTCATACTTCCTTTATTTGAAAACTAGAATTCATAGAAAGGATGTACTTTGTAGAATTACTTCAAATTTCATGTTATTCAACTATTAATTTATAGTGAATCCTTTTTGCATTATATACTGTATTTTCTTTCATTACTGCTCTATATATGTATCTTTGAAAAATCTAAAATGTTGATTTTATAAGGCGAAGCCTTGTCAAAATTTTCCCAGAATCTTTTCTCTCATCCTGTTTCAGCAGTTGTAATCCTTTTTACTTTTAGCTTCAGCTTCTTGAAATCTGATTCTCCCTCTTCTTTGCAAACTGAAAAATGTACTTCTATCTTCCATTCTCTCTTCTGAGCTCTAACCTCTTCCATTTGCGAATGTTCATCGAACTTTGAACTTTGAGTTGCACTCTTCCTTGTTCTTAGCATGTACTTATGACTTATTTATTTCTTTCTTTGACTACAACCTATACATGCACACTTAGGAAAACAGTTAGGAAATATTTAGGCATTTTGGCCTCTCTCATGTCCATGTTTTCTTCTTTCTTTTACTTTCTTCTTTCGAGTGAATAAAACATATACAGCATTTGTCCTTCAAGTAGAGTACATCTCCTGCTTAGGGAAAGATTCATATGCACGAAGTAGGATAATGTAGGAATATGGATCAACCCACAGCTCTTTATTGATGATTTCCTTATTTTTGCTTTTCAGTGTAACATGCCTTGAGATGATGAAAGGTTGGAAAGGAGATGCTTTGTACAACTAAGAATATACAAGGCAATGATGGGTTCACCCTCATACTCCTTTGTTTTCTCTTTCATGCATGTGTATCTTTCTTTTCAATAGTTGTACTTTACTTTTCAGTTACATCCCACGGCTTGTGTGGGAAACATTTGACTCTCCTTGTGAATAAAGCATTGAATCTAGTAAATGAGTTGTATATCTCTTTTTGCATTTTTGCTTTCTCGTATAGATTGTATAATGAACTAAACAACTCAAGTAACATAATGAATGTCTTAATCATGGAAAGAACGTTGAATAGTTATAGAAGGAGCGAGGGAGATAGAGGAGATAGATACATAATTATGTATTCTATTCAATGCGTGTGTATCTTTTAAGCACCCACGAATGGGAGAAATAAATAGGAATAGAAGACGGTTACAGAACAGTTAGAAGGAACCATCCATTTACAATGTAATTATGCTAACATTCCCCCCTTAATACATTGTTCATACAAACATACATTTCCAGATAGAGAGTGCCCCCCTTAATGAGAACACCGCAAAGAGGGTCTTCACACGAGCATGTGCCTACATGGTCTCACATGGTTTTTCTAAGGTTGATGAAACCTAAGAGGGACAAGAACACTTTCCGACTTCACCTCGGTGGTTTTGGGATTACCATGAACCAGAGGATTTTACCTTGGTGGTTTTACAGGCGTAGCATGAACCCAAGAGGATGATACCTCTGTGGTGGTTTTACAGATTACCATGAACCTGGGCAAGTACCATGTGCTAATTTGGTGCTTTTTGTTCCCCACGATGCTCTTCAGTTAGGAGGTCCCACATAGGAAATTTCGTATCATCTGTACTTTATTGAACAACAAAACAACAACCAACACAAAACTGAAATAAACAAACCAAAATTGAGGAATTGGTCCTTAATACCTTATTCGCCACAATATCTGTCGGCGGCCTCATCGCTTGTGGCTTGCAAGAGGTCGTTGGATTTCCTCTAGCCTCCATTTCCTTCTTCCTCCTGCCATGTGTTAGTAACTTACTTCACAATACGAGAGGCAAAGACAAAAGTGATCTTATCAGTATCGGCAGTTTCTTTCATCTTTGTCAAAACGAATGCTCCAATCTGAGTGTATCCTGACAACATGCTCTTCATAGCAACAAAATCGGGCTTCAATTTCTCCAATTGCATTTGATGAAAGAGATCTAGAGGCTCATTAAGACACTTATGGACAACAACTCTTTCAGACATTATGTCAAACACTTTGCTTGTATACTGTAATTGCGCATATTTGGTATAAATGTTGACACGCGAAGCTGAAAACCTATTCATCTATGACAATGACCACTTTCCTTCTCTAACCTTGAACTGTACACAATGACATGACAAATAATTACTTTGCAAAGAAATAGATAGTGTTTTCACCGTCTCACGTCGCTGCTCCTACCAGATCGCTTCACCTTGATTGATTCACACAAGTCAAGAGCAATTTTCAAGCCACTGTTTGTAGCATGTTTGTATTCCTCCTCATCTATACATACCTCTTTTAGAAACCAACTGTTGTTCTAGGGTAAACCACTACTCAACATCCTCTCTTGAAGACTGCAGGCATTTGGCTTTGATTGAAACGTCATTGTAACTTTATAGACTAGTTTCTTCACTGCGAGGAAAGATAAAACAAAAAAATGGTTGTAATAAGATTTGTCTTACTCACACAGGTTCCGATCCTACCGTCCACGCTACCCTATTTGGATTTTTTTGTTTCATGCTCTTTCTTGCATTTCCTTCAATGCTGCAGAACTTCACGATGGATGGTTGTATAGGTTTCTCCTATGGCGGCTACATTGAAACCAACTCCTGCTGCCTCACTTCTGAATTGGTGGCCTCTCCAACACTGACTGCTACACGCCTTGGACCGATATTGGCTCTGATACCAATGATAATAGGAGCAGGAGATAGAGGAGATAGATACAAAATTATGTATTCTATTTAATGCGTGTGTATCTTTTAAGCACCCACGAATGGGAGAAATAAATAGGAATAGAAGACGGTTACAGAACAGTTAGAAGGAACTATCCATTTACAATGTAATTACGCTAATAAATAGAACTTGTAATATTCAACAATGAACTCGATTTTCTCGTGATCTGCACTTATGTTTGCTGTTACAAAACTTTACACTTCACCTACTTTGGAATGGGATGTCCTCATCAAGACAACATAACCTGTCCTTTGGGGCTTGTGTTCTTTTCTTTGAGGATGGTCATGAAATTGTAGACTATGTGATCTGTTACATTCTATAACACACATAGTTGCATATTTCATGTAATCTTTTAAAAATAAATCGATTCTGAACGAAATAATCTGATGTGATCTCCCCTAGCTTAGGTATACTTCACCAATGCTATCCATCATAACAAAGTTTTGAGTTGCCCATTTTTACACAAGTGTAAAATTGTCAACATTTCTAGTGATCCTGCGGGGAAAGCTGCTTGCTAGCTTATATATCAATGCCTTGCTCTTGTCTATTGGGCATGGAGTCTGAATCATATAACCAAAAATTTGCCTTTCCGAAAGTTCCAACCCTTCCAAAACAAACTAAAGCTGGGAAAGGATCTGATAAACCTTCCCTTCCTTCGTTGGTCTAAGAGAAAATTTTCTCTTTCTTTAACATAGCTATGAGTGGTTTAACCAATGCTACAAAATCTGGAACAAATCTTCTAACAAAGTTGATTTTTCCAAGAAAACTTTACAATGCCTTCTTATGCTGAGGTAATGATAGCTGTGATATAGCTTCGATTATGAAAGGATCAATTGCTAAACCTTGCTTAGAAACAATATGGCTGAGTAATTTACCTTGATGTATTGAAAAGATCGACTTCTTGGGATTCAAAGATATTCCAAACCCTGCATAGTTGGAAAGTCTGCCTTAAATGCATTATATGTTCTTTGAGAATCTTTTGAAAATATAGTCACATCATCTAAATAGACAAGGATGCATTTATTTAATAAGCTCTGAAAATCCATGTCCATTACACATTGAAATGTTGCACTGGCATTTGAAAGACCAAAAGGCATTCTTTTGTAAGCATAGGTACCCCACTTGGTGGTAAAAGCTGTTTTGTATCTATCTTCTTCTCAAACTAAAATATGATTATAGCCACTGTAACCATCTAGAAGAGATAGTCTATCTGAACCTGAGACTATTCTCAAAATCTGATCCATATTCGGAAGTGGGTAATGATCTTTTAATGAAGCTTTATTAAGATCTCTGAAATCTACACATAGTCTGATTTCACCATTCTTCTTCCTAATAGGAACAAGATTGGCTACCCAACTTGAATGCTTAACTGGAAAGATAATACCTGATTCAATCAACTTGGATAACTCTTTCCTCATCAGAGGTTCTATTTTTGGATTTACAAGCCTCTGTTTCTATCTTACAGCTTAGCATTTGGATGTAACTCGATAGTATGTTGTGCTAAACTGGGATCAAACCCTTTCAGGTCTTGGTATTTCCAAGAAAAGACATCCTTAAACTCTTTGCAAAGATTAATAAATGACTATTTTTCGGTTAAGGAACATACCTTTCCAAGAAGTAAATTTTTCCCTTCATCAATTGAAATCTCTTCATAGTTATCAGCATGCGTTGACAGCTTAGTTTTATCTTTTCTTAACTGATCATCAGTACTGAAGATGTCTTCCAAAGTGACAAGACCTGAGGCAATTTATTTTTCTTTAGTTGGACAATCTGATCACCGTATAAATGTTGTAACTTATCCTGATTTACTACAGAAAATTTAGCTTCCTGCTGCAAAAACCTGTAGATTTGATCATCACTTTCAAAAACCTGCCAATTTGATTCGTTATCAAGTATAGAAGGCCTAACAATTAGCTTAATATGAGGCTGAATTTTACTATTTTCCATCTATTCCAGCACTTCAAAACTAGCACCAACTGCTGCAAGTCTATCTGCATGCTTGTTTTCAGCTCTGGGAATAGACTAAATATTAATAGCTTCAAAATCTTCCATTAAGTCTGAAACCCTATGTCTGTAAGACTTCATTAGTGGATTCTTACAAACATTGAAGTTTTTTACTTGATTGATAACTAACTCAGAATCACCAAAGATTTGTAATGTGTTGATACCTCTCTTTCTGGCCCAAAGTAAGCCATGAATTAATGCTTTGTATTCAACTACATTACAAGTGCATGTAAATTGGAGACTCAAAGCTGAGAAATACCTTTCGTTTGTCAGGGAAGTGAGCATCAAACCTACTCCTGTCCTTTCTTGTTCTTAGCTCCATCAAA
Source organism: Taxus wallichiana var. yunnanensis (assembly GCA_018340775.1). Classification (NCBI taxonomy): domain Eukaryota; kingdom Viridiplantae; phylum Streptophyta; class Pinopsida; order Cupressales; family Taxaceae; genus Taxus; species Taxus wallichiana. Next base: position 1,038,712,851 of record CM031239.1, read on the forward strand.
TGAAACTTCCAAATCCTTCTACGCTAAATTTTATATTTTAGATAAAGTAAAGGAAGTGGTGTATTTTCTTCATGCATACAATACACACCAAAAATATGTTCTTCAACTTCCTTAAAAGGATCATGAGCATGTTCTTCAACTGTCTTTTCATCCATGAACATGTTAGAAACACCATCTAATGTTGAAATCTGAGCTACATCATCAAAATCATATTGCTCTAAAGTTGAGTAATTAGCTACTGCATTTGGAGAATGAGGCTCAATATGGAATCTAGCCAATGGTTCGAATTGATAGTAACCTTAGTTCCATAACGTGTAGTAAAAAATAAGGACTAGCAATCTAAAGAGAGATAACCTCCTATTTTTTTGTGAAATCTCTAGATAAGCACAAGGCAAAGTATGGAGGTAGATCCACAACAGTAACATCTTGCAGAATAGAAACATTTGGGCAAGCATGTAACATTACCTCCAAATTTTTATTATACCAACCGTATTAGTTACAGTTCCATCAAGCTGTAAGACACTCCTTTCTGTAGGCTCATACTGCAAGCCTAATTTTTCTGCAATCGCTTTTGGCATAACTGTGCTACTTGCACCACTGTCCACCATGCAATTATGAACTAAATGTTCTCCAATAATCAGTGATAAATAAAATGGTGGTGGTTTCTTGATGTCATGAGCATTCAGAACTTTCTGAACCATCCACTTAACTTCCTTAATACGGTCTTGCTCAAATGTTCCAAGGACCATGTTTGTTTTCTAAACTTCCTTTTCTATTGTATTTGAAGAAATCTGTAACTTAGCTAGTTCATGAGAAAGTAAATCTTGTTGTCTAGGAATACTTAGAGCATCCCACATTGAGATGTTAACATTATGCTTTTTCATTACATCAACAATGTTAAAAGAAGCAACTGTCTTAGAGACAGAATCAACTGTATTTTAGAGTAGGCCTTAGCAAAAACTAATTTTGCTTCAGGTGCCTTGGATATCTGAGGTATAAACCATCTTCTTGGATCAGGTTGTAGATGTCTTTGATGACTTTTATCAATTAGGAAACTTGCTGATTTTTGAGGAACAACAAGGTTGCTAGTTGACTTTGGACATGCAGATGTTGTCTTGTCAGTGACAGTAGGCAGGATAGGCCTATTTTGTTGCTTTTGATTTTCAACAACCCTCCCTTGAGCCCTAGTAGTGACAATGACAAAATCCTCCTCATTAAAACTAACTAAATTCTGTTTAGGTGCTTTCTGAACATGAGTTTCTTGTTGCCCACCCTCCATTTGAGGCATAAACAATGTTTCAGATTGAGGTTGTGCAACAAGATTCAGATTTAGAAAAGCATTTGGGCAAGTTGTAGCTGAATGAGGTTGATTACAAGGTTGACACCACTCCTTTGTAGCCATATTAACTGGAACTAAAGCATTAGAAGAACTAGGAGCCTTTGGGTCAAACTGCCTTTGCTGGTAAGGCTGCCTATAATTTTGATTCTATTGGTAGGGTTGCATGTTTTGTTGATTATGTTGGTAGGGTTGATAAGGAGTCTGGTAGGGTCTGCTAGGTAATGTAATTTTGTTCTCAATTGAAGTCAATTTATTTCTCATAGTCTATAAATCTTTGAATACATCATCTGATGGAGCTACAACAGTGGGCTCTATGATTGTAATAGGCTGAGGAATAGGTGCTAAATCTAGAAAAAGGCATTGATGGCCTTGGCACCAATTTTCCATCTTGAATAAGACTATTTTTAGCTCGGATAGCAATATCATAAGCTGTTGGGAGTGTATCTCCACCCATTGACTGAATCATAGTTGAGATATCACTGTTTAATGCTCTAAGATAATAAAGGAAAACATGATCACTTGAGGCTTGACACTTGCTAGAATTCTCTCCCAAGTTCTGGAAAAACGGATATTAAAACTGGACATAAATTCATTTGGAGCTCTTTTAATAGTGGACAATTATTCAATGAGAGACAAATGATCTAAATTATCCTGGAACTATTTCAACAATTTTTCACCTAAGTCATCCCAAGTTCTTATGCTGCCAATTTCTAGGTTTCTATACCATTGCAAGGCTTGCCCTTTAAAAGATGTAGCTAAAAGTCTTAGAGCTACGTCTTCATGAGTGATATTATGGACTGCACATAGGGCTGCAACATCTTTGATATGTTCAGTTGGTGTAACCTGATTTTCACCCGTGAATGATGGCAAACTTTTCATGGCAGCATTGGGAATATCATGATAAACTAGAATTACTAATGGGCTGCCATTAGTAAAGGGCACAAAATTCTTGGGTGGTTGAAGGGCCATTGGAAAAATTGGGATATTGATAGAAAAATTGACACGTGGTGAAGGAATATTAGGAGGAGGGTTACCAAAACCAGGTCTATTATAAGGCAAAGTATTACCAACTCTTCTCCTTCTAGCAGAATTCAAAGGTAAAGAAACAAAATCAGAAGGAATTCCTCTTACCGATGATCTTGTAGTCACTTTAGGCATGGAACATGTTGCAATACTAGTATGAAAGAAAAGCTTTATGAAGTCACCAAAATAACATAAAATCTTTAGAATAAATTAGCTGCAGTTTGCTCCCGAAAGTGAATTTTAATTTGTTGTAGATCTGCTTTATAGATTTGAAACTCGCATGTAGATATGATTCGTTGTCCCACCAGGTCATGCCAAAAACTGTTATCTCTCGAAAGTGCACCCTGTAGAGAGATGGCTGCAGGTTTTCTAAGCTTGCACAAATGATCTCTCTTTCGTAGATACAATGAAACACACACGAGAGTGTCATGGGTATACCTATTTCGAGGTGAGTCTTTGGTATCAAGGCCGGTTCCTTATTGGTGTATCCTAAACTACTTTTTGGGAGTTTGAGAGTAAAAGATGAATGTAAAAATGATTAAAACTAAGGTGATACACCAAATTTGTGTGAGGGATTTGACTGAGTATATGCACAACTGATCTGTGAAGGATTCTTGATGCACAAACCAATAGTTTTTTTGTAGAATATCTAAGGGCAAAACACTTGATTATACTGAGGGAGGATCACAACAGTACTAATAAGTTAACATGCACATTAAAAAACTAAGCAGAAAGGACTAAAATTTGCAGCAGGGTAAGGTGGTTGATAAGGGAATTTGCATTCACAAGATTAATGTAACATACACAAGACTGCAAAATAACTTGGGAAGGCAGAAAATACTTCACACTCAGAGGGAAAAGCTGACAAAATTTGCTTGAAGACTCTATATCCAAAAGTCCTCCAGGAAGAATCCCCTGTGCTTTGCAAAGGCACACAATATATAGCAAAATAAATTTTCCCACCCTTCCTAAAAATAGACTAAGGCTTGTACTCGCCCATGCATCCTAATTTTATCCTTTATTTAATAATAAATAAAGGGATAAAATAATACAAACTAGAGCATGCGATTAAAAATAGGCATTAATGGCCTTAAATACAATATAGTCAAATTGAAGTTGATTGTTCTATTTTTAAGAAAAGAATGGGTGAATAATTTGCTAATAATAAAATTGCTTGCTAGGCAAGTCTCCTCCATGAGCATGCAAATTTGTCTTCTTGTGAAGCATGCAAAAATACAACTCTCTATTTGTGAGCAAATAATTACAATACTTGCAATATTTGCAAAATTAATATATCCACTGTGGGGACCACTAGGAGCACATGTGTAATCATAATCAACTCTTATTTTCTAGAAAAATAAGGTAATAAGCCTTCAAAAGGTTTCTTGCATCTGATGTTGACCTCTGCTCTATTCTTGTGATCACATGAAAAATGCACTCCAATTCATGTACAATCTATCACCATCCATGGGGGCCACTTGTGGTTGTGAACTCTTGTCTTCATTGGGTTGGCCACCTTTGATAACATACATGGCTCTTATAATATTCGACTACTTTTGACTATTGTTTCTTTGCCGGATTTTGTATTTGAGAGGACCCAATGATTATACCTAAAAGACTCACCTTTTCGGTGATCATGCCGGCATGTATGGTCGGATTTGCATTTTATTCAAGTTGGACTATGATTTTAGACTTATAAAAGTCATGGCCATGATTATTTGTTTGGTGACGTGGACTGACACCTTCCACGGTGACTCACCCCTCCATGCATTTTGTCGGTGGCAATTTGACCTGTGTTGAGTTTGCTTTGATATTGATGATGGAAACTGGGCCGTTGATCTCTATACCTGTGAATTCGATGCCATCGATCTCTTACCCATGATTAGGGTTAGGATTTGCATTTAAAACGGTTGGTGGGGACTAACTGTGGTTGGTTGCTTTGAATTCGGTGAATGATCATCGACCATTGATCTTCGTACCTGGTTGTGTCTTGATCGTCGATGATTGATCATTGGTTAGGGTTTGTTGACTCCACTCTCGAGCTGGTTGTAGTTAAGTTGATTCGAGCCATTTACAACCATTACATTTGATCTTTTAGCTCTTGGCGAAGCCCTGGAAATTTTTTTTGGCCGCCATGTTTGATCACTTCGAGCTCGGCTCTATTTGGCTTATGGCCTTCAAAATCTCAGTGTGATATCTCACTATCTGTCTTGCATCGATGAGCTGGATTTTCTAATGAAAAGGTTTCATGCCTTCTGCGGGGTTCTTTATGATTTCTTTGTGTGCACCATTTTGATCCTTTGACGTTGCATGGTTGTGAGGGTTTTGATCTTGACCGATGCGGAGTTATATTTTCACAATGGCCACCATTTTCCTTCATGAAGCTCGAGACTTTTCTGAGCTCTGTTGCATTTTCTTTCTTGTTCTTACTGTTTGAGCTCTCCAAGAGAGGTGATTTTGGATGCTACCGCCATTATTGAAATGTCTTTGGAGCTTGGCTTTTGTCATTCTTTGGTCACCTCTCCTATTATGGTTCGTAGCACCATTCACGTAAGGTAAGGACTCGGTATCTCTGTTTGTCTTTGGCCACCAAAGCTTTGCATTTGATTCTCGGTGCTTTTCTGAGTTCCTTGATGATTTTGAGTTGAAACCCGTGTTGCGTTGCTCTTTTCTACTGAAACTTGATGATTTCTTAGGGTTGTTTGTATGGTCTCTAGAGAATATATTTCCTAGTCATTTCTCTGTATTTCAAAGCAACTAAGGCTTTTCCACTTGAATACCTGTATCAATTTTATGAGTTGAACACAAAAACTCAATAATATTTCAAAGCAACTAAGGCTTTCATAGCCATTAGCTTGGATTCTGTGTGATTTCATGGCTCGGTCTTGGTTGACTTTGTTCTGAACCTAAATGCATTCTCTGAATGGCCTCTGATTTACTTTCGATCTCTTTTATAACAACCCGAAATGGGTATTAATCATTTGATTGAAAAGTATCAGATTTTCAAGGAATTTTAACCTAGGTAGTTGTATTTTCTGATTTGTGCATATTCTTCCTTTCATTCCAGATCTGAATGTTTTTTCAATTTGGGTATTCTTATCTCGCTGTAGAGGGTTGTATATTTGCCTCATTTTACTGTATCGGCCATTAAGTAATTTTCTTCTACATCTTTTGGCCTTCTGAGTCTTTGAGAATCTGTAGCTCCTTTACGAGTTTTCTGAGTGGGAGGATTGTGGATGTTTTCCGTCATTTTATAGACTTCAAGCTTGGAACTATATTATCCTTTGACCCATGTGAGTCTCTGCAAATGTGAACACTTTGTTTTTGAGGTTCTTTTCTCGCCTTGAGTTCTTGTAACCCTACTTTTAAGGTAAATCTCTGATTCCATCAATTTCATGATAGCTTAGAGTTAAATATTTTGTGTTTGACTTTACTTCTGAAAGATCTCTGGGTAGATGTAGACTTTAGTTTCATCCCTCCTCTGATAGTTTTGTTTCATTATGAACGCCATTGTTGAAATCTGAAACTCAGCCACTATGTGTATCAGTTTGCTTCTCTGCAAAATAGGTTTTGTATATTATTTCAGGTCTATTATGAAATTCTTGGCTTTATTTTTGTATTCTGGAAAATCAATTCTGTTGTAATTCATTGTTCAGGATCAACTTGATCCTTTGAGAATTATGTAGCACTCCTTTGAGCATACTACTTTAATCCTTTTCCAATCTGAGATCACTTGAAAACTGAAATTCCTTCTAAGATGAGTGTTTGAATGAAATTGGTTTCTCATTATTGTTGGAATCTTTCATCTCAAAATAATAGTTGTAATCCATTAATCATTTTGAGAGTAGAAATGAACTTTTTATCTTAATTTAATAGCCCCATTTTAACTCCAATGATAACTTTGTTGAAAAGTTGTATGTTTATAGTGATGTACTCTTTCTTTTGTGAATGAAATCCACTTTGCATTTATAAATTCGAGAACAATATCATTTCATTATGAGATTTAGAGCATCTCGAAATTGATCTCTTTCATACTTTTGAAATTGTAGCTCCATTTTTTTCTCGTGATTCTTTTCCTTGCATAAATAGTTGTACTTCTTTGATATGGCAACATATCGTAATTCATACTTCCTTTATTTGAAAATGGAATTCATAGAAAGGATGTACTTTATAGAATTACTTCAAATTTCGTGTTATTCGAGTTGTTAATTTATAGTGAATCCTTTTACGCATTATATATTGTATTTTATTTCATTATAGCTCGATATATGTACGCTGAAAATTTTGAAATGTTGATTTTATAAGGCGAAGCCCTGTCAAAATTTTCCCAGAATCTTCTCTCTCATCCTATTTCAGTTGTAATCTTTTTTGCTTTTAGCTTCAGCTTCTTGAAATCTGATTCTCCCTCTTCTTTGCAAACTAAAAAATGTACTTCTATCTTCCATTCTCTCTTCTGAGCTCTAACCTCTTCCATTTGCAGAATGTTTGCTAAACTTTGAGTTGCACTCTTCCTTCTTCTTAGCATGTACTTATGACTTATTTATTTCTTTCTTTGGCTACAACCTGTACCTACACACTTAGGAAAATAGTTAGGAAATATTTAGGCTTTTTGGCCTCTCTTATGTCCATGTTTTCTTCTTTCTTTTACTTTCTTCTTTCTGAGTGAATAAAACATACATGCAGTTTGTCCTTCAAGTAGAATACATCTCCTGCTTAGGGGAAGATTCATATGCACGAAGTAGGATAGTGTAGGAATATGGATTAACCCTGAGCTCTTTATTGATGATTTCCTTATTTTTGCTTTTCAGGTACCATGCCTTGAGGATGAAAGGAGCTGGCAAGGAGATGCTCTACACAATGAAGAATATACAAGGCAATGATGGGTTCACCCTCATACTCCTTTGCTTTCTCTTTCATGCATGTGTATCTTTCTTTTTAGTAGTTGTACTTTACTTTTCAGTTACATCCCATGGCTTGTGTGGGAAACATTTGACTCTCCTTGTGAATAAAGCATTGAATTCTGTAAATGAGTTGTATATCTCTTTCTGCATTTCTGCTTTCTGTATGGATTGTATAATGAACTAAACAACTCAGTAACATAATTGAATGTCTTAATCATGAAGGAAAGAACATTGAATAGAACTTGTAACATTTAGTAATGAACTCTGATTTTCTTGTGATTTGCACTTATGTTTGTTGTTCCAAAACTTTACACTTCACCTACTCTACAATTGGATGTCCTCATCAAGACAACATAATTGTCCTTTGGGGCTTGTGTTCTTTTGCTGAGGATGGTCATGAAATTACAGACTATGTGATATGTTACGTTTTAACAACACACACATAGTTACAGATTTCATGTAATCTTTTAAAAATAAATCAGAAAGAATGTGAAATAATCGATGTGATCTCCCTAGCTTAGGTATACTTCACCAATGCTATCCATCATAACAAAGTTTCGAGTTGCCCATTTTTGCACAAGTCCAAATATTGTCAATAGTTGGACCTTGGAAATCATTGCAATGATTTTATGATGGACACGTGGGCTGGCCCCTTCTGCATGATAAGTCAACCCTTGGATATTTGTCGGTGGCATTTTAACTCAACCCAAGCTAGGGTTTCCTATCCACTCGCCACGTATATGCATTTTTAAACTCTGGTCGGGTTTGGTCTTTTATCGACACCGCCGATCTCTCATCTCTGTTGACTGCTGGCTGTTGATCTTTGACTCCTTTGGCGGACTTTCGGACCTTTTTGAATTTTTTAGGCCTGTTTGTTTTAAGTCTCAAAACTTTGAGAAATCTCACCGCTCCGTGATCTTGTGGAACCGATTTTTGAATTTTCTCCCCGCGGCTTTGACTTTCTCCTCTTGTGCTCGAGCTTGCGGGCTCAGGGATGAAAGTTTTACAATTTGAAATTTTTGAACTTTGACTAAATCGACCGCCATTCCATTTGGATGACTTTTGCATCGATTTTGGTGGTCTATTTGTGATCGTCGATCTCTGTACCTGTTGATTTTCGATCATTGATCTATGAAGCATGATTTTAGGGTTTCTGACATGTGATACGTGCATACTTTCATAACTTGGGTTGAGTTAAACTAACCCACTGAGTTAGACGGTAAAAGCTCCAAACCCTAGTCATTTTTGCATTCTCACTTGAGCTCCATTCGAGCTAAGGAAACTCTGTGGAAATTTTGTGGCTGCCATTTTCAAAAACTGAAGCTTCATTACTTGGCGCCTGTGATAGCACTTCATGAAACTTGGGTCTGCCATCATAAGGGGACTCTGGATGTTCTATTCTGATGGTCCATCTTGTATTTGATGCCATGGATGCGATATTTCAAACTCCGCACTGTGTTTCCTCATATCTGAGAGCCCATTAATGGGCTTTGCACTGAAGCTTTGACACAACTAGTGACAAGGGTTTGGGCTTAAACTCCTAGGTAGTGTATTTTCTTGTGAATCTTTTGTTGGTTTTATGACCATGAATTGGTATTTCGTGTTATTTTCTAAATCTGGAAACTTTGTGTACTCTGTATCAATGAAATTTGATCATTTTACTTGGTCTATGATTTTCTTGAGAAACTCACGGAGAGTTCATTCCTTCGAGAGGAAAAACCTTCAACACCTATTGGAAGGTGGCCATACATTCTCGACTAGTTCTATGATCTTGGCTCATGTCTGTGGAGTCGTTTTCCTTTTGATTTCGGGTAAGTGATCGGAATACCTAGATCTACTAATACCCATTAATGGACTTGTCATTTTCGACTTGGGCATGTGTTTGTCTCGATTCATAGTTTGTTCTTGGTCAATCCTTGAGCCTTTTGTAAAACCCTGGATATTCTTGATTATTCTTTGCATTCCATCTATTGATGTGTTGATATCGGAAGCATTTGCTTGAGTTGAGTTCATGAAGACCTATAGCTTAATCTGATCTTTGCTTGTATGACTGCTATATGATGATCATTCATGTACCTTGTGCTTTCATAGCTGACATTGAAATGCTCCTTTCTGAGAGCTCTTTTCTAGGTTCAAACAACTTGTTCATTTACATTTCTGAACATAACAACATTAGTATGTTGACTGTTCTTGCTGAAATAATCAGAAAATCGCCTTTCTGAAAGTTGTATGAAATTAAAAATTTACTTTTATTTGAGAACCTGAAAGAGCATATTTTTTTGGAATTTTTGTTCACAAATTCCTGCATGTTGAACATTTGAGTTTTGTCGAAATGTTGTAGTTCCATTTCTTTTCTGCATTGTATATTGTATTTCTTTTATTACAACTCTGATATGAATGCTGAAAAAGTCGTAAATGTCCATTTTACATGGCAAAGCCCTATCAAAATTTTCCCAGAATTCTCTTTTCATTCTGTTTTAGCAAGTAATTTGTATCTCCCTTGAGTTAACTTCAGCCTCTAAATTCTGATTCTTCTGCTTCACCTTTGTTATACTTTTCCATGCATGAATTTATGAAGTTGGAAGTATAAAGAGTTAAACTAACCCCTGAGCTCAGTATTGATGATCGTTTGCTTCTCCTCTCTCAATGTACCAGTGATGCGATTGCGAGTGGATAGCTGGAACAATGGTTCAGAAAGAGAAGAACACTCCCTCAAGGAAATGACGGGTTTCTTTTACCTCTTTACATTTTTAGCTTCATAAATATATGCATTGTTTTTTCCTTTCAGTTATTTCTCATGGCTTGTGTGAGAAAAATATGTACTATTATTCCTCATGAATAAATGAAAATATTTTCGTGTTATGAGATGTATGTCCTTCCTTTCTGTACTTTCTTTCATTTGTATGGATAATGAATGAACTTATACAACTCAAAACACTTAAATAATTCACTTAATCATAGAAATAAATAAAAAATCAAGTGTACCTTATTGTCACTCATTGAAAATGCAAACTACTTGTAAAAAGTGCAAACTGTCCTCAAAACTGCCACCTATCTGCAGCTTCAGAACATCATGTCTGATACATGCTGCCCTTCCTACCTTCCTCAGGGCCTTGCAATGGTTGTTTACAGTTGTTGCATAGTTCTGACGAGGGTTTCAAATGGAATGGTTGCATCTATGAGGCATGGCGTTCTTAAACTATACTCAAGTTGTAGTTTTGATTCCAAATGACTTCAAGACTATCTATAACCAAAAATTAAAAGCGTATCTAAATCAAAGGTGGTTGTCTCAAACATAACTTGGACTCAGAATCGACCAATTTGAGAAAATTTAAAAGTTTCGAGTTGACCTTTTCACACTAGGTTTAAAAATTATCAACGATTACATCTAAAAAAGGAAACCTACTCAAGATTTTCTTAATTAATGGGAAATAAGTTATTGATGCTTAAAGGTAATTTCTGATTCATATTTTAATGGGAGTCTCTCAAAACCGATAAACTCTACAAAGTTACATACAAGAGGACTTGGAAAATGGAAGTGTCTATCAAATGTGTTAAGGTACCTAAAGGTTTATTTCTAGTGGCTTTCCCCATGAATATTAAAAATAAATTGGATTTTATAAAGGTCTCGATTCCTTAAAAATGTTTAAATCTTCATGTAACATTGATCCCCTACCATATCTTCAACTCCATCATCATCACTTTTCGGTATGGGTTTGTTTTCCTCTACTTCCTAGATAATATTAATAAGAATCATCATTGAAGAAAATTGGTTTGTCAATCGATGAGTATGATATACTAACTAAAAACTTGTGTATATTGAACTATACTAAGATTTGTGTTAATTTGGTTATATAAAAGTCACCGCCAAATCTATATATACTTGATGTAGGTGGTAGGGAATGGGAAGAACCCTCAAACAATGAGAGCATTCTCTTAAGATTTTAGAGTTTTCATGAATATGGGCATATTGTGAGGGTGTGACCGAACAATAGTCTTTATAATACCGAACAATAGTCTTTATAGTCAAGTCCTAATCAAAATAATGATGAAAAGGCTCTTTTGGAATTAATCAAAGATAAACACATAAAATGTTTGTCAATTTTAAAAGAGAATAATCTTAGAATGAAAATACAAGGAAAGAGATGTAAAACAATAGGTTTCTTTAGTCAATATCTTTTTGTTCTTGTGGTAATATAGGGTGAAACATCACATCAAACATCTAGAGTATTTTTAAAAAGAACATCTTGCAAGCAACATCCAAAGCTCTTAATGATGATACTTTGATAGTTAAAATGATATCCCCTTCACACTTATCTTCAAATATATGTTTTCCCAAATGAATACAATAAGTATGAAAGGATTAAAAAATAGTTTGTTCCTATGGATCTAAGTGGTAAATGCATCAAGATGGCTCTTGCATTTATCGTAAGATAACCACAACTCTTACACTAATTTTTACCAACTTGGAAAGACTAAAAGCTCTCAGTAAATTCCTTAATAGGAACACACATGTAGTTCTAATCCTTCCAACCCCAATATTACTATTGATATTTTCTCAAAATCACCTGCAAGTCAAAAGCAGATGGTGTCACCGCCACACACCCTATGACTATTATACATCAATGATATTCAAATAAAGTTAATTGTATTATACTTCTTGCAAGAAGTTCGTTGTGACACATAGCTTGGGATTGACACACTACATTAATGAATTATGAGAATAAATTGTGGTTAGACTATAAGAAAACAAAAAATATGTCAAGGGAAAATACTTATTTTAACTAATAAGAAAATCAAGATATGACTATCAATTAATGACAAAAGAGAAAAAAAAACATTTCTAAAAATAAAAATAAAATATATTTTTGAAAACAATTAACTTATTCATAGCAAATAATACTTGAAAAAATACCATTGCTCACGGAGACTACAATTAATTGTAAAAATAAATAAGGCCATGAGATGGAAAATCTCGTCGAAGATGTTCACAAAGAAGCAAGAAAAAAAATAGAAAGTAGTAGCAGCGAAGAGTGATATGTGTGACGACTCTGCCAAAATTCATTACATCTAGAATAAGTCCACATTGATATCCTAGGGATTTGTTAGGCAGGGGTAGTAGCAATGAGACATTTTCTTTTTCTTTTAGTTTATTTTGGATACAACCTTTGATTAAGCAAATTTGTGGTAAGATATTATGAAAATACTTATTAAAATTTATTCTAAATGTGGTTTTATTGAAGATGCCCGCCATGTATTTGACAAAATGTCTTAGAGAAATATTGCTTCATGGAATACTATAATCTGAGGATTTGCACATCATGGATGCTGTTGAGATGCTTTGTGCGCTTTTCATGAGTTTTATGCTACATATTTGGTTCCTAATCAGATTACCTTGGTTACGATTTTGAATGTGTGTGCGAGTTTGGTTGATATTGAACATGGTAAACAGGTTCATGGTTACGTCTTGAGAGATGAAACATAGTTTGAATTCCTTTATCAGGAATGGCTTCATTGACATGAATGTGAAGTGCAGGGATATTATGAGTGCATGTAATGTGTTCGAGAAAATGGTTTAAAAAATTAGGTTTCATGGAATCCTATGATTTCTAGGTGTGCTCGAAATGGGCAAGATGAAGATGTTTTACAACTCTTTTGCAAAATGCAAGAGACATCCCATTTCACCTTTCCTAGCGATTTCCGCATGTGTGTTAGTTTAGAGGATTTGGAGCATGGGAAATGTGTTTATGCACATTTGATAGAAGGCGAGTTTGAAATAAATGTCTATGTGGGAAGTAGTATTGTTGATATGTATGCAAAGTGTGGGGTTATGGAAGATGCCCATAAGGCTTTTGAAAACGTTGCTGAAATAAATCTAGTTTCATGGACTGTAATGATCATATGATATTCTTTAAATAGCCTTGGTAATGAGGAACCAAACCTATTCTACAGAATATAATTAAAGGGGGTAAAAACTAAATGTCTTATATTCATTGGTGTCTTGGGGTCATGCGGGAGCATATGATCTATGCAACATGGCAAGAAGGTTCATGTTCATGTTATTGAGAATGGATTTGGATCAAATTTGTTTGTGGGAAATTCATTGGTGGATATGCATGTTAAATGTGGAAATATTGAGGATGCAAGAAGAGCATTTGAAAAATGCCTAATCATGATGAAATCTCTTGGAATAATATGCTTTTAGGCTATGCCTAGACTAAGCATGCAAATGAGGCATTTATGCTCTTCTCCCTAATGCAACTAGTTAGGGTGAAGTTGGAACAAGTCACTTTTTCTAGTGTCCTTATTGCATGCTCTTATATATTAGGTCTCAAAAAGGGAAAACAAATTCATGGAAAAATCATTGTTTTTGTATTTCAGTCACATACATGTGTAGGAAATCATCTTATTACTATGTATAACAAATGTAACAACAAAAATGATGCAAGCTTTGTGTTGAGCGTAGAATGGTTAGGAATAATGTAGCCACATGGAATTCAATGATTGCATGTTATCTAGATAGTACATGTGGTAATGAGGCCATTAAACTCTATTTCGAAACACAATTGACATGCATGAAGCTAGACCAATTTACTCTGATTACTATTCTTGGTTCATGTTGAATTAACAACCATAGAAAATGACACTAAGGTCCATGCTCATGTAATCAAATATAAAATGGGTGTTATATATGTATTTGGGGAATGTAATTGTTGAAATGTATGGGAAGTGTGGTAAAATTGGTGATGCACCGAAGTATTTGACAACATGCCCGATCATGAAGTAGTATCTTGAACTACTGATGATTGCGACATGTGCTCAACATGATTACAATATCGAATCATACCGGGCATGAAGTATTATTCTGCATGGTTGACCTTCTTATCCGAGTTGGACGTCTTGAGGAATATAAGGATTGTATTAAGATAATTCAATTTGACCTAATGCTTTCGTGTGGTGCACTCTTCTTAGTGCCTACATTGTCCATGGCGCTTTGGAGATAGGAGAACATGAAAAACAATGTGTACTTGATCTAAAACCACAAGATGTTGAAGCACATGTCCTAATTTCATATATATATGATAAAGCTAGAAGATGGGATGATGTAGCATTTATTAGATGGTTAATGAAAAATAGGGGAGTAAAAAAGGAACTAGGATGCAATTGGATTGAAGTGAAGGAATGAGGTGCATGTATTTGTTTAAATAGATGGGTGACATCCATGAAGAGGTTGGAACTACTCAAGCACTTGAAAGATGCATATGTGTGCAAGGCACAACATTTGTGCTACACAAAGGGGACTAGCAACAAAAGAAACATGTTCTATGTCAGCACAATAAGGAAAAGGCCATTCCTTTTCACCTAGTTAGTGGACCCCTTGGATGCCAATTGGAATTGTCAAGAATCCCAGAACCTACTGCAATTGTGTCACTACTACCAGCTTCATTTCCAAAATTGACTTTTGGTGGAGCAGTATCTACAATTTTGATATCATGCAACTTGGAAGTCATAGCCTGAATGTGGCGGAAAAAATTGTCAATATAATTATGGGTGATGTCATAGGTTGTACCTGAATTTTAATTAACACATTTGAGAATTAGTTTCACAAACTCCATTGAAAACATACATAGCTAATACAAACCTTGATTTTTAATTTCAATCAAAGTAAATAGTAATGTTTTTCCCAACTTTTGTCCAAAGAATAACTTTCTATATCGTTGCTTGTACGCAAACTGTCTAAACCCAAATTAGATGGCAAAATCCCATCCATGTTACCAAATTCGCCAATTTTTAATGTCCTTGGTGATATCACTTAGGAAGTGGTCCCATGGGAGGGGGCTCCTAAATTTTCTTAGCTGGTGTGGAGAGTAATTTTAGGAATATTTATAGTAAAATCGGTCTCATGGTATAAAAGGTTTTTTGAGAGTATGTTGTAATTTTTTAATGAAGATATTTAAAAATGTTATATTTTAATTTGCAATAAAATTCTAAAACAAATTTGCTCATTTATAAATTGACATTTGGCATAATACATTCCTACAAAATAGAAGTGCGTGGGGGAACTTTTAGCCCCCTTTTTACAATCCCTTTAAACTCTGCTCCTAAAAAATGGTGCTCCTTGTTTTTAGGAAAAGATTCTAAAATTTCTTGTTTCCCTGAATTTAAAAGGGACCACTCAGAATAAAAATAAAAGCAACAAGTACCCCTTCATGGGGTCCCACGACTTATAGGGTGAAGAATTCGAATAATAATGAACTAGATTTGTTTTTGTTGTGAGCATACCTGAAGAATTGTTGTACGAGGAAAAGTGAAGAGAATTGAATAACGAACTTTTAGACCGCATTGTATTCAAGGGAAATAATTTTAATGGTTGCTTTGTTTGGGATTTTTCTTTACGAACCAACAGAATAAGAATAAAACCCACGGGGTTGAAGCAAAAAAAAACACCAGGACAAGGGTGTATCACCTGTGATCGAAATCTGCATGAGCCACCATCAAACTGTAATACCAACACACGTGATGACGACAAGAGGAGGCCTAATCTCGAACCTAAAATTTGAACTATGTAAAGAGGAAAGTGGTGAGAAAATGCCACAAGACATAAACGTAATAGATCCAGGTTATGTAATGTTGGGTTTGACTACACCATTTGTGAATGAAAATTGGCCACACATTTCTTGCACATACATCTAGATCAAATAAAAGGGAAGATATTTGACAGTTATCCATCAAAATAGGGAAGAGATTTGATGGTTAACCCACCAAGATTAACCTAATTTTCAGATATTTTATATAAAGTAATGTTTACGCTAATTGAGTAGAAACTTAGAAATGGTGATTGGTTTTTCCTATTTGTTAAATTATACATGTTTATTGCATTGGTAAATCCAACTATATTATAAATTGTCATTAAGTTGTCACTTTAATTAACATTGATGATATGAATTGAACCCGTGTAAATAACCAGGGGCATAATTTGCAAAATATAAACAACCTCTTGTCGGAGCCTTAGCATGACCTTTGAATCCATCCTTGACAACGTTGTTGTTTTCAGACTAGTTTCTAAAAGTTTTGTCATCGATCTTTTACTATTTGAAATCTTTTCCCTAATAGTTGTTGAACACCAACAAGCATGTGATGATTTCTCATTTCACACCATCGTGGAGGCACAAAGAAGATCCACGACTATGCAAAAAGATGCAATGTGGTCAAAGAGGGTTGCACTGAGAGAGGAGGACTTCTCCAACAAGAAAGTAGGAATACATGTGCGCATCGGGTAATGTCTGATGCCATAACCACAACAGAGAAGCCTTGGATGCAAACGGATGACATCTGCTCTGACATGCAAAAATCAACACAATATAAATCACTCAGAATGTTATATACCAGTTTCAAAAACAAAACTCTTGGATTAAATCACCATACCTACAGTGAGAGTGGAGAGGAAAATAATGAGTAGGACTGCATTGAACTCCATCTCCTACATGAAAAAGAAAAAGCAATCGAATTTTAATCTCTGCAAGAAAAAGACTCATTTACCACACTTGAATCCTCAGACAATACTAAGATTAGTGTGAATTCTATTGCAAATCCGAAGGCCTCCTCTTTCTCCCAAGGATGTGTTGCTAAAACAACATACCGATTGGAAAGTAGTGTAAGGAAGTGTTTGTGTATTTGAAGAGATTTACAACAACATATCTAAAACAAAGACAAAGCTTTATGAGGAAGAAAATCAAAATAATGCAATAGGTCCAAAAGACCCCAAAATTCGAGCTAAAGTTACTCATCGAAGATTAATTAGGCCATTTCCTATGTATGTGTGTTCATATTGTACTTGGTCCTACACAAGACTAATAATGCTTTTACAGTTATGAAATTAGTTTCTCTCATAAGCTATCTGACAATAGAATCTCGCGTGATGCTCTGCACTAATTACCATTTGTTTTGCAATTAAATAGCCATGATTCCCACTACGCACCGCATCTAACAATAATCAATAAATATAGTCCCAAGCAAATAGGAGTCGATTTATTCAAATGCCTCCACAATAGAAAATGAAGCAAAAATTAAACTTCATCCATAAGTTAAGTCTCTATCAAAGCATAAAGAGCGTATTAAATGATGGAGGATAACATATTAAATGCTTGCAAGCCAGTTGTAAATAGTACACTATTATCATGATTCAAATTTAATGCATATTTATTTCAAATTTAACGAAGAATCGAAATATTTTTGTTTAAACTATAGATACTAAAGGGCAAGGATCAAATTTGAAGGGTTGGTCTAAATTTTAATGTGAAGGGTATATATTTTATCAACCCTTCCACTGATGAAAAGTTATATAAATATTTACACTTCACATAACAATAACAAATTAATTATAGCCTTCAAAAAAATAGCAATGTACAAAATATTATATGGGTTGTAGGTCAATAGTGAATACATGATGACATAAAAAGTGTTGCTGGCCATCCTCCACGATACAAATTCTATGAAATACGCGATCTATTTTAATTTGGTGAACAAAACCACTCAACCATTGACAACTAAGCCAAAGAATATTGTGCTCCTAACCCATGGAAGTTTCAAATTCAAGCACACACAAAATTTGATGTATCTAACCATTGACTATATATTTTGTGCTCCTAACCCATGCAAGTTTTAGATTCAAACACAAACAAAAAATAGAATGTCATATCTAATAAGTGCCATGATATAATTATTATCACTTTTTTAAATTATATATATATTATAATTTCTTAGATTTTACTTATCTAAAAATGATTGTTCTATGTTTACTTCTATATTATTCTCAGAAATTGTTTTTTATATCTTATTTTAGGAACTTTTTTTTCTTTTGTTTTATTTAAGTTGTATAATTTAAAATTTTCAATTATAATGTTTTACTTAAATTATAATTGTTCAATTTTATGTATTTTTATTTACAATTTCATAAATTATATTTAATCAACATTTATATATTTATTAACATAATAAACAATAAGTTCAATGATAGGAAATGTAATATCCAAAGTCAAATATGTTTAAGGCATGGCTTTGAATCCATTTTTATAAAATGAAAAATAAAAACTTCGTTTGCATTGAAAATACCACCGCACCCATGCAAATCAAACTTGGTTGACATTTATTAAAAAGAAAATCAAACTCTTTGTAAAATCATCGATTTATAAGAAAAATATTATTATGAAATATTTTTTAACACTCTTAGGAGGTGTCTCCTTTGAAGAGAGCCTCGCTGAAAACGTCAAATTTGGGTAGGTTCTTTTCCGCAACGCAATTCAATGACAACTGTTTCGGCATAAATGTTTTTTATTTTCATCGGTGTAACTTGCACCTCATGTGCAATTGCTAGTTGTAATATAGTAATGAGCTTTTTCCTAAGCCATGGCGCATGCCATGGGCAAAATGATTATTGACTATAATTAAAGTGTAAAAAATGTGGATTTATGATTTAATGAGGGCACTTATTCAGACTAGGAGCATGGAGGTTCATTTGAAGGGAATCTGGGAGGAGAAAGACAATTCATTGATAAATTGGATCCTACATTATCATGTTATGCAGGTAATGAGTTTGAATCAAGTAATGGAAAATAATTACATTATTTTTATAAAAGAAAAAATGAAAGGATAGATATTGTACAAAATGACGATGTCAAATTGAAGGATAGATGTACAAAATGAAGATGTCCATGAGACTTCCAATAAGATAAATGTTTGATGAAAACTGAGACTGAACTGGAGTCATGAAATCTCTTTCATCAAATGTAGCTGACACGTGTGGAACCCGACGACGTCACAATGGTGAGCATACTTTGGGCAGTAGACCGTGAGATAGGTTAGCGATATTGGTGGAGTCCATTTTTCAATTTTCAGTGCCGTCCAGTTGAGGCCAATTCTACAAAATGTGGCGAGAGAGTAATTCTTAGACTCATGCAGAGAGCCGAGATAATTACTTTTGTGTGTAATCGGTGGAAACTATGGGCGAATTGAGTCGCAAGGGGTCTGTGTGTTACGTTTTCTGCAGAAGGCAATGAGCCGAAGCAGATTAAATATTCATGCCGATAACACGTATGAGAGATACAGATCATTCAGTTCAAATCCCTCAACATTTCCATGTTGGGTGCAGACAGAGTTTGGTCTGCAAATAAAACAAAAGAAAGCACACAAACTTCTATGCATCGAAACACAGAACCAAGGAATGATAAATTGTATGACATCATCAATTTCTTGAAAGTCTATAATAAATTCCCCAAGTTATAGACCAATCAAATTAAAGATAAATGATTTTTGGCATTTATATTGTTTACATAATGAACAACTTTATTAATGTCGAGCATATATTTATTTATAAAAATAACAATGATTTATTGACTTAAAATTTAAATAGTAATGACTAATTATCCCAATCATGTGTAATTTTTCATTGTTTGTGAAAGTGGGCAGACATTATGGTTGCTCTTGTATTAATATGCTTGGTTTCATTGACATTCTTCTCTTATTTTTATTTTTCCATTTCTTTTTATTTCTTTTAAAAATTTTATATATAAATATAAAATTGATTATGGCAAAAATTAAGCGATACGGAAAATAATGAAAGGCATGTAAACAACATAGAAATCTATACTTTTATTCTGCCAAAGCCAAGCTGGGAAAGTGGAAGGCGAAAACAGGACCAAGGATTTCAAGTTTTACTCCAAATTACCAGTGTCTCCCAAAGACAAAGACACAACACCAACACCAACACCACACTAGCGGTGACAAGAAAATGCAAAGAGACAATGAAGAAGCCCTTAGCGTTAATGGTATTGCAAGTAGAGAGGAAAACCAATTCAAGTGCTTAAGGTTACGAAGGTGGAGCAAAGACCTCTTTACTTGAATGATTTTAAATTTGGATATTTACGGGAAAATTGTAAAGAGGAGAATGACATAAAAAGCGAGCAACGGGTGGTGAAGAAACAACATTGCAGCCATACTCATCCTCCAAGTTATAAGGCACTGGATAATTGGATGAATCTTGACAAAAGTAAGCTCTATTATAGTAACACTCTCATACGAATTGTTATAGATAAAATCACATCCGCTTCCCTACTTCCACAACCAAATTGCCCACTAAACCAACATTGATGAAAAAAATCTTTGCCAGTTATTGTCACTCCCTACAATTATCTCCTCCAATTCATTCATCTGCTTCAGCAGATACACCATTCATGGCCTTGTTAGAAATGCAATCAATTTTAATACAAGTTAATCCAAACTTGCAATTGTATTAAGATGGGATTGACATTTTTCATGACGGTTTTAGGATTCAAAATCTATTCATCCAACATACTAGTTGTATTGTGCATGTACTTGATTGACAATAACTTTTTATACGACTCTAGTAGGAATTGATTAACATTGATGTAATGCCCCGTTGGGCATTGACTTCTGTTTCTGCCACCTTGCCCCTATTGTTTTTCATTGAACGTTTATTTGAGCTCCCTTTTTATCGTCAGGTGACTTTGACCTTATTGCGGAGTTATTTTGGAATAGTTTCTTCCCTTCTTTCACTTTGTCTCGCCATCTTGTTCTGTCGTAAGTGCTCTTTTGTTGCCGAGGGTCATTTCTAACTTTCGTCTAGTGAGCTTATCATGATTTTGATCAGTGGAATGCGTAATGACTTTTTGTTAAAAGTTCTAATGGAATATTAAAACCTTTTCAAGGCATTTGGGCATTTTTTTAGGTACCTAAGTTTTTTTTTTAAGCTAAGATTGGCATGTTAGTAGTCATTTCCAGCCTTGGTTTACGTGGAAGGGGAGAGAGGTTTGGTGGTGGTGCCTTTGTAGGAGGGGACTATTTTTTTTTATGTTGAAGGGCCCATAATAAATGCACAACTTAATGTTTTATCTACAACTTTTGTTCTCCCTGGCAAGTAACCTTACCTCATGCGTGGGTGCCTTGAAATTAAATAATACAAAAAGACCCTTGTGTTGATGTCAGTTGGAAGTTGGGTGGAAATTCTGGTCATTCCTTTAATGATCTTTAATGCATATTGATGGAACCGCAACATAAGGTAGTGAATGAAAAGGAAGTGGATAGAAATGAAGGGAGGGTTTGGTTGAGAGGAGGGCCAAATTTCAACGGCAATGGAAAGGTCTATGCATTTCCCTATTGCAGGCCTAGGAATGACCGGCGGCAAGAGATGCCTTCTTACGTTAACATCTGCAACTATTTATTTTCCATCTAAGAAAAATATCTCTTTTAGATTGACAGCAGCTGCAGCGAAATCAACTTCATCTACTGTGGATGTAGCCAAAGAGGAGGAGCAGGCCACTGTCATACCCCCACTAAAGGAAAAATACTTTACAAAGGTGGTTCCTCTCCTACAACAGGAATTCAAGCACACCAACATGATGTAGATGCCCAAGTTGGAGAAAAAAAAAATAGTAGTGAACCGTGGAATCGGGGATGCAAAACAGAATGCAAAGGCACTTGATGCAGCCACGAAAGACATGGCGCTGATAATAGGGTAGAGACGTTACAAAGTGAGGGGTAAAAACAAAATCTGTTGCGAACTTCAAGCTCAGAGAGGGTATTCCTGTGGGTCTTCCTGTCACGCTCAGAACAAATTTAATGTTGTATTTCTTGGATAGGCTCATTAATTTGGCATTCCCCAGACTAGGGATTTTGAAGGCGTGAGTTCTTATAGCTTTGATGGGCATGCAAATTATAGTGTGTATCAGTGAACAGTCTGTGTTTCCGGACATTGTGTTTGAGAGCAAATCAGGCGGGGCAAGGGGAATGGATGTTTGTATTACAACTTCTGCAGCAAGGGATATTGAAGCGCAAAAGCTATTAGTTCTATTGGGTATGCCATTATGTGATGAAGAAGAACTAGAAGTAGTCTATTAGAGTTTCTGGAATGTTTTGTGTGGGACTGCACGCCTTACCTGGCCACGTGAGTGTGGTGAAGGAGTATTTTTGTGGTATATTGATGTGCATGGAAACTTCCAGCAAATGCACTGTGCAGGCCGCTTGGAGTTGGAGGAAGAGTGTATGGGTTGTGGCTGTCAATCCTTTGACTTCCAGCAATGCCATTCGTAGGTTTGAGCCTCCTTCCCTGCTACTGCTACCTTCCTATTCCAGATGTGAAAGTAAATGGAGTATAGGCATTCTGAAAATTGAAAAAAAAAATAGAAAAGAAAGGTTTCCTGTTATAGGAACTCGTCGCTCTTCTTGGGGTGCGACTTGGGGAAAGGAATGCATAACAGGCATGTTAAATCTACACCTTGCAATAATTTTCTACCTTCTTTCAGTATCTTGAAATGATTTTTCTTCCTTCCTGAAATGGCACCTAGCAAAAGATTTTCGTGGTTGTTTTATTGTTGCCTGAGTGTGCTGGTTGTTCCTGTAAATATCCTTCTAAAATCACTGGCTTTGCATGAAATGCTCCCTTTTTCTCCTTATGGCTTACTCCATTTCATACGTGTATACATGGGCTTTTGCATTTTTGTGTGATTCGAACAAGTTAGCAGTAAAGGAAACATTATGGAGTTTATTTATTTAACTTGCTCTTTTAGAAACTACGATGACATGTGGGTATTTGATGGTTTACTATATGACTGGTAAAGCTTGTGTAGTACGTTTTGGTCAATTTAGGTTTTATTATTAGGTATGAGGAATATTGAATTTAAGCTGGGCCATACCCATAGGTTTGACCTATAACACTGTGGCTTTTCTGTTGTATGGTTGTGTTGTAACCTGTTATAACAATGGGTGGACTCTTTTTTTTTTTGTTGGGTGAAAACAACGCTTGGGGATTCGATGTCATGACCTATGATGGCCCCTTATCGAGCCCTTGGTATTGCTAATCTTGGGATTTAACCCCATTTTGTATTTACGGGCTCTTAGAATTGAGAACGTGAGCCCTTGCCCAATGGTTGTCCGATATTGAAGTGGGGGGGTTGGAAATGATTTTGGTATATGGGTTAACCCCAATAATTAAGTATTTGTGTCTTCGGGGAAAAGTAGTTGCCTTAAAATTAATGAAGGAAAATATACTAAATAATGAAAAAAAAAAAAAAATGAAACTCTCGAAATATGTACAGTTTACTTGTGGTAATTCCCTTATGTGAATGGGTGTGTATCTCTGATTTATGGTGTTATTGAGGAAACATATTTTTCATTTACCTTATAATGATGAATATCTATAATGCCTTAGTATGGAATATCATTCTCTATATCGTTAGAATAAGAGGAAAAGATGAGGGTTTATGTACATTTGAGTTCGAGAGTATTCCTTTTGTGCCTTGTCAATGTATTAGAGAAAAGAGCTACTCTTTGTAGTATTGGAAGAAAGGGGAGAACCATGAGATTCTATACTGATATATTGCTAGCGTGGCTAATGGTATCCTTTATCCGCCAAATGTTTGACCTGTTCCGAAGGGCCATGTGGAGATTTTAATAGTTTATTCACTTCACCATTGACACAAAGCTCTTGGAAATTTTCAATTCCTGATTTCGCCATGAAACCACCCCAGATGGATATGTGTGTTGTTTGTTTCTTTTTTTGCTTTCACTCGTGGTAAGGCCTTATTAGAGAATGGGGTATCGATGGTGTATTACCTATCGTGTATTGAACCCTTTGAATGCAAACTCGATTATCATATATTATCAAGCTTGTTTGTTAAATGTCCCGCTTTGTGACTTCGTTTAATGTAATCAACCTTCAGTATGTATGATGTTGTCGGAATTTTGGTAAATTATTAATGACATTGGGGCTACCCTTCCCTTATATTGTTTAGAAAAGTTGACGACTTTGATGAAGATTGTTGGTAGATTAATGGATGTTTGTGACTGTTTAATGCATCTGAAGAGTGGCTTTGATTATGTTAGCATTTATCACTTTTAGGGAATCCTGTATGGAAGAGCTGATAAACTCTTGCTTAAAACTGAAACTATAGATTGTCTTTTGTTTTGGGTTACGCTCCCTTATTGCTATAAAACCCTCCTCCTGGAAGGATTGGATAACCTTGTTTTGCTTCGCGGCTATGATCGGAAATTAATGTCTTTGACTCCTCAAGTTCTTTGATTTCGGGATGGACAGAAGTAGTATCAGATTTCAATCACGTAATCTCTAAGATTACATGATTGAAATCTTTATACTCTTGACATTTATGTCCCTAACCAATAAGGTCTTGCCTTGATCCTAGAGTTATCTTTCTTACTAGAAATTTTGACTTCCTCCTTGCTGGCTGTATAAATCTCTTTCTCATATGAAGAAATTTTGATTAGTGGGTTGTGCTTTGATCTATTTTTGAACTAGAACATTCCTTTCATGATATTGTTAAATGTTAGCTTACTGTTGCAATGTGTAGCCTTAACATGCTCAGTTCTCGTGAACTGACTCAAGTTAATACTTGTGCGAGATGGCTTCTATGCCTTTGTTGATAGGGAAGAGTGGTGAAGGTTTCATCGGTTTGTTTTATGTTTTTTCTTCTTGTGCAATGTCACACGTGTTGAAATTATTATATGATTCTTGATATGGATTTGGAAGGCCTCTTGCCTTGGATGTTCGGTTAATGTGTTATAAAGTTGCTTTGTCCTGTTGTACTAAGATTGTAATTATCTTTGTGAGAAATAATATTTCAATCTTCACCTTGTTATGAGCGTTCTTTTGATAATATTATTTATCGGTCATGAACTATTGTGGTTGTGTGGCTTGATTATGTTTGGCACATTCTTATGCTCAGCCAAGTTCTACTGAATCTTGTGATCACCTTAAGGTTGTGTACCTTGTTGAATAGAAAGGTTTTAACCGTGTTCTTCTCTCTCTTTTGTTCTGACAGCTTCTACCCCCTAGTCATAAGACTTTCATGCTTTTATAACTCTTCTTAGTCTTGACATCAGTGTAGTTCCATGTACATGTTAGTAGGTGGAAATCCTCTTTCAAAAAGGTTAATCAAAGAATAAAAGAACAGAAAATGAATTCATAAGTTGAGTGAATAAATAAAATAATTATGGAGTTGTGTTCCTTATTGAATAATTTTAAGAGTTTTCCTATTGAAAAGAGAGGAGTCTTCTTCTAGCATAAAATATTCTACCATTGCGAACATTAAGCTATGGATTAAACCTTATTTTCAGTATTGTGACATAATAAGTCTTGTGTTTCCTTGTCAAATCTAATTAAAAAAAAAAAGAATAAATGAAGATTGTTACCCTAATCCAGTTTAACTCTTGGTTCTCTTTGAAAGTCTGGTTAATAACTACATAGATCACCATAATAAAATGAATTGACCTTCTCTCTCTCTAACCGTTTTCACAGTAATTTTGTAAACCAGATAAATGAGTAAATGTCATTTAGAGATGATCTTAATATAGTTGCTTAAAAGTATGAAAGAAAAGAAACCCATACCATAAGAAGAATTGTAAGAAACACATCATGAACCTTCTAGGTCCCAAAGTCAAGTCTTGGTAGACCGTCAGTGAATAATTAACCTTAAGAAGATTTTCTCAGTGGGACATCCTGAGCTGCAACCTTGTATTGTGGTTGGTCTTTTGGGGTGTCTTATCAGGAGAAGAATGAATTGTCCTTGATGGGTGTGAACGTTTCCGTGCTGTCTTTGTGGTCATACTTGTATCTAGTTATTCTCTTATTTAGTTGTAACCTTGGTGACGACATGTTGCGTCATGTTATGTGTCAAGCAAGTCAAAAAAAAATTATCCTGTCTTTTACTGTGTTGTTCGTGTGTGAATTTTGGGTCGTTACACTTGGTATCAGAGCGAGGTTCATGCTCTCGAACCTATGGGCCGGATTGGTGTTGTATGGTGATGTTACATGATGTTGTTTCATGGAGATGATGGTATTGCATGATGATGATTTATATTGGAAGAGTTATGTGGTATAAGCGTGATGTGATTATTGTCGTAATTGTGATATTGTGAATGCACATGATGTGTATGTCACCTTGTGCGTGTTTGTTAGCATATTGATATGCTGGGGATGGGAGTATTCTCTCTCCTTCTTGTGGATTCTATGAAGAGTTCACATGTGAATTACTGTTTGTGATGTGTGAAAAGAATTATAATGTGGATGACGTAGTGTTGGAGCATTGTGACATATTGTGGTATGTAGGTGTATCAATGTGTTGTATGACTAGATTGATGTTAAAAGAAATGAGTTGTATCATGATGTTTTTACCATGTTTTGAAGAAATGTGTGTACCACCTTGTTATGTAGTAATGGATGTTATGTTGAGATGTACTATGTTCATCATATGTATGATGTGTGTAATATGTAATGATTCATGTTGTGATTTTGGGTCATATGGTGAGTGTATGAACCCTATCGTATGGTGATTGCACTTTGGGTGCAAAAAGTGGTAAAGTGATGTGTTACACTCAGTGAATGTATGATCGTGATCTACCCTGTATATGTACCATATGTAAGACGTTATGGTAGTTATGTGTGTGCCACCGTTGTGTTAATGATGTAGTTACATGTTATGTTGTGAACCTTACGCTAACCGGCCCTAAAAAGGGTAATTGGTAGTAGAAGTGTATGTTGAGAGTGAGGAATGGTGTACCATGGTTGACCAATCACTAGAGCCGAAACTTCGGTTTAGTAGATAACATGTGGTTCTTTGCTCTCTCTCTCTTCCTATGTGGTTGTTTTTATGGACGCAACCTCGGTGCAACTATGACTATGTTTAGCCTTGTCGAAGTGGTGGCGGGATGATTGAATAGAGGTGATGACAGTTGTATTATTGATATGTATTTTATGAGTGAGGCTTGATGTTCCGAGTCTAGCAACTCGTTGAGTACCCCTTTGGTGGCTAGATAAGGCCACACAGTTATCGTAATGTGACATTATTATAAGTGTATTTTATTCGTAAATTGAGCTTTTACTTTATTTTGTAAGGACCAGTAATTTTCTTGATTGTCATGCTTTACAGTTTTGGGCATTTCCTTGGTTTGTGGCACTAACATGGGGATTTTGATACTAACTATGGCTGTTTGGCCATTTATTTTCTTGGTTTTGGGTCTTCTTTTAAATTTGGAATTTTACCGCCTTGCCCAAGGCTTGTAATTTGCCACTTGGCACTTTGATTGGATTGTTATGTTGGTTCTATTGTCGTGATGTGTGGAATAGGGTCATGGGATGCACCATGGAATGGTTGGACCTATGGACCTACTTTGTTGTATGGGGTACGCCCCAAGGAGTTACAGATAACTAGCGGGTTGTTGAACCACACGTTATTATGTCACTTGGGTTAGGAGTGTTCGAACTCTATGTGTCTTGGACCATGGGGTCAACCGGCCTCCTTGAGAGAGGCATAAGAGTTTGAGGGAGGCATAAGAGACTTGAGGGAGGCATAAGAGTTTGAGGGAGGCATAAGAGACTTGAGGGAGGCATAAGATATTTGTGTGTATGGTTGATGTTTCGGGATATATGTTGAGTTATTGTGATGTTTTGGTAGTGGTCTTTTGATGTATGTGTTACTCATGTCAGTTGGATATGTTTTGTGATGTGGATATGGCATTGATGCCCTTGTTGACCCTATGTACATGTAGCTATTTCTATGAGTCATGTAAAATCTTCATATGTGGAATTGAGGAAATGTCTGGTTGTTGTAGTACTCTTTTGTTTGAGTATTCTGTACATCAGTCATAGATGTGTGACGTGTACTATGTTATGTGGACCGTGCATGTTCCCTTCCATAAATTGACTAATCTCTTGTGGTGTGGTACCATCATGAAGTATGTTGTACTAGTATGCTTGTGAATCATTAGTGTTGTGTATGACCCTGGTAGGGCATTGTGATAGTAGTTCATGTTGGGCACCCACAAGAATGAATAAACTAAAATTCTACAACAATGAAATTATAAAGAAATTGAATTAAGAATAATGTTAATGGAAGGAGACTAATGAAATAACGAATAAGAGAAAACTGCCAATCTTCACAAAACTTTGAAATTTAAATAATCTGCTAAATTTTCCAAGTCTACCCTATGGTTGTGCTTTAACGACATAATTTTTTTAAAACCATAGGAAGAATGCTTGACGTTATCTCCTTTGCTTTTATCCTTTTTTTTTAATTTGATTCCTTGCGTCGTGTCGCATCGAGGACGATGCTTTCTTAAGGGGAGGAGAATGTAATGCCCCATTGGGCATTGCTCTTTTCTTCTTCGATGCCACCTTGCGTTTATTGTTTTTCATTGAGCGTTTATTTGAGCTTCCTTTTTATCGTGGACTTTGACCTTATTGCGGAGTTATTTTGGAATAGTTTCTTCCCTTCTTTCACTTTGTCTCACCATCTCGTTCTGTCGTAAGTGCTCTTTTGTTGCCGAGGGTCATTTCTAACTTTCGTCTAGTGAGCTTATCATGATTTTGATCAGTGGAATGCGTAATGACTTTTTGTTAAAAGTTCTAATGGAATATTAAAACCTTTTCAAGGCATTTGGGCATTTTTTTTTAGGTACCTAAAGTTTTTTTTTTTAGCTAAGATTGGCATGTTAGTAGTCATTTCCAGCCTTGGTTTACGTGGAAGGGGAGAGAGGTTTGGTGGTGGTACCTTTGTAGGAGGGGACTATTTTTTTATGTTGAAGGGCCCATAATAAATGCACAACTTAATGTTTTATCTACAACTTTTGTTCTCCCTGGCAAGTAACCTTACCTCATGCGTGGGTGCCTTGAAATTAAATAATACAAAAAGACCCTTGTGTTGATGTCAGTTGGAAGTTGGGTGGAAATTCTGGTCATTCCTTTAATGATCTTTAATGCGTATTGATGGAACCGCAGCATAAGGTAGTGAATGAAAAGGAAGTGGATAGAAATGAAGGGAGGGTTTGGTTGAGAGGAGGGCCAAATTTCAACGGCAATGGAAAGGTCTATGCATTTCCCTATTGCAGGCCTAGGAATGACCGTGTGCAAGAGATGCCTTCTTACGTTAACATCTGCAACTATTTATTTTCCATCTAAGAAAAATGTCTCTTTTAGATTGACAGCAGCTGCAGCGAAATCAACTTCATCTTTGTGGATGTATCCAAAGAGGAGGAGGAGCAAGCCACTGTCATACTCCCACTAAAGGAAAAATACTTTACTAAGGTTGTTCCTCTCCTACAACAGGAATTCAAGCACACCAACATGATGTAGATGCCCAAGTTAAAAATAGTAGTGAACCGTGGATGCAAAACAGAATGCGAAGGCACTTGATGCAGCCACGAAAGACATGGCATTGATAACAGGGCAGAGACATTACAAATTGAGGGGTAAAAACAAAATCCATTGCGAACTTCAAGCTCAGAGAGGGTGTTCCTGCGGGTCTTCCTGTCACGCTCAGAACAAATTTAATGTTGTATTTCTTGGAAAGGCTCATTAATTTGGCATTTCCCAGGACTAGGGATTTTGAAGGCGTGAGTCCTTATAGCTTTGATGGGCATGCAAATTATAGTGTGGGTATCAGTGAACAGTCTGTGTTTCCAGACATTGTGTTTGAGAGCAAATCAGGCGGGGCAAGGGGAATGGATGTTTGCATTACAACTTCTGCAGCAAGGGATATTGAAGCACAAAAGCTATTAGTTCTATTGGGTATGCAATTCTGTGATGAAGAAGAACCAGAAGTAGTCTATTAGAGTTTCTGGAATGTTTTGTGTGGGACTGCACGCCTTACCTGGCCACGTGAGTGTGGTGAAGGAGTATTTTTGTGGTCTATTGATATGCATGGAACCTTCCAGCAAATACACTTTGCAGGCCGCTTGGAGTTGGAGGAAGAGTCTATGGATTGTGGATGTCAATCCTTTGACTTCCAACAATGCCAATCATAGGTTTGAGCCTCCTTCCCTGCTACTGCTACCTTCCTGTTCCAGATGTGAAAGTAAATGGAGTATAGGCATTCTGAAAATTGAAAAAAAAAAAAAAAAAAAAAGAAAGGTTTCCTGTTATAGGAACTCGTGGCTCTTCTTGGGGTGTGACTTGGGGAAAGGAATGCATAACAGGCATGTTAAATCTACACCTTGCAATAATTTTCTATCTTCTTTCAGTATCTTGAAATGATTTTTTCCTTCGGAAATGGCACCTAGCAAAAGATTTTCATGGTTGTTTTATTGTGCCTCGAGTGTGCTGGTTATTCCTATAAATATCCTTCTAAAATCGCTGGCTTTGCATGAAATGCTCCCATTTTCTCCTTATGGCTTACTCCATTTCATACGTGTATACATGGGCTTTTGCATTTTTGTGTGATTCGAACAAGTTAGCGATAAAGGAAACATTATGGAGTTTATTTATTTAACTTGCTCTTTTAGAAACTACGATGACATGTGGGTATTTGATGGTTTACTATATAAATTTGGTAAAGCTTGTGTAGTACGTTTTGGTCAATTTAGGTTTTATTATTAGGTATGAGGAATATTGAATTTAAGTTGGCCATACCCATAGGTTTGACCTATAACACTTTGTGGCTTTTACATGTTGTATGGTTGTGTTGTAACTGTTATAATAATGGGTGGACTCTTGGTTTTTTTGTTGGGTGAAAACAACGCTTGGGAATTTGATGTCATGACCTATGATGGCCCCTTATGAGCCTTGGTATTACTAATCTTGGGATTTAACCCCATTTTGTATTTACGGGCTCTTAGAATCGAGAACGTTAGCCCTTGCCCAATGTTTGTCTGATATTGAAGTGGGGGTTGTCACTATGGGTTGGAAATGATTTTGGTATATGGGTTAACCCCCAATAATTAAGTATTTGTGTCTTCCAAGTAAATGGTAGTTCTTTAATATTACTAAATAATGAAGATTTAAAAAATTAAAATTAAAAAAAATAAAACTCTCGAAATATGTATGGTTTGCTTGTGGTAATTCCCTTTATGTGAATGGGTGTGTATCTATGATTTATGGTGTTATTGAGGAAACATATTTTTCGTTTACCTTATAATGATGAATATCTATAATGCCTTAGTATGGAATATCATTCTCTATATCGTTAGAATAAGAGGAAAAGATCAGGGTTTTTGTACTTTTGTGTTCGAGAGTATTCCTTTTGTGCCTTGTCAATGTATTAGAGAAAAGAGATGCTCTTTGTAGTATTGGAAGAAAGGGGAGTACCATGAGATTCTATACTGATATTTTCCTCTAGCATGGCTAATGGTATCCATTATCCGAAAATGTTAGACTGTTCTAAAGGGCCAGGGTGGAGTTTTAATAGTTTATTCACTTCACCATTAACACAAAGCTCTTGGAAATTTTCAATTCTGATTTACGCTAGGAAACCACCCCAGATGGATATGTGTTGTTTGTTTTTTTTTTTTTTTTTTTTTTTTTTGCTTTCGCTCGTGGTAAGGCCTTATTAGAGAATGGGGTATCGATGGTGTATTACCGATCTTGTATTAACGCTTTGAATGCAAACTCGATTATCATATATTATCAAGCTTGTTTGTTAAATGTTACGCTTTGTGGCTTCGTTTAATATAATCAGCTTTCTAGTATGTATGATGTTGTCAGAATTTTGGTAAATTGTTAATGACATTGGGGTTACCCTTCCCTTATAATGTTTAGAAAAGTTGATGACTATGATGAAGTTTGTTGGTAGATTAATGGATGTTTGTGACTCTTTAATGCATCTGAAGAGTGGCTTTGATTATGTTAGCATTCATTACTTTTTAGGAATCCTGTCAGGAGGAGGTGATAAACTCTTGCTTAAAACTGAAACTATAGATTGTCTTTTTTTGGGTTACGCTCCCTTATTGCTATGAAACCTTCCTCCTGGAAGGATTGGATAACCTTGTTTTGTTTCGCGCTCTATGATCATAATTAATGTCTTGACTCTTCAAGTTCTTTGATTTTTGGGATGGACTGAAGTAGTATAGATTTCAATCACGTAATCCCTAGGATTACATGATTGAAATCTTAATACTCTTGACCTTTATGTTCCTAACCAATAAGGTCTTGCCTTGATTCTAGAGTTATCATTCTTACTAGAAATTTTGGCTTCCTCCTTGCTGGCTATATAAATTTCTTTCTCATATGAATAAATTTTGATTAGTGGGTTGTGCTTTGATCATTTTTGAACTAGAACATTCCTTTCATGATATTGTTAAATGTTAGCTTACTGTTGCAATGTGTAGCCTTAACATGCTCAGTTCTCGTGAACTGACTCAAGTTAATACTTGTGCAGATGGCTTGCGCCTGTTGATAGAGGGAAGAGTGGTGAAGGTTTCATCAGTTTGTTTTATGTTTTTTCTTCTTGTGCAATGTCACACGTGTTGAAATTATTGCTATGATTCTTGATATGGATTTGGAAGGCCTCTTGCCTTGGATGTTCGGTTAATGTGTTATAAAGTTGCTTTGTCCTGTTGTACTAAGATTGTAATTATCTTTGTGAGAAATAATATTTCAATCTTCACCTTGTTATGAGCGTTCTTTTGATAATATTATTTATCGGTCATGAACTGTTGTGGTTGCGTGGCTTGATTATGTTTGGCACATTCTTATGCTCAGCCAAGTTCTATTGAATCTTGTGATCACCTTAAGGTTGTGTACCTTGTTGAATAGAAAGGTTTTTAACCGTGTTCTTCTCTCTCTTTTGCTCTGACAGCTTCTACCTCCTAGTCATAAGACTTTCATGCTTTTATAACTCTTCTTAGTCTTGACATCAGTGTAGTTCCATGTACATGTTAGTAGGTGGAAATCCTCTTTCAAAAAGTTAATCAAAGAATAAAAGAACAGAAAATGAATTCATAAGTTGAGTAAATAAAATATTCTACCATTGCGAACATTAAGCTATGGATTAAACCTTATTTTCAGTATTGTGACCTAATAAGTCTTGTGTTTCCTTGTCAAATCTAATTAAAAAAAAAAAAAAAAGAATAAATGGAGATCTTTACCTAATCCAGTTTAACTCATGGTTCTCTTTGAAAGTCTAGTTAATAACTACATAGATCACCATAATAAAATGAATTGACCTTCTCTCTCTCTAACCGTTTTCACAGTAATTTTGTAAACCAGATAAATGAGTAAATGTCCTTTTAGAGATGATCTTAATATAGTTGCTTAAAAGTATGAAAGAAAAGAAACCCATACCATAAGAAGAATTGTAAGAAACACATCATGAACCTTCTAGGTCCCAAAGTCAAGTCTTGGTAGGCCATGAGTGAATAATTAACCTTAAGAAGATTTTCTCAGTGGGACATCCTGAGCTGCAACCTTGTATTGTGGTTGGTCTTTTGGGGTGTCTTATCAGGAGAAGAATGAATTGTCCTTGATGGGTGTGAACGTTCCGTGTTGTCTTTGTGGTCATACTTGTATCTAGTTATTCTCTTATTTAGTTGTAACCTTGGTGACGACATGTTGCGTCATGTTATGCGCGTCAAAGCAAGTCAAAAAAATTTTATCTGTCTTTTCTTGTGTTGCTCGTGTGTGAATTTACGGGTCGTTATAATTGATGTGGTGGAAGAAAGTATTTCAATGGGCATTTTTAATACAACATTTCATTTGTCATGTTTAATGAACATTCAAACTTACAAAATGTCAAGCAATTTATTAATATTAATTTTTTTTATTCCGTAATTTTAATTTATACTTCTCTAACAAGTTTGTAGGCCTTTGACGGATTGGGGACGGGCTCAAATTTGATCCATGTTGGAAAGGAATGAAAATAGACATTATAACTAATCATAAAATTTAAATATGAATACAATAAATTCCAATCAATCAAAAAAATAATAATAAACATTTAAAAAAACAAATACCAAAGAACAACTAGCATAAATATATTAATAAAAAAACTAAAATTATTTGCAGAACCTATACAAAACCTAGGTATTCATACCCATTCAAAACCTATTCATATAGTTAATTCATTGGTATCCGCATTCGTGTTTCACTCATATCATACATATTCATAAATTTCGATGCAAATCTCATCTCGCATGGACTCATGATTGCCCCAAAAAGACCAACATTACGATCCATTGCCGAACTGATATGCTTTACGTTATATTATATTTTATTCGTATCTAAATTACGTGAACAATATGCTCTTGAACCCTTCGGATGCTCCGATCTAGATGATCATAGTAAGCTCAAACCTTCTTGCAAGAAAGGTTGCTCTTTTCAAAAGGGAAGGGGTGGTCTAAACGAGAAAAAATTCAAAAGTATAGTAGATCACAGAGAAAATATAATAGTGACTCATATTTTGAAACGCCCTCGTAAGACTTTTACATTCGGAAAAAGAAGTATGTAGGTAAAGGTAGAAGATTTAAACCTACATGTTTTATTTGTAAGGGTAGTCACTATGCAAATAAATGTCCTCAAAGAGATTCAGAGAAAGGAAAGGCAAAGATCAATGCTTTGTCTACAAAGGAGTAATGTGAAGAAGATTATATTCTTGTCAGTGATTCAGAAAGTCTTTCTTCTGACATATCTTATCAATCTCTTGAAGATGTTCAGTGTAACATAGTTCAACAGTCTAACAGTGATAGTGATAGTACTTGATGATAGTGGTTATGACAGTTTTCCGTCTTTCAATAATCTTGCTGTAAATATGGTTTCAGTTTTGTTCATCCTATGATTCCCCAAATGCGAGATATTCTTGAGAAGACGGATGGAATCTTTGTCAGAGTGAATATGATAGTTGTCCTCCATGGGACACTACCAGAAAAATGTCTCTTCATAAAAGACTCCTAGATCTTGCAGGACAAATACACAAGGCAAAATGTTCTTTGTTGAAAAAAAGATTACAAGAATATAAAGATATGGATTTATATCCAGATGATCCATATGATCCTGTTCCAGTCGCCCTCCGTTTCAACAAAGAGTCGTCAAAGATAGATTCGATCGAGAGGCGAGAGGAGGACCATGGAGAGGAAGAGGAGAAAGAGGTAAAAGTAGTTTTACTCCTCAAAGATCATTCTCTTTTTGTTTCTGAAGACCCTCAAAATTACATTTGCAAAAGAAAAGCTTGATTTGCGGCATCTCTTGAAGTATACGGGACATGGAGAAGGAATCGCATTGATTTCCTTGAAAAAGTCATTGAAAAAGCCACAAATGAATATACAAAACTTCTCAAAGAAGAAGAAGAAGAAGAAAAAGAGAAGAATCTCAAGAAGACCTTGAAGAAGCATATCAGAATATTATGCTTCAGGAAGCACAAGAAGAATCTTCAGAACAAGCAGAGGTATGTACAATCAGTTGTACTCAGAATCCTTTCATTGCCATAACTATCTGCATCCCAAATATTAAGCCATACTGCTTAGATGCAATGATAGATACAGGAGCTGAGATAAGCATGCTCAGATCAATGGCAATACCTCCAGATTGTTGGTCTTCTACAAAAATAAAAATCAGGTTTGATAAGAGAGAGGTTATTTCTAAATATGTGGCAGAAATTCCAATAAATATTGAAGGTTTTACCAGAACTGTCATGTTTTATCAGCATGACATGGATTCATATGATTGCCTGCTTGGTGTTGATTTTCTTAAGAAACTGTGGAATTTTCAGTGTGTCAAAAGATTTTATTTCTTTATTTAATCCACAGATACAGATACCAAGAAGGTATACATTCCAGTCTATAGTGCCTTTGCCTGAAAAGAGCAAAGCTGTAAACAATGCCTGGATACACAAGTCTATTGCTACTGCAAGACTGACATTGATGACATTTTGACAAAGATTAAGAATAATCTTTGCAGTGATAATCCTCATGCCTTCATCCACAGGAAAAGGCATACTTGCTCATTAGATTTGCAAATGATAAAAGATGATAAAGGAAATGAGATAGTTCCTAAATTTAAAGCACACCATAGAGGAATGATTCCTTCTGAAAGAAAGGAATGTCATGAAGAAATTCAGAAACTCCTGAAAGGGGTTTTATTCAAGAATCTAACTCCTCCTGGTCTTGTGCAGCTTTTTATGTAAACAAGAGAAGTGAGCAAGTCAGACAAAAGAAAAGATTAGTGGTTGATTACAAACCACTGAATAGATTCATATCAGCAGTACAGCATCCTATACCGCCAAGGATGATTTGTTGAGCAGAATCAAAGGTTCCAAAGTCTACAGCAAATTTGATCTGAAGAGTGGATTTTGGCAAATATTTTTGCAACCTCAGGACATGTACAAGACAACATTCATAGTTCCTGGTGGACAATATGAATGGAAAGTTCTTCCATTTGGTCTAAAGACAGCACCGTCCATATTCCAGAAAATCATGGACAAGATCTTTGGTGAGTTATCAGACTTTCTTCTGGTATACATTGATGATATTCTTATTTTTCAAAGTCACCAAAAGAACATTTAGAACATCTTGAAAAGTTCTATAATGTTGTCTACAAAAATGGTCTCTGTCTTTCCCTACTAAAATTGAAGTCTTCAAAGATGAAATTGATTTTTGGGGATTAAAATCAAGAATGGAAATATAGAAATGCAAAAGCATGTAGTTGCAAAGATACAAGATTTTCCTGATGAAATCCTTGATAAACAACAGCTACAAAGATTTTTAGGTTGTGTAAATTATGTAGCTGGGTTTTATAAAAATATTGCTGCTGATCGTATTTTCTGAATAAGCGTCTCAAGAAGAATGCTCCCAGTTGGAATACAGATATGACATCAATTTGTTCAACGCATCAAGAAACAGGTGTTAGATCTTCCTGCTATGTCACTCCCAGGATCCGGAATGAAGATCATCGAGTGTGATGCAAGTGAAAACTTTTGGGGAGCAGTTTTAAAAGAAAAGGTTGGAGATAAAGAAAAATATGTAGATACGCCTCTGGTGCATTCCAAGGTTCGAGGTAAAGTATCACTCCACCCATAAAGAAATCTTAGCTGCGAAAAAGGCTATAAAAGCATTTCTGTTTTTCATACAGAATGAACAATTCTTGCTAAGATCTGATCTGAAAGATTTCAGAAAAGACTCAATGGAGGTGATCCCTCAAACAAAGTCTGCTTTTAACAGACTGCAACGTTGGGGATTATGGTTTGACAATTTTGATTTCAAAGTTGAGCATATTTCTGGTAAAGACAACTCTCTTGCAGATTTTGCCAGCCGAGAGTTGAATGCGATAAAAATGTGAATGTGACTCAAGTTTTTCATGAGCCTCAAGGAGCTGTATGGGATTACAGAAATTGCAAAGGCCATATTGATGCCTTAATGATCAATGATAACAGAATGTCCAGAGAAGCCCAGAGTCTACTTGTTTACAGAGAATATATCTCTATTACTGAATTACTATGCTATCACGAGATAGAGTGCAGAATATTTGATCCAGAAATTCCTGGCAGAGAACTTCACACCCTTCAAGAACCAATGGTTAAATGTTGTTTGAATTGGTTATGGAGATCTGGAAGGTTTTGTGAACATACAGATCCTTTGCCCTTTGAAGGATTGAAGCTACGACAGTTGATTCCACGACCAAATACTCTTTGGCGTTTTGAGTTCTCGGCTATGTGGCTGAAATGCATCCTCTGCACTATGATCTCTGGAATCGACCTGCTACTCAAGGAGACAGGAAGTACATTTCAAATCATTTTAAATTTTTCTTGCAAAAATTTCTTCCTTCTAAAATTTCTGATTCTCCTTTGTTAGATGTATCTCCTGATCTTGCTCGTAATATTCTAATCCAATGTAAGATCCCATGGTTTGTAAAGGTAAACTACTATGTTAAAACTAACCCTTTCAGGGGACACCAAGAACATCCAAATGGCACACTATGGAGAAGAATAGTTCTCCATCACACTATGGCAATCCATCCTCCTGCTCCAGGTTACTGTTTGAAGATACCAGACCATTATTTGTTTCCTACACGAAAGCATTTATGTCCTGACACTGATGGGACTGCTTCCACCTCAAGAGTC
Organism: Taxus wallichiana var. yunnanensis; assembly: GCA_018340775.1. NCBI lineage: Eukaryota > Viridiplantae > Streptophyta > Pinopsida > Cupressales > Taxaceae > Taxus > Taxus wallichiana. The sequence goes on from CM031239.1 coordinate 1,038,750,959, forward strand.
TGGCTGGAGCGCATTACACGGAATCTCGAGCCACCTGCAAGGACTGATGAAGACTCCTCTTCATCAGATGATGATCATGATGGTCCGTCTGTACAATATTCTCCTTAGTGGAGCTTGTGGGGCTATGTCGGCAGGCCTGTTGCCGACGTTTTCAATAAAGCTAGATAAGATTCGATCTTATCCCTTTGGCGGTGCGTGGTGGGCCTGTCCACCTTTGTAAAGTCGCTTTAATGAGTGGCGTGTACTCATTGTCCGGGTCTCATCGGTTCCTTAGTGGGAATCTTTTGGTAACCGGAGTCACCGGTTTCCGGTCTTCCGGTTTATCCGTTTCTCGGTGAAAAGCTTTGGGAAAATCCTAAAAAGGAGAGTCTCAACTCACTCACTACACCGCAAAAATTGGAGAGCTGCTTTAGAGTATGGTCTGAAGAAGTTAAAGTCCTTGTTTGCGAAGAATAGAAGTTCTTCATACGAAGTCTGTAAGTCTTTATTATGGTTGATACTGTCTATGTATTTGTTCTAGCTCAAGAGGTTCATTATCTAGTTATAATCACCATTATATCTTTGTTTGAAGAATACTTTGAGACAGATAATATATATGAGATTGTTTTATCTGTAATATCCGAAGTGTTTGATCAAGAAGTGTCCATCCTTTGTATGCTATGTGTTTGAGTTGTATCGAGCTTTAAAGCTGTTGATTGTTGTTTTGTAAAAGTTGTTGGTTTTGTAAAAGTGGCTTAATTATTTGAGTCATTGATGGGGAATCTTGTTGGAAAAATAAAATAACTCCATAGCTTATTGTGATATTCACAATTTACGAGGCAAACATTCAGATTTGGAATGACGATCCCGCCGCCTGAACTCATACGCTCCACATTATTTTACATTTAATCATCTCTTTCCTCTTCCCGGGTTCTCTTCCAAATTCCAGACCCAACTTCCAAGCCTCCATGGGCACTTCTTACCATGCAATTTTACAACTTCCTGCCATTATGGTGCTTTTAATGCCACCATATTATTTCCACGCCCGTGGCTATTTATGTTGCAACTTGTACTTGTGAGCGGTAATGGGGTTTCTTTGCAATTTTGCAAAGGTACTTTAGTCGTTTGTTCATCTTCTCAGTTGTAACCTGTATGCGTTCCAGTCAAGTAGGAAGAAATGGGAGAGGAGGGGGAAGGTTGATAGAAGCGAGAGGTTCAAAGTGTTGAAAGAATAATGGGAGCAGAGGAGGAGATAAATTGTTCAAAGCTACGGAGCTCGGAGCGGTTGAAAGGATACCGAGAGGAGGTCATGATGTTAGGTGTTCAATGAAGTCCACAACCCTAGTTTTGATGGGCAGGACTGGAAATGGTAAGAGTTCAACTGGAAATTCGCTCCTTGGATACGATGCTTTTACATCTCATTTAAGTGCTTACTCTGTTACAAAAGAGTGCAAGCTGCAGAAAACAATGTTGAAGGATGGCCGAGTCTTAAATGTGGTGGATACGCCAAGTAAGTATCTGATCTCTTGAAAAGATCCTGTGAGAATAAGAAATAGGCATTTTGAATGATGTGGTGTTGCGGGGATGCTAATTTAAGTAAACTTTATGTGTAAAGAGTTGCAATTGTATGCGAGGCAGTTTAAACTTTAGACATTCCTCTGTTGCGTGGATACTGATCAGATAAATATAAATAAAAGCGTAATTATATGCAAAGCACTGCTTATGAATGATGGAGTAGACTGTACACTTCGTCTTATTATTTTCGTCTTACGTCGATCTATGAAACTATTTTTAGTATTCAATCTCAATTTTCCATTTAGAAGGCCTATCCTATCGTAATAAAGGATGAGGCAACTTGCTTACACACCTAACAGCTATAATTTGGCTCACACAACATTAAGCTCAAACTTGATCATAAGAAAAATGGCACCCAAATTCACATTCTGATCTACTCTCTACATATTCAAAAGGTGCGGCATAACAAGTCAAAAAAGGTCCTGCTTAATCACAATTACCATCATCTAGGATGCCTAATTTTTGGAAGATACTCAAAGCTATCTTTTCTTCCTTTTCTTTTCATCTTGTACCATACTTCATTTACTTATTTGTGCCTCTGCTGAAGATGTCACTAAGACCATCTCTTGAAGGGCCAAAAATGAATTTGACAGAGGGATTACTGTTACCTGGCTAGGACTTAAGGCTGAGTTGGCACAATTGTTTTTGAAAATTTTGGACCGGAGGTGTTTTTAGGGAGACAACTTGAGAAATAATCTTTTGCAAAAGTTTTGAAAAATTCTCCATTTGAGCTGTCGTTAGAGCGACAGTTGAATGGGCATATTAACTTGTATTTAGCGTGCGTTGGGGCTTTATTGGTGCCGCTTCAGTGACATGTGGGAATGATTGGTCGGCAATGAGAATGGAATTTGTCTAGTGTTGCACCCCTTGGCTTTAAGTTCTTTGGTTGGGCGTGTTGATTGATGAGCGAAATTTGGCAAGCGGAGACTTTTGACTTAGGTTGGTTGGTAACAATGTCACATGTCATGAATTCTAGGGCTACAAACCTGTCGCTTCAGAAACAACTTGGGATGACATTTGTTCAGATTTTGACACTCGCTGCTCATTTAGTGGTTTTGTTTCAGCGACAACTACAGACTTTCCAATAAAATTCGTAGAATGGAGAGGTCTTGCCAAGGCGAGGACTTGGCGTGGGATATCAACATGGTTTTGGGCATTGTTTAGAAGATCATTTTCCACAACAAAGGTGAGAATTTAGTGGGAGCGAGGCATGATTTTTGCTGGGCACTGTACACATTTGGGTGTTTGAGCATCTCGCTATGGCGAGTACTAACTGATTTGGGGCTGCGAGGTTTAGCATTGCGGACTTTTGGTGGTTGGATGGACCTGCTGTGGCGAGATTTTGAGCATTGTTACAAGTGATACCAAGGGTCCTTCCATAGCCCTCGCCCTTGCCCTTGCCCTTTAAGAGGTTGGACTAGGTTCTTCCACTACCTCATCTAAAACTTGATATTTCTCTTCATAAAAAATTGGGCCTTTCAGGGCTCCATCACAACTTCTATAGATTGATTTCTGCTCTGATACCAAATGAAAGAAAATAAAGAAGAATGGCAGATGATTTAAAATCAACATAAATATTGCTCCCTTAAATAGAGCTTCAGCTTTTTGCTCTTCACACACTTCTTTTGATAAAACTACAGTGCTGTATATTACTGCTACTGATGAATGAAACAAGACAGATAATAATAAACAGATGATAAACTAAACAATGAAATTTGCATATATATTCAAAACTGATCTTGAGCTCAATACATAGAAGTAGTTTGGCTGAAAAAACTTAAAGGCTCTGATACCAATTGAAGGAATCAGGGTAGAGAAGAATAAACATAAGATATACTCAGATATTTTAATAAATTTTATTGATATGCTAAAATAAGAGTTTCATCTCTTTATATTACAATTTGGTCGAGTTTTGTTGCTTCATGCCTTAACTACAAAAGCCTTGCTATAAGCCTTGTGGCTTATATAGAGCCTCATGAAGGATGAGGTAACTTGTTTATGCACTTGACCACTATAATTTCACATGAAACATTAAACTAAAACTTGACTGAATCTGCCCAAAATCTATGAGAAAAACATTGCTCAAATCCGCATTTGGATCTGCATTTTACAAGTCAAAAAATGTTGCATAATAAGAAAAAAATAGACGGTGGGTGGTTATGATTTAGATATTCCAAAACAAACTTCAAAAGAAACGAGGATAATAGAACATGCTATTTTCTTCCATTTGTTTTTAATATTATTATTTTGGATTTTTAAAGTTTTGGTTTATGAATATTTGCCAATACGCCTTCAACAATTTTCATGCATCAGCCACAACAAAGGTACCCATTGGAGCTAAAAAAGAGAATTGAAGGCAATAAGACATAATCTATGGGGTTGACTAAACTGGTGTATTTATAGCTCTCTATTGCCATGCTTGCTGTAATTCCCAATCAAAGTATCAGTAATCAGGATTCTCCTTGAACTCTGGCACGGAGCTTCTATTATATTAGATGAATATTGGGGGCTGCTCTTATATAGATATTAATGCCAAACATAATCCTCAATAAGTGATATTTCTCTTTATATAGAAATTCAGAATAATGTTGAATCACATAAATAATTGACTACAAGTGGAAAGATGTGTTGGATGATAGGAGACAAGGTATACATGAATGTGCATTTTAAATTAGGGCATTATTTATCTCTCCCAAATAACTTTCTGAAAGAATACCTTAAGGATGTATATTAGCAAATCTGCGTATGTTTTCTAGCTAATGGTCTCTTTCCACCTTGACTTTTGCACATCCTCAAAACTAGAAATTAGAACTAGATCATAGCCAATGAGTTGCATACTCACGTCCCTTACTACGAAGAAAGCCTATGCTTGTCCTTGAGAGAGAGTATGTATATATTCAAGTTTATTGATTAGACATTGTTGAATTATACTTGGATTTTTTTTTTTGAGCAAGGGAGTGTCAGAGAATAATTGCAATGTCTTCATGCTATTTTGAAAAATCAAGGATGAACCTCCTAGCATCTCCTGATCAAAGTGCATCCCAATTTAAATATCCCATTTCCAGTTGTGGGGAAGAGGCTGATAGTTTAGAGAGTGGAGGGAAGTGAAGTAAGGACCTTTGATACACACACACACACATATCCCAACAATAGATATGCATCGATACAGAACAAGATTTCTGAGAAGCTATTTTTGAAAAACATTGAAAATCTAATTTTAACAGTTTTGACGGCTTTTTGGTATTTTACAATTTTAAGTGTCTTTGGAGCATTTTTAAGCGTTGAATGGTATGATGGGAGAGGAGTCTATGGTCGTGACAGCTTTTTTGAGTTTGCTCTGTCATCTTTTCAATGGTTCGGAAATTGAGTGAATGGTCTTGGAGATATGACCCTGATAAGAAGCACTAATAATAATAATAATAATAATAATATTTGGATATATTTTGGATTTTTCCATGTTTACCTTCGCAATTCTGCCACTAAGGTGGATACATATGGTCTTTATGTAAGACCACCTTTCGGTTCCTATTTGGAACCTTCCATGTTCTATGTTTAGTAACTTGTCAACTTCATTGTATAGCTATGAAATAGTTTGTTTTGAATCTAGAGATAGGTCTTTAGGCATACATCTCTTTTATGGAATTTGTTAATTTGTATATATTCAGAATTGTAATAATGTTATTTTGGTTCTGCAGCTCTTTCATTCTGAATTGATTGTTATAACACATTAAGTACTGCCTTTTTAGTGTGTTGCCCATTGGATTGCAGCCCAGTTTGGATCATACATCTTAATGGAACATATTTTAAGTGAAGGTTGCTATAATTGAGAATCATCCTACAAAACAGCCATGGGGCAGACAGAAAAGTGTGTACGTAAAGCCTTCCCAAGTCAAAATAGAGTCTAGACAGACTCTCTCCTTTCAGGTTGTTTTTGAAAATTGTTAGCCGGGGCCCTGAAGGCTTCTTAGTTCATCAAGAAGTCTGCAAAATAAAGCCGTTAAACTAGAAGTATGGAAGCTTTGACTGCCCATGCAGATTATCATTATTTAATAAAGGTTGGAGCCCTTCCCATCTTACATGCTCAATTCAGTCTGCTTTCATTTATCGAGCTCCAAAATTTGTTCTCAGGTTAATGGCCCAATGTCCTTAGTTGGCATTTTTCTGCGAAGGTGTGCTCTTTAACCACAGGGTTTATGGCCTAAAGACTATGATCAGAAGCAAGGTTTCTCTAAGCAACACCCTTCAACACCAACTATTAATAGTCCTTGTCCTTCACTTCACAGCCTCAATAGCATTCATAGAGTCCCTCCGCAGATGGAATATCCTTACCAAGTCAAAATAGAGTCTAGACAGACTTTCTCCTTTCATATTTTTTTGAAAATTGTTAGCCGGGGCCTTGTAGGCTTCTTAGTTCATCAAGAAGTCTACAAAATAAAGCCATTAAACTAGAAGTATGGAAGCTTTGACTGTCCATGCAGATTATCACTTTATTATTTAATAAAGGTTGGAGCCCTTCCCATCTTGCATGCTCAATTCAGTCTGCTTTCATTTATTGAGCTCCAAACTTGGTTCTCAGGTTAATGGCCCAATGTCCTTACTTGGCATTTTTCTGTGAAGGCGTGTACCTTAACCACTATAGGGTTTATGTCGTAAAGACTATGATCAGAAGCAAGGTTTATCTAAGCAACACCCTTAAACACCAAATATTAATAGTCCTTTTCCTTCACTTCACAGCCTCTATAGCATTCATAGGGTCCCTCTGCCGATGGAATGTCCATAGGCCCTTGCTTTTGGTTGTTCATAGGGATCCTCTAAATGCCTCAAATTCTAATTTTTCTTGGTGATTTTGCACACATCTGCTGAAAAGAAAATGTTTTATAATGGTTTTGATTAGAGAATCAGGAGGATTGAATTTAGAAGAAGAATGATAGTAACTGTCCAATCTATAGCCAAAATCGTTTGTCTTGTGAAAGTAAACTTTCTGATAATTAACGGTGGGTTTGAAATCAATGGTGATTTTAATTTATTGGGTCCTCTCTTACTTATGCTAAGGCTATGTGTGAAAAGTTGGTTGTTTTTCTAAAAACCAGATTTGTAATATACTAATATGTTATAGTGGTTATTATGATATCTTGTAAATTAATGGTTCATGCATTCCAAGATTTGCTTGTACCTCCTGGACTCTACCAAAACAAGTGTTGATTCCCAAGGGTCAAGATGAATATTAAGGTTTGTTGAGCTGTGAGTGCTAATGCTCAAGATGACTTTTACCTGTATACAGCAAAAGTTGGTAAAACAAAATAAGACTAACAATTTTTACCCCTGCAGGTCTTTTTGACACAAGTGTCTATAAAAAGACCGTCGTGGAAAAAATTATCAAATGCATTGACCTTGCAAAGGAGGGAGTGCAAGGAGTTCTTCTTGTGCTTTCTGCTAGAAGCCGCTTTACTCCAGAAGAAGCATCTGTTTCAAAGGACTTGCAAAGGCTGTTTGGGCCCGAAATTGTGAACTACATGGTGGTTATCTTTACTGGTGGAGATGAATGGGTTCACAATAAAATGACATTAGATGACTACTTGAATCAGTCCCCACCCGAGCTGCAGGTTAGACTTTGTCTTACTACACCCTCCTATATTGCACGGTTCTGAATTTCTATGGTGATTGCAGTAGAAAGTATGTGTATATCAAATTCTGTTTTATTAGACTATCCTAAATTGCATGCTTCGTATATTTGATGATAATCACAGTAAAAACTTAGAAAGTATGTGTACATCCATGATTTTCAGGGTGCATTGGGACTGTTAATGCCAATGAATTCTTGGCTTTCTAATACTTGCCATAGTTTTTTTCCTTCTTAAGTTTGCAATGAAGTAATTGTATCTAGAATAGAAATGGAAGGCAGCAACTGAATTTCCACTAGCATAATGTGACATGCAATCACATTGATCCATTTGATCTTAAGCAGTCGGATGACATGCGGCTAAGCATTAATAAAGAAACTTTGAAGGGCTTCTCTGCTCTGCCCTTGGTGTTGGTGTGTAGTCTAACAGTAACTAAGGCTTTTCTTTTCTTTTCTTGGAGAACCCTTTTTTTTCGCTGGGGAGTGTTGATCCTGGGTTAGCAGTTGTAAGTTCCCACCAATTTACTGTCAGAGTTCATCCGAGTGCTTTTTTTCTTTCCTTTAATGATTCTTATGTAGGTACAGTTTTTTTATTTTACAATGTATTCATTGTACATTTGTGTATCTCTGTCCTTCCGTTGAAAAAGTATTCCAGGATTACAACTGTTATGAGATTACCTCCTTAAACTACAATTATCCAGTTGTAAACATTTTAAGACTACATTGAAAGAAACTTTCATTCCTTGGAGTTCCAAATCAAGAAAGGAAATTTCTTTCCATAAGTTTGAAAATGGGTAAAGCATCAATCTCTTGAAAGACCCTATTGCGGGTTCCAAATCTTTCCTTGTGCAGGATTCAGAACATTTCATAACTAATAAAATAAACAAATAAACACTAACCAAAAAGCTAAATAATTCCTAAAATTCAAAATTATTTGATGCTTTCAAGCTCAAAGGTCCTCCACATCAAATTCTATCATTACACCCACTAGAATTTCAAATTAAATAAAAATATAAAAGCTTCCATATGCAGAAATTCTCGTCTTTCAGTTTCCTCTTATACCCTAGTTTGGGGTTAAGTAGAGAAATATTACGATTTTGTTTATCAATTTATCGTATGTCTCTTTCATTCAGGAAGATTTTCAACCTTCTTTAGAAGATACATACATTGTAGGATTCTGGTTAGATTTTTGCTGACAAGGAGTGAAAAATACACAAATATCTTTGATTGGTTATTCACAAAAAACCTCAATATTTGAGAAGTCAAGGAAAGGAAAATGCGAGAAGTATCAAGATACGAATCCTTTGTCAATCTCCTTTATGACACTTATGTTTGACTTTATTTCTATTTAGCCAGATTCAGCTATCTTATGGTTTAAATTCTTTAACTGAGTTTTGGACTGTTCTAAAATTTCAGTAAAATATTTGAATCAGAAGAGGTTAAATGGAAAATTGTATCTAAACAAGGTGCAATGTTTCTTTTGAGGACCCTGAGTTCAAGAATTGAAAATTCCAAAATTAGGAAATTCCCTTTTGATCCAAGTGATTAATCTGTTCAAAGTAATGTTAAGAAACAAAAGGATAGAGGTAGAGGTAGGCTGTTGGTTGGAATGGATGCTTTGATAATGGATAGGAAATTAAAATAATTAGTAGGTCAATAGGTCTAAATAATACATAGAGTAATAATGATAGAAACATAGAACAGACGATGATGAGTAAATATGGGCCGAGAAAGTAAAACCTACAAGGTTAGGTGAAAGTCACTCAGTCGCTAACTATACACATCCTCAAGAGAGATGGAAATGAACTACTTCAATAGAAGCAAGAAAGGGGTGGAAGAGATGGGGAGAAACACCTAATTCTCATCAATCTCAGAGTGAGAATCTTCACTACTGTAAATGTTATATACTGAACAATATCTGAAGCTGCATGTGATTAGCTGGGGTGAATTTGAAAAAATTATTTTGAACTCATCTGTTGTACAGTATTCAACCCAATAGTATATGTTTTAATGCAGAACAATTAGTCAAATTCCATGGAGCAAGAACAATCTTCAGTGTCATTTCCTTTAACAAGTTTTTTGAAGATTCATCTGTCTAAACAAGGTGTTCATGTTTAAAGTTTAGACTAATCGTTAAAGGAATGTGTAGGATGGAGACAAGATGTTGGGAATGGTCAGATAGATTCTTGAATCCATAGTTGCAAATGTTTTTTTTCCATATTTTTAATGCAACATGTCAACAACCAAAAACATGATATAGCTGTAATGAGTGGAAAGCATCATTAAACGTTTTCCTTGAACATCTCTTGATATTCATTGCCATAAGCTTATAAGGTATCAATCATTGAACTTTTCTGTGCTTATAGTACATGATCATTCTACTGCTAATTTCCTTTGGGACGCAAGGTACTATTGAAATAGCCATATAATTTTTTTCCATTGCTGTACTAGTCTCAACTGCTATTTTTGTTCCCAGCTGATTTAGGATAAGTTGATCTAGTTGACAGTTTTGTCCTGCTTTCTTTGTTGTCACAATAATTCTCCACTTCTTTAATTTTCTGGCACACGGACCTTCCAGTCCATGTATTTTTGTCTTGAGGATGCTATAATTATTAGCATCCTTTCTTTCCCACTTTCTTCCTTATTGTGACCTTTCCAGACCAAATAACATTATTATAAAAAAGGAAGCAAAATATATCACGGGTATCTTAATCTTGAAATGATACTTATTTGTCTGAAACTTGACAAAACTGTAAACTTGGTCATCTCTTTAGATATTATGTAAAAGTTGATTAAAGGACTTCTTTTTTTCATGCAGGAGCTTCTACGCTGTTGCAATAATAGAATGCTCCTTTTCAACAATAGAACTGCATCCGAAGCTGAGAGAGAAAAACAAGTAACTGAATTGTTGAAGAAAATAGAGATTATAATTATGGACAATGGAGGTCTTCCTTATTCAAATGAGCTGTTTCATAAAGCTCAGGTATGTTTACATTGGAATATTTAACATGGTAAAGCATAGTGGAAGTGAATATATAAAATTGCCTTTCACTCGTTTGCTATGTTTCCACAGGCAATGTCAGGGAAGTCCAAAAAGACAAGGAAAAGCCTGATGCAGAACAATTCAGACAACTAAAAGACGTGGTAATCTGATTTATAAAGCCTTAAAATGATCTATTAGGAAGGTGTTCAATTGGACATGCAATTTATAGTAAAAATGTTATTTTCTGAATGCATATTTAGAAGTTATTGAAATTTTATTCAGCAAAAAAATTCTGCTTACGATTCACCACTGTTTTATCATGGTAGCCCTGGATTTGAGTTGTTATTTATCCTTCTGTCTTGTTTTCTTACCCTTTTGGTTTGCCATATGGGATTTGCTTTGTAGACTGGTCTGAATGTAAACATGGCTCTCTATGTATAATTTTGCAATGTTTTATTTTAATTTCTGTTTCATTCTCTGCATGCATCTAATTACATTTGCATTTGTATTTATTTGTTACTTCAATCTTGATGTCATTTCTAATCTGTTATTTTGTTTGCCATTTTTTAGGTCAGACCACTGTTCTGATCAGTAGTTCTTTGTTTAGAATTTAAATTTGCTTGATATGAAGATATAAATTCTCTTATGACTAGATTATTATTGTTTTTGTGAGATGCTGGATGATTCTGTTCTGGAGTTCCCTTCTTCCTTTGCCCGATTTCCTTCCCAAACACTAATGTAGTTGTCCTCATTAAGTCTTATACAATCAGCTTTTGATTCGTTTTTGAAAGGAAACTTTTTGACACATCCTTTGAGATATTGTGGTCACTTGGACTGGCTCAGAAATCAAGTTTAAAGGGGGTTATATATTCTGTCAAGTCATCTAGGATATGCAGTTAAGCTCATCGCTTTTATTCACTTGTCATTTTGGCAGGGAAAGCTATAGATGGAGTTGAAAGCGCAGAAGGCATATGAAACTATGTTGAACTCACCAGACAACTGCTCACTTCTTCACCAATTAAATATTTTAAACATTACAGTGCCTGCCCTTGTCCCCCTACCAGCCCCTAACTCCCCAATTATGAGATCATTATCCCAACTGACATACCTATATCTGTTTTCTGTCAATTTGACATCTAATATATTTATGAAATTTCATGAGCTCCGAAATGTGTGTAACATTGATACTTCTAGAGTCTGGTTTGAATTATTATTCCTCTTTTGGTTTGTTCAAATGTTAATATCCATCCATTTTTGCCATGATTTTGAGGTCATCATCACATATGACTTCATTCAATATGTCTTTCACTTTAACATACACAGCAATCTGCCCTACTTTGAAATCATTAGCTCTGAAATCTTTTTAAATCCAGGCTTCCAGGTCTGCTTGAGACAATACAATGCCTTTTTTAGGGTTTATGCAATCTGCTCTACTTGAAATGATTAGCTTTGAAATCTTTTTCAAATCCAGGCTTCAGGCCTGCTTGAGACAATACAATGCCTTTTTAGTGTTTATGCAAGATGTTATTTTCTGCTTTAAAAATATTTGCGACACTCCATAATCCTTCCTGGTCATGATACTATCTGATTAAACACTGCTGATATCATTCAATTGATTTTTGACCCAGATTGAGCTGTCATGCTAAAACTGGTTGCATCATGGTTGTGTTGGCTATGAATGCAAAGGTTTATTTTCCAAAATTTATGCACCTCTTTAAATTTTCAAAGTCTTTAGCCACTAATCTTGCTTTAAGTTAACACTCGACAATCAAACCATACGATCTAAATTATAAGCTTTATACTCGTCACTCAAACCATGTTGTAAACTTTGCTTTCTATACATGCTTGGGTGTACATGTTCTTCATTATTGTATTATGCTGATTTTGAATTTTGTTTTCTATTCTTTTGTAGGTGAAGGAAGTTAATTATGCATTCAAGATTTTGGTTATTAATATAAAATTTACATGCGTTTCCTCATTAATTTAGGATTTCTTGAAGGTAACTTTCAATCCTTTTGCTTGTAGGTATATCACTTTTGAAGAATATTGGTCCTTCAATGTGTCTTACTAGTGCTAGCCTCTTCTTCAACTCTCAATTTGGGACTGATCTTCCCTTCCTATTTTACAAGATATTCTCCTATTTAAGAATTGTTTTACCTTTGTTTTCTCCTTGAGGCAAGGTGCAACACTCTGATCTAGTTCTCGTCCATGACACTAATAAGTAAGATGTCTGTTTTCTAGATCAGATAGCAGATATGCTTTGGACTCTCACCATAAATTACAAAAATGAATTTCTTTTTGGTCTTCCAATCTACGTCTCCTTCCATATTCATTGTTTCATATCTATCTATCCGTTTCTGCAATAGCTCTATTGCTTATTTTAGGACCATTTTGATGCTGAGTATGCAAGGAATTATGTGTTACAAGTGACATGAGCCTTGCAGTTGTAGAAATCTTTGGTCACATTGCCTTGGCCGCTAGCCGAGGTTATGTTCTTAACAGTTATGTGGTTGGGACAGATGGCCATATTTTGATGGGCAAAAGTATTCGCCATCTTTGGTCACTTGATCAGGTGGAGACGAGGTAGTACTCTATTTCCAACAGTCTTGTCAATGAGGAGATTCAATGATGAGATCCAAGGGATCTATTATTGTTTGTTTGGAGGGTACCTGATCTGTTTGGTCCTTTCCCCAGACCAGAGCTCTATGAGTGTCTTCTGGGACTGCCAAATTAATTATTTCCTCCTATCGCCCTTTTTAATCCCTTGAAAGTATTAGGTGTCCTGTGGTAATTTTTGTCTAACTTAAAACATGGGAATATTGTTTCTTATCATATTTACATTACATACTTTTGTGTTTTCAGATGGAACGAAACCAGCTTGCTCTATGTTCTCAGCTGGAAGAAAAGCTGCGGATAACACAAACATTTCAAGAGCAAGTTTTGTTGTCTGCACAGAAACAAGCCGAAGAAGCTCTAGCAACACAGGAAAAGATAGCTCAAGAAAACAGAAGGCTTGAGAGCAGTTGAAATCAGCTCAAGAGAACAACAAAAGGCTTCAAGAGGAGGTAGAAAATGCCCGTAGGGAATATGAAAATATGAAGAACCAATGGCAATGCTCCATTTTGTGATGGAAAATAACAAAAGTGCTATTTCAAAAATACTTAAAGATAAGATCATATCATCGAAAGAAAGATCAATTTTGTTGGTGTTTGAACAATATACCTGATTAGATGAGATTAGCTTTATCATCCTTTAGGTACGATCTTTGTCAACTTTATTCACAAAGTGGAACAGATGACTGTCCAATTAATGCTTACGTAGAAGTTTTGCTGTGAACTACAAATGTTTATCTCACTCCTTAAGTGTACTGGCCCTAGCATTAAAGCTTACTGTTTTATTACACATTAAAATTTTCTTTAGGTTTTGCACTATAACAATCTACATCATTTTGTTAATAGGTTTCTATTGCTCATCATATCAAAAACAAAAACTTCGCAAGCAAAAAAATATTTATGGCTTAAAACCATTATGAAAGTTTATTTTTCTTGCTTCCATTTTTTTGTAAGAAAATATGTCAAAAGTAATTCAAAACTTCCGTGCTCTTAGCATTAGAAAGCCTCTTGTTTTAAAAGAACCCGTATATAAATCCTACCTGCATCATGAAATGGCCAGCTAGACCATCTGTACTAGTTATCTGGGTAGCAATGTGGAAAGTAATTATATTACAGATATTTCCCTATGATTTTCATATAATGTAATCGCAACTATGCCTCATTTTAGTGTGTTTGAAAAAGAATCGAACTGTGTCAAACCAAAATAAGTAAGTTTCTCATTTGGCACTCATAAATTAACAATAAAATGCCTTTTTCATCTTATACGCCACTTATTATGGGGACTACAAAGTATAGATGATTTCATCTATGTGGGGTAAATACGAGAACAAGCGAATAAGTTCATGTTCGTTCTTACAACTGACGTTCTAATTTGGCATTCGGAAACACAGTGCCATTTTCACATGAATGAGTCTAATCCAATTTTAGTCCTGATCCATCTGAGGCAGTATCAAACTGTAAAGCTTCTTTAATTTGCTGTTTTGTATTGCAAGCTTCTTTATTGACTTCTTGACACATTGCTGAAACTTTCTTTTTTGGATTTTAGCAAATGTGTATGTGACTGCTATTGCCCTGTGTTTCATTACTGAGAATGCTACATCATTTGGGGCTTTCAGATATGTCTGCTGTTGTTTCCAACAGCTTCAATAAAAATAAATTGATATGCAAAGGAACAATGATAAATTTTGTAGTTCATACCATATTGAAATATGAAAATATAGATGTTAGCCTCGAGCTCTATATTGAAATTTCAAACTAAATTATTGTTCTTTATAACTTCCCAAAAAAAAATTGAACTTGGCATTTTTAGGAAAGCGAGGGAATGGGAAGGTATTTTAGCTAACAATCATATTAATTAACCTCACTCGCGTAATTGAGGTTGAACTCTATATAATCTAGATCATATAGAGTATAAAAATAGCTTGAATCTTGGAAAGGTTACAATATCTAGGAGTAGATGACAAATTGATGGAAAAAGTTTGAAACTGAGCATGAACGCTCTTTGAAAAATCACATTGTCAAAACCTTTTTTTTTTTGGGGACTCTGATCAGTTGTGTGGGATGAAAACTAATAGGGCTGCATCGAAAATGGCTATGTATGCTTAAATTGGATTCAATTTGAATGTTTTTTTTCATGATTTAATGTGTTAAAGTCTATCTCAGTTTGTTTGATTCACTTGTAAATCATTGTAAAATCAATTAAAATTTGTAGAAATTCAAATATATGTTCAGGGCTTTGAAAATTTTATAAAAACTAGAATGAGTCACTAAATGTTTAGCTATATTACAAATGATGATGTTTCGAAATAAAATATGTTCTCCTCTTCCATATATACTTTATTATGGAAAGAAAATAGTGCAATACGTGATTGTCTTATCATTGTTTGTTGTAAATATATTACTACACTTACATGAATTTATAGCCTTCTTGAATTTAAATTAGTGTCCTTGATTTAATCGAAATGGTTAAATTTAATGGGGTTGATAAATGATGGTATATTATCATAATTAATTAGTTTTCAAAATTATTTGTGGTAATATTTGTAAGAGATATGAACAACGATAAATAACTATAGATTATGAAACAAAAAAATAATGATGAGAGGAAAAAACTATTTAATTGATAATTTGGATTGTGTGTTGATCTAAAGCATATGGACGTTATGGTCCCTTTGTATGTCCTTGTCCATTTACACTTTCAACTCTTGAAACTTTCTAGGTTTGCATATTATTTTTGATTTGTTTTTGTATGTAATTTGGTCCTTTGACATTGTGCGATGCTCATTGTGTAGTTGATTAAATTTTTAATATCTTAGACGTTGGGGAGTCTTTTAAATTAATAATAGTTAGGTTGTGGGCACTCTTGTGTATTGTTGACGTTACCACTATTCCGAAGAGAGCTCAAATTGCACGTCGTTCTTGCCTAACATGTGATATATAAAATGTATAACCGAATTGATAAGCACAACTTTGAAATAATGTGATTGTTCTTGATCGTTGTCCTAGCTTGACTTGAGATTATGTGCTCTTTGTGCTTGCAAATATGAATAGAGTGTTCTAAATGATTGAGTAGAGTATATGAAGCTCAAAAGAATCTTGGAGTAGCTTTGCTTGTGATTTTTCTTAGTATTTGCTCATTAGAATGCTAGATGCTAAGTAGATAGAATGCCTTCCTCTCTTAATGAGAGATGAATAAATTTGTTTATATATGCATTTTGGGTTTGGAAAACTTGGGTGAAACCAATGGGATTGTGACAAAGAAGTTAAAATTGAGAAAAATGTCGTTGGAGGAAAAGGGGCTAAAGCGTGAGATCGACTCGGTGTGTACGAGACGTTATGGCCCTTTTTGGGTGTTATGGTCCCGAGATGCATGTGCGGGAAATTTAAAAATTGTAATTGTAATATGTGAGGGGTACACCTAATTTGATAAATTAATATAATCGTTATGAGAACAAATACATTTTATGTAGAAACAAGTATGAGTGAGATATAGTCAAAGATAGTATAATTGGTCAAATTGAGCAAGTTTGGGTAGTGCGAAAGTGTTGACAATTTTGTTTCATGCAAGACATGAATTACCAAAATGAGTGTCTACATTTTTCCCTTTTTAAGTAAAAAATTGAAAATTGTGAATTTAAAATAAAAGTTATTTGAGTGTGTAGACACTTTGCCTTTACTGGAGCGTCTTGTGTTTGTGTCGGGCTTTATCATTATTACGGTTGTGTTTGTTTTGCCAAGACGCAGTACTTGCGGAGAAAAGTGTATTAATGGCCATAGTATAGGAAATCAAAATTTAACTTGAAAATTTTGAACTTAGTGTTGAAGTAGCAATATTTTAGTAGAAAAACAAAATAAAGGAAAGTGTGCACTTGGTTGTTTTAGGAGAGAGAGGGGGAGAGAGTACTCGTGGAGAGTTCCTAAGCTTTGTGTCGAGTTGGTTGGAAGGACTTGAGGGTGATTAGGCCCAAAGTGGAATTTTTAAGGAGAATAGAAAGAAAAGCAAATGCACCTTACATGGTGAAGAGAATTATATGGGGAGCATTCAAATTGTTTCGTATCCCTTCACAAAAATATGAGCAACGATAAGCCAAGTCTATGAGGCTAACAATCGTCTCGATATTTCCCAAGACCCATAGACAAGTGCCATTGTAGATGGATACAAACTCAATTGATTTGCAAATGATGACACAATGTACCGGGGCAATGCCGACTAGCACATACCCTTGATGCCACCACAATATGAACTTTACCATGCATTATGTCTTTGAAACTAAGTAAAGAGCCTACAACTACCATTGAGAAATTGTACCAACTAAGAACATTATTGAATCTACCCTCAGGATGGAAGCGTATGGAATGTGCCATAGTGTTAAAGATGTTATGGTAATTTTTTGTATAGTTTAGTCCCTTGTTTTTTGATCCAAATTTGTTTTTGAGCTATTTTTCAGCCTTTAGACTGTTTAATTTTGTACCTTGTCATTTTGTTTCTTGATTCTGAATTTCTGTGGGGGTGAAACATCACCCAATTGATGCCCCCCTCGTTTGGGGCACGTGAGATAGAGCAATGTGAGCACAACCCAAACAAGAGGACTTGTGGCGATGTGTACATGGGTTGTAGGATTCTGTAGGGAAACTATGGGAGTGCACATGGTGTATACCATAGTGCATACATAGTTGCATGGTAAAAAAACTAGCAAAGTGTTAGTAGTAAGACAAAGAGAAACAACACAATAGATGGAAAAAAACATGCAAGGGCACACAAATATAACAACATAACAATATTGGTAAGGATGTAACAAATGTAACAAAATTGAGTGTTGTAAACTTAGTGGTAAGGATGTAACAAATATAACAATATATATCCAAATATGTAGTGGTAATCGCAAAAAGGCAATGTTTGGTATACAGAACATTTCTGCGGAATGGTGCCATGTAGTGGGGTGAGTGAGCAAAACATGATCTAAGATAATGTGTAGAAGATCATGTGGGGTAGCTATGTTTGCGAGAATAGTGACGGAACTAAAAGTGGGAATATGATCAAGTGCATTAATAACATGGTGAAAAGGCTGTTGCATTAGTAGTAGCGACTCGAGTAGTAGAGCGGAGTTAATATTCACCAAGGCCGGTTATAATATAAAGAGAATGGAACATGGAGTCATCCTCATTGATAGGGTTGAAATCTAACTTATACAAGTTCTAGTCAATAATCTCAATGGAATCATCATCATCGTCATCATCATCATCATCATATGACTCATCAATCTTAACGGTAAATTGTTGAACAAAATTCTCTACAGGATTTGACGCAAAGGTAGAAGATGGAATATGAGAAGATATAGTAGGAGATACATGATCGGTAGTAGGAGATTGAGTGGAACAAGTAGGAGATGTTAGTGTGTGTTTTTTGGATAGTTTAACTCTTTTGGTGGAGCTTAGAACCGGAGGGTTCTTGGGTTCCCTCCCTTAACAAGGTCCTTAGACAAGATATTACAATGAATCCATCACAAGCTGCGACCATGAGCCCGCATCGGCGACGATGAAATTTTACGCCCTCGCCGTTTTTTAGAACCACTAGCGTCGCGACGCCAATGCCGAGCGATGCAAAGTCCACCTCCACGGAGAATAACCACCGATTGCGACCACGGTGATGCAACACACCACTGTGGTGAACCACCCCGAAGGGATCACACATAATGAGATTTGAACCTAGGTGGATCCGGACACAATCGTCTCTGTCTTAAGCGATCGACCGAAACCCCATTGGTGAGATGTTAGTGTATTATTAGTTGTGCTTGATTCCCCAATAGCATATGTATCTTTACGGTGAAGGGGAATTGGTTTAGACAATAGGATAACCATAGAAGTAACAAGATTTATTTTACAATATTTGAATGGTTCGGGGTTAATTGAAATAGTGTCTTTGTACCCATCGTAGGTGAATTTAACACATTGATGTACCATGGATGGGATGGCCCACATGGCATGGATCCATGGGCAACCAAGAAGAAGATTGAATTGAAATGGAGCATCCATAATATAAAAGAAAGTGGGGATTTTCCAAGGTCCTATTTGCAAATCCAATGTGATTGTACATATAAATGTTCATGTTGCGAGTATCATAGGCTCACATAGTAAGAGTAGACTTTTTATTGTTATATCAAGGATTCCAAATTGCATTGATAATGATAAAAGACATGTTCAAGGTAGATCTCATATCGACAAGAGCGCGTTTTACCAATGCATTAATTTTTTGACTTGGATATATACTGATGGAGGAACATTATTAATGATAGTTTGAGAGGGAATATCAAATGGTGTGAAGGTAATGTGTTCATCATTCATCGCAAGCCTAGTTGAGATATAGGATGATATCTAGTCAATAGTATATACGAATGGATGCAGGTATCCTTGAGAGTGGCTATGAGAGTTTGCATGCATACAAGATGGGTATGAAGCTCAAGGGAGTTTTGGAGCAACTTTTCTTGTGGTTGCTCTAACTATTTTTCATTAGAATGGAAGGTGCTAAGTAGATAGAATACCCTTCTCTCTTAATGAGAGATGAATAAATTGCTTATATATGCATTTTGGATCTGGAAAATTTGGGTGAAGTTGACTTGGATTGTGATAAAGAAGTTCAAATTGAGAAAAGTGCTATTGGAGGGAAAGGGATGAAAGCAGCCAAGGCGGCCCATAGCGTACGAACACTATGGCCCTTTTTGGGTGGTATGATCCCATACACATGTGTGAGTAATTTGAAAATTGGAATTGCAATATGCGAGGGTATATCTGATTTGATGAATTAATATGACCGTGATATGAAAAAATAAGTTGTGTGTGCAAACAAGAATTAGTGAGATATAGCCATAGATTACATAGTTGGTCAAATTGAGCAAGTGTGGGATAGTGCAAAAGTGTTGTACAATTTATGTTGTTGCAAGACATGAATTACCAAAATGAGTGTCTACAGTCCTATTAGTGTACAAGTCAACACACAAGTAGGAAATATGACCAAAAAAGTAAAAAATGACAAAATAAGTTCATGGGCCATAAGAAATTTGAAAAAGGAAATGGGCCAATTTTGAGTGAAAGTGACCATTTTCATATGATAAAATGAGTCAATGAGTCTTACAAGTGGCCAAAAGAGTTCAAAATAGAGGTGAATGGAGAGATTAAAGGGTAGGGGAAATGTTCACGTGAGATAGAAAGTGACAAAACATGGATAAATGAGTTCAATTGGAGGAGACAATGACAAAGAGATTCGTGAAAGGGTTGATGACAAAATGGAAAAATCAACGAGCGAAGACACAAAAATAAGTTGACAACCAACAAGAGGAATGGATGCACACTAGTAAGAACCTATATTAGATCAATAATCAATAAAAACATAAAAGTACTTGCATCATAATAGTTAACTAGTCGAAATTATGTCTTACATAATATTTCATATTGATGTGTGTGCCTACATGTCAAAATACAACAAACAATTGTGATGAATATATTTGGTAATAATTATACATTGACATATGATTTTTGTTTATATTAGTTTAATGCTCCATAGCTATATACATGCATGTAGGTGTTTGCCTTAATGTTGTTATATCGATTATGTAGAATTTTCAATATTCTCGCTATTTGGATTTAGTACATTATACCATTGAAACATTAAAGGGAAATTTGGAAGTTGGAATATAATGAAACTTGATTGCAAAAGTGTTGCCAAAAAATGGGGTGATTAAGGTAAAAAAATTATTTTCTTATATATTAAAATTATTTTTGGATGGATAGTGGGTGCACACCATGTTGTTGAGGTAAATTCAATTTTCTTACATATTATAATAATCATTTATGGATAGGTGGTGGGTGTACACCATAAAGTTTAGTAAGGCCTAGGTTGGTTTCACGGTGGGATCAAGGCACCGATATGGGGGACCAAAAATCTGAATAAAATATATTTGAAAATAAAAAAATAGTTAAATGTGTAAGTGTTGCGGTGTGGTAAATAGTGAAGCTAAATATGAATGGTTTTTTTTTTTTTTTTTTTTTTAATATTTTAAGGAATGTGTACGTGTTATAAACATATGAATTTCTCAATATTATTGTTAAAGTAATATTATTATTGTTCAATATTATGTGTTACTTTGAATAGGCACCATAAACACTAATGTGACAACCTAAAAATTAGTGTGACACCTTAAACATTAATTTGAAACCTTGAGACACAATTGGGTCACCTTACACACTAGTATGACACACCTAGACACTAATAAAACATTCTAAACATGAATACCAAAACCTAAACACTAATGAGTTACGAAATAACACAAGTGGGAAATCCTAAACACCAACTACACACCTTAAGCCTTAATACACACAGAAACAATAATATGAAACCTTAAATAAAATAATATTACACCTTTTAAATTAATGGGGCACCTTAAATAACACAATTGAGACATCCTAAATACTAATAAGACACTCTAAAGACTCATATAAATTATAAACACTTATGGGTAAGCTTAAATAACACAATGAGACACCCTAAATAATAATGCAATACCTTAAACACTAATACAACAATAAAAACACTAATATCAACAACCTAAACACTTATTTGATACCATAACCATTAATATGAAGCTTTAAAAACTAATTTCACACCTAAACACCAATATGACACCATAGACTCTAATACAAACTATAAACACTTATGGGTCATTCTAAATAACACAATTGGGAAAACTTAAACACTAATGCAACACCCTAAACACTAACACGATGCTCTAAACACTAATTCTTGAGACCCTAAACACTAATAAGACATATTAGACACTAATATGTCACTCCAAATAATAATACATGACACCCTAAACATAAATATGACACCCTAAATACTAATAAAAGCCATACACATTTATGTATCAACCTAAATAACACAATTGGGACAATCCTAAACACTAATACAACACCCTAAACACTAATCAACACTCTAAACACTAATATTTGACACAGATATAACACTCTAATTACTCATATAACAACCTAAGCACCAATACGACACTTTAAACACTTATATAAACAATAAATACTTAGGGGTATCCTAAATAACATAATTGGGACATTGTTTACACCCTAAGAACTATATGAAAGTATAAGAAAATTATGATGTAAGGGTTTTAATAGGGGCTTATTCTAAATTTATTAATTTAAAATTAACCAAGCATAATCGAACAATGTATTGATACATGCAACAATGATAAACGATACTGATAACTTAAATAAATAAGAGGTGATGAAGACTTAGTTGTACATAGTGGTATAAGGATAATTTGGGAATGCCAACTAGATAATTTTTGTTGTTGTGATCTTCTAGATGTTTCACTTCTTATTTTAGATCTAGGAATTTCTCATATCCAAAATCACACAACTATTTTATAGTATTGACCTATGTTGTATGACATTGTGTTTAACCATTAATTAAATTTTAGGTCAATTTAATTAGTTATAAGATATATTACGGTTAATTTACAAATATAACAAATATGATACAATACAACTTCTAATTCAAATTTTGTAACTCAAATAAAATAATAAGAATTTACATACACCAATTAAACTTAAATGTAATCGAAAGCACACAACGCAGGTATAGAAGCACTTAGTCGAGTCTTGATTTTTAGGAGTGATTCAAGATGCGTGCAATTGAGATCTGAGGAAATATGAACATGAATAACCTTCGCAAATTGGAATAAAAGCGTGACTCCATTTGGCTTAGGGTTAGATCGTATGGTCAAGACCCTTCTATACGTTCTTGAAACTACTCCAATTCTTCTCATGTAACTTTTTGTGTTCCTTTCCTTCCTATATTTGTTTGTCGTTGTCAAACCCTAGTTGTCACTCATGTAACAAAGCTCTCTAAATGGAATGAAAATCACCTCAAAATCTATCCATATATGAAGAGTCTTGTAAAACAAACATTATAATGGTTGTGTGAATATCTGTGCACCGCCTACATTGACACTACTAAAAAGAGGTCTCAAACCATACATTGTTCTCCACATAGCATGTGATATATAACTAGATGAATCATATTTGGAGATTTCTTTGACCATGTTTTCTTTGACTTGAGTCTTGCTAAAAAAAATTAGAGATAGGATGGTTAGATGCTTGTAGATGAGAGATATGGCTTCCTTGACCATGTTTGCTTTGACTTGAGTCTTGCTATAAAACAAAAAATTGACTATTTTTCTCAAAGTTACAGGGGTGTACACACAAATATTTCATTTTCGGGATGTGTGCACTTTGAAAATAAGTATAAAAATTATGTATTCATCCAAAAATTATGAAAAATTAGTGGGACCTTGTACATGGTCTTAGCTAACATTCTACTGAAGTGATTTGAAAAATAATTTATAGAACTCAAAAAAATGGTTGGGGGTGGGGGAGGGTGGGGGAGGGGGGGGGTGCACACACAATAGGTTGTTATCTTTTTGACACAAAAATAGACATACTTTGTGTGCGCACCACATTTGACCTTCTTAATCTCCACCATTTTCAAAAAAATTAGTAGTTTAGAAACTAGATTTCGAGCACTACGGTACATATTCTTATCATGTTTTCAAATTTTGAGCATATGCATGCCAAATTATTAGAAGAAGTTCAATTTTTCTAATTTTAGGAAAAATGTGTCCACTTTTGACCCCTTTTGGTCTCCCATTTCCATGCACTTACCCCTAGTCTTGAGCTACTCAATATCATTCTGGTATGGATGGTCATAAAGGAAGCCTTTTTCTCAATTGCAAAACTAAACAACATTGAAGAATACAATTGCTCGTAGAGAATGAAGGTAAATATGGCTTCTAAAACCATTGAAGTAGACATTGGAGAGGAGGTTCTTATGCACTTTAATCTCAAAGTTAATCATATAATGCCCCTAGTAATTATGGAACTCTGCACCAATTCACCACTTTCTAGTTGAACCACTAATGTCCCAGATTCTCATGAATCTTATTAGTAATCTGTCTGCAACATGAATAAATGTCAAGTGAAAAGAAAATTTCAATTGATTTCCAATTATTACATGAGAGGTGGAAGCAGCTACAAAATACCATGTGGGCCATAACAAGGTGTAAATTAGTCTCAATCTTAATAAGATGGGTTTCTTAAGAAAAAATAACAATTTTTTAATAGATCCTAAAGATAAAAATGTGGTACATAGATGTGATGACTGGTATTCATAACAAAGAGTCCCAAATTTACCTTCCTTCAATTTTTTTTTTTTTTTTGCATATATAAAGATCCAATTACCCCTCACCTTATGTTGAACACCATCTCTGCAATGGCATCATAATTGTATTTTTTTATTCTACGTCTCTTAGTTTTGTTGGTGGTATTTTAAAGCTCACCATGCATTTGAAGTATGTTTCATGTTTATGTGCTAACCTTGCAAACAAATTAACCATGCATAATTTGGTGATTAGATCTTCAATTGAAAAAGGAACACATGTTCATGTTTTTCATGTTAACAATTGTGTATTGTAAATCATTTCTCGGTGTTTTTATTTTTTTTTCCAGTTTTTGGTTTGTATAATTACCCTATTAATATTGTCTTAACATGGGCAAAGGTAGGTAAGGTTAGATATCTTTCTTTCATAGACCAAAAATTTCTTCTAAGTGCCATTGTAGTATGTGGGTGCATTTTTTACATTATTTTTCTTTTAAGCCCTCCCAAAACCTCAATGAATGTTCATTTAGCTGAGAAATAATGGTTGTAGTTTGTGGATATATTTCTAACACAAACACACACAAAATTCATTTTAAGCTGTCGAATTCCAACGTTTTTTTGATATCTATAAACCATAAATGGCCACAGATAATTGTGTTTCACATGGATGGAAGATTCAACTTAAAAAATCAATAAAACTAGAAAATGTTCATAGTCAAATTGGGAGCGGAATATGGAGCAACAATTTTCGCACTTGCCAGAGACCGATTAACAAGTTGATGATATCAAAAAATTAAGGGGAAAAAATAAGAATCATCTTGCTGATAACACAAAAGACAGAGGCGTGTATGAGAGCGCCAAATTATTAGATTCTGGTAAGGATAA
This sequence comes from Taxus wallichiana var. yunnanensis, assembly GCA_018340775.1. Classification (NCBI taxonomy): domain Eukaryota; kingdom Viridiplantae; phylum Streptophyta; class Pinopsida; order Cupressales; family Taxaceae; genus Taxus; species Taxus wallichiana. Next base: position 1,038,775,834 of record CM031239.1, read on the forward strand.
CAATGTCTGTTACGAAGCAGAGGATGAGGTAAAATGGAAATTGTTTATTTCTATCATCCCCTCCAATGCCTTTACTACTATTGACATAGCAGGCCTCCTTGTAAAATCATCCTGTATACACCACATCCCCACCTCTAACATTTTCACTGCCTCTTCCTTTACATCCATCCCCTCATCTTCTAGTCCAGAATCTACCAATTCGATTAATCTTCCTTCTTCGGCCTTACTTTGTAATACTGAAAGCAACCCATGCCTTGAAAGTTCTTAGTTTGGGTAAGTGCATGGAAATGGGGGGCCAAAAGGGGATCTTAAGTCAAAGCATTTGTCGAAAAATAAAAATCTTCAACTTACACTCAAAATTTGAAAATATTATAAGAACATGAATTGTAGCATTTCGAGTCTAGTTTCTAAACTAGTATTTTTTTTTAAATGGTTAAGTGTAAGTGAGTTAAAGATCTAAAATGCCAATAGGTGCTCTTGGTTTTGTAAAAAAACATAGTAGATACTCGGTCCCCCACCCCCAATTTTCGAGCACTATTTAGTATTTTTGAAAACCCTTTGGTATAAAGATAGATATGATCATCTAGTATGGGATATAATTTTTTTGTTTTTTTGGTGAGTATTTTTAATGATTTTTCAAGTACAAATATTTTAAATTTTGAAAAATAAGGGATAGCCGACCGTGCCCCCTAACTACCTCAAAAATATCAAAAATTAGTTTATTTTTGAATATGTATAAAATTAGTTCTAGTTTGGGACTGTATTATTTTTATTCAATTTTGATGATTTGAACAAATGATACACGATGAAATATAGATGATGTAGAGGATCATGACAAACAAAAACAATCATAAGTTAAAATAATCATTTGCTTAACAATCATTCAAAATCCATCCAATTTTTCACTTTTTCTCAAAGCCAAAATCTTGCATTTCATCATCAAAAGCTATATACAATTGCTTCAAAGATTGAAAAATCTTTACACTTACTTGATGAAATATATAAACAATGTTCATAATCTTGAACAAGTTTCCACACTTCTTTTCCACCCCAACTCACTCTAGACCACCATACTCATTACTAAAGACCTTGAAAAAATGCATATTTGAGCATAAAATCCATATTCCTACGAATAAATCCTTACTAGTAAAATTTTTGAGGACACATTTAGCCTAATATCTATCCTACAAAGTTTCATCAAGTAACTCCTTACCCATTTTCTTTTATACCCTCTTTACCGTTTTTGCTCATTCCTCTCAATTAGCCTAGTTTAATGCAAAGCTCCATGTATAGAGAAAACTATAAAACTTCATGCAAAAGTAAAATGTGTTTGGGATACCCATTTGGGTCTTCTATCTTTCAAGGCAATTTTATGGCCTATCTCTTACTATAACTCTCTTAGATCAATTGTCATCCTTTAAGCCTTGTCAACTAGGCCTACTAGGGTTTAATGGCTTAGTTAGGTTTTAGCACTTTACTATCAACTTAAACCTTTAGAACACATTTTCCCACTTATTTACAACTTGTTAATATCCTTAGCAATGTACATTTATTCCCTTAATGTTATCTTGTTAAGCTTTCCCGATTCGTTTTTTTTAAGCTCTTATTCTTTTGTATCATCTACTGATTCCCTCTTAGAATTTGTTTTCTATTTCTCACTTTGATGTCCTTCAAATTCTCCTCATTTTCATGTTAGTCATGTCTCTTGAAAACACCTTCCAACTACTCTAATCACTCATTCATTCCAACTCAATTTACCCTTTACCAACTCCTATATCTCTCACCAAAATTGCTCAAATCTATCTTGTTCAGGACAATTACAAGGTACTTCTTTCTTGATGGCTTAGTGATTACTTTTCATATATTATCTCACCTCTCTTTACTCTTCTTAGTCACCATTTCACTTTTTTCAATCACTCTTTCAAATTAATCTCCCTTGACCTTGTTTTAGCTTATCTTGTTCATTTGCACATTAGAGTGTTATATGGCTCTTGAGATGGCCGACGACACGGTGTGTCGATACCGTTAGGATCCTCTCTTGGTATATGGATATCAAAACACATCTCTCTTTACTCAAACTTTCCTTACAAACAAAATCACCCCCTTCCTCATTAAGCTAACAATTTCTTGACGTGTTTGCTTTTCATGTAGCTATTTACTCAAGATTGTCACAATTTTAGAGTTTAGAACTATGTTAGCTTGAATGAGTTTTGCTTTAAACACTCTAATTTAAACCTCTAATTCTTGATACTCTTCCCACCTTAATCTCTTCATTCCCTTATCGTGGATCTCACAATTGAAGCATCATGCAATGTTATTAAACCCACGACCATTTAAACCTCTTAAACTGGTAATCACATAATCAAACAAGAACTTGCAAACTTGGTTAAACTATAACCTCAATCCTTCTAAATCCCTTTTCTCATTTGAAACATAATGGATCCTCCTTGATCATCTAATTTTTGCAAGTTACAATAGTCCACCCATTACATCGAACCTTGCTCTATCTCGAATGTCCTTTAACCTTGAACATGGTATGCTTGAATCAAATTAGATTGGTAAGGATTTAGAATGCTTACCTTACTCAAACATCCCTAAAATTTCTCCTATAGCTCATTACTAAGCTCATACTCATTTGTACAAACTTTTAAGCCATTTCATAGGTGGTTTTGTAATTAGAAAACTTTTTCATATATCCTAAACCACAAGCAAGGTTTTAACCCGAGACGGAAGGTTTTAAGGATTTTGAGCATTGATATTATTTTCAAACAATTTAATTAGCGCTTATAAGCTCGATACACCTTATCTCTCCCATGGAGCGTATCTTGGTTCATGCAATACATTTGAAATATTCATTAAAACAATTCCTTATCAATTAAAAACCTTCATGAGTTTTGCGTACCTTTGTAAGCCCTAAACTAGGGTATCTACTGATCACTTAAGAGAGATTATTGTCTTTCTGATTTCTATAGGTACTATGATAAATCTTCTTTAAATTCAAATTACTAAAATCATGAAATGGGTTTATACTTTGCAAACTAGAGGTCCAAACCTTATTACTCATTGTTAGCTTCTAAACTATCCTTACACCCTGCATATATCCTTTTACATATGAAGAATCATTTATACACAATGACAAGTAAGAAATATTTAAAAATTTATGTGGTACATTCAAGGATTTTTATCGTAGATCCACTAATGATCCTCATATGAAGCAACACAAAACAAATATTCACAAATTGATTAGTTTGAAGAAGATTTACGTAGATTATCCATGCAAATACAAAGCTCTAAGAGCCATCGGGACTCGAATCAAAGAAATTCAACTTTCTTTTCCTCCTTACACACACCTCTTCCTCATCCATTCAAATACATTTAATAAGAAAGTGTAGTGACAAAATCATGCACTTTAGACATTATTTAGTCTCGGTTTCATATTACTATTTAGAAGGTTTTGGAGTGAAGAAAGTACTAATTAACCCCCATCTTTTGACCATCTTCTTTTATTTCATTTCATCATTCCTGACGTTTTACACCCACATGCCTAGTCTATTTCGGTCATTTTCCCCCATTTTAGCTCCCGATTGGGCGCCAGCTGGTATTGGGGTGCCCATGGACGCCTTGGTCTCACCAAGGGTGCCTCAATCCTTTTTGAAATTTCCGCCACTTTTTGAGCTCTTTCTAGCCATTTTATCTTCTTATCTTTTTGGTGGTTGACCATTTCAGGGTTAATTATGAAATTAGATCAAGAGAACCCTATAAATATAAAGTTATGAGACCATAATGAAGGACCAAGCACTAGTCACTACTATCATCCACCTAGAGTTGCATCCATTTGGAGATCATTTGCATCCATTAGCTCCATCAAAACGAAAAAGCTAATTCATCCACATCAAACTTCATAGGAGAGATTCTATTCTATTCCATGCACACATTCTATTACATTTTATACATATAGTTATAGCTTGTTACTTCACAAAGTGTGACTGACACAAGAGAACCTAGGGCACATGATGCACACACACACACACACACACACTAGAACTACATTTGGGTCCAAAATGTAGTGCATCACTCAGTTAGTAATCCCATTTTTGTGGTAGCTAAGGTTAGTCCGACCCATTCATTTGCATTCTTATTTTTTAGGGTTTTAATACTCCTTTTTGGTCTTTTACGGGTTTCTATATATTTTGGATTATCATTGACACCGATGTAGTGTAAGCGGATTTGATACGACACACAATGAGGGTTTTAGACCACCTGTCGGACCTATGAAACTTAGTTTTAGATCATTTGCAGACTGGGAACCCCATTGCTTAGACTAGAGCACCCTCGGGCATCCCCTCTCCAGGCTCTCCAGTCCAGCTAGATAGCTCGGATCCATCCTTTTCGAGGCCTTTTCACATTTTCTCTTGCTTTTTGTTTCTTTAGTAACCACGTGACACAATTTAACAAGCTCCTCTAATCAGCTGAGTTCATTCTAACTCTATTTGAACTTTAGGGTTTTAACATTTCTATTTTTATAGTTACTTGGGTCATTTCTATATTTCTTACTCCATTTATTTGTTGCATTTGCATGTTGTTCTAGATTAGATTAACTATCCCCAATAATCCTATTTTTAATTAATCATTTTGGTGAACCCGAACGCTTTCACGCTTAGGATCCTCATTTTTCCTCTATCATGGATCCTAAAATTCCTCAAGTTTCTTTGTTTTACTTACTTAAGATGCATCCTAATTGTCAAGTTGCTCTTCAAAATCCCTAGACACCACATATCATCTTCAAAACACCTGCCACATAAAATAAGTGCTATATTCAATCGCCTATATCTGGCGACCCTAGTCCTAGTGTTTCTCCATATAATCAATCCCTATTAGATTCAATTCAAGCTCAACATTCTTTCTTTCAAGAAAAATTTAACGCTATGGAATGCACGATCATATCTCTCACATCTGAAATCCAAAATCTTAAGGATGCTTCTAAGGCTCATGTTTGTTCTCCCTCTCCATCTCCTCTTAAACCTATATCTGATACATATCATATAATTGAGCCTCAAGTTATACCATTGCTAGAACTGTCACATTTGATCATAATTTATCACTTTACCGCTTACTTATTGCTATCCTCCATACCGGATAACAAAGTATCGGGGTCTTCCATATTGCAATTATCATCAAATCAATGGACATACGACAATGAATGCCAAAATTTATAATAAAGAATCGAGACATCTTGAAAGCGTCATGGTTTTATCTCATTTTTGAACAACATTTTGTTGCATGCCCATCTACACATGCTACATCTACTTGGGCTCCTTACTATGTTCCCTCTGTCCCTTCTTTGGTTAGTCAAGAGCTGCCTAAGAAACCACCTATGGAATCACCAAGTCAACATACAAAACCACCTCTCAAAATTAGTTCACCATCTCCTCCTACACAATCATCTACAACATTACCAAAACAAAACAAGTCGTCACTTCTTAAAGTTTTCTCTAAATCACATCCTCCTACTAGGTCATCTACCACATTACCAAGTCAATCTAAGCAACCACCTTTATAAATCAATGAAATTTGGCCTCCTATCAATCCTTTTGCAGTGTCATCAACATCACTTCAATAACCAATCGTTTTGTCAAAGAAACTACTTCTCCTACTAATGGTCAAGACACATCTCCAATTCCACCACCATCGCATGGTCCTACTATTACTTTTTCCCAACATGCTTCCACCGCTTCACGTAAACTTGGTCTTTGGTAGGTGACTCTTGTCACCTCATTACCCGATGACACACTCTTGTGCTTCGGTTCACACTTGACTATTGAGGGCTTATTACACATGAACCCCACACACTTTTGCACTATAGATACCACACATTACATTTCATCATACGTCTCACATCATACATACTACATTTAGTCTACATCTACGCATCTATACATTATACACATCATACATTACATCTTGCATTGCCTCTTATACATTATACACATTTCCACTCCTCACATGGTCATATTTCATCATCACACATACACTACATCATCTTCTACGCATTGCACTCATTACCCTATGACGTACTTTAGTTCCTCGGTCCATACTCGATTGCCGAGGGTTTACAAATCAAATGGACCTTACATTCATCATGTGTTTATCATTCCACCTTTCATCATGTGACATTTCTAGGATAGTGACACATGTTATAGGCTAAATCGTCACTTGCTCTATCATATTGTAGTGGTATACGCTTTAGGATACATCACCACTCCTTACTATTCATTGTGTAGTGATATACCATTAGGGCTAAATCATCACTCATAAATTCATTTTTTTAATATACGCTTAGGCTAAAAGGTTCATGCACATCATTTCTAGGTCGAATATCATCACACATACACATTCATCACAACACGTTAGAAACAACACACTATTAGACCATTACCTGATGACCCACTCCCGTTTACGGTCCATTCTTGACTACTGAGGAGGAAAGCTAAATGAACCTCATTGCATACATTTCCATTCACTTGGGGGGCACGCGAATCCTATCACTCCATTTTGTATTCCATTCCATCCATCCACAACATACTGCATGTTATGGTTGCTTTTACTCTTGCTTACTTACTGCTTGTTCATAATTATTTTCTTACACATGCTAGTTAGATTACTGTTATGTCATTTATCTATATCATCCACACATGCGCATTCACATTTTTTTCTAGTTGTGATCACAGATACATGTCTCTTACACACAACATGGATGCTCATCTTCTACCCTTCCTAAATTGGTTGTTGGGGCATACACATTCGTTTCTCATAGGTTCTATTGTTTCATTTTTTATTTAGCACTTCACATTACTTGGTTATACATGCTTTTTACATACTATTTATCTTTCTAACATGCTAACGGGTGCTTCATGTGCATCATTTGTTATGCAGGGATATTTTCTTCCATACTTGTTTGTTACATTGCTTGTCTATTGTTTTCTCTTATTTGCGGGCCTTTCCCTATGTTTGGTGTGCACACTTGTTTGTTTGTATGCAGCCATGACAACCTTACATATCTTGTGAAATTGTGAGTGATGTCTCATTTTTGCATCCCGCTTTGTGAAACTAACTTGTCTTCTTGAGTGTTTACATTACTTTTCTTGGTAGCTTATACACTGTTTTCTATATGCATGCTTTTTCATACTAACACTTGTCTTTGGATAGCCTTCTTGTTTATGCGTTCCTTGGTTTATACCAAGCAATTTCTAGGGTGCAGATTCAAGCGATTGGTCCTCTTTTGGGGCCACATTCTCCTATCAGTGACGTCATATGCTCCCCTAAAGAGGGGGCATCATTTGGGGTTTTACATAATAACACAACAAATTTACAATGGTTCGATTTAGTACAACGAGTGGGTTCAAACCAGTCTATGAACCCCATACACAATGAATTTTATAGGACATGGTGTCCTTAGCATTATGGGAAGAATTTATAGGCTTGGAGGTTACAAAGTGGGTGTGCCTCCCTACACTACTTTAGCTAGTGGTGTTGGATCGCCCAAAAAAATAGGACGTATAAAGATCTCTTCACACACATTCAAGGAAGTAGTTAAAGGTTGGAGGATACAACAAAATTCCTCCCTATACTTCTTTGACCTATGGCATCGGATCACCCAAAAACCTTGACAATACAAGATATATTTCTACATTCTCTTTCTCAACATGGATCAGCGTACATGTTCCCTTTACACTTTTTCATTTGCGTAATTACATTTACATACTTTTACATGTGTATTTTACATTGTGTTTTTACATACATACATATTTGACTACTTGATCATTTTTCCCTACAGTCCGGGTGTATGAGAAATAAACAATCAAATGGGGGTAACATCAACAACAATAACAACAATGACAACAATACTTCATAGCAGCAAACACCATACTAACCATGCAGGTACATCACACACATCAACAACTACACACATGTTTCTACCCTAGTTTCACTCTTGTCACTTTTTTGTGCTTGTTCATCTTTAGTTTCCACGCTCCATCATGTTTTTGTCATTCCACACTTTGTCTAGTCCTTGGTGATTTTTCTACTAGAATCTTCATGGACATCAGGTATGCATCCCCATCTAATTTATTTTACCGAGCTTTATGCTCACCAACATAAAGTGGGGGAAAACGTAGTAAAAAAATCATGCACTTTATACATTATTTAGCTCTAGTCTCATACTACTATTTAGAAGGTTTTTGAGTGAAGAAAGTACTAATTAACCCCATATTTTGGCCATCTTATCTTATTTTATTTTGTCATTCCCGACCTTTTACACACACATGCCCAGTCTATTTTGGTCATTATCCTTCATTTTATCCTTGAATTGGGAACCCAGGGCTGTAGTCTTTGGGGCCCATGGGCACCCTGGTTCCACCAGAGGTGCCCAATCCTTTTTGAACTTTCTCACCACTTTTTGGGCTCTTTTTAGTTGTTTAGCTTCTTATATTTTTGGTGGTTGGCCATTTCGGGGTTAATTACGAAATTAGATCAAGAGAACCCTATAAATATAAATTTATGAGACCATAATGAGGGACCAAACACTAGTCACTACTATCATCCACCTAGAGTTGCATCCATTTGGAGATTATTTGCATCCATTAGCTCCATCTCAAGGATAAAGCTAGTTCATCTACACCACACTTCATCGGAGGGATTCTATTCTATTTCATGTACACATTTTATTACATTTTCTACATATAGTTATAGCTCATTACTTCACAAAGTGCGACTAACACAAGAACACCTAGGGCACATGGTGCATGCACACACGCGTGCACACACACACACACACACACACCGAACTACATTTGGGTTTGAAATATAGTGCAATGCTCAGTTAGTAAGCCCAATGTTGTGGCAGTTGAGGTCAATCTGACCGATTCATTTGCATTCTTATTTTTTAGGGTTTTGTTACCCCTTTTTGGTCTTTTACAGGTCGTCTATACATCTTGGATTATCAGTGATATTTGACGTAGTGCAACATATTTGATGCGACACACAACAAGTGTTTCGGAACACCTGCCGGACTTATGAAACTTAGTTTCAGATCTTTTGCACAGACTAGGGCACCCATTCTTCAGACTAGAGCACCCACAGGTGCCCAAGTCCCTATCTAGGCACTCTAGTCCAGCTAGATAGCTTAGATCCATCTTTTTTAGGGCCTTTACACAACCGTTCTTGCCTTTTTTTCTCCAGTCACTTCTGTGACACAGTTCAGCGAGATCCTCTAATCAACTGAGTTCATTCTAAATCTCCTTGCACTTTAAGGTTTTTAGCATTTCCATTTTTATAGTTGTTTGGGTCATTTCTATATTTGTTCACTCCATTTATTTACTTCATTTACATGTCATTCTAGATCAGCTTAACCATCCCCAATAATCTGATTTTTAGTTAATCGAAAGGAAAATTTAGAAGTTAGTTAGGGTTTAAAAATTAACACCATTTTGGTTGAACTAACCTAGGAAGGTATCCACCTTAGTTAAGGTTAATTAGGCATATTATTAGATGAAGAGTATGTTCTATGACTCACTTACACCCTTGAATGACTCTATACCAACACTTAACTTAAGAATTACAACTAGACAAATTTGAAAATTCAAATATGAGGTTTTAGAGGGAAACCTCTCAAAGCCTACTTATTACAAACAAAGGGTCTAAATGGACTATCATCATCACACAAAGATTCAAATGGACTGTAAACAAAACTAACCTAACCTAGACAAACCAAAATTGTTTATACACAATGATGCTCTTGCATCATACTCCTCGAGAGGAGAGTTTTGAGTCCAATTTTTTTCTCTATTCTTCTAATTCTTTTGTTTGAATTTATTCCTCTTCTTCTACTCTTGAGATCATCTTCACCTCATTTGAATCTGTTTGGTCATCTCTTTTCTTTCTTGGTTCCTTCCTTGCTTTCCTTGCCACTTTCTTGCTTCATTCTTCCTCTTTCTTCATCTTGGTCTTCTTCTTCTTCTTCATGGTTCACTTTCTTTTCCTCATCAATGTCATGATTTTTTTCATCTTCCTCATTCATGTATTGGTCTATACCTATATATACATAGCTAAAAGCCGCCTTAGATTGAAAAAAATGGGGACAACTAATCCATTTCTCGTCTTCTCTCTTCACTGACTTATCTTCTTCATAATTTTGCTAATCATTCCTTGTTAAAGGCACTATATTTTTCTGTAACTCATCATGTTCTTGACTTGTTTCTTCCTCTTGAATCTTCATCACACTTTCATCTTCATTGTCTTCTTCATTTTCCAATGTTTCTCTAGAATTTTCCTTCACTTTGACCTCATCTTCTCCACTTAACCAGATCCACATGCTTATGAGAGCTCTCCATGATCCTCTCATCACACTAACTACTGCACTTTCACTCTTGACTGATCCATAGTGAGCTTACACTTTCTCAAAAACTTCTCTTTGATTTTCTTCATTCTTGTTCTCTATCTCTTCATTCAAGGCATTATTTCTTGACTTTTATTCTTATCTTTGTGTACCTGCATTCACACAATCAAATACACTATCAGATTTGAAACTTGGATGCCTTTGAGCATCTTGAGAAGCTCCAACAATGAGCTCTTTGACTTGTTGACTTCGTTGCTCCTCTATTTCACTTTCTTGAAGAAGCTTACAAGTATATATTATTCATTGAATTCCTAAAATTCCTCATACATCACATATTTAACATCTTCTTCCTCTTTTTTTCTCATTTTCTTTTTCTTTTCTTCATCTCTCTCTCTTCCTTTCTTATTATCTTTCTCACCTGTTCCGTTTTCCTTTTCCTCGAAGTATCTCTATTGGCCACTTAACACCTCTTTTCATCTCAAAAACAACTAAACTTCTTCCTCTCTCCATGCTTGTAGCTTCCATAAGTTCTCTTAACTTCTCCACATCTCTCATAAGGTCCTTGAGCTCTTGTTCAACCCATAACTCTTGTTTCATTGTCATCTCTCTCTTCTTTTATTCTTCTCTCTTCCTTTCGTTTTCTTCTCTCATATTCTTCATTAATTTATATATTTATTTCATTTTAAGAACTACTATGATACCAAATGATGCATAGGATTATGAAAAACAAAAAAAAATCACAAGTTAGAACAACCATTTGCAAATAATCACTAAAAATCCATCCAATATTTCTCTTTTATCAAAGCCAAAATCTTGCATTTCATCATCAATATATATATATATATATATATATATATATATATACAATTGCTTCAAAGATTGAAAAATCTTTACACCTACTTGATTACACCTATCAACAATGTTCATAAGCTTGAACAAGTTTCACACTTCTTTTTCACTCCAACTCACTCTAGACCACCATACTTGCTACTAGCCCTTCAAAAATGCATATTTGAGCATAAAATACACATTCCTATGAATCAAGCATTGTTGGTAAAATTTTTGAGGACCCATTTATCCCAATATCCATCCTACAAAGTTTCATCAAGTAACTCCTTACCCATTTTCTTTTATACCCTATTTATTGTTTTTGCTCATTCCTCTCAATTAACCCTAGTTTAATGCAAAGCTCATGTCCAGAGAAAACTATAAAACTTCATGAAAAAGTAAAATATATTTGGGACACCCATTTGGGTCTTCTAGCTTTTAAGGGAATTTTAAGTTCCATCTCCAACTATAACTCTCCCAGCTCCAATTGTCTCCGCTTTAAGCCTTGTTCAACTAGGCCTACTAGGGTTTAAGGGCTTAATTAGGTTTTAACACTTTACCATCAACTTCAACCTTTAGAAAACCTTTTCCCACTTATTTACAAGTTGTTCACATCCTTAACAATGTATAAGTTTTAGCTTTTCAAGCTCTTATCCTTTTTGCATCATCTACAATTCCCTCTAAGACTCTATTTTCTCTTTCACACTCGATGTCCTTAAAATTATCCTCATTTTCATGTTACTCATGTAGCTTGAAAATACCTTCTAACTACTCCAATCACTCATTCATTCCAACTCAATTTACCCTTGACTAACTCTTGTATCTCTCACAAAAATTGCTCAAATATGTATTGTTCAAGACAGTTGCTAAGGTTCTTATTTCTTGATGGCTTAATGACTAATTTTCAGATATTATATCACCTCTCCTTAATCTCATTATTAAAAATTTCACTTTGTTCAATCACTCTTTCTCATTAATATCCCTTGACCTTGTTTTAGTTTATCTGGTTTATTTACACATTAGATTGCTCTATGGCTCTTGAGATGACCGACACAAGATCTGGTTGGGACCCCTTATTGGTAGATGGTTATAAAAACATCTCTCTCTTTACTCAAACTTTCCTTACAAAAAATCACCCCCCCTTCGTCACTAAGCTAACAATTTCTTGATGTGTTTGTTTTTCATGTACCTATTTACTCAAGACTGTCACAATTTTAGAGTTTAAAACTATGTTAGCTTGAATGAGTTTTTCTTTAAAAATCTAAGTTAAACCTCAAATTTTTGATACTCTTCCCACCTTATCTCTTCATCCCCTTATCATGGATCTCACAATTCACAATCATCATGCAATGGTATTAAACTCAAGACCATCTAAACCTCTTAAACAAGTAATAACATAGCCAAACAAGAACTTGCAAACTTGGTTAAACTATCACCTCAATCCTAATGAATCTCTTTGCTCATTTTAAAAATAATATATCCTCATTGATCATCTAATTCTTGCAAGTTACAATAGTCCACCCTTTACACTGAACCATGCTTCTATCTCATAATATCCTTTAACCCCAAATAGGGTATGTTTGAGTCGATTAGACTGGTAAGGATTTAGTATGCTTACTTACTCAAATCTCCATAAAATTTCTCCTATAGCTCTTCCCAAGGTTCATTATCATTTGTACAAAATTTCAAGACATTTCATCGGTGGTTTTGCAAATTAGAATTTTTTTCATATATCCTAAACCCTAGGCAAGGTTTTAACTGGAGAAGGAAGGTTTTAAGGATTTTGAGCATTAATATTATTTTCAAATGATTTAATTAGAATTGTAAGCTCTGATACACCTTATCTCTCTCCTAGAACATATCTTGGTTCACAATACACTTGAATTATTCATTAAAATAATTCTTTATCATCAAGAAACCTTCACAGTTTTACATGCATTGTAAGCCCTATACCAGGTATCTACAATCACTTAAGAGATATTATTGTCTTTCCTTATTTCTCTAGGTTCTATGATAAATATTCTTTGACTTCAAATTGCTAAAATCATGAAATGGGTTTAGAATTTACAAACTAGAGGTCCATACCTTATTACTCACTCTTAGCTTCTAAACTATCCTTCTACCCCGCACATATCCTTTTTTGCATATGAAGAATCATTTATACAAAATGAAAACTAAGAAATACTCAAAAATTTATGCAAGTACATTCAATGATTTTAATCACAAATCCACTAATATTCCTCACATGAAGTAACACAAAATAATTATTCACAAATTATGTAGTTTGAAGAAGCTTTGCAAATATAAAGCTCCAAGATCCATCAGGGCTTTGAATTAGATAAATTCACCTTTCTTTTCCTCCTTGCACACACCTCTTCCTCATCCATTCAAATACATTTCAAAAGAAGAGAAAATTTAGAAGTTAGGGTTTAAACACTAACCCCACTTTGGTTGAACTAACCTTGGAAGGTCTCCACCTTAGTTAAGGTTAATTAGGAATCTTATTAGATGAGGAGCATGCTCTATGACTCACTTGCACCCCTTAATGATTCTATACCAACACTTAACTTAAGAAATACAACTAGACAAATTTGAAAATTCAAATATGAGGTTTTGGAGGAAACCTCTCAAAACCTACTTATTACAAAAAAGGGTCCAAATGGACTATCACCATCACACAAACCTCAAAATGGACTCTAAACACAACTAACCTAACCTAGAGAAACCAAAATTATGTATACATAATGATGCTCCTACATCAATAAACGTGTATAAATTCAAAAAAATAGCTATAAAAGACACAATTAGAAAATAATTAGTATGGAAATTTTATACTAGTCATTTTTTTTTTGAAAAATTGTATATTTATAAAGAAGAAAGTTTACTTGACCTCATAGTCATATTTTTATTAAATGTTTTGATCATTTTTGTTGGATTTATTAAGGAGGAAGAATCATTTTACTATTTACTTCAAAAACATGTTTTTTGTTGTGTTTTAGCAAGTCCATACTTTAGGCTTGGGGATCTAAGCCAAGAGGTTTTCCTTGGACAATGGGAAAAATAAAAAAGCGTATGCGTTTTTCTTTTTATACATTTCATGCCCTCCAACATCCTTTTCCACCTCTTTCATGGGGTTTTTCACAAGGCACTATGTCTTCTCTACACATTCCTGTACATTCCTGCACAAATTTTGAGTAGTTGAGGTTGTTCCCTACCCCACTATCTATATTTTTCTAATCATGGGGGATAAAAAAAATGTAAGGACATGAAGAAGGTCAAGAACAAGACACTAGAGCAATTGGAAGAGATTAGAATAAAGAAAGTGAAGTGGATGCAAAAACTTCATGGAGGGAAAGGTACATCTACTATATCAAATGTACCTAATGTTTTAGAAAATGAGGATGAAATACATAATGAAAATGAGGAGAATAATGATTTTGCAATGAATATTGATAATGAATTGAATGATAATGTTGTTATGGATAAAAAAATTGGTATGAATCCAAATGTTGAACCTTTACCTGAGAATCCAAATGTTAATCCTAAAATTTGCATGGAAACATTGAATGAAGAAAACAACCTTAAGTAGGAGCAAAAATGAATCTTTACATCTAAGAACACCTCTTTCCATTTTGCATAGAAAACCCATTCACTTAATTGAAATTTATGAAAACATTATAAAACCAATGCCTAACAAAATGTCTGAAAGAAATGTGAGAAGAAAAGCTATGGGAATTTGGGATAATTACTTTGAGAAATTAAATGATACACAAAGATGTCAATTATTTGTTATATTGATGAAATTAATTAAGACGATACCTAAAATGAAGACCCTAGGGTTAAGAACATCTAATGTTGATGATCGAAATGCGGTAATTGTTGAAAATATACATAAAGCATACCATATTGTAGGTGTTAACAAATGCACCAAAGATAGTAATGCTACATGGTGTGCACTTACTAATTGTATAGTAAGTGATAAAATAGTCAATAAACACTTGATTAAAAAAACAAGTAGAGCTTTGAAGCTAAATAGAAAAAACTAATGAAAGTAATAGGGAGATGAAAAATTATTGAGTCAGCCAATAACACTAACTATTGGGCATTCTCTAGTAGATTCCACGGAAAGAAAAGGATACATATGATATTATAAAAGAATTACTTGTAAAGTTTTGGAATGAGAACACAAGGGTGTCACCGAATAGAAGAGATAAAGTAAAAATAAGAATAGGTTCTCGTAATTGTGAAGTGCATGCAAAACATTTCTTGGATATGACTCAAACACAATTGTTATCTAAGTTTAAGAATGAAAATCTAGAAATTAACATTAGCCAAATATATTTTTAAATCCTTTTATGTGACGATAAATCACTCACATACCACTTGTTGTTGTAGGCATCATGTTGAATTTTTAATGCATTATGATGTTTTTGTCAAGTACATTGTATTTTGCATACTGACATCATGTTGCAGGAGTGTGGATTAAATGTCCCACCAAAATCTACAAGGGAATTTATTCCTACGATATTTTGTGAAAGATCAATTGGTTTTTTTAATAACAAAGCATGTTTGGATGAAACGTGCAACATATGTGGTGGCTTGCCAAAATTGAAAATTTGTATCCATGAGGAGAGTACACATTTAATAGGAAAAGAATTAGTTGGTTTTAACAAATATAAATCTATGGCATATCAATTAAAAGATGGAAAATAATCTAAGAGGTGTGAGCTTGTTACAAAATAATTACCTGTATTAGAATATATGGTCAAATTCAGAGAGGAAATTATTTATGAGTATGCAAGGCACACACATAGAGCTCGATGGTTGGATGAAAAATTCAAGTTAATAAAAGACACATTCCCACTTGGTACTATTATTTCAGTAGTTAAAGTCACATAGAATTACTCATTGCAGCCACAAATTGAGGTTTAGTCACAATACTATAACTCAGTGCAAGTTTCTATTTTCGTGCATATAACATTCATGCACTCTCCGGAAAGCATTGAAAAAGATCAAAAAAAATTAAGAGAGTATCATTTATACATCAATGATTGATCAAAAACATTCTACATAGTATGTGTAAGGGTGTTTCCATTTGTTTTATGCAAACTTGGCTCAGAGGAATATTTTTTAATCAACATTACAATTGGTCGAACAATTGCACATCACAATTCAAGAACACACATATGTTTAATTGGCTAAGTAGGATACACATAACAATAGGTGTACAACATATATAAATTTTTACTGAGGTAGTACATGAGAAAAGAGAGCATGATGGTGTAGGAGCATGTGTGAAAAGAACCCTTGCAATATAAGAATTAAAGTTCAAAGATGGTGTTAAATTTACATGTACATGAAACATTGTTGATTGGTGTAACAAAAACATGGGCTATGAATCTCAAGAGATTTCAATAGTTCATAGATATTTTTGGTTGATAGAGGAACAACATTTGGCAAGCTATGAATATTGTATGATAGTTACTAGGATCAAGTGATATGCACTCATTCCGTAGTTCAAACACAAGTTCTTGCACTATTCATACTAGGTGCATGACATGTTTTTGTATATCATGCATTAATTTTGTGTGGAATGAATGTGAGTCACAATAGTGGGTGGATGAATGGAATTGTAGAGCTCTAATTCCACTTAACACATATCAAGCTCCAAAATCATTACAACTTACAGTGTCTTTAGATCATATGACAACATCCCACGACCTTGACCAAGTCTTTGATTTAGTGCAACAAGGTATATACATGTCATGTTACAACTTTATAAATTATTAAATGATAATGCCTTAATGTATTTTAGATTCAACTTGAGTTTTAATTTGTGATACAGGGCATGTTTTTGCAATTATTGCAAAAAAATTAACGAATAGGGAACAAACTACTTCTTGTCTTGTTGTGTATAGGGAAAACAAAAATTGACTTCCACAATCATTGATGGTGAAAACCTTGAGTATCCCACTGGGTTAGTGGAAGTCATCGGAACTTGGCTTCGATGATATCCTATCAAAAATCAAATACTTGGTTGTTTGAAGACTATGAAATACATAGAAAGATACTTCACTATTCACATTTGGTTCTTGCAAAAAATATTTATTGATCAAATATCGAGGTAGGCCATCAAACAAGAATTTTTGAAGGTTTGTGAATCATATTATGAAGAAATTATTGCTACTATCAAGAGTAGAGTTGATCCTTGCAGTTCATTGGATTGAATTTCCAAATGTATGTTCACTTAAGATTAGATATACATCTACATGAATTTAATTTGAATATTTACTTTAATGATTTTGTTTAAATTTTGTAGGTTTTAAAATTCTATTTAATTGTTTACTAACATGTTTACATAGGTTAGTGGTGCCAAAAATCTTTTACCTTCATGTGATTGTAGCTGTTAGTAGATAATTTATTATTCTTGAACCTAAGAGAAGCTAAGGAAAATTAAATATTGGAAATGAACAAGCAGAAATTCTCATTTCACCACCTATATTGTATGAACAATCTCTTCTTAACATGTTTCCTAGTACTTGTTTCACATTGAAGGATTTTGGGCACTAAAATAAAGCCTCACCCACCATTTACTAGGACACCCCCATGCGTGGGCACGATCGCCAAGTGCCATGAGGTTTCATTTGAAAAATATTGCATTGGACAACCTTACACTGACTCACACTACAATATTCAGAACAAATGCAAATAATATGAAAACAAGAGGACCAAATTGAGATGGAGAAAAATGATATAGAATTTTGTAGAGGGTCTCAACACAGAGGTGTAGGATCAGACGAGACCTTTCAAGGTGCCACGAAGACTAAGAAATCACTCGACGAACTTATAACATTTTTGATCTCAAGGATCTTAAGGGACTATGCCCGAATAACGTATATGGGGAGTACTTGACATCATTAGGCACCAAAAAGAAGCCTCATCCAACATTTACAGGCCACCACGATGCGTGGGTGCGGTCGGTTGATGACATGTATTTTTTTAGAAAAATATTGCAACCTTTGGACAACCTTATATTGAATCGACCTGCAATATTCGACACAATTACAAATAATAGGACATCGAGAGGACCAAATTGATATGGGTAAAACTGAGAAAATATTTCATAGAGGGTCCCAACATGGAGGTGTAGGATAAGATGAGACATTTCAAGGTGCCATGAAGACTCGAGAAATCACTCGACGAACTTATATGCTTTTTTTTCTCTTAGGGATCTTAAGGGACTATGCTTGACCTACATAACTAGGAAGCACCGGTATCATTGGGAACCAAAAATAAGCCTCCTCTAGCATTTACCAAGCCAAACTAATGCATGTGTGCATTGGTTTTGTGTCATGGGATTTCGTTTGTAAAATATTACATTGGACAACCTTATACCGACTCACACCTGCAAAGTATTCAACACGATTGCAAACAATAGGACAACGAGAGGACCGAATTGATATGGGGAAAACTGAGACATTCTTTCATAAAGGGTCCTAACACAAAGGTGTAGGATCATACAAGATCTTTTAAGGTACTATGGAGATCAAGAAATCACCCAATGAACTTATAACCTTTTTTTCTCTCAAGGGTCTTAAGGGACTACGCCCGATTGACGTAGATGTGAAGCACAAAAATCATTGGGAGCCAAAAGGAATCCTTGCCTAACGTTACTATGCCACTTTAATGCCCACCAGTTGGTTTAGTGCCACGAGATTTTGTTTGCAAAATATTGCATTAGACAACCTTATATTGAATCACACAACAATATTCAACACAATTGCAAACAATAGGACATCGAGAGGACCGATTTGAGATGGGGAAAACCGAGACATAATTTCATAGAGGGTCCTAATGTGGAGGTTTAGGATTAGACGAGACCTTTCAAAGTGTCATGAGGCGAGAAATCACCTGACAAACTTACATCCTTTTTTTCTCTCAGGGCTCTTAAGGGACTATGCCCAACTAACGTAGCCCAAAAGCACCAACATCGTAAGCACAAAAACAAAGTCTCCCAAGAGTTTATCGAGGCCACCCCAATGTGTGGGTGTAATTGGTTCGGTGTCAAGATATTTTGTTTCCAAAATATTGCATTGGATAGCCTTAAACTGACTCACACTGCAGTATTTGACACAGTTGCAAACAATAGGACAACAAGAGGACTGATTTGAGATGGGAAAAATAGATTTCACAAAGGGTCCCAATGTGGACATGTAGGATTAGATGAGACATTTCAAGGTTCCATGAGACTCGAGAAATCACTCGGTGAACTTATAATGCTTTTTTTCTCTCAAGGATCTTAAGGGACTACTCTCGACTGACGTAGCCCAGAAGCACCGAAATCATTGGGCACCAAAATAAAGCCTCCACAAGAGTTTATTAGGTACCCCAACACTTGTGCACAGTCTGTTAGGTGCTAGGAGATTTCATTTGTAAAATATTACATTAGGAAGCCTTACATTGACTCAGACTAGACTATTCGACACAGTTTCAAAAAATAGGACAACAAGAGGACCAATTTGAGAAGGGGAAAATTGAGACAATATTTTGTAGAGGTTCCTAATGTGGAGGTGTAGAATTAGATGAGACATTTCAAGGTTTCACAGAGACCGAGAAATCACTTGGCAAACTTATAACCATTTTTACTCTTAGGGCTCTTAAGGGACTACGCTTGGCCAACGTAGCCTGAAAGCACAAATATTATTGGGCTCTAAAAAAATCCTCCCTAAACATTTACTAGGCCACCTTAGCATGTGGGCACAATAAGTTTGGTGTCGGGAGATTTCGTTTGCAAAATATTACATTGACCAACCTTATACTGACTCACACTACAATATTCAACACGATTGCAAAGAATAGGACAATGAGAGAAAAAAAAGAGATGGGGAAAATTGAGACATGATTTTGTAAAGGGTCCCAACATGGAGGTGTAGGATCGAGGACGAGACCTTTGAGGTGCCATGAAGACCGAGAAATCACTTGTGAACTTATGGCCTTTTTGCTCTCAAGGCTCCTAAGGGACTACACATGGTGATGTAGTCAGTAGCACCGACATTGTTTTACACCAAAAGGAAGCCTCCTTAAGTTTTTACCATGCTATGCCGATTTGTGTGCATAGTATGTTCAAATCAAGAGCTTCCGTTTGTAAAATATTACATTGGGAAACCTTACATTGAATCAAACTAGACTATTCGACACAGTTGTAAATAATAAGACAAAGAAAGGACGGAATTGAGATGGATAAAACTGAGATAAATTTTCGTATAGGGTCCCAAAGTGGAGGTTAGGATCAGATGATAACTTTCATTCCTCGCAGACCGAGAAATCACATGGTGAACTTATATCCTTTTCGGCTCTCATGAATCTTAAAGGACTACACCCAACCGACGTAGCCGAAAGCATCGACATCTTTGGGTGCTAAAACAAAGCCTCCTCAAGCATTTACCAGGCCACCCCGATGTATTTACATGGTATGTTTGGTGCCACGAGCTTCCATTTTCAAAATATTACATTAAACAACCTTACACTGACTATTTGGCAATTTGAAACGACACCACCGATAGTGTCTAACAACACACTCTCTCTCTTACACACTTTCTTTTCCTCTCTTTCTCTCATTCTCACTTTATCTCATTCTCTCTTTGTCTCTCCATCTCTATCTCTCACACACTCTCTCTCACTCTCTCTCTCTCTATCTCTATCACGCTCTCTCTTTCTCTCGGTCTCACTCTTTCTCTCTTGCTCGTTTTCACTCTCACACACTCTCTCTCGCTCTCTTTGTCACTCTTTCTTTCTCTCACACTCTCTCTCTACTCTCTTTGAATATCTCTCTATCACACTCTTTCTCACTCTCATTCTCTCTCTCTCTCACATTCTCTCTTGCTCTTGCTCTCTCCTTATCATTCTCTCTCTCTCTCTAACTATTTCTCTATTTCTATCTTTGTCTCTCTCTTTCTCTCTTGATATCTCTCTATCTCTCTGTTTTCTCTCTCTCATGACATTTCTCCCATTCTCTCTCTCTCTCTCTCTCTCTCTCTCACTCTCATTGTCATTCTCTTTTCCTCTTGCACACTCTCACTAACTCTTTCTATATCTCTCATTTTTCTCTCTTTCTCTCTTGCTCTCTTTTTTATCTCTCACACCCTTTCTCTCTCTTTATTTATCTCATTCTATCACTCTTTCATTTTATCTCTCACAATTTTTTTTCTCTCTCTCTCTCTCTCACTCTTTCTCGCTCTCGTTCTCACACACATTCTCTCTTTTTCTCTTGCACTTGCACTTTGTCTCTTTCTCTATCATCTCTCCCACATTCTCTCTTCTCTCACACCACTCTCTCTTTTAATGTCTATCCATTTTGCATTCCCTCTTTCTCTTTCTCTTTCTAGTTACAATTTAATTATTAGAATTAATGTAATATTACATTGTCTCCTTACATATGTTTCATTTGAATTATTGAGATTCCAGGAAGTGGATGGCATTGAAATTGAAATTATATTATTATAATTGATGGCATTGAATGATTATAGTAGTGTAAAATTGTAAATTAGTTACATATATATTTTAATTTCCATGTTTAAAACATTAAAAAATTAACACTAATAATACATATTAACATAACATACATATGAAATCATATCAATCCACTTAGATACATGTATAAAGCATGTTTCATCCACTATACAAGATTTAAAACAAAATATTTTTGTCTCATACATTATATTGATTCAAAAATCCTTGATAACATAATTTTTTTGATAAATCCATGTCGGTATATACAATGATATACATCAAAAAATTATAAATATATGCCAATATGCCATGAAGGAAAACAAAAAAACCCGTATACATATAAAATATGGGGTATCATAAAATAATCTAGTTCTCTTTGGCCACCGAGAAGATGACTCGGGCACATCGGTGGAATGTGCCTTCGACGATCGGACCTCATACGCTCAAAGGATGTTTGTAGATCCATATATTAATACAAATAAAAATCATATCCATTAGTATATAATTAATGACATATAAAATGACACTACTTAAAAATAAATACTTTCTACAATATAATGATCACTTGAAATCATTCTCTTGCTCTCAAGATCATCAACAACATCGGTAAGAGGTGCACGAACTAGAGTTTTCAACTCCTCCCGTGGTAACCATGATGAAAAAAATTAGAATACACGTGAATGTCATATAATTATACTACATGATGCTATTTAATACAATCAAATCATCATGAAAATTTCTTTACTTGTGCATACCTATGTAAGAGGTGTGTTAGCATATGGATTTTCACGCATGCAAATGAAATGCAATAGTGTGGGAATGAAGTCCCTCCTCAATGAAGGTAAGGCTGCCTTTATTGAAAACCAAAACTGTATTTACACCTGTACATTCAAAATTGTATGTGGGGGTGTTTTGGAACATCAATGGAAAGAAAAGTGAATGAGGGAGATGGAATGGAATGAAGGAAAAAAATGGAAAGGAATGAATGGAAGGAACATGCAAGAGTTAGGTAAAAGAAGAGCCTAATATTGCATGGAGAAGAACAATAAATAACTAACACAAATAAAATGGAGTTTGCATCAGTTAAATGAGAATGAGTAAAAGGGAACACACATGAGCAAGTAGATAATTAGAGCTTGATCACTGTGAACTAGAACAACATATTAGTAGCATTGACAATAAGATCCAAGACAATATTTGCATGCAAGATTCAAACACTAACATATAATGAACATAAGAACATCAAATGCTATAAGAGACAATGAATGGGACACAAAGTTCATATTTCATTAACTCCAAAATGTCTTCTCAAAAGAACAAAAATTTTCTTTCTTGAAACAAATCTTGCAGACAAAAGTATTTTCTTCTCCTCTCTCAAAGTCACCCTTACAAATGAGCCCCTAACATCCTTTTTATAACCCAAAAGTTAGTTACAAATTAGTTAGGGTTTACATGATCATTAAATAGGGTACTTAAGTGACTTTGAATTTTTCAACCAATTTTATTAAAAGTAACTAAAAATAAAAACCACTTAATTTATCCACACTTTACCAAAAGCGAGTTCAATAATAACACCATTTAAAAATACCACTTTTAAAGCATACAATAAAAACCAATGCCTTATCCATTAAAATGGGGTTTTCCAATCTCAATCGTATGAGACATAGACTCTTCCACTTTGTTAGATACCAAGAAAACTATCTCCTTTTCTCATCGGTGAAATTAAGATCCGCCGCCTTCGCCAATTGAAAGGATCGAACCTTTGCAATCTTTCGAACATATTTTCTTCTTTAGGAGGTTCATTTATTTGAAGAATAGCCTCACAAAATACCTACAATTCCAAGATCCTACCTAGCATATCATTCAGATTGACCATCTTTGATTGAAAATTCTAAAAAAATTTCTTTAATTTGATGCAACGTTCCATTGAAGCTGAAGAGAAATTGATGGCGGGAGTATACATGTCCTTAAATAATTGTGAAAATTGCTCCTCCACATGTTCTAATGAATACCTTTGATTTTTATCATTTACAAGATCGCAAGGGATCTCAGCTATGAACTCCTAAATCAAGGTGAGTGAAGTGAAGGATTCATTGCATACACTCTCATAATGGATCATAGAATCCTCGAGAAGTGTCTTTATTGATTTGATATGTAGACACCAAAGAAAACGTGTCCCTCGACATTCAAATTCAAAATTTCTTCAATGGCTAAATTTGAAGACTCCATACTTTTCATCTCCTATAGACTAGGCAATATCTCATCCAAATTTGATATGTTAGAAACAAAAATTTCCTTGAAAGAAAGAATTGGATCAAGATATGCACTAATATCTTCATGAAGCTTAATGGTTTTTTTATCGTCTCTTGGCCTAAAACGAGAATCTCTGAAATCCAAGTTTTAGTGACATGGCCCAATGTGTTTATTTCTTTTGATAAATTTAGAGTTTCTTCATCAGGGGTAGCCACTACATTGGGTATTGGGAAAGTGGATGATATGGGATTTATCAGATGTTGAACATATTCCACCAATTGATTCTTTTTAGCCTTGAGCTGAGATTTCTGAGACTCATATTTCTCAAATATCTTTATCACGATATCAATTAAATCTCAGGCCATTAACATGTCACTTTCCAATGTGGACTTCCCAAGCCCAAGTATGGAAACTTCATAATTGATATATGTCATGGAATCACACTCCTTGCCAACTTGTGGGATGGAAAAATCCGTAAAACTCTTTCTATCATCATCCACCATTATTCGGGAGAGCACTTTAGGTTTCTTGGGAATGATGTCATTCAAAAGTTTGAAAAGGGCATCAAAGTTAATGTCAATTGACTTGACAAACCTCTTCATTATCTTGATTTCACAATCAACCCAAAAAGGAGTATCATTCACTACTTCCGCATACAGAATCCTAGAACCCAAAGCAACATTCTCTTTGTTCTCGACACCATTAGATTCTATAAGAATCCTTTCCACGACCTCAATTTCTAGAGAAATAACCTTGATATCTACCTCTTTATCATTTGGGATATTTTGAGAAATATTTTCATGAACTATAGGTTTAGAAGCATTCGATATTTGGACTAGTTACACCCGAGTGAAATCTTGTGTAAGGCATGGTGAGGATTATTTGTTATGAGCTTTTGAGAACTATCAACAATGTGAGGAGAAAAATATCTACTTGAAGTGGGAAATCCTGATACATGCTCTCTTCCTTCACTAGGGCTAAGACCCTTAGATTTTTCACCTCGTGACACATTCTTTAGTGAAGTGGATTTTGGCAACAAATCCTTTCTTGCTTGTTGCGTATGACTAGATGGCATGGAGGTTGATTGAGAAGAAGATTTGGTTGAATGGATACCTCTTCAAGTTGGCAATTTTTGTAATCCTGAGGCATGATTTGAATTGAGTGTAATTTTGCAAGTTCTCTTTCATACCAAGATATGCTTCTTTCGAGAATTGGTTGATTCTTGTTATCAAGAGAAAATTCATCTCTTTTGGCCCACTTAATTTGTGGCAATAGGTTAAAAGCAACCACATCATATGAGGGATCAATAAAATCTTCATCATCATCTATCAATGAATCTGGAGGGTTTTTGATGTGAAAGGCCTTAATCTGAGCAAGGGTTAGGCGGGAAAACTCTTGCCTTCTCACTTCATGTTCGTCGAAGCAGAAACCTAGAAATCTTCCATGGTAGGTTTGTGCTGATACTTTCCCCAAGAATCTTCTACATATAACCATTGATATCAAACTTGAATCTCTTCACATATGGATGAATAGTGATGATGGAAAACTATTTCTCCATGAAAAGTGCACATGCTACGCCCTTAACCTATTGCTTGTATTAGGATATGAGTAGTGACTTGTGGCTTACCATATCATTTTATTATATCATTTATACTTTCTCATTTTTATCAGGCCAACCTTGGTGATGGCCATAACATAGGACTAATATATATATATATATATATATATATATATATATATATATATATATATATATAGGGATTGTAGGTAGTAGTTCATCATCATTAGAGCATTTGAGTCTTATTTTATGGTTTGGAAGCTACCCCTCGAAGTGGCGAAGCTATTTTAATTGCATATTGAGATCATTATTATGAAATATTGTGTTATTTGGTGTTATATTGCTGCTCATAATCTGAATTATACAAGTAATTTCATTACAAGTGGTATCGTAGTGTGATCTAGGCCAAAATTAGGTAAAAACCCCGATTTTTTTGTTTCGCTCTATCTTATGAACCACATCGAATTTTTGGGACATTGTTTTACTAGAGTTGCGAATCATTTCAAGTAAAAATATCTAAAAATTTCAGACCTTTTTATATATTTTGCAAAATTTATTGCAAATTTAGGTTTTTTGATAAAAACACTCCCTAGACCGAAATTTGTGGAATTTTTCGAGTTCTTTACATTTTCAGAAATATCTCAAAAAAATAGTATTAGTATCTTCTCTGTGTTGTTTCCTGTTCGGCCGAATTTGTATCAAAACTCTAAACCCTTAGGTTTGACATCATGACGAGGCCTTCCACAAGAGTAAAAAAGAATCTGGTAACTCCGGTCAAAACCCCAGATAAAGAAGGGGTAGTGATTGAAGAGTTGGAGTTCGAAGGGGTAATAAATATTCCTCATCACTAGGGTTTACCTCGGTTTATCATAAGTTGAGCCAACTCGAGTATGAGCTACGAAATGTACAATATGAGATTGCCTATAAAGGAGACATAAACCAAATCAATAAGCGGTTGGATGATAACATGCAACATGTAAAGGGTAAACAGTATGGCCCAAATCCGACCCATATCAACCAAGGAGGATCTTCAGTTCAAAATAATGGACAAAATAACCATTTTGGATCATTTTTCCATCCCAATCAGAATCCAACTTATTCATAACCACGAAACAAGATTAACGAAAGTGGATATGTGCAAATTTGATGGGAAGGATCCACTGAATTGGATAAATCAAATGGAGAACTTCTTTGAGTTACATCGAGCACCATCAAGACAAAAGGTGACTTTGGCATCCTGTATCTTGAACTAGACCAATTCGTTTGGTATCGATGGTTATGTGCTCAGAGGAAGAAGAACAGTCTCAGTGTCACTTGGAAAATATTTACCGAGGGGTTGCAATTGCACTATAGTTCTAGTGTTTCAGAGAACTACTTTTGTCAATTGGAAAAGTTATGAAAAACAAGACCAATCAAAGATTATGTGCATCAATTCCATAACCTATCCTTAAGGGTGGCGAATATTATAGAAGGGAATCTAAATGACCTATTTCTTGGGGGTCTTAAGGAAAACATCGAGCATGAGGTACGTATGTTTGATCCAATCAAGCTTTTGATTCTATTATCATAGCACATCGAGTAGAGGAAAACGTTCTTTACATTAGGAGGCCACCTTTCATTAACACCAGAGACCGTAGTATCTCTTCCCCTTCATTCCCTAGGCCAATTAGACTGACTCCTCAAAAAATGGAAGAAAAGAGAGCAAAAGGATTATGTTTTAACGGTGACACCAAATATGGACCGGGACACAAATGTGTTGAGAAGAATTTGTTCTATATTGAAGGAGGTAATGAGGATAACGAGGAAGATGAAGTTATAAGAGGGGCTGAGGAACCAGTAGAAGATGAAGTAGAGGATCACCAAACTACAATTTCTTGCCATGTATTGTTAGGTATTAGTACTCCTCAAACACTCAAGGTTATTGGCTATCTCAAAAAATAGAAGGTGACGGTGTTGATTGACTCAGGGAATACTCATAACTTCATAAATAGTAAGTTAGCTGCTCACCTCAATTGTTTTATTTACCCAACTCTAGAAATGCAAGCTATGATTACGGTTTGTGGGACGATTAAGTGCATAGGAAAGTGCCATAGTAAATGCAAGCTATGATTACGATTTGTGGGACGATTAAGTGCATAGGAAAGTGCCATAGTATCAATCTTTCCATGGGATACTACATGTTAGACTCACTGTGTTTGTTATTTCTATGGGAGGGGCAGATATTGTTTTGGGTGTCCAATGGCTCATAACCTTAGGTACTATAGAGATGAATTTCAAGAATTGTTCATGTGATTTCATTCGGATGGAAGGAAATACAATTGAAAGGGATGATAGCTAAGTCTCCACAGATTATTAGCTCTCATCGGATGCGAAGGTTTTCAAAAAGGAGTAGACGGATTTATAACAAAGTTATTTTCCATAGAAGTACCAAATACAAAGTCTTCAATGCAACCCGATCTTCAAAAGATTGTTGATGCCCACTCATATGTTTTTAATGTAATTCCCAAGGACTACTACCACCGAGTTAGGGATCATGATCATGCCATTTAGTTGATTCCGGGGAGATAAACACCTAACATCGAGACCATACAAATGCCCATATTCCTAGAAAAGTGAGATCGACAAAATGGTATAGGAAATGTTGAAGGCAGGTATCATCAGACATATCTAGAGTGCATATTCTTCACCGGTGGTCATGGTACGTAAGAAGGATGAAACATGGAGGATATGTCCAGATTACCAAGAACTCAACAAGTACACCATCAAAGATAAGTTTCCTATTCCAGTAATTGATGATTTACTTGATGAATTGCATGGTGCTATTTATTTCACAAAATTAGATCTTCATTCGGGGTACCATCAAATTAGAATAAGAGAGGAAGATGTTCATAAAACAGCTTTCAGGACTCATGAGGGCCATTATGAGTTTTGGTAATGCCTTTTGGTCTTACAAATGCTCCCTCAACCTTTCAAAGCTTGATGAACACTATTTTTAGGCCATTTTAAAGGAAATTTGTATTAGTTTTCTTTGATGACATATTGATTTACAGTAAGACATGGGAAGAACACTTGCAACATGTAAATAAAGTGTTGGAAGTTTTAGAGAAACATAATCTCTATGCAAAGCCATCCAAATGTTCTTTTGGTGTATAAGAGGTAGAGTACTTGGGTCACATTGTATCCCATGAAGGTGTCAAAGTTGATCCTCAGAAGATCAAAGCTATGGTGGAATGGCCAAGGCCCAAAACTCTCAAAAATATTCGTAGGTTCCCAAGACTAATGGGGTACTACAAAATATTTACTGAGGGATATTGTAGAATAGAAGCCCCACTCCTTTGCATTGCTAAATAAGGATTCCTTCCATTAGACAGACGTAGCCACTAAGTCCTTTGAGTAGCTAAAGGAATCCATGTGCAACACCCGATTTAAATTTACTCCCAACTTCTCAAAAACTTTCATTGTTGAATGCGACGCTTCAAGATCAGGATTGGGGGTAGTTCTAATGCAGGAAGGAAGACCAATTACATTTGAGAGCTACCAATTCAAAGGAAAAGATCTGCTTAAACCTATCTATGAGAAAGAAATGATGGCTATTCTTCATGTGGTCAAGCAATGGAGGCCATATCTCATGGGTAGACACTTCAAGGTAAAAACTGATCATGATAGTCTTAAATAATTTTTGGAGCAAAGGTTATCATTTGAGGAACAACAAAAGTGGGTAACAAAAATGTTGGGTTATGATTTTGAAATCATATACAAAAGGGTTAAAGAAAATGTAGTAGCTGATGCATTGTCCAAAAGGGATGCATCCACATATGCCTTACTATGTGGAATGTTCATGTTGAAGGCCGATTGGGTGGATGAAGCAAGATTGGAATGAGATCGGGATAAGAATTCACAATCTCTAATACAAAATATCAAGCAAGGATCTATAACATCTAACAAATTTGAGTGGAAAGGTAATGCACTATGGTACAAGGATAGGTTATACTTGAGTAAAGATTAAGAATTGAAACATAAGATTATTGCAGAGCTACATGCCTCACCTGTTGGAGGACACTCTAGGATTTTGAAGACATATCATAGAATAAAAAGAGAATTATTTTGGGAAGGACTCAAGGGTGATGTAAAATTTTTTGTATCAGAGTGTTTGGTGTGCCAACAAAACAAAGGGGAAATAATTAAGACACCAAGTTTGTTGCAACCCTTACCAATTCCTAGCCAAAGATGGGAGGAGGTCTCCATGGATTTCATCACTGGATTTCCTTGTTCAGAGGGTAAGAATGTTATTTTTGTGATTGTGGATAGGCTCACAAAATATGCCCATTTTTGTGCCCTATCACATCCATTTGCAGCCAATATAGCCGCAACTATTTTTTTGGAGACAGTTTAAAACCTACATGGAATCCCAAAGATAATTGTAAGTGATCATGATCCTATTTTTACAAGTAATTTTGGATGGAATTATTTTCATGTTTGGTTACTTAGTTAGCTCATAATTCATCTTATCATCCTCAAACTGATGGGAGAACAAAAGTGGTCAACAAATTCTTAGAGGGTTATCTACGTTGTTTTGTATCGAGATAAGTAGGAAAGGCGGATTAAATGGGCTACCAAGTTGGCGAGAATGGTGGTATAACACATCTTTTTATACCTCTTCTCAAATGACCCTATTTTTAACATTATATGGTTACAATCTACCTTCTATCACTTCTTCCTTGAGGGTGAACACTAAATTCAGAGATGTTGAGGAACACATTCAACATCAACAACAAGTTTTGGTTGGTTTGAAGGAGAATTTGGCATTGGCACAAAACAGGATGAAACAACAAGCAGATCAACACCATAGTGAAAGACATTTTGAAATTGGTGACTGGGTTTTTGTACGTCTCAGCCTTACAAGAAGATGTCCCTAAAGCAATAGAAAAAGGACAAAAAACTTGCTCCTAAATATTATGGCCCTTATCAGGTTCTACAGAAAATTGAGTGTTTCTTATAAACTAGAGTTGCCTCAATCTTCATGCATACACCCAGTATTCCATGTTTCTGCATGAAGAAGGTTATTGGATAGAAATTTGAAGCCCAAATAGAGTTACCAAAAATTGATGAGGAAGGAAGAATCATTTTGGAGCTAGAGAATATTCTGTAAACATGTACTAAGAGGCTAAGAACCAGAGACATTAAGGAATATTTGATCAAGTGGAAGAATCTGAGCATAGAAGATGTGACCTGGGAGGATGAAGGTTTTCTGCAGCAACATCCAAGATTATTCAATATTGAGGAAAATGTTGGTTTGAAGGGGAAGGGCATGCTACACCCTTAACCTATTGCTTGTATTAGGATATGAGTAGCCGACTTGTGGCTTACCATATCATTTTATTATATCATTTATACTTTCTCATGCTTAGTAGGTTGGCCTTGGTGATGGCCATAACATAGGAATAATATATATAGGGGATTGTAGGTAGTATTTCATCATCATTGGAGCATTTGAGTCTTATTTTATGGTTTGGAGGTTTCCCCCTCGAAGTGGCGAAGCTATTCTAATTGCATATTGAGATCATTATTCTGAAATATTGTGTTATTTGGTGTTCTATTGCTGCTCATAATCTGAATTATACAAGTAATTTCATTACACATGAGTTGTGTACCTTTGAAGAGATTTGGACATTTGTATTCCCCAATTTAGATTGGGAAATGAATTCCTGAACAATGTTTGTCACTGAGAAGACAGTGAACTTGGAATAGTTGTCATGCAAGCTCCATTAATTCCCACTTATCACCGCGTATTTAGGAAGCTTCCATGGAGTACCTACAAATCCAATCACGTGAATATAGGAGAAGGATGAAAATTGAATAAACCATGTTCCCCATTGGGAAATGAAATCCATGGCCTCTTTGGAGAATCTTTCCTCTGTATTTTGATTTAGGTTTTGATCATATAGATGGTGAATGCATCGTTAACACTTATGAAATGATGAGAGCTATTTTTGAAAATTAGCTACGAGATAATAATGGAAGATATTATTTGATGGACCCATGATTCCTCTCGTTTCGAGTCCCGAAAATAACTTTCTTCTAGCCACTACATAAGTCAGGTATGATGTCATGTAGAAACATCCAATCATCTTCACTTCAATCAATTGTTTGTGAAGGGTATCACTGATGATGGTGGCCCAATCCAAAAACTCTCTCTTGGCAAGGATGATACAAATAAAATGATACATCCATGGGTGGAAAATCCTGGCAGAGGGTAAACCGAAGACTCGACTTAGGAGAGTGATCATGTCCCCAATTTCTTCCACAAAATCAATGTGGTACAGTTCTTTAGGAATCCAGTCAACTCGAGGCCTCTTAGTCACTAACCAATTATTATTAACCATCTTGCTCCACCTAAGGGGTTCTTCATCCCAAAATTCTTGTGCTAACTTTCAAGTGATGTCCACATTCTTAAGGAAGTTAGGTATGCTAAGCAACTCCTCAATGTGCTCTGGTGTGATTAAGAGGAAAGGCTCGTAATTATCTTTATAAATTCCTCATCTCTCATGATCATATCATAATGCTCATGCATAGCGATAACTAGCTCCGGGCATTGCACTGAGACCAAAAATGTCGCTGATTGGGGTAGACCACAATGATAAAGTCTATTTGAGAATATGGTTTTGCCTTTAACTTTCACTCGATCACAAAATTGTTGCACATTGATGTGACCAAGATTTGTATCGGTGATATTTTCATATGCAAACTTGATAGAACTGGGAGGGATGATTCCTTGGAATTTGTACTTGAGCATGGAGTTATTCGATTTCTCCACCTGGATTCCTTATTTTTCCTATAGATTTATTAGATTTTTCGGTGATTATGAATTTTACTGAAAAGTGACTTAGGCATGCAACACAATGTAAATGGTGTCGGATCTCGATCTCAAATACCATTTATGTAAAAAGGAATATAGCTCATCTTGATATTATAATAATAATTGATCCCGAGTTACATTTTTTTAAAAAATGTCAATACATCATACTAAGACTAGGCTCGAGTTTGAATCGCGAAAAAATGATATTTATTTATTTATTTTAATTAAATATTATCGATTTTAATATTTCACGTGGATCAATTTAATTAATTTATTTATTCACCTTGCTTGATCTTTTCGATTGATGCGTGTTTTTCTTGGTAGTGGCCTTTTTTTCTCCTTTGATTTGCGTGAATGGTGGTCTCTTCCAAATGCGTGACCTATATTATCTTGGCCAATTGTTTTCTTTCCTCTCCACGTAGTCTTTTGGCGTAAAAACAATTAAAACAACAAATTATTTTGACTGTTTTCTCCTTTGCCCAATGCATGGAGGTGTTTGTTCTTGTTTTGAGCTGCCTTTTAGATTATTCAAAGCATGCTTAAAACTATTGTTATTCTCCTTCCTTCTGCCATGCGTGGGAATCAAACTTGCTCATGATGAAAGTTTTTTCATTAATTTTTT
This sequence comes from Taxus wallichiana var. yunnanensis, assembly GCA_018340775.1. NCBI lineage: Eukaryota > Viridiplantae > Streptophyta > Pinopsida > Cupressales > Taxaceae > Taxus > Taxus wallichiana. Next base: position 1,038,808,853 of record CM031239.1, read on the forward strand.
GTCTTGTTGTCCCCACGTGGTTTCCTCTAAGAAAAAGAAAAAAAAAAAAATCTTAATGGGTTGTTTGAAGATCTTTCTCTGCCCAATGCGTGGAGGTGTGGAGAGTCTTCCTTTTGTTTTCTCCTCCTAAGACCAATGCATGGAGCTTTAATGAAGAAAAACTAATGCTTTTCCCTGTTTTGGACTGTTCTTTCTTCTTTCTCCTACGTGGACAACTTTCAATGAAGACAAAACAAATGCCTTCTCACTTATGCGTTGGAAATTTTCTCTCTAAACCTGCATGGAAAATATGTTTTTTTGAAAAATGCATTGGAAATTAGCTTGGAGCAAGGCATTTAACAATTTCTCCTTTCCTCTGTTTGGTGTGGAAAATTTTCCAAACACTAATGCATTGAAAACAATATCTCTTAAAAATTGCGTGGTAATTTCCTTTCTCTTGCCTGGTGTTTAGTAGATTTCTGGTAAATTTGTGGCCAGTCTTTGCTTTAATGTGGGCTCTCTTCCAAGGCAACGTGGGTTTGTTCCAACTTGTCCTACGCGTGGAATTTCTCTAACCTCCGCATGGGATTCTTACTTGGCTGAGCATGGACTAATTTTCTTTGTCTTCTTTTGTAGCTGTGTTGGATATCTTCTTCTCCTATGCATGGATTTCCTTGCTAAGGAAACGTGGGTTCCTTCCTTGAAAACTATGTATTCTTTTGTTCTTTCTTGTCTTTCCCACATGGCTTCTCTAACAAAAAAAATGCTTTGGAATTTTTTCTAAGGCAAATGCGTGGGAACTTGTAGAGAAGATTCTATTGTTTTCTTCTTTCACAATGCGTATTCCTCCTTCACAATGGCGTTCGCAGTAAACTGGTATTCTTTGTTTCTTATTCGTATTGAAATGCAAATGAACAAATTAATTAAATGGAGTAAGGAACACAAATTATTCCAACTATTTTCTCGGGGAAATGGTTACGGGAATTAAAGAAGCTTCCCCGTAATCGTTTCCCCTTCCCGTTGAAATGAGTAATTCCCTCTTTCCTAGGTAGTGGAATTAATTTCTAGGGGAAAATGGGAAACAAGCAACCATTTGCCAGCAGAAATGACAAGGTGGACTGGAAATCCCCATTCTATTTCCCCATGTGGGAAATCGAGATATTTTTTGCAAGTGATAATCATGAAAAATGGTGATGGGAGGTGTAGTGGATCCTTCGGGGTTTTATGGACGATTCTTTGGTCTAGTCTAGAAATCCTTAGCTTGATTGGCTGCTACGTTTAATAAGGAGAATTGTGTAATAATGTCTGGTGGAAGTGGTGAGGACCTAAATACTAGTGTTCGTAAACCAACATCAATGTCTGATTGATCAATAGGCCCATTGGGTTGTGGGACCTGTGGATCACAACCGTAAGTTTATGGTTGTGGCGGACCTCCTATGGTCATATGAAGAGTTAATCTCTCCTTCCGACTATCCAATAATCATACGCCTTTTCAGCCTCTATGTTTAGAACTAGGAGTTGTGTAATTTTCTCAGAATACCTTACAGGTGTTCTGGCAACTTGAATGCGTAAGCTAGTGTCTATGTCGATGAGGAGGTCCCCTGCGTTGGGTTGTGGAACTAGAGGATCGCAACCAAATATTTGTTCTCTTTCGAGTCCTTGTACAGTCATACGGATACCCTATCAAGGTAGTCTATAGTTAGGATGATTTGACCAAAATGTGTATGCCTTGTCGTCTTCAATATTTAACTCTCTCAATTGTTCACTAATTGCTCGTAGGTTTACTATTGTTCGAAAGACCTAGATCCTAAGGTCTTGATCTATATCAGCTAGTGTTGTGGGAGATTTGGTTGAGGCACTATCGGTTCAAATATGTATTCTTTGGGCTCTCTAGGTCCCGTGATTGTCATGCAAAATGATTCAACTTTAACTAAAACTAATAAACTAATTATGAAAGATGTATCTACACTATGCATGTATTCTTTTATTTTTGTATTTTCGATGAAGTTTTTAAAGGAATTAGAAGAGCATCTATTCTAATGTATTGAGAAAATGGACAATTAATCTAGAAATGAGAATCAAAACAAACAAAGTAGCTTGGTGTAGCTATTTTCCTGTGCAGTTGTGAATTTATCCTAAATATCTAAACAACTAATTAATTTAAATTGAAAGACTCTCAATCCTACCTCAAAAGTGAGGAATGAATCATAGTTTCTTAGAAACTATCAATCCCCATAGCTTCCCTGGCGATATCGAGAGTGAGATTTGATTGAAATGAAATAATTTACTACTCTATTTGATACGTTGTAACTAGAACTTTGATAGCTCAAACTTGGAGTTTACAGAACAGTGGTAAATCCAGTTGTGTGTGACTTCGTCCCCTTAGTGTGATCTCCTCGTTCCTTCATGTTCTCGTGAATCCAGAAAAGTGTGTATATGATAGCATCAATGAAGAAGGTACTCGAACAATGGCATCTTTGGATATAGATCAAATACAATGTGAGTAAGAGAGAGATAGTGCAAGTGAACAGAGCTTGACTATGCAATTCCTAGCGGGATTTATTGTGGGAATACAACACAAATATGCCGAGAGTTCTAGAAACTATCTTTTGTGATGAGACAAAACTTGTAACTCTAAATGGATTCCAATCTAAGAATGAAACTACTTTATTCTAAACTGGTTTGCATGGAACAAGAATGAAGCAAGGTTGAAACAAGAAGATCAAATGAACTCTTAACAACAAAGGAAGACTAACAATGGATGCAAAACATGAAACTATTAGAATTCTAAGCAAGAAACTCAAAAGACTCGAATGCTTATGAGATAAGGAGAGGGACCTCTTGTTTGAAACCAAGTGGCTATTTATAGAAAATGCATTCACTAGAAGGTTACTTGGAATGGAACTCTTTTACCATTAAACAAAGAGAAAACACTATTCACAGGGCGGCCAAAACATAAATGCAAAGAAAAGTAGCTGAAGAATGTAGATAGAAATTTAAATTTTATGTTTGACAAGATCATCGAGAACATTCTGGAAAATGCGCACAGTAACCGCCACCTTGTGCATGGGGCGGTGGTTCAAGACCGCCGCCTTGTCCTGGGCGGCGGTCTCGTCACTTAAGACAAAAATGCAAGGGAAAAGGGGGGTAGAGGGCAGAACAAAGCATGTGGAGGCCAGATGAGGCATACGGGATACAAATGTATACTTGGCAAGCTTTTCTGGATCCCGAACACCTTGCGAGGAGACCTGTATCATCATTGGGGTATGTGTAACATCTTTTTGGTGGTGCAGTACCCTACAATTTTGGGTACGTACATATTGCCCCCTCGGAGAAGCGTCTTAGCCATGAAGAGGCGTAAAATGGTGGATCTGAGTATGGCGGTCCCGAAATGGGGAGTTAGAAGTTATACCTGACACGCACGTGTGTTAGAAAGTCACCATCCAAAATCCGATATAAAATGAAAAAGGGGACTCAAGTGCTAGATAGATAAAATAAATTGAGAAATAAAACTAAATTGATATGAAATGAGGACTTACCATCTACGCAGGGTTTAGAACTTACCTCCGTCGACACTCCAACCCTGTAAAAGACATTCAAAATCAATTTTAGAAAGCTATATATATATAAAATGAACTCATTTTACTATTCATTTACGCGTGTCGATTTGGTGGTTTTTGAGCTCTAGGACCCACAGTGACCATTTTTTACTAGAGTACAGTCAAAACATTATTTTCCAGAACGTGATCATGCCTCCGAGAGTGAAACATTGGCTGCGAAGTCTCAAGTTAGTTTTTCTCAATTTATTGTTTTTAAATCCAAAACATAGAAATGTTGAAATCTTTGTCATGGGGGGATCATTTTTGAAAATGCTAGTTTTAAATGAGTCTCTAGGGGGTACCCATAGGGTAGGTCTTTATTTTGTTAAAAATGGTGTTTTCTTGCATTTTTAATGTGTTTTTAGGGCTTTCGAGCCGTTCGATTCGGGGACATGGGACCGCCACCTTGCACGGGATGACGGCCATGGGACCACTTCCCTAGAAGGTGGCAGTTATGGAACCGCCACTCTACACTGGGCGGTAGTTAAGTAATGCATCGCAAAAAAAAAGATGTTTTATTTAATTGTTTTTACATTTTTAGCATTTTTATATGTTCTTGATAATTTTTCTAGTCGGATTTTGTTACTAACTTACTCTTTTTCTGTGTTTTTGGGTGGATGCGGGAGGAGTATATTAGATGGAGTAGAGAGAGGGAGTGTGATTGGCTCGACAGTGTTAGATGCACTATCTCAGGCGGAGAGAGACATTCTACAGAGGGATGACATTTGGAGGATTGCACAGGTCCCTCATGTCGCAACTGCCAGTCACATTTTATGTGACTTATTTTCATATTAGGATGTAGATCGGAACACTTTCGATTACCAGGTGTGAGGGGTGAGTTGTCCATCACCTTGGAGGATGTCTACCGTATATTGGGGGTTCCGATCCTTGGGAGGGGGCTGTCTCTCAAGAAAATGGTGTTGAGATCTCAGTTAGTTCAGTGGGCCACTTATATGGGGGATTTTGTTGTTTTCATGGGGTCGAAGAAGGGGGTGAAGGTTTGCTCCATTGTTGAGTCAGATATTCCTGTGCTCCTCAAGGCTATCATGGGCATCCTTGCTTTGAGATTGATTGGGGACAAGGGAGGGGGCACTCTCTTATATTCTTTGGGCTCCCATCATTACATAGATTGAGGGCCATGGCCGCGTTTACACTTGGGGATCAGACATCCTAGGGACCACCTACCATGATTTATACAGGTGGTCAGACTACAGGGATAGTCACTGAGCCACCCTACTCTTGTCATGATTTGGGTGTATGAGCACATCATTCCTAATGGGAGAGGTGTATAGGCAGAGGATCCTAGGGTCAGGGCAGCGAGGTGGACAGGGATGACCATTCTTAGAGAGCCTCTCCAACCAATGGCTTCTTTGACCACTGCAGACATGGAGGCTACTCTCTATCAGGCCATGGCAGGGTAATGGGGAGAGGAGACTCATACATTGATCGCTTGCCACATTACCAGTCAGCTGGTAGACATGACGGGGAAGTTGGAGATCCAACCCTTTGACAGAGTACCACAATAGTTCGGTCTCCCATATATTGACATGTTTCTATAGCAATCTTGCTAGTGTATAGGTTTGTTCATGAGGCTCGGGGAGGTCCTAGAGGCCGGGTTGGACTACGGTCACTCCTGGTGTTCCCATTGCAGCTAGGAGGGTGGTTCGTGCTTGAGGGTTATCCAGTGCTCCTAGGGCACCTTTACTTCAGATTGTCATTGGTCCTGCTCATAGCAGAGATGAGCCTATTGACGTGGACTTTAAGTCTGAGGATTTCACTTGGGGGAGACAGAGGAGGAGATAGAGGAGGTGGAGATCGGAGCCAGCTGGACATGTGAGGAGGATGACAACGATTCTGAGTGGAATGACACTCAAGATATCTTACGGGCCGAGAGGGCAGAGCAAAGCATAGAGAAGGTGACTCTGATTTGAAGGAGTTGCCTTCTCAGGATTTAGGGGGAGATGGCAAGTCCGTGGCGGTGTCACATTACTCCAAATGTGGGAGAGGGATGACTGTCAGTGGCAGCGTCAGTGGTAGGTGTGGATCCTAGAGATCCTACCTAAAGGCCAGGAGATCCGAGTGAGTTACTACTCTTTTCTTGACTTTGCTTTAGTTAGAATTGTTTAGTTGTTATTTCCCCCTTCTTTTTCATTTATCTTTGGTCTTATTTTGGACAACTTTCTAACTTGTGTGTTTCTCCTTTTTATTTGCAGCGACCGCTAAGGGATGGCAAGACTTGATTTTCAAGGTGTGTGCTGACACTCTATTGCTCCCCTCTGATGGTACTCGGGATGAGCTTACTGAGGACGTTGGAGATCCCTCAGCAGTCGGCCGACATATAGATGTCTTTTCCCCTATCTGGAAGGCAGAAAAGATCATTACCTCCTTCGCACCTGAGCCGGGGTGGATATAAGACCACTGAGCGTTTAATGAGGAGGAGTCACTCTCATAGTGAGACCACAGCTGTTGGCCGTGATCGTGAGCCCTCCATCCATTCAGAGTGTCGTCGTAGTAGGAGTCCTAGGCGTGGTCATACACCTTCTGAGGGATCTCACAGAGATTGAGAGATCGTAGTGTCTTTCTGTAGCAACTTTTGGTTGGATATTTGTACGATTGTTTTGTATTTTCAGCTCATTGAGCATTTTGACCATGCCTTAGTGCATGATGGCATTGTACATGAAACACCATTTATATATATATATATATATATATATATATATATATATCTTTTTGGATCTAGACTCTTTGGTGTCTAGAATTTTGTGACTCATTTCCCATGTGTATACTAGATGTTTTTAGAGTATTTGTTTTCATGCTTTTCAGAATGTATGCAATGGATGACAAATGATAGCAAATACTAAACAAAATGTTTTACCTTATATGCTTTTGTAATGCTGACATGTGATGACGAACACATTGTAGTATTGAACTTTTGGCCTCTTTGGGCAATGTCTGTGATTTCTTCTTATGTTGGCAAAATGTGATGAATGTATAGTGATAAAGAGTTGAACTTTCCCCACTCCCAACTCCATGCAACCAGTAAGATGCGAGGGCTCAACACCAAGAGTTGGGAAGGGCACAAATTGTATGAGTTTGACTGAATATAATGATGAGAGATAGACAAACTAGTGACAGAAACCAAACTTAGACCTACACACTTACCCTACTCAGAACTACCACCAAGCTTAGAAGGCCACTTACTTTCCAGTTTATCTAGACTTAGATCTATAAATGGCAACCTAGTTGACAAAATCTGGTTTTGAGGATTTGATCTCTTTGGAATTTGGACATTTGTTTTCACTTAATATAATTTGATTTGTATTTCTAGAATACCAAGATTTGTTAATTTTTGTTAATGGACCCCCCACACCCTACCTCATGCCACTAGTAAGAAGCATGGGTTTTCACCAAAGGCATGATATAGGTGAGTACGAGCACTTATTTCCTTTCCCAACCTCACACCACCAAGAAAAGGTGTGGGCTTATCAATCACCGAAGGTTGGTGGGGCAAAGAAGTGTGTAAGATAAAATATTCTATTTGCTTGGAATTTTTGATTCTATTTGATTTTGACACTTCTGATCTGTGACTTTGGGATATATTTTTTTCAAAGAGACATAAGAGGGGTAGATGTGACACCAAGAAGCTTCTAGAACAGACCGTAGGTAAGGAAAACTTCACCTAGTAGAAAGAAAGAGAAAAACCAAGTATGTAGGCCTTGGTATGGTTTTTGTCAATACTTGTCTGTCAAACTTGATGAGAAGATTTGAAATTACTTGATGATGTTTGAAGAGATGTGATTTGAATTCTTTTGCCAATATTTTTAGAAATTTGTAATAGATTGCTTAAGAGTAAGTTCCTTGACTACAACTTTTACGAAATGAGTGGAAAAAATGAAACAGATTAAATGACTAATGCAATGTAGGTAGCTATAATGTACAAGTGGTGATTCTAATGTCTTATGCGTAAAACCGTTTAAGATGCAAGGAATTGATAGTTTCATTGAATTCCTCACCTTCTAGTGTGCACAAGAGATATGCACCATTTCGTAGTCTTTCATGACTCGGTATGGGCCCAACCACTTGGGCCGGAACTTCCTTCCTTCACCGGTTTTCTTATCAATCCGGCTGTCTAGTCTTAGAACTAGATCTCCCTCATATATTTCTCACTCATAGACTTTTCTTTTATACGCCAAAGCACATCCAGTAAGCATAGGATTTGTGCCATTGTTCGGCGTTTAGCTTTGGCACTGGTCAAGGATTTCTAGTTGAGAGAGGCGTGCCTCCCTGTAAGCTTCTTCGTCCAAAATCCCTTGTAATGAGATGCGGAGATTGGGTATTTCAACCTCAAGTGGGAGAAACAACACCGAATACCAATGAGAAAGGGGTTGCTCCTATTGGTGTTCTTATTGAGGTTTGATGGGCCCACAAGGCCGGATATAGTTTTAGATGCCAATCTCGCTTGTTCTCCTTAACTGTTTTGAGGAGAATAGCCTTTAATGTTTTGTTTGTTGCTTCGGCTTGCCCATTGGCTTGAGGGTAGTAAAGAGAGGTCGTGTGATGGTTTATTTTTAATTTTCTACATAACTCATGGACCTCATCATTTTTAAAGGATGTGTCATTATCTGAGATAATGACTTGTGGGACACCATACCTGTAAATGATTTGGTTCAGAATGAACTTGGCAATTACCGAACCTGGTACGGTGGTGAGAGGCATGGCCTCTACCCATTTGGTAAAATATCGAAATTACGGCCATCGGTTGATGAGGGAGAGAATTTCCCTATCAAATCTAGACCCCACGTGGAGAAGGGCCACATGGTTACTATTGGTTGTAGGGATTATGCTAGCATGTGAATTTTGTGAGAGAATTCTTGGAATTTGTGGCACTTACGTCTGAAACTCTTTTGCGTCATGTTCAAGAGTGGGCCAAAAATAGCCCATTCGATGTATTTTGCGATCAAAGTGGCATGACCACCGAAGTGGCCTCCACAAATCCCACTATGGGATTCATAAAGAATTTTCTTGGATTCTTCTGTGTCAACGCATCTTAGAAGCATGTTGTCGAAGGCTTTATGATAGAGTACTTGTTCTAAAATAATGTATTTAAAGTGATAATGCGTAACCGCCTTCTTTGTCATGACGTGGTACTTTCCGGTATGTGTGGTCCATGATAAAATTGATGATATCAGTGTACCAGGGACATGTAGAGATGGGGAGCCTGATTTCAAAAAAGTATATACACTCATCAGGAAAGTCCAGATTTACTAGATCGCCTCCATCTAATGGATTGTCACTAACCAAATCGCATGATGATTTGTCCCTTAATGGATTTTTGGTTTACAAATGTTAACTCCAATTTTCCCATTAAGGTTAAGAAATGCCCGACCTTTTTAGATAAAGACCCTTACGTGAAGAATGTTCGCAAATGATTTGTCTCTATAATGACCCTTGTTTCTTGGTTTAACATGTAATGTCTTAAATGTTTTGTTACAAAGAATATGGCAAGGAATTCTCTCTCTACCTATGTATAATGTGTTTCATAATCGAGCAACGTTCGGCTAATGAAATAGACCACACGTTCTCATTTATCATTGTCTTCTTGAGCCAGCATGCGAGCTAGCAAGACATCAATGGCACGTGAGTAAAGGATCAAAGGGTGGTCTAGCACGGG